>OX101735.1:11060725-11765830 GCA_944452665.1 Stenoptilia bipunctidactyla
TGAAATGCGGTATATTGGGTTGGGGAAAAAGTTTCTTCGCATTTTTTAAGAAAATTCAAAACATTTTTTAATATAGTTTATTGACATTTAACTAAAGTATGTATGCACCATTTTGTTCGATAACCTTTTGACATCTTGTAGGTAGGGACATGATCCCATTGCTATAAAAATTTTGGGACCTCTCATAAAAATACCGCGACAAGTGGATTTGGCAGTCCTCTCGTGTTGTTAACCTAACACTGCCTAAATAATTCTAAAGAGACCGAAACAGGTGAAAATCTGAAGGTGCAAGGTCAGGACTATACGGCGGATGCATTAACAACTCCCAGCCAAACTCTCTTAATTTTTGCTGGGTTGCTATATATGTGTGAGGTCTAGCGTTATCATGATGAAACACCAAACCCCTTCTGTTGGTCATTTCCGGCCGCTTTCTCTCAACTTCTTGTTTTAATCTCATAAGTTGTTCGCAGTAGAGTTCAGAATCGATAGTCCTGCCTGGTGGTAACAGCTCATAATGAATAATGCCCTTCCAATCCCACCACACACACAACATCACCTTATTGCGAGTTAACCCGGTTTTCGCCATAGTCTGTGAAGCCTGACCGGCCCTTGACCACGACTTTTTTCGCACGTTCTTGTCGTACGTGATCCACTTTTCATCACCAGTTATCAGCTTCTTCAAAAATGATTCGGTTTCGTTACGCCGTAATAAAGAATCACAAATGAGTACACGGTTCACTCTATAGAAGCATTTCGTAGAAAGCGATAAATACGAGTCATGCTTTTTTGGCACCTTCAACATCCGCTTAGTTATACAGTTTCTACCTCCAAATATCATACCTCCAAAAATCATTTATTCACTAATCTATTCTAATATAATTAAGTTTGTTTGAACATACTCATTTCTAAAATGACCAGTCGGAATTGAAAAAAAATGCATTTGTTAGCCTAGGGATAAATCTTAAGAAAGGTCAAGCTATTTATTGTATCAAGTATTTATTATGGGATCAAAGACTGCAAGTTTAAAGTGCCTACTAATATTTATAATAATATGTTACATTATAAATATGGACTGGGAACAAATGAAAAACATGGTGGTATGGTTCTTAAATTGGCATGGCTAAGTTGTTTTTTAATCCGATTTGGACTGAACCTTATTTAATTAATTAAATCCCCAGACAATCACACCAACTATATGGCCCCAAACTAAGCAGATCTTGTGATATAGGATACCATGTAGCGAACTAGGGAGGGCCTAGAATATAAATATAGTGTAGTATGTATAGATAAACGCCCAGACCCGGCACAATTTTTTTGCTTGTTCCGTGCGGGAATCGAACCCGCGACCACTGGCGTCTGAGGCAGACAGCGTTACCCCATCGCCAAAGTGGTCGTCGAAGTATCATAAAATTGTTTTTTATGAAAGATACATAAGACGATCATTTTTGGGGCTCGGGAGGCTTTCGGGAACGAAAATGCGGTGTCAAAACCACCTTTAATAAAAATGATAATTTTCAGTGACCATTTGCGAATTTATTGGGAAAGTAAAGACAACAAAAAAATACAGTGAATAAACTATAAATGGAAGAAGTCTATCAAAGTTAAGGCTAAAAATATATTAAAAAATACAATGACTACATACCTACTTTTCAGGATAAATTAACGAAATATGATAATGATAACTATGAGTTTTTTCAACACACTTGCTCGTAAAGTGAGCGTTATTCTATTGAATTTAAAACTATAAACTGGGCTATAAGTCACGCGTGCATAATATATTATACCCTAGTGCATAATATAATGAATCCTACAAAGTTGAATTGTACCTTTGTGCAAATAACATGCGAGAAAACAGAGCATATTTTATTGGTCCGGGTTATACACTAAATATTTTCAGAAACAACAAAGAGGTTTTATACCACTTCAAAACCATATAAATTTTTAAATGTTTGCGCCTTATATTAGTAAAATAAATTTGTATATTAAACAAATTATTCATAATTTACAATCATTTGTCATAAAATATTAAAATATTTGCATTTACCACTCCAAATTAAACATTTTCACTTAAAATAGGCTGTATATGCTATACAGACATTGACACATTTGACGGAAAAAAAAACCTACGCGCATGCGCGAGGTTCGGCGCCATTTTTCAATCACAATTCACAGCTTTGTTATCAAATGTGTTATTTTATGACCACGTATGTCTGTCTTTTACTCACAAGTGTGTTGAAAAACGTCGTATGTAACTCGTGAGCGTTGCTAATTACAGTCTCGGCTCATTATTAAGCCCTCGCCAACTTCGCTCACTTGTTACATAATATACTATTATATTACAGTCTTACCAAAAACAATTCTGCTTTTCCTTAAATCTGTCCATAAAGATCACTTGTATATAATAATTAATAATAATAATAATAATTTATTTATTTCCTTCTTCTTAATCTAATACAGATAGTCGTCTGGGGTCTTCAGTTAGACATTCAATGCCTGTGTTTGAGGACCCCGCTCTTCCACAATTTTACAAAATAAAATAAATTTGATTAAAAATTTAAATTAGATTTACTAAAAATAAATTAAGTATATAAAATCATTTGAAAATTAAACAATAAAATTAAATTACGTTAAACAATTAAATTAAACAATTAAAATTTGAATTAATTTAAACAAGTTAAAATTTAGTTAAATAAATTAATTATACAATTAAAAATCAATGTTAAAGTAAGTCAATTTCTATTATCAAAATTCACACCAATTCCCTTCAAACAGATAAAATTAAATTAGATAAACAATTAAAGTAAATAAAACATTTGAATGTCTAAAATTATATTATTTATGTCTAATTTCAGAAAATAAGATATTTGATGAGTTATAAGAATATAAAAACAAATAAGCATTTTAATCAACTTGAGTTAAGTGTGTATTTGTGAGTGTGAGTATATGTGTGTATTGTAAGTATGATGAAATTGTATGTTTGTGCATTTTGTGTATTTGTGTTTTGCCCCCGTGTTCTAAAAAGAAGATTTTAACAATTTCTCGGTATCCTCATATCCAAGTGACTTTAACCATATTGTTACTTCTTTTTTACATTGGTAATATGGCTTATTATATATATTTAGTGCTTTATTTGCGTGATTATATAAAACAGCTGATCGCATATCATACTGCATATAGGCTAAATTTGTTTTAATTTTAGGCACATGTGATCCAGCGTTCCTCCCTCTCCTTGAGTTTATGTCATAATTAGGCTCGCGGCGCGGCGGTAGGGTATAAAAAGGCGGGAGGCGAGCGCAAGCTTTTGCGCGATTTAATATAGGTAGGTACAGAAGGAACAAGCGTTACATTACCTTTCAAATTTCCCCAACCAATTTGAACTTATTATCGAGGGCATAGAGTTCAAATTCAAGTAAAAAAATTTGACAGATTTGTAACGCTTGATGTACTGCCTTCTGTACATCAATATATATAAAACTGTTCCGTTACTGACTGAGTGACTGAGTGACTGACAGACAACGTACAGCCGTAACTACTGGGCGCAGAAAGCTGAAATTTGAAACATACATTCTTTAAGGGATGTAGGGGTGCACTAAGGAAGGAATTCCCGAAATTCCCACGGAAACGGGAATAATTGGACTTTTTAGTTTGTATGAAAAATCTTATTCCTTGAGTGCACGGATATGATACTTGGCATAAAGGTTCTTCAAAAAATGACTGGTTGTGTTATGAAAGCAATTCCCGAAATTCCCACGGAAACAAGAAATATATGATGATTTAGTTTGTATGAAAAATCTTATTCCTTGAGTGCATGGTTGTGATACTTGGCATGAAGGTTCTTCAAAGAGTGTCTGGTTGTGCTATGAAAGGAATTCCCGGAATTCCCACGGGAACGGGAAATATACGAATATAAAAAATGCATGAGTGCACAGATGTGATACTTGTGATATAAAGGTTCCCCAGTGTTGTGAAAGAAGTGCCCGCCATTCCCACGGGAACAAAAAATATTGGACTTTTTAGTTTGTATGAACAATTATGTCTTCAGTGCATGGATGTAATACTTGATATAAAGGTTTTTCAATGACTGGTTGTGTTAAATATAAACAATGTTTATGCGCGTACGAAGTTGCGGGCAAAAGCTAGTACATAATAAAAACCCACCATCTTCCATCTGTCACCAGGCTGTAGCCCAGACTTGGATTCTCACTGGTCATCTATATCTATCTATATACTTATAATAAATCTGTAGAGAGGTCAATTCTGTACATGAAATATATTTTCAAAATACCTATCAGGGGGTGATTAGTGATCGATACTGATGCCAAAAATGCAATCAGTAAAATTTTTGTCTGTCTGTCTGTCTGTATGTTCCTTATAGAAACAAAAAGTACTTGACGGATTTTAACGAAACTTGGTAAAATTATTCTTCATACTCCTGGGCAGGTTATAGTATACTTATTATCACGCTACAATCAATAGGAGTAGAGCAGTGAAGGGAAATTTTGGGAAAACGGGAGCAATTACTTCATTTTTTAAGCTTCCGTCGCGTGTGAGCCTTAATGGTTAAAGCTACATAGAAATCATGTATGACAGAAATATTTTTCATAAAATTATATAAAAAATATCCCATAACAGTATATGTCTATATTTTAAGGTTGACTCACAATAACACGTGTAAATCCCGATAGCTTAGCAGTTCAGAGCTTTCTGATTATATTTGTTTACTCTTACGTTTATAATACTCTCACTCATCCCTAATTAAAAAAATTAACATTATTACCTATTCTATAAAAAAAGAATCATAGAAATCGGTATAGAAACACCAAACTTATACATGAAACACGCTAATAACCCATCGCGCGTGAATACTGAATGATATAAGGATTATTTTTGCGTAACGGTTGCCGCGCTCGACGTGGCTCGCGGCGGTAGGGTATAAAAAGGCGGGAGGCGAGCGCAAGCTTTATAATTAATTCATTCAATATAGTCTTAAATAGTTTATTTGAATTTCTTTCGTTGTTATTTTATAAAATAGGTATTAGTTGTTTTGGTAGCGTTTAAATATTCGGTCAAATTCCAAATTTTGGCTAATTTATGTTCAGTTTTTTTTGTATTTTTTAGGTAAAAGCGTAGGTACTTTTATTAATTATTGTAGTTATAGGTATTTATTTTTAAGTGAAGTAGGTATAGGTAGATAGCATTGCACAGGCGTTTCAGCTTTATTTTCATTTATTTTTCTGTTGTAAGTTGTACATATTTCTGGGTATAATTCTATTTGGATATCTCAAATTTTAACAGTTTGCGGGGCAGGAGAAACCGTCTTTATTCCCAGAATTCCCATAATACCAAATTATTTTCCATTCCAATTTAAAAGAACGCAATTCCCAGTATCGGAGTGTTTTGCAATGACAATTAATAAGGCTCAAGGACAGACTTTTCGTGTTGCTGGAGTAGATCTCGGTGTCAGTTGTTTCTCACATGGTCAGTTATACGTCGCTCTTTCCCGGGTTAGCAGTTCTAGAAATCTTCATGTTCACGTGCCGGACGGGTCAACTTTCAATATAGTTTACTCGGAAGCTTTGCGCTGAAGTATTTTCGTTCCATAGATACTTAAGCCTCATGTGAAAGTGATCTAAACAATTAATTGTCAAATATTATATAATGTCAATTCTTATCCTTACTAAAATTATAAATATGAAAGCGTGGATATTTGTTCAGCTTTCACGCAAAAACTAGGATACGTTTTATCCCGAAATTATCGCGAGCGGAGCCGCGGGCACAGCTAGTTCTAGTTATAATTCTCTCGTCAGTTTCGTTACAGTGGTAACCGAAAAATACGTTGAGAGTGCCAGGAACATATAACATCACTGGAGATTGTAGTGTTTTGGATTTGCTTAACCGTGTCCAATAGCTGAATCGTCCTAAAGTGGTCTATTAGCACCCTTAAATTTATTTTTAATAAGGAATTACTTACCGTATTCGTTTAATTTTTACATTATTGACAAAATGTATCGGTATATTTTAAATTAATTCCAACCTTGACGCACTAGGTACACGGGTATTACCCATACACCTAGCGGTGGATGAAACCAGTGGGTGCAAGGGTCATAAGCCGAAATCGTAACTACAATTATTGCATATTTTAGTATGTTATTTTATAATCAACTGCACATTATTTAAAGATTACACTATTATGTATTATTCACTAAAATGAGTCAACAATAGCTTTCCCCCTTCTAATCGGAAATGAAAAAAGAACCTAGACAATCACACCAACTACATGGCCTCAAAGTAAGCAAAGCTTGTGTTATGACATACCATGTAGCGAACTAGGGAACCGAACCCGCAACCACTGGCGTCTGAATCAAATAGGTTTACCCCCTCGCCAAAGCGGTCGTCAATGAAACGTCCCTTATTTGGTGGACGTGAGGAGCTATCAGGAACGCTTTTTCTCACCGGTGGCGGCGGCGCTTTAGTAGCCCATCGCCTCATAAAAAAGAACATAATATGTATCTAAGAGATACATGATTACGATCGCCAAAATCGCTCTCTCTAGTCCCGTTTGCATGATAGATATATTGCTATTTTGTTGTATAGCTACAGCTAGTGACTGAGAGTAAGACTCTATTTTATACCGATCGGTAAGTACTAATAATTCACGCATTGTTCATTCACGTTTTTTGCAAACTTTACTCTGCTTTCTTTTTCTCTAGCGGTCCCAAATGACCACTCAAAATTAATATTTTTATCAAAGGCGGCTTTTGGCACCACCGTCCCTGTTCCGACAGCCTCCCGACCTATTTTTGGGTTTGGAGTGAGAAAATATAAGAGTGAAGTACCTACTAAAAAAAGACTTTGTTTATCGTTAATAGTTACATACAGAATTATCTCTTTTTTATATTTTTCCTTGACGACATGTAACTCATAATATATCCAACAACAACTTTATCATTAGTATTCTGCCTACATTTTCTTCGAGAACGTGTCTGCAAGATTGCTTATTAAAAGTATTTAGTTATAGAGCGACGTGTACTACGCATGCAGAACAATATCTAGGAGACTTAATGATCTGCTCACACTAAAGTCTTAAAAATATGCTTAAATAGCTGTTGCGTGCGGTTTTACCCGCGCAATTTCGATTCCCGAGGGATTTTCGGGATAAAAAGTAGCCTATACGGATTCGGAAGAATCCCTCTTAGTAATGGTAAAAGAAATTTTGAAATCGGTCCAGTAGTTTTTGAGCCTATTCAATACAAACATACATTTTTGTATGTTTGTATTGAATAGGCTCAAAGATTCAAGGCTCAAAGGTTTCCTCTTTATAATATTAGTATAGATGAACGTCAAAGTCTCTCGCCCTTATCGTTCAATATAGCTACATACTTCTTCGGCTTTAAGAAACGAAATGGAATCAGAACCCTCGGTAGACCGAGAGGGAAAAAACTCTAGGCACTCTTTTATTAAAAGTTCTCATTATAGGCAGAAATACAACTCAGCTATGACATGAACAAACAAACAGAAATCAGCTATTCGTGCTTGACAATGTCATGTCACTGCCAAGCTGCTTACATGGTGATTTAATAATTTGGAAATAACCTGTGGAGACATCAATCCCACGCTCTTTTATCATTTAAATAATTCTGAGTTTATAGTAAGGTACGGCTCAGAACAGCTTTTGATACCGGCCCCTGATTACCGTGGCCTAAAAGGCGACTAATTTATGTGCTAACGGCCACTATCGGCAATATATTTTTAAGAGCTGGTTTATTTCTATTTTAATTTATGATGTGATCTTCACTTACCATTTGGTAAGATTGGGGTCAAATGTTATATGGTCACCGATAGAAAAAAAGTTCTGCACCGTCTTTCTAGGATAATATTGTGCACAGCACCCGGTTGAGAGCGAACCCAAGCTGTCTACTAAATGTTATGTAGGTATCGAATAACTCGGAACACGAGTGTGGGAATTGACCAGTATTTTTATATTGCAAAGGGTGTATGGAGCTAGGGATTCGAAATAGAGATAGAGATTAAAAAAAAATTGTTTATTTTATTTCATTTTTGAAATTTATTCTAAAAATTGTTAGCGTTTTTGTAGCTGTTACTTAAAATAAATTAATATAAGTTTTGGTGGGTTCAAATGACAAAAAAATGCATAAATTTTTCTAATTATAGTCAGAAAATTTGTAGGTGGAGTTATTTAATAGTTACCTATGTTAACTTCAAATGTAGAATTTTATGTATTCAAGATATTAAGAAAGAATAAACTTTTTAAGTTGAGCTTCGAAGTGTAGGTGACTTCTAGAAAAATAAATAACTTAAAAGTAAGGATAAAGTAAAGCACATATCAGAATGCAAGGCTCACCTTGTTGCAAATTAGCAAAGTCACATTTTCCGGTGAAGTGACAAAATAACATGTCACGCATTACATATTGTTAAATTCTAAGGTTACCTCTATCTCTATGTCACGTGGTCACACCTATGAAATTGTAATTTTGTTGAACTAACCAATTCGAACTTTTGGTAATTATAATTACGTATCTACTATAATTTTCCATATTTTATGTACATTTCAGGTTACATCATATGCCTCTAAAACTACTTTTGCACAATCGCTTTTGTTGGGGTTTTATCAATTCTTACGTTTTTGATCATGCCGTAAAAAACACTATTAAGTATGAGGTAATAAAACAACATTAATAAAACACACATGGTCGAAGGAATGCAACTATTTTGGGTGTAAATAAAAGAAGGTAAGCGATTAATTTAGTATCAATAAATATATTGTAGTATCTAGGTATAGGTATATAGCTAGAAGCTAGAAAGGGTCGCTAAGCAGTTTTGTTCCGGGTGTTCTTAGGGTATGTCAGAAGTCATTTCCGCGTCCTGAAAATTCTAACATTCACAACTAGCCTGCTTTGGTGGATTATGGCCTAAATTTTCTCGTCACTCAGGGGAGTAATCGTGGCCCCGCAGTGGCCCAATAAAAGGTTTTAATACTGATGACTAATTGATGATTGTCAATAATCTCTTTATAATTCGCACGTTAGTTAAAAAATAAATAAATAACAGATGTTTTATAGCATTAATTTTATAACGTGTAAAATAAAAAATATGAGTGTTAAATATAAGAGGAAATGTAATCTTCTACTGGTAGTCCTTAAAATAAATAAATAACAATCACGATAAATTGCGTAATAACAATAATCGCTTCTGTAAGACTTTAAAACGGTTTTTTAAATCGTTTATAATAAAAATCCGGCATAAGATTACTTTTCAATTCATCATGTACTGACAAAAGATTAGTTAGTTATATTAAAAGTAGGCCTTACATGGCCATGGCATGCATAAAAAAGCCTGAAAATGTTCCACCAACAAAGCTGTACTAACAGACTTTTATCTTTCAGATACCTTCAGATATGACGTGAATATGGGCTTTCACGAGTAATTCTTTAATACTCTGTATTGGATTAGCTAGGATTACGCAAATCAAGTCGGTAAATATTTGTGATCAGTGACAGAATGCTTCAGACGGAGGTATTTCAAGGCTGACGTTTCAGTATCTAAGGTTGTTGCCATGTTCGGTTGGTTTGTCTTGAGTTGTTTATTTGAGTAACAACGACTTTGTCAACGGGTTTTTAAGTAGATGATCTGATGGCCTATATAGGCATTTTTATACTATTTTTTAGCATAGGTTGTTACTCGTCCATGACACCCTGATGGTAAGTGACCATGACGACTGACGTGGTATACGTCCATCTACAAGAAACCTATTCACTCGACGCTTAAAAGTACCAGGACTAACTGGTCAGGAAAAATAGTCGCAAGCAGTTCATTCCAAAGCTTGGCGACCGCGCTTAGTTTGACTTTTTGGAATAGTCACCACATGAAATGGATGAAAGTTCTGTCTGCTGTTAAAAGGGTGTGGATTTAATTTCTTTAAACAGAGCACTTTCTAAGCTCTCCAGAGCTCTTTGTAAAATTTATGTTGCAGTGCACGGTTAAACAAGCAATCCTACGACGATGCGTGATACCTAGATGCGTCGTACAGTACCTACATATCGAAGATCCAAGAAAAGATTACAAACGGAGGTTTGTGATAGAGAAGAATTGTCAAAAAATAACTTATCATACAGGATGTCCCAAGGCTATGGGACATCAAGGGAAAGTACCTTAAATATCGTAGATAGGGTATTTTGCTGAAAGAAGACTTTAAGTACCTATATGTTTTATATATATTAGTAATTCAGCATTTAAAGATTTCACTAGCATTTCCACTTTTTTGACTTCAGCAGTTTCATGTATGTTTTTAATTTGATTATACGTAAAATTAACTTATTTTTTTTTAGGATATTGCAATGTATTTTTTTTCGATTTTTTGTTTTAATTAGATCATATAAGAGTAGGCATAGGAACATAATCATACAGCATAATATGTAGCATATCATTAAAAAGAGGATAAACCAAGGAAGTTCTAAAAAAATATATCTGACATAATTTTGCCTCGCTCTCGAGACTTTGTTGACCCATAACATTTTTTTTTTGGAATCGTTGCGTCAAATACCCATTTAGTTATAATAAGGCTGTATCGGAAATATGAATAAAATTTATTTTGAGAAGATACTTATACAAGAAAAAAAGTTATTTAGATTCGAAAATGAAAATTTGGGTTTTCTATGAAAATTATGAAAAACAACCATATTTACTAAACTATAAGAGATAAGCTAGTATTACTTGAAGAATAGTATATTATGTAACAAGTGAGCTAAGTTGCTAATTACAGTCGAGGCTGTGATTTGAGCTTAATAATGAGCCGGGACTGTAATTACGAGTTACATACGACGTTTTTCAACACACTTGTGAGTAAAAGACAGACATACGTGGTCATAAAATAACAAACACACTTGATAACAAAGCTGTGAATTGTGATTGAAAAATGGCGCTGAACCTCGCGCATGCGCGTAGGTTTTTTTTTTCTGCCAAATGTGTCAATGTCTGTATAGCATATACAGCCTATTTTACGTGAAAATGTTTAATTTGGAGTAGTAAATGCAAATATTTTATAACTAATTATTGTAAATTGTGAATAATTTGTTTGATATACTTTGTTTTACTAATATAAGGCGCAAACATTTAAAAATGTATATGGATTTGAAGTGGTATAAAATCTCTTTTTTGTTTCTGAAAATATTTAATGTATAACCCGGATCAATAAAATATGCTCTGTTTACTCGTATGTAATTTGCACAAAGGTGCAATTCAACTTTGTAGGATTCATTATATTATGCACTAGGGTATAATTTATTATGCACGCGTGACTAATAGCCCAGTTTATAGTTCTAAATTCAATAGAATAAGGCTCACTTTACGAGCAAGTGTGTTGAAAAGTATGTTCAAAATAGGCCAAGCTACTCCACATTTTAATTTGGTCAACTGTGTACCTACCAAACCCCCTGTATTACCTGAGTTGAGCCAGGTTTGAAATTAGATTAAGAAAACGAATAACATCTTCGTCTGGCACGATGGTCTCTTAAGCAAGCTTCCAGCATATGGCATACCAACCGGGCTCTGCGACTGGATATCTGATTTTCTGAAGGAACGGTCGATTCGAGTAGTCTTAGACGGCTACTCCTCTGACCTAATGGCAATTAATGCCGGGGTACCTCAGGGATCTGTTCTCTCTGCAACTTTATTCTTGCTGCACATTAATGACCTCCTAACGCCAGGCATTATTGGATATGCTGATGACAGCACTGTTGTTGAGAGATATATATCCAATGCGCGAACGAGCGCCCATGAAATCCAGGTTTTGAGAGAGTCTATGATTGAGCGCGATGATTCGACCTTGCGGAATGTGTCCGATTGGGGCGAATCTAACCTGGTCAAATTCAACGCGTCCAAAACTCAGGCGTGTCTATTCTCCGCAAAAAAGAGCACCTTCACATTTACGCCCACTTTCCAAAATGTATCTGTCCCCATCACTGACCATCTAGGGCTTTTAGGCGTAACTGTAACATCCGGTTTAAACTTCGGTCAACAAATTGAGTCTATGGCAAAAACGGCTTCCAAAAAATTGGGTATCATCTCGAAGGTCCGGCGGTACTTCAGCTCTGAACGGCTGCTCAACTTATACACAGCCCAAGTGAGGTCGTGCATGGAGTACTGTAGTCACCTTTGGGATGGTTCTGCGAAATACCAGCTCGAAGCGCTAGACTCCGTTGACCGAAGAGCCCGTAAATTAATCAACGACGTCGACCTTACAACCAAAAAACTGCAGACCTTAGAGCATCGTCGTAAGGTTGCGTGTTTAACCGTGTACTACAGGATACATTTTGGTGAGTGCGCCAGTGCTCTGTTTGAACAAATTGAACCCTCACCCTTTTACCATCGGACTACTAGACGCAGACAGAACTTCCATCCGTATGTGGTAGATATTCCGAAAAGTCGAACTAAGCGCTTTGACAGTTCCTTTTTGATACGGGTCGCCGAGATTTGGAATGAACTGCCTGCGTCTATTTTCCCTGACCAGTATAGTCCTAGTACTTTTAAGCGTCAAGTGAATAGGTTTCTTGTGGATGGACGTGTAACACCTTAGTCTTCATGTGCACTTAACATCAGGTGGCATGGAAGACAAACGTCCCATCCATAATTCATTATAAAAAAAAAACATTTGAATAATAAAGAGATTCATATAGCTAAAATTGTGTTTCTTTCTCTTTGATAACTCTGCTAGTACTTTACTTATAGCAGTGGTGGAAATATTTACAATGTAAGTAACATAATAATACCCTACTACTCACTTCTAATCTAAACACTTATTTGGCAATTTGATGATCCTTTTACTGACACATTAATAGGACTCCTGCAAAACTTTGAATAGCAATTTTCATAAATTTAGGAAAATATTACGGTGGTACCCAATATGCATTATTTAATTACTCAATATTATTATATATTATTATTATAATCACGAGTATTTTGAGATAAATTTCTTTTGCGCCAGGCCTGGGTTAAATTTTCATACTCCGTGGCCATTGTCCTTTGAAGCCAAACCAAAAACAATTCCTTGAAATTTCAGTTGTTTAAGACATTTTTTTGTTGCCATATGACTTTTTTGCCATCAGATCCTGGTAGACCAATAATGGTTTTAAAGCTGAGTTAGGCAACAAAGTAAATTTTGGAATCAACTTGTAATATCATAAAAATATAGTCTACTTCGTTTTAAAGAAAGTAGTTCAGAATCTGAAGGTAGATTATACCATGTAATCTCCATTTCGGAATCTGCATAAAATAAACTAGTTTTTTTTTTATAAACGAGCCGTTCAGGCTGCCATAAATTTTTTCAAACCACGGCAGAGTAAAAATCCAGAACGAAATACAAAAACCATTAAGTTTGTGTAAAAACTTATTTTTAAAACGAGCTGTGCTATTTATTATAAAAAAAGTAGCTTTCATTCGATAGCACATCTATCGAAGAGCACTATCCAAAAATCAGATACAAAAAATTCTTCATTTGTTCAAATTGGCACCAAAAATAATGTAGAAGGGTGGAATATTTAATTTTAAATTTTTTAATTTCGAAAATGTCGAATGTCTCGGAAACGGAAGGACTTTTACTGAACACCACATTAATTTTCTGAACCAGTTACTTTAGGACTAGATGGCGCTGTGTTCGAATTTTATAATTATAATAGGTTGGGGAAAAAGTCTTTTCGCATTATAGTATGTATGAACTTGTAATAAAATCTCATTGGCTATAGTATTTGTATCTGGCTGGTTTTGGTATCATTGAAAGTTAAAATTTTAAAGAACATAATTCCAAACTCAAATTAGGAAAATGTGTGATTTTCATTTGTTTTTCGTACTGTCAAGATGAGTGAATGAAGAAATTCGATACATTTTAAAATTTTACTATAAAAAAAGTTAAAAATGCAACGCTGGCCGCGAAAAAAATTTGCGATGTTTATGGACCTAGTGCAGTGTCTGTGAGAGTAGCACAAATTTGGTTTAAGCGTTTTCAATCCGGAAATTTTGATGTCAAAGATGCACCTCGCTCTGGTCGCCCTATTACGGATGAAATGGATGCCATTTTTGAAAAAGTGGAGCAAGATCGACATATCAGTAGTTACGACGTAGCTGAAGAACTGGGAATTGACCACAAAACAGTTTTGGCGCATTTGAAAAAAGCTGGGTACACAAAAAGGCTCGATATTTGGGTACCTCACGAGCTCACTGAAAGAAACCTAATGAACCATGTAGGTACTCATTTGTGATTCTTTATTATGACGTAACGAAACCGAATCATTTTTGAAGAAGCTGATAACTGGTGATAAAAAGTGGACTACGTACGACAAGAACGTGCGAAAAAGGTCGTGGTCAAAAGCCGGTCAGGCTTCACAAACTGTGGCGAAACCCGGGTTAACTCGCAATAAGGTGATGTTGTGTGTGTGGTGGGATTGGAAGGGCATTATTCATTATGAGCTGTTTCCACCAGGCAGGACTATCGATTCTGAACTCTACTGCGAACAACTTTAAAACAAGAAGTTGAGAGAAAGCGGCCGGAATTGATCAACAGAAGGAGTGTGGTTTTTTATCATGATAACGCTAGACCTCACACATCTATAGCCACCCAGCAAAAATTAAGAGAGTTTGGCGGGGAGATGTTAACGCATCCGCCGTATAGTCCTGACCTTGCACCTTCAGATTTCTACCTGTTTCGGTCTCTTCAGAATTCTTTAGGCAGTGTTAGGTTAACATCACGGGAGGACTGCCAAATCCACTTGTCGCAGTATTTTGATGAGAGGTCTCAAAATTTTAATAGCAATGGGATCATGTCTCTACCTACAAGATGGCAAAAGGTTATCGAACAAAATGGTACATACACACTTTAGTTAAATGTCAATAAACTATATTAAAAAATGTTTTGAATTTTCTTAAAAAATGCGACGAAACTTTTTCCCCAGCCCAATAATTAGTTACAAAAAAGTTAATTTAAATATTCTATCCGTTATCCACAGAGTGACTGTTGACAAATTTACAATACTGAAGGAGAGCACTCTGTACTCTATTCTGATCTTAATTATGTAATAAAAGTAGGTAGTTAATCTTTCACCAGAAATCCCTATGAATAAATAAAGAGACCTTACTACACTTTTCCCGACGCGCTGCCTCAGTCAACTCGCACACAGCAGTGTTCCGCCACACGCACACCACCACCCGCTAAGTATTTATTGTATTACGCTAATGTAACCGTGTGTTGCGTAATTAATTCTTTAAATTTCGGAGAAGTTTACTCAGTAAATAATAAATATTTATTTTATTTTTTCTCTTCATGTATGATCTTAAACTATCACGTCCTGCAATTTTGAAAGTGACCCACCAGTCACCCTGTATATGGTTCATATTTTACAAATAGCTCTTCATTTGGAGCCTTATGGCGTTGCAAGAAAAAATAATTTGTTAATAAATCCATTTATTTATTGATTATTACTTCTAAAAGTTCGAAGAGTAATTATGATTGTATTCTATTAAATTCTTCTACAAACCACATAATGTATTTACAATATTTTTCACACTAAGACATTGAAATATATGGATATGAAAAAAGTACATCATAACTCGATGTATGTGCGAGGTAAGTATAGTCCACTATCTTCGACTTAAAAGGTAAATAACCTTGTTTTGGACGCTACATAATCTCACACTAAAACTTTATGATATGTCACTGTCCATCCTTTCTTTCATATCTTTACTTATCACATGATACATAACTACACAAACCATCAGTTTTTATACTGCAGTTAGCCCTATATTCATAAAAGTTAAACGGCTTAATGAAATATAAACGTACAATGCCAATTTTGAAGGATATTATTCACGGCAGTGACGAGGAGGATAAACATGGATTACTTGCTCTAATTTAGGTAAAACATCGCTTAAAATTGTATATTACTAATAGGTAAAAGAATAATATAAAAATATATGCACCTATTTGTGACGTGACTCCTCCTCGTGAATCCTTGCTTGAAACATTCTAATCTATACTAAATATATAAAGCTGAAGAGTTTGTTTTTTGGTTGAACGCGCTAATCTCAGATACTACAAGTGGGATTTGAAAAATTATTTTTGCATTTGATAGCCCAACTCTTGAGGAAGGTTATAGGCTATATTTTATCCAGAAATTCTCACAAGATCAAAAGTTACGCGGGTAAAACCGCGCGCGGTGGCTAGTAATATTATAAACGGTAAAGTTTGTGTGAATGGGTTTCTTACTCGTTCACCCAAAAAGGGGTTGATGGTACTGGATAATATTTGGTATTTTTATATGTATAAATTTCTCTATAACTTAAGTATATTTTTATGTAGCGTATATTTTATACATGTTTAGATGAATGTCTTTAACCCCAAGTTATAACAATGTACTACATCCATGGTTGTCTGGCAGGTAGAAATCGCTTTCCAGTGATAAAACCGCCAATTGTATTTCAATATCTTTTGTATTTCCATTTTTGTACAAATTTATGGCATACAACAAAGTGTAAATAAATGAATAGAATATTGTCTGGAATAACACGTATGACACTTTTTACCCCTATATACCCGTGGGATTAGAAATAGTGCGTGAAACAGCTAGGTAGTTCTAAATACAAGCACATTGAAACAAGGACTGCATACCGGTATGAATTTCTGTAATTTTTTTTTTCTGTATGACGTCATACCGTTAAATTAGTTGTATTTAAAAATAACAGTACCTACAGGAATTCATACTGAAATAATTCGTGTACCTTTTTTATTATTGTAGCATAACTGATTTTTTTTTCAGTTAACTGAAATTTTCCGGTATTAATATTAATATTAAAATTTTATTTTTAAATAACTGTAGAATGTTCGATAGTTTAGTTGCAAGCCTATGAAGCGTAGGGTCCCTACATAACATGCTGACCTTTACATTTCGGTACAGAAATTAAATAGGTTACAATATTTCTGTACTAAAAACATCTACACAAATTAATCCGGTATACATTATTTGGGTACTGCTATAATTAAGTTAGATTTTAATAACTTGTACAGGTATTGTGTTTGATAAAGCAGTACACTAATAAGGGTACTGAAATTTTACTAGAACTATTTAAAAATATACCGATATGCAGTCCCTGCATTGAAATAGGATGTAATCCGACGTCCTGCATAATTTAAAAAACTGTATAGCCAGAACGATTATATTTGCTAGCTTACTTTCTTATCAAATAAAAAAGCACAAAGCGGTGATAGGGAAAGGAGTTTTCGTGTCACTGTTTTTGTACCAGTTTTTGTCTAATTAAATGAGATCTTTAAAAAGTTAGTTCTATTAAACCAATGAACTGTACACGGATATAAGTTCAAATTTAACGGTTTAGTGATCATCGTTCGGCAGGTCAAAGCAATCAATGGTATAAATGTAGAGTTTAGGTTTTTACCGTTTTTTGTAGGTGACGTAGAACAGTGGTTCTTTGCTTAGATACTCTTAACCATTGTTAATCGCACTATTTTCAAATGACAAATGTAATACTATGTTCAAAGTTGTTTATTAAAGAAAACTAGAGTTCCCTAAGATCCTGGATTCAGTACTAAGTGAAGCCAAGGTGCTTTCTTTACCTCCGGGCGCGAGGCCCTATGCCCACGGCGCGGCGCCGTTTGCCGTGTAATAGTATGGCACCGTCACCGGCGAGCTGCGCGGGTCGCATCGCTCATTGTATTATATTGTCAGCAAATAAATAATAAATAAATCACTCACATTACATTATCTAGCCCCAAATTAAGTTTCTTAAAGAACTTGTGTTATGGTATATACTAGGTAACTGATACACTTAAGAAATATATAAACATACATATTGAATAAAGACATATTTTTTTATTAGAATAAACTTAAATAAACATATTAACATCCATGACATGACGACTAATATCTGTGTTCATCACACAAATATCCGCCGCTGCCGGGATTCGAACCCAGGCCCTCTGGCATAGAAGGCAATGTATGTTACCGCTTCACCAGCCGTAACTTTGATTTTAATTTAATTTTTCACAGGCGAAATGCGCCGGCGCCGCCGTGTGCCGTACCGTTGCACGGAAGACGGCGCCGCATGGCGATATGTATCCACGCCCTACCTTATATTTCACAATCGACCTTAACCGCAAAGGCTCTGGTTCTGTTAGAATATACCTTAGATATAACCTAAATTTAGGGTCCTACGGATGGTGTCTCCGCAAAAATTTGTGCGAAAAATGCACCTGAATTTATGACTATGTTAGGCATTGAAAAAGTTAACGGAACTAAAAATCCCATTCGACCGCATCTAATTTCATCTTTAATCTCTATTTTTTTACCTCGATTTCTTTAAGCCAATACTTAGAAAAGTTGAGTAAAACAATTGGAACTTTTGGGTATTTCAGAGCAATATTAAGTCAGCGACCTCGGCTAATAAGAGGCTTGATTCACTATGGAAAGTCCAGCTATCAAAGCATTCTTTGAGATAATTCGTATGTTATCGTTTTGCTCTGAGTCTTGGTTAAATTTCTACTGAGTCACGAAAAACTATAAAAAAAACCTCAAATGTAAATTTTTACAGTCTTTCACAATTTATAAACATTATTTTGACACATTCGGATTTTTTGGCCTAGTTTAAACTATCGATCGTCGTCGACTTTTCCAATCGTCCGTCAATAGACGGTCGATCTATTGGTGTGGTAACTTACACCCTTATGCACAAGCATTGTAACAATGACTTTCTAAACATTAGTTTACGTGATGATAGTACGATGATGGAGCCACAGTTGTGAATTGTGATGCTACAATGGACTGTTATGAAAAAGTCACTTGACACGAAACCCTCTTTTTTAAACTCAAGATTAATCGCAAAAAAATATTTTCGTATCGCTACTCTTATTTTTTTAAACCTAATCTTAACCCACTTAACCCTAGTGATACTTTTATGTATCAGTATATTCAAAAAATTACAAGGATATTTGATGTTTTTTGTGTTGTGTAATTGATTGAATAACTGTTATCGTTTAATTTGTAGGAAACCATAACATGCCTTTATTCACGATATTATACATATAAAAATATAATTTTAATTAGTTTTGAAAACTTATGGATATTTCAAGGTATGTATATAAATTTTATGCATTCATATATATTTTTTTAACTTGTTTAAATATTTGAATTAGCTTGTTGTCATATTATTTATTACCAAATATTTTTCGCTTTATTGCAAAATATAGATTTTATTGTTAAATTACCTAACCGTTACTTTTACGTATCAGTAGGGAAATGAACTGCTATAAAATATGTTAATATTTAATATTACAGATCAAAGTATCGAGGTTTCAAACTTAACGAAATACAGAAAAAATTAAAACATAATGATACTGGGATTTTAGCGGATTCTTTAACTATCCTACCACCATAGAATAGTAATGCTGATCTAAAGGATAAGGATTCTGGAGAAGAAAATGAAGTGGTGATAATGGTGATATTTACCTGTTTCTCAGCTAAGAGCTGATGCAGAAATATGACTTTAAAATAAAGCTGGTGTTGAAATTTATGATGTACATTTAGCAAACCATTTAAGAATATCACCAACATAACCTGGAAAGCTTTGGTTGGTCAGATCAAAATATGTATTAGTCAATACGTGGCGAGAAATACCATATTTTTCTTAAATTAGTCAAGGATTAGGTATTCATTTATTTGATGAGGAAGATATGGCAATCCAAAATGCTTGGCAAAACTATAAAAATAATTGAGGTGAGCTAGATCATTTGCGTTTTCATCGTACTATCACCATGACTATATTAGATGAATATTATATGACAGACGATGAACGTCCAGGGGTGCACATCTAAAACCTTACCAAAACATGTTCCCTATTATCACAAGGGTCATTTAGTGAAATATCCATAGTAGCAATTACGTTGTGGATTCTGCCACAAAGGTTCTAATGGTTTTTGCAACAAATGTGATACATAAATGATACATAAAAACCTTACACCCAAAAAACTATATTCGAAACAGTTTTTTATATCTTCGTTTATATTTAAAAATGTAAAATAAAACCTTAAATTACTATTATTTAGTATTTCATTTTATAATACATTATATTTATTAGAATATTTATAATAGGATATTTATAAACATAATGTTTTTATTTTTTAGTAGTGCACTGATACGTTTACCTACGTTACGCCTGTTATCCCCTTTTAGGGGGTGGTAAGATTTTTTTATGCATTTTTCCCATGACTAAGTACTTATAATACGCATATAAACCAAAATTCAAGAAGTTGTACGAAAAAAAAATATCCGTAACAAGTGGGTTAAATCAGCCTTGCCTTTATATTTGAAATTGACGTAAATATATAAATAATTATGCTCCGACCTCGACACACTCCGATGATGAGGTGGAGGCTATGTATGAGGACATGTCCAAAGCCATACACAGCTCCAAAACTCATTTCAACGTGGTCATGGGGGATTATAACGCAAAATTAGGCAAACAAAGCGGCGATGAGCAGAAAGTGGGGCAATTTGGAGTCGGAGTCCGGAACTTCCGAGGCCAGATGCTGGCCGACTTCTTGGAGAAGGAGGGCCTTTTTATGATGAACTCATTCTTCAAGAAACCGGAACACCGCAAATGGACTTGGATAAGCCCCGATGGTCACACTAAAAACGAGATAGACTTTATCATATCAACGAGAAAACAGATTTTCAATGATGTCTCTGTGATCAATGCCGTGAAAATCGGTAGCGATCACCGCATAGTAAGAAGCACATTGAGTCTGAATCCAAAACTGGAGCGATCTCGACTGATAAAGTCTGTACTTCGTCCTGCACCCATCCAGATCCAAAACTCCGAAAGCTTTCAGCTCGAATTGCAGAACCGCTTTGAATGCCTCGGCGACTGCGTCGATATGGACGACTTTAATAACAGGTTTGTGGAAACTGTCTCCACGGCTGGGACTAAGTTCTTTAAAACCCGCTGTGCAAAAGGAACCGGAAAAATCTCAGACTCTACCCTTAAACTCATGGAAGAAAGACGCACAATGATCCTGCAGTCCCCGGAAGATGCTTCTCAGTATCGGCGGCCTAATAGACAAATCTCCAAGTCCCTAAAACGTGACCTACGCCGGTTTAATACAGACCGTATTGAAACGGCTATCGAGCAAAACAAGGGCTCAAAGGTCTTCGCGAGAGATTTGTCTATAGGCCAGAACCAACTGAAGAAGTTGAAAACGGACGACGGCAGGGTTGTTTCGTCTAAACCCGAACTTTTGAGGGAAGTTGAGAAGTACTACGGGCAGTTATACACGACAACACGGGCACCTGTTCAAGACATGGCAAAAGACCCACGAGCAAAATTAACCGGACACTATACCGAAGATATCCCAGACGTCAGCCTGTACGAGATTAGTATGGCCCTTAAACAGCTTAAAAACAACAAGGCGCCGGGTGATGATGGAATTACAGCCGAGCTTCTGAAAGCTGGTGGCAAACCTGTGCTTAAGACCCTTCAGAAGGTGTTCAATTCCATCATTCTCGAGGGCAAAACGCCCAAAGCGTGGCTCCAAGGCATAGTGGTCTTGTTCTACAAAAAAGGTGATAAAGCCCTTTTGAAGAACTTCAGACCCATTACTTTGTTGAGCCATGTGTACAAGCTGTTTTCAAGAGTCATTACGAACCGTCTCGCACGCAGGTTTGACGACTTTCAGCCTCCCGAACAAGCCGGTTTCCGAAAAGGCTTTAGCACCATAGACCACATCCATACGCTGCGGCAGGTTATAGAAAAGACGGAGGAGTATAACCAGCCACTTTGTTTGGCGTTTGTGGACTATGAGAAAGCCTTTGATTCGATCGAGACCTGGGCTGTACTGCAGTCTTTGCAGCGGTGCCAAATTGACTATCAATACATCGAAGCGTTGAAGTTTTTGTACAAAAACGCCACTATGTCAGTCCGTCTTCAGGATCAGAATTCGAAGCCTATCCAACTGCAGCGGGGCATCAAGCAAGGCGACGTTATATCGCCTAAGCTGTTCACCGCAGCGTTGGAAGAAGTCTTCAAGCTTCTGGACTGGGATGGGCTCGGCATCAACATCAACGGCGAGTACGTCACTCACCTTCGATTCGCGGATGACATCGTAGTCATGGCTGAGACCCTGCAGGACCTGAGTAAAATGCTCGATGACCTCAGTGGAGCCTCGCAGCGAGTGGGCCTCAAAATGAACATGGATAAGACGAAGATCATGTCGAACGTCCATGTTGCACCTGCTCCTGTGGTAGTTGGAGGCACCACGCTCGAAGTTGTTGACGATTATCTATACCTAGGACATAAAATCCACTTAGGTAGGTCCAACTTTGAGAAAGAGGTCAATCGTCGGATCCAACTCGGCTGGGCAGCGTTCGAGAAGCTCCGTATAATTTTCTCGTTGCAAATACCGCAGTGTCTGAAGACAAAGGTTTTTGACCAGTGTGTGTTGCCAGTGATGACATACGGCACTGAGACGTGGTCGCTAACTATGGGCCTTATAAATAAGCTTAGAGTCGCTCAGCGGGCAATGGAAAGGCCATGCTCGGAGTTTCCCTGCGGGATCGAATCAGGAATGAGGAGATTCGCAAGCGAACCAATGTCACCGACATAGCCAGAAGGATTGCAGAGCTGAAGTGGCAATGGGCAGGGCACATAGCTCGCAGAACAGATGGCCGGTGGGGCAGAAAAGTTCTCGAGTGGCGGCCACGTACTGGGAGACGCAGCGTAGGCAGGCCCCCCGCACGATGGACCGACGACCTGGTCAAAGTCGCCAGTAAACGCTGGATGAGGGCGGCGCGGGACCGAGCGACGTGGAATACCTTGGGGAAGGCCTATGTCCAGCAGTGGACGTAAACAGGCTGTGGATGATGATGATGATGATGATATAAATAAAGTTATCTCTCTTTTAAAATTTCTATACATCATCAACTTTTTTAAAGTAACTACTAAAAATATAATGTGTTTTCTTTGAATGCGCAAATGCGTATTATTTGAATCAAAGTTAGTTTATTCATTTATTTTATGCAGGTAGTCTTTCAACTCAGCTTTTGGAAAATTAAGGTGAAGACAAAAATTTAACACAAATTGTTCAGTTATATATTCCCTCTGCGCAAGAATGCATACCTCACCAAAAATCACTTTAACAATTGACACCCAAATCATATAATTAAGTTCAGCTTTTAGTTACGTCCGCCATAAAAATATGCAATACCCGGCCCGTAGTCCGATAGTAAAAGAATATAATACTCTACCTTTTACTCTGTGTAGATTTGAAGAAGTCCTAACTTTTAGACAAGAAGCACTAGATCAACGGTTATTGGAATAGATACATCTTAGAAAGTGCTATTTAAACAGGAAAGCCAAATTTTCGAAGAGAAAAGACGTGTTTGTGTTTTGGAAGGATTTGCCCCAAATTTACTGACTCTTAAGGCCTAGAGATATGCGCCCTGTAGTTTGAGAAGTTTATTTAAATTAAAAACTCTTTGCGTTCTATTTCATTGTAAACTAGCTTTTGCCCGCAACTTCGTACGCGCATAAATATTTTTTATATTTAACACAACCAGTCACTTATTGAAGTCACTTATTGAAGTCACTTATTGAAGAACCTTTATCCATGCACTGAAGAAATAAGATTTTTCATACAAACAAAAAAAGTCCAATATTTCGTGTTCCCGTGGGAATGTCGGGAACTTCTTTCAGAACACAAACAGTCACTCACTGAGGAACCTTCATACTAAGTATCACATCTGTGCACTCATGGAATATTTTTTCATACAAACTATATTCCCAATCGCGTGGGAATTTCGGGAATTCCTTTCAAAGCACAACCAGTCACTCTTTGAAGAACCTTCATGCCAAGTATCACAACCGTGCACTCAAGGGATGGGATTTTTTCATACAAACTAAAACATCATATATTTCCCGTTCCCGTGGGAATTTCGGGAATTCCTTCCTTAGTGCACCCCTACATCCCTTAAAAAATGTATGTTCCAAATTTCAGCTCTCTACGCCCATTAGATACGGCTGTACGTTGTCTGTCAGTCACTCAGTACCTCAGTCACTCAGTCAGTAACGGAACAGTTTTATATATATTGATTGATGAAGATTTTAATGGTTAAAATCTCAATAACATAACTTCAGATGCGACTATTACATTTGAAAAAACCTCTAGCTAGTTAAATACCATATGGACATAATATTTTGACTCCAATTAATACGAATTAAAACACAAATGTAATTTCTGTACTAACCCAAAGCGGTTATATTTATACAATTCATAGTAATTATAAGTACAGTCAAAATGGAAAATGCACTTCAGGCTAAAGATGTCACTGTACCAATGAATAGATAAAATTATATTTTTCCAGGCACTACTATTTCTTTAGCGCTTTTGGTGTAGTATTTCACTCTAACTTAAGTGGTGACGAAATCAGTCCAAGAAAAAAGGTGGGAATTGTATTTGGAATATTTATTTATCGACTTCAAAACAGAAGGACTTTATGTATTCGATGTGTGTATCAATTGTATCAAATTGATCATGGAGTCGGTTGCAAATTTTATTTATCTATTTTACATTTATTTAACAATACAACATGTTCAAAAATATTTTAAATTACCAAGGCACATATTTATTTAAACTTGTCCTGGGGCAGTGGCTAGTTTTCAATTGTTTTTATTTTTTTATTTTATTTCGCTCGCACTGACCAGATCTTGATTTTTTTTAATTTCTGGCTTTTTTCTTAGATAGCTTTCATTGGTTGGACTCTACCTCTACGTTTGCTAAATAGAATTTACTTTAACATCAGAAAAACCAACACAAATTTAAATTACAGAAGTAAACAAGTTTCCTAATAATTCTGTCAAATAGTTTCAATGATCTATAAGCGGTGTTTATTTATTGAGCATTGTTTTTACTGATGACGGATTTATTATTACAAATGTAACTACAAATTTAATCCCAAATGTGAATGTATTTTTTTCTGAAAAAAACTCTCAGTAAAATAAATACAGTCATGCTTTATTAATTGGGTATTTTACTTGACCTATTTTACTTTACCTATGTAAAGTAAAATAACACTTAAAATATTGGAGAAAAACCCCATGTATAGATACAGCACCCAACACACTATCACTATCAAACATACAATATTATCTAAAATAAGGAATATTTCCTCTAAGGTTAATTTAGTCCTTAGCTCCTTGGCTTAGCTCCTGTCCCAAGTTCCATCCTGAAATATTCCTATACTCAAGAGAAAATTCCATGAACTTTTTTTCAATAGATACTACTTCAAAATTTACAGATAAAAATACCTAACTATTACAAAAGTAGAAATTAAGATGCTAATTTTCTTTGAGCAGCTATGTCTGAGGAAATAATTTTGTGACCCATATATTTTTATATGAGGCAAATCTTAAATCAGACACATTAAGAGTCAGTTTAAAATCATATCTTTAAATGAATTACGCATCTCAGGATAGTTAGGTAAATTTAACACTGCGGCATGTCCGTTATCTTTCTTTGATAGAGAGAATTCTGTTAAAGATATCTTAAGATGTAATTGTCGAAGAAAGTCAAACCAGAAGTATGTACTTACTATATTTTTCTGAGAACAATTGTAAGTAACTTTTATATTTAAAAAAAACTGTACAGAGATAAAGGACCGAAACCTTGGTTTTAAATGTTACCAAAATTCAGCTTATTGCCTGAAATATTTTAAATAAACTAATAAAAAAATAAAAGAAGCCGTAACATTTTAAGAAGTTGCTATCAGCTACAATTATGCAATGCTATCTTTAGTTATACATCCATTATCAGATGGCAAATCCTCATAATCCCCCATCGTAAACGAAAATCTTTCCCTCTTACGTTTCACTACGTAATGATACATTATAATGTATACTAACTATGTTAGCAATAACCTTACGTATTATCCTTTACGACGAGCTAATGCCATCGCAGGCGCAGACGGACTCTTTATAAAAAAAGGACGCAAACACGAGCGGTGATTCGAATGCGCAAGCGGCGACGGGAAATTCATTCGAACGTAACAACCGCTCCGATCAAACGTTAGGGAAGTGTTTTTTTTTATTAAGAAAAAATGTTTGTAATCAGCCAGTTTGTAAATAGAACTCTTTTAAATCCTACAAAGTGTACAAGTGACGGTTTCGCGTGATACCATGTGCGCAAAAAGAGAAAACAATTCGAAGGTTCTGAGTTTGAACCGGTATAATACGCAGAAAACTCTTAGATTTTTGATGTTATTAATTTTGCCATGGACACTATGGATTTTTTAAATTGTGTTTAATTTAATTTTAGTATCTGTGTTATAAGACAGCTAGTTTTGTTGAAAGTTGCGATTGTAAAACCTAGTCAAGATGATGTCCAAAAAGCAGTTAGCGTGTATGCTGGCCCTTCACATTGTGTACCTTTTGGTCGGGGCCAGTATATTCTACCACATAGAAAGTCCTTTGGAGTTAGCCCAAAGGGCTGAAGATAAGTTGGAGAGGCTCGAAATTCAAAGTAAGTAAGAACTGTTGTAAAGTATAAAAATAATGAGAATTTACACTTATTTCTACTTTAAAGAAAATGCTCAACTATTCTCTAATTGATGGAAAGTTTAGTACGTAATATAAATAGACAGCATAATAACAAGTATATTTACCTATGTTATCACCTAACTAATAATTCAAGAGGAGTATTTTTTATTTAACTTATGTACCCAATTGTATATAGATACCTAAATCTTAATAATGTATCTAACTAGTATACTTACTTACATAATTTTTAAACATGATTTACTCATGCATATGTAGAGTATTTTGTTAAGCATAACAAAATACTTTTAATTAAATCTACAAATATATCTCAATTGTAATATATCTACAAAATATCATAGTATAAATATATAGTTGAGTAGAATGTGATTCATGAGAAATAAACAAATACTACTAAATAAGTACATTCAATAACAAAATAGTTATTATCTGATTTTCATAATCTGTCTCTTAATTTAAATATGACAGTTATTTTTTTTTCTTAAATAATATTTAAGCTCATCACAATTAATAACACACTTTAAACCTCTGAAATTTCTCTGATGTGTTATCTAAGTTCAGATTACTAATTAGACACCAGATATTACACCGTTTACTCAGTCTTACTTTATCTCTTACACTTTTTTTCCCAAAAACTTTTTCAAGCTTGATACTTGAACTTGATAGCGAAGAGCTAATTTTGATCAATAGCGTCCATTACCTACTCAATACTAAGTTTAAAATATTGCTAATACACTAACTTGTCAATTAAATAAATAAATCAAAGTTAAATAAATTTATGGTTAAAAACTTACAAAAAGTCGGTAATTTCAGGAGTATAATAGAAATAAATATTAACGAAGAATGCGGAATAGGCAGCTCAGCGGCTCTATCGCTTCAAGCGATTTCATTCAGGTATCAATATTACCTATTAAATAAGCAACAAAAAGACACAATTAAAAAAATACCAAAAAAATCGTACCCTACAGTAACTAGATGATATAATGTTAATTAAACCAACGAACTAAGACTTTAAATTCTCAATATACATATTTAAAATTAGCTTTTTAAATAGCCATCAAAACAGATTGAAACATTTTTGTTGGACACTGTACAATTGCAGTGGATGGCTGTTCTAATTAGATAAGTAAATAATGTACTCCTCTATGTGCACTCGATTGTACATCGATCCACTTACGACCTACGTTACATGTGACGATATTTGTGAAAACCTATACCTACCAATACATTAATGCAATTTTAAGAGAAAAGTTACTTTTGAATGTAGCCATCTTTAAAAAAGCCTAAGATTTCGTAGGATCTAAATATTAAAAGTACTTTTTTGTTATTGATGTTGAGTTTGAACTCAATTTCACCAGATGCAATAAGGTCGAAAATGGAATCCCGGTTTCTCTTAGATAGATACCGGATTTATAATGAATACCTGTAAATAGTATAACCTAACAACCACTTAAAAAGGCATTTATCATAAAAATAATATAAAATTATGCAATCTAAGATATAATTGTGTTAGTTAAAATGTATTATTGGGACTAATGCTAACTAGCCAGTACACAATTTATGTACAGTACTTAAAAAAGGTAAAAGATATTAATAGTAAAATTTGGTAAAATGATGTGCCTTAGTTTGGTATTTAAAACTCATTGGGAACTTAATTTCTCATTAAAATACCCGTAAAACATATTCCTTTTCTATTATTTTACATATTAGACAAACCGTTATTACAAAACTACAACTTATTTAAAAAGTAAAGCATGCCGTTAAAAGGAGTTTGTAAATACTCTTTCAAGATAAAAAAAAATGAAAGAAGTTAAATAAAAAGTAAAATAATATTTTAAAGTATAGATAAGTTGTCATTAGTTCGCTACCCTATTAATTTATCTTTTAAATTTTTTAATTTGACAGATTGTTAATTCATTTCATAAGAGATACTCATTATTTTGCATTTAGTTTTTAGTTGACAAAGTTGTAGATGCTGTACATAGCCTATTTTATTTATGAGATCATAATTCGACAAATACTTATCATAGGTACACAGCAGTTCAATTTTAGTTCACTGCCTTATTTGATGAATAGACTCTTTGCTTTGTACTATTTTTCTGCCTTGAAATCTCAAAAAAGGGTTTTGGTATACGATGCTTTACTTGAGATACTTTTATTTATTTTCTAATTCGCATCCAACACGTGACTATTGAGCTATTTCCGACTACCCTCCTCCGATCGGCGACTCTCACGCATGCTCATGCGCCGATCCTATTGTTTACCTCGATTTTCCACGATCATCGATAAAAAAATACTCAAGACAATCGACTTTGACATCAATCGAGTACTTAAATGTACTTGTTTCTATCGCAATGATGAGTATGAGGATACTTGATACACTTACAAATGCTCGCGGCGAAGGCCTAGTTGCATTTTTTATTGGATTGCCAATTGCTATGCGATCTATCTCTGTGGGTTTATACTTTACTTGCAGTTTCACTTTAAATTAATAGATCAATTGTACTAGTCTATGTTAAATACTCCTTGAAAACATAGTTTTCTAACGCTCGAGTTTACCTTTTACAAAGAAACAAAATATCAAATCTTTATTTAATTTGGCGATCAAAGATGACTAAGATGGAGCAAACTCGTTCTAAACAGAATTAAAATAATAACTCTGCATATACATAGGTACCCTGGAAATTAAGAAATAATCGGTTTGCTTTAGTAGTAGGCTTTTATTGAAAGGTATTTCTGCATATATCTGTTCTTGTTCGCAAGATCCTGAAGTTAAGAAATATATTGAGAAAATGTTCTACAAATAATGTATTTACTATCATTTATAAAAAATTTGCTTTTACTAAAATTAAATAACTTTTGACGTATCAACCCTTTCATGAATCATTATTAGTGTTTAATTTTTCATTATTATTTTTTGTTTTAAAACACGTAAACTAAAAGGGTTCCATTAGAAACAAATAACACTTATTTTATAGCTTCTTTAAACATATGCGAAATCATAAGGTTTTAAGCTCTACATAGATACATAAATGTCTGAAATAATTCAACAACAATACAAAAATAAACAAACAAAATAAAAAATATCTAATGGACTGCTGTAGTATAATAGTATAAACAGCGCTTATTAAGTTAAGTAGCGCACCTGGTTCAGGTAACAAATAAAACTTGATTAATTTTCTCATTCACAACAGCAAGAACGTCATGCTCCCTCAGGCGGCATGGCTAGTGGTAGCGTCGGGTATCGGGTCACCCTCTTCCCTAAAATATGTTTGATGGCTGGTGCTTGCGTTATACTCGTGAACGGATGCTGCTAGCGGTGCCAGGTCGTTTTGCTGATGATACTATGACTATTTTATTCCATTCTTGTTTAAATACTCTGGTCCCAGTTTGTCATGTTCGTGTTACCTATGCATCCATAGCTCAATGCACCTACTATGTAAGTAATTTGGTTGTGACATGACGTTGGCTCTCACAATTAGCTGTCTTGTGTTTGTTTTTTTTCATGTCATGATCAATTTGTACTGTACCTATTTGTATTAATTCGTATAATCCTGGTTGAAAAAGAGTGTCAAGAGTTTTTTTCAGCCGTCTTTTTTTGTCTCTTGGTCTACTGTAATATCTGATGCAATATTTTCAACAGCTTGTTAAAGCCGAAGTACAAAATTGTGACGTCATTAAGCGGCCATTCGATGGTCTTATTATGAATAAAAAAAAACGTTTCATTTCATTAATGTGATATCTTATTTTTAAAATCACGGAGTTGATCTAAGAAGCATCAACGAATGCAGAGCAGAAAAGAGAAAATCGACTTCACGTCAAAACTTAGGCTAAAATATAAGGTCGTTACGATTCATACATTGTTTTTAGTTTTATTTTTAAAGAATTACTTATCTACTTATTTGATTTCGATGAAATTAGTTTAGGGCTACCTCTGAAGTATTTTCTAGATTTGAATTAAGAATATTCAACATTGAGTCATAATTATCCAAAAATCGCGCCAAAAAATATACACACTAATTGAGGACCTCCTCCTTTTGGAAGTCTGTTGAAAATAAATATGTGCATAAATTTTGTGGAAGGTACTTAAAGTGAGGGGTAATGTGAACTACATATTGAAATAAAAAATGTTGTTAATATAATAAATGTTTAAGTTTGAATGGATGGATGTCTGGATGTTTGTTTCTCAATAATGGCACAACGGCACAACGGATTTCGATGCAATTTGGCATAGTGATAGTGTACAGTCTGGAATAGCTAATTTTTATCCCAATCCCCGCGCGTAAAACAGTAAAACAGCTAGTATAAAATAAGCAAAAGAAGCCGGCTATCAGTGGATTTTCAATATTTTCGGATTTCATTCCGAACAGAAGAAAATAAAAAGCGTAATTTCCAACCCAAAAACAAACGAAAGCGAATAACCTTATTAATAAATTCTTCAGTTTAAAAACATAATTACCAAGTAATTTTCTAAACATACATACATACAGACAGACGAATAATCTCACTGTACGAACTACGTGTTTTGTGAATTCAACATTATTGTAAGACAGTTTTCAGAAATAATTATATTTAATTTTCTGCCTCATTATAGTTCATCAGAGAATCGTAAAAAGCATCAGGACGTCTCACTACGCATACGAAACCAGCTCAAAACCGTTTTTAAAATTCAAATGTTTTATTTTACAATGACTAAGAATCATCTCAATGTAATAAAGCACAGTCTTGAATACTCGTATAGACTCGTGATCATACAATTCTCCCGAAAAGATTTGGTTCGCATTATCGACGTAAACAAACGGACCGAACTGCTTCCACTGCGCTTGCTTATATGCAATGATGTGTTATTGTGTTCATTTAATTTAAAAAAAGGATGAATTAAAAACTTTAATAGATTGCACTCGAGAGTGTTCCATAGGTAAGATTAATTACATGTTTTTCTTTCTCCAAATTGTCGACTGTGCCTTTAAAAAAATAAAAATAAGTTAAGATCAAGTACGCCATTGGACATCACTCTCAATTTCTTTTGAAAAACTTAACAAAGCTCGCTATTGATAACCACAAATCAAGTTGTCTCGAACATACCTAAGCGAGTAATAGTGGTAGTGAACACCAATAAAAGCGCAAACGCGAATGCGTGAGACAGACTGCTGAGATAGGTGAGAGTGTGGAGCGTGCTTAAGGCAAAAGTTATTTTACCTGGTGTTAACTAAGAATGGAGATAGTAAATATTGATTATGTTGCGGTGCTACGAAATACTCTTAAAAAGATATGACATTTTTGGTTACTTTCTTTAAAATTGGCCTAGAAATATTGCGTTGACCATCCATGTACATAGGTACAAAGTATTTATTTATCAAACTATTATTTCTCCAAAACTTGGCGAAATTCAGTTAAAAACGAACATTTATTGTGACTGCCTAGTTTTTACTAGTTTATCGGTTGACAAATGTTTTCAGAGTTATTATATTTGCCAACATTACAAACTGTTTCTATGCAACGTTAAATAATTTACTTACAAGATTACTAATACGTTAATCAGTAAATATTATTAAAGCTCTCAAGCGGTTGTGATATCTACTATTTTAATTCTATTAATAACATTGTTTATAATAATGATAGAATTATTGTCAGAAGTCAAATAATAAGAGAATGAAGTACATGTCTATTGCGCTATGATAAGAACTCCAACTCGGTGTTTCTGTATTATTTATGAAATTTGAAAAAGGTCGTCAATTTTATATCAAAAAACATTTTAAGCTGAAAGTTCAACTGACAACAACAACAATTGAACTTTGAATGACGTAATCATTTCTTTCATATCATGCATATCATTTCAGATTACAAATGTTATGAATTAAGATATTCCGTAAAATAAAGTTACATTTTTATCGTATTAAACACGCTTTAATTCGTCCACTGCGCCATATACTAATACTTAACAACTTAGACCTAGAACTAGACATTCAATAAACTTCATGAATCATTATTTTGACATCACACACTGAACATTTAAAAGAATTGCCGAGACGTCTTCATAATTATAACGTTCACAATCGAGTCACGTTAAAGAAAACGAAAATGGAAGCGAATTCAAATAAATTAATTTTAATCACTTCTCCTGTCACTAACACAGGAAAACATACCAAACACTTATTGTCTCTTTTTACTTTAAACAAAAGACAAAGATGGAAGATATTCAATAGATAATTAGAGTTTATTACAAGGGTTATTAAAATTAATGGTTTGGAATTTTAAGTATACTGAGAGATGTGTAAATTATTTGCATCTTTGTGAAGAAAATCCCCATGTTTACGGTTACTTTTTTATGCATATGTTTATAGCTCATTCCTTACATGCCATATTAGTGGCAATATTTTCTCTATTCTTAAACAAAGACAAAATAATTGGCATACATTCACGCCTGTATCCCTTATGGGGTAGGCAGAACACCAGTGGTTATTAGACCGTCTGATGTCACGTTTGACAAATGAGGTATTATAATGATGGAGAGAGGCTATTACAGTGACAGGGGGTCAGCCTATCGCCCATAAAAATGCCAATAAAACCTAAAAATAATTAGCATTGTTGAAGATTTTATTGTAGTTTTTTAGTTTTAATAGATCGCGTAGAACTTGGTATTTTTAGGTTGATTGGGCTAAGTTACTGCCCCTGCATAAGATTGTCATAAGAGTCGACTAATTTAAGGGAACTCTTATTAATAACGAGCGTTTTCCCGTGACTTTATTCGCATATAAACAAAAAAGTCCTACATTTCCCGTTCCTGTGTAATTTTGAGAATTCCTTCCATACTGCTACCAGGCACACATTGAAGAACTTTTTTACTATCGTTTCACATCGGTACACTAAAATAATAAGATTTTTTCATTCAGAATTCTAAAGAATCAATTCTAAGGAATCAACCCTAAACTCCCTAAGAAATGTATGTTCCAAAGGATATATTTACGTTTTTTCTTTGTATCTGAGGCTAGAATTCGAGCACAAGGATATATCGAAAGGAATAAGTAGGTATAAAAACATATAGTAATCACTCAATTTCAAATAGACATCGTATTAAAAAAGTACAAGATTTATTAAAAATCGCTTCTCCGTGCATAGACATTCCATTCCCCTTTACTTCAAGTGACAGATTTGTACCAAATGACAAGACAGATGACATGACAATGACAGTTTTGACAATAAAAAGATTATCAAAAATGGCGAAATGTAAAGACGACCTAGCATGGCGGTTGCCATTTACATTAAACTTTAACATTTTTGTGCGCCATTATTGTAATTTTTCAATATTTTTATCGATACCAGCATAATTTTAGCTACGTTGTGTTCTAGTGTTTATTAAGTATTCCAATTTTGGAATCATAACCTTTCAGCTCTCTACGCTAAGTAGTTATGGTTGTAAGTTGTCTGTCTGTCATTCAGTCACACAGTGACTCAGTACCTCGGAACAGTTTTAAAAAACTCTTCAGGATCCAACAGGCTAGTGACCCCTTTTGTAAATTAAAATTTTAGAAACTTAGTGATTGGCATAAGAAATGTTACTGGAGCATACTAAACACACTAACTAAAATTTTAAATTCACAGCTTCAATAATGGCTACCATTTATTTTGATAAGACCTAAATATTTTAGATATGACTGCTTTGATTTTCATCAAATTAAGCTAAGAACCATGTCGATAGAAATTCGATTGTTGAAATTTTATTCAAATCGGTTCATCACTTTAAAAGCTATGATGCTACAGACAATCACACAGATGAACATGTCCAATGTAATACAACAATCTTTTACGTCGGACATATGTACCTATGCCAAATGTTGTAGCTCCGGTCATGATGTATGCCGGTAATAGCATAAAACATAAAACAAATATATCTAACATTCATACCAGATTAGTTAGTCCAAAATAAGTTCCTTAAAGAACTTGTGATACTAGGTAACGGATACATAAATTAAAGAAACATTTAGGTAAACATACAAATTGAATCTATAGATATTAGAAATAAGTTTAAATAAACTTGCAAAAACATCCATGACTTGACGGCTGTGATCATCACAAATATCCACCCTTCCGGGATTTGAATCCAGGACCTTCTGTCGTAGAAGATATTGTACAGTCACGGCTAATAATATGAATACACTTCGCAACTTATTCGGTAGTCATAAGGTTCCAATTCCAATGAAAATGTATACATCTTATTTGACGTGACTGTGCTCCTACCGCAATGGCATTTGTGTAAGTAATTTTCTATTTCATATTCAATGCTTATGCTATGCAAGCTAACTCAAAGTCTTATTTCACTCATCACAAAGTTCGTAATCCTTTGACGACTGGCTGGTGTAGTGGTAACATACATTGCCTTCTATGCTACAGGTCCTTTGTTCTAATTGCTGCGGCCGACGGCGGTGGATATTTCAGCCGTCAAGTCATGGATCATATTTCATATTTTTATTCCTAATTTAAAAAGATGTATAAATTAAAGTTAATAATAAAATTTCTGCAAGAAACTTAATTTAGGCTAGATAATGTGGTGTGAATGTCAGATATATTTATTTATTTCCTTCAAGACCTAGGCTGACTTTTCCAATAAAGCCGGCAATAAATGATGTTTAATGTTATGCCTACATGATATAAGGTTGATCACCTTTGCATGCAACTCGGTCAGGAACGGCCTCCACTGATACAACCTGGTCTTGATTGTATCGATAATTATAATTTAATAGAATATATCCTATCATGTATGCATGTAAAATCACTCTATCACTAATTGCAGAATAAATTATGTTGTGTGTAATTGTGGAGTAACTATAGTAAAAGTAATTTAGTATGCACTGACGGCCTCTTGGTATAGCGGCAAATAAATAAACCCTTCTATGCCAGAGGTCCTGGTTTCGAGTCCCGGTTGGGTTGATATTTATTTGATAAACACAAATGTTAGCCGTCACCTCATGGATGTTTATTTATTTATTTAACAATTTATGTACACACAGTTGAGATACAATTTCAAGAGACAATGAATAAAAATAAGTACAAAGGTACAGCTTATCTCTTACGAAATTTCATACAGCAGACCCATACAGCAAACACTGGAGAGTTTGATTTAAAAAGCAATAATAGTGTGTAGTAAATATACACATATAAATAAATATACATACCAATACACACTCATAGTATTCTATATACTTTATATACATACATTATTTTATATCATTTAGATATTAAGATACATAATATAATAAATAATGTTTGCATGTTTATTTAAATTTAATTTTATCCATTGCATAGCTTCTTAAATTATATTTTTTTATAAGAATTCTATAACAAGACCAAATTGCCTAATCGATTCATAACTAAATCCATAATAAACATTTATATTAAACTCTTATGTACTTAAAACCATTTTTTTTTGTTTAATCTCTGTCTCTAATCAAGGATACAATTAATTTTATTTTTTTATTTATACATTTTAACAAAAATTTCAATTCACAGTGTGACCAAACACATAAAAAGCAAAGTCACTGTACTTACCTAAAAGAATAACAATATTCAAGTCACATTCACATTCACACAAAACATAAATCTTATCAAATTTCAACTAGAAAACGTGAAAACCTTAAGAAAAAAAGAGGTTCACTTTTTATGGTCTTCAAGTAAAACATGGTCTAACTGAAGTATATTTTCATGTTGCAACCGTGACATCGTTTATTTCCTGTTACAAGACGCAAGTATTCATTTTGTTTATCTTCCTGATATTGACATAGATAGTTACTTAATGAGCTGTTAAAACAATTGCTGACTTTATTTACTTATTTTTATAGAAATTATATTTGAATTTTGCTTCTGCCCATGACTTTGTAGAGACCATGTAAGACAAGCGTAGTATCACTTCCATCTATAATATTCAAATTTAATAAATCAAATTTGATAAAAGATCTTTTTACGAAATTTTGTCGTGTAGGTAGATTATATTTAACATTGAACGCGATGTTTCGATGTCCATACAGGCCCCGTGGTCACTCCTGATAAAACTCGGATAAATATATTTTGTCTTATAACATGAATTATGGAAACTTGAGACAATAAAATCTTCAGCCACATGTCCCATCTTAAAATGCAAAAAATCGTGATACTTTGCTTCGAACATTAAATTTACTATAGAATTTTAAGTTGTTGTCCACAAAGTTTTCCCAGTCCTGATTGTTTCAAAACTTTCAGGACGCCAAAATTACTTCTGACCGAAAACCTTAGCGATTTTTAAGTTAACTCTTAACGAACTTTCTTAGGTAAAGTAATTGAAAAAAAAAAACATGGCACTAATAAAAAAAATGTTTTTTACACCAGAGCAGTGAAGCAAAACCATCTCAGTCTAAAATACGTGATAAACATACACGACAATTGTTAGTCTTTTTTTAAATAGTTATCCTGATAGTGAAGTGTTGAATTATATTTAATAACAAATTAAATTATGTTTTCCTTAACAGTTACTGCCAATATTATCCAACTATATATGTTCGTCTTCTGTTTCATTGGTACCGCCTATTTCTACGAATTTATGTTTTTTTTAATACTTTTAATGTTAAAAGTTCATAGGATAAGTGTACAATTGTGTGAAGTGAAGACTGAAATCACAGAGCAATATATTTCATTACTTTTCGGTAGACATTTTAAGGTTGTTACGTATTTTTGTTCTTCTTACAACAAAATAGATAAGTGTAGAAGAAAATAAAATATTTTAGCTACCATGCATTCAAAACAGTTATAATCCAGATTTTACTGTTTATATTATACTGCGGAAGATTTATAGTTTTCAGTTATCTGATAAGTTAAATAAAACTAACATCTTAAGATAAGTTTATGAAAATACCAGTTTGATAATCTATGTTTTCGACTATATCTGTATACAGTGGTTGTTAAGATTTTAAGGATCATAAAGGCCCTTAATTAAAGGCCCTGTAATATGAACAGAAAATGTTAATATGTGAACATCTCGATAAATAACAAACAATACTTTTACCGTGTCATTGTCTGCAATTACACTAATAGTTTGCATCGTTTTACATCAGCTTACAAATATATATAAAAAAAACATAATTATCATTGTCACGGAATTATATAAATAGATTAAAAATTTACATATAATTGGACATTTCTTACTATTTACAATTTTGTAATAATGAAGTATTCTATTTTTAAAATTTTATTTCCATTGTTACCAATATAAAAATATTTTTATGTGAGAGCTGAATCAATGTTACTTCATACGCAAAGTGATTTCATGAACTACAAATGATTTTAATTTTCGTACCTATATCAAACGTTTGAAATAAAGCCATTGCTGATGCTTCAGCTACCGACGAATTTACAGAATGTCGTTGATATTTGGATTTTACGTCAATATATTTATTTCGTGTTGGAATATTTAATAAGCGCTTAAACAAAATAAAGCTAATATTACGCTGTTGTCGATAAAAAACATACAGAAATTATAAAAAGCTTATTAATTACGACCAAAACTGTTATACCTAGTTTAATGTAAATAACAACTTGATTTTTTACAGTTCTTTACATTTCGCTACTTTTAACAGATATCATTCTCTCTATCATTGCCATTTCGATTGTCTTGTCATTTCATTCAATCTTCAAATGAGAGCGTAGAATTAACACTATTTTTAATACGAGGTCAAGCTTAAATTGAGTGATTACTTAGTACCTATTATTTGTGATTTAGATAATCTTCTCTGTCGCCCTGTTCTAACAGTTCAGCCCCGGGTCCCGGACGCAGAATACATACCTACATAGGTCCAATAGCAGGCCTATAACGCCTCAGACCCCAGAGTATACATTGTTTTTTTTCAAAATCAAGTTTAAAAAAAATCGATTTATACCCTAGGACTGATCTCGGAAGGCAATTTAATCAGCATTTGGCAAACAGTCAAAACGAATTGACAAGGAAATTTCTAGATCAACGCCTGATTAATATTCTGATATAGCGACAGGAAGCCAGAAGGAAAATAGTTCTTGAGGACACCTTGACCCTGTCAGGATAAAGAACGGAATCTTTGATGATGAATAACACAGGCTTTAGTATCAAAGGCAATTTTGTCAGGACAAGTGTTAATAGGCGGAAAATAAAGTATTTTTCACAATAGGAAGATTCTTTAAGGTAAATGTGGCTGTTAAATAAAGTATGCAGCTTTTATATTCTTAAAAACTAAGCAATGTTTTAAAGAATTAAACTTTAAACTTTATTTCAATCAAAAAATTGTGAAAGAAAAATCACAAAGTTACATGTCTCGCGAAAAACCTCGCGATTACCGATGATCGCTCGATGTATAACTGCAAAATCGAATAATTAACCAATCGATTTCCTTAATGACGTAGCTCGTAGGGTTGTTAAGACGACACATCGAAATGTTTTTTCTTGAAATCTTAGCACCTTAACACGCCGACATAAGGTCGCGTATTGCATATAAATCGCCACCATCGACACCGCTCAGACACTGAAATCGTTTCAAAATCGATAAAAAAATAACGGTAAATGCCATGTAAATTTTGAGCAACCAAAGTCCTAACAATAATGTGAAGATTGAATTTAAGTAAATTCTAAGCATATGGATTGCATAACTACGTAGTAATTTTAACAATAGTATGTTTTTAGACGTGTTTTCGAAAAATAAAACTATCGAGTCAAAATCATCAAATCATGTATTTGAGCAGGCAAAGTCTCAATATATATTCTCAATATATATATATAAAAATATCAAAATGTCAGATCCACTCGTCTTGTCATATTCTCATAGTTTGCGATGAAAGTCAATGCATTTTTTCAATATGTCGCCTTAATGTGAAACAGTGTGCGAGCCTGCTAAGCTATTAAAATCAGCGTTGGTTTATAAGGGTTTTTCGAGTGTTCACCACATACTATATGCCTGCCATGGGATTTTCCAGCAGTAAACCTAATTTGATTGGGAAAATAAAAATTTAAACTCTTAAGGATACTAATAACGCATTGGAAAAATAAACTAACTTTATTTCCTTTACCAGGTCCCGCGATTATACAAATTAAACGCACTGGATTTATGAGACATAGGCCCGATTTTTCAATGGTCAGATAAAAGTTATCTAATGTATAAAATATTAGGTACTCGATAGCTACAAATATAAAAAATCGTAAAAAAAAAACTATTCCGCCTAGTACTACGTTAAACGTCAGATATCTTTTATCCGACGATTAAAAATTCTAACTTAAAAAAGTGGCTCACTTAAATAATTAATTGTTTCACCACATTATGATCAAATTAAGATCCTTGTGTTATACTCGTAGATTCTAGACAACGGATAAATAAACTTTAGAATATATAATAAAGAACAAAATAAAAATTTTGAAAAACCCACGACGCGACGGTTAAAAAGTAATTGAAAAAGAATAAAATAATTTAAAATCCTCCGACTGAAATGATTTATGTGACGGGAGATAATTAACGTGAAAAGCTGTTTTAAAAGTTCACTTGATCTCACACAGAGTCGGTTATATTATGAACAACATACTGTTCGTTTTCATAGCACTTCCCTACGCTTACCTATTCGGTTCTCGAAGATGTAGGTGTCGCAATAACATAGGTATTCAACTCCCTATGAACTTTATAAGAAGAGCAAGAAAATCTGTCTGGGGCTGCGTTCTGCGCAAACCGTCTCCGTTCCGTCGTGGGTAAAAATTCATATTGAAGATATAAATATGTTTATGACGAAGTAAACTTAGATAAACATCCATGATTTACGGCTGACACCTGTGTTTATTACCCAAATATCCACCCCCACCGGGATTATGACCTCTAGCATAGGAAGCAATGCATGTATGTTACATCAGCAGATCTTCTAAATTTGAATATACCTGTCTGTATTAACTAATAACCATGATTTATTTACTTATCTATTATAATTCTTAAAGTTTTCGACGACCACTTTGGCGATGGGATAACACTGTCTGCCTCACACGCCAGTGGTCGCGGGTTCGATTCCCGCACGGAACAAGAAATTAAATGTTCCGGGTCTGGGTGTTTACCTATTTATGTTCTAGGTTCCCCCTAGTTCTCTACATGGTATCCCATAACACAAGCTATGCTTACTTTGGTGCAATATAGTTGGTGTGATTGTCTGAGGATTTTATTTTATTTTTATTTTAGTTAGAAGATCTATAAATAATCGTTTCAAGATTCCAGACATTAATAGAGTTGCTATAAAGGTACAAAGGTACATGACATTATTTATTGGTTTCTGCAGTGTTCAAAAATTATTTTTTTAATAAATTCGTATTAATATACTAGGTTAAATCTGAAAAATACGAAGAATGTGCTTGAATTTTTTTTCATTTTTTTCAATTTATTGTTGCTATAGTCTGGCTAATGAAAGTAGAGACTGAAAAGCTGACCTCCTGTCACTGCTATAGTCTCTATCCACCATTATAATACCTCCAAATTTGTGGAACGTGACGTGAGATGGTTTTGTAGCCTCTGGTGTTCTGCCTACCCCATAAGGCGTGAAGTTATGTATGTATGTATAAAATGTTTGCAAAAAAATCCAGTGTCTACTTTTGTTAGCCAGACTATATCTTGTAAAGAGAACCGAATACTAAAATTGTAAATCATACACATTTTGTCACGGGTTTATACCCGTCATTGTCAGAATTGAGCAATGTGTTATTATCTAATTTCGGAAGCTTTGAAAAATTAACACACTAAAATTATAATAAGCAATTCTGAGCGTGTTTTGGTATTTTGCACTTCATCTTTGGAGTATAAGTAGACATGTCCTCGAATACAGTCGTGGTCTACAAATTATTAAGCGTCTAATTAGAGATGTCACCAGCCTGCTGCAAAAATGTTATGCAAACAAGACTATTAAGCGTTCGAATACGTCATGCCTAATTGTAGAGTATATAAAAATGATAAAATTGATTTGATCGGGTAAAAGGATATCGATTAAAAAAAGGTCGTCTTCCATGCTGGACTGTATACCTTTTACAGTATACCTCTTCCCGGGTATACTGTAAAAGTCAGTAAAGGGACAGAGGTTTTAAAGGCGTTTTTGTGGGCGAGCCTACCCCCTGTTACTACAGTAGTCTGTCTCCATCTTTATGATACCTCAAAAATTTTCAAATGTAACATCAGATGTTCTTATAACCTCTGGTGTTCTGCCTACACCGTGAGGGATACAGGCGTGTCGTTATGTATGTATGTGCCGTAAGTAAAAAATTACAAAGAATAAAAATAGAATGATTTGAGCAGTCATCGTGCTAATTATTTAAAAAAAATCTTGGTGTTAAATCGTGTCCACCTAATCGCTCTATAGACCAGCTTAGACATTCATCTCAGTTACGAAGTCGATCTCAAATGCAAGACCTTTTAGTTACCCTGAAAGTTTTTATTTAAATTGAAGTATAGGGATTGATTTGAAATCAATAACAGCTCTCTATTTAATAAACAACGTAAAAACGGACTTGCGTGGTCAATTGAATCTCCAATGTTGTTTAAAAACATTAAAACGTACATACATAGTTAGTCGATGAAATAGTAAATTAAGCAATCAGCAAGTGCCAAACTTTCCAGGAGAGCAAAATGAAAATAAAATCAATAACTGTAAATGAGGTTTTATTGGTAACGTTTGAAAACATATTAGTGAAAAACTATGTTTTTTATTAAGATAATGTTAGAATAATACTATTTATAGTTTTTTGGAAATAACAGCAGATTGGCATATTTGCCATCGTAGGAACTTGCCTAAGTGGCAGATTAGTCAATTGACATTGGTGATATATACTTTAGGCTATACATAAATTTATTGTAGGTGAAGTGGCGAAATTTTCTTCGATTCAGGGTATATTTTATTAATTTGCTTATGGTAGGTACATGCTTTTTTATTATTTAAAGAGTATATACTTAATTTAGAAAATCAATCAATCAGTACAATTAGGATAGTTTACCTTTGTAGAATGTAACTCTTCCTACATGTTTAGTGAAGGTAAAGTATTCAATATACCACTTTGGTTTATTGACAATTGTGGTAATTGTGAAAAAAAGTGTTTGTTCTATGGGTAAACTGAACAAATAGCACTTAGAAAAGTTTACTATTGCGGGAACGTAATTTTATGCAGATAAGCAATAGGAATAATAGCAATATCTTCAAAATGACAATTGCAACAAATTCTATATTTTACCACATAAAAGATATAATAGCAACAATAGCCGTACCATAATAAAGTCAAAATGGCCAAAATGTCAGTTTGGCTAATTTACTTTTGTAAGAACATTTAATAAGAACGTTAAAAGTCTTTTAGTATTGATCAGTAAGAACCCAACAAACAATATTAAGTCATTCAATGCAGTTTACGACACATAAAACCGAGTTAATCGTGGTTTAGAATCTATTACGGAAGTATTTGTGGTTTAACTAACTTGTAACATTAAGGTTTGTTGAAAAGGAGGAGTGGTTCATTGTGATGCTTCATCAGATCCGGCAGTGGTGAATACCGTTGGGATGGTAGTTAATGGTCAAGGCGAAGGTTTTGTTGGATTCACTGTCAAGAGCAATGGTATAGGACTTTGTTGTAATGATGACCCTATAGTTTGCTCTGATATACGCATTTTAATGAAAGTTTGAATTGAATATGTCCTTAGCGGCCCTTAGTCAATGTCACTGAAATTGTAATATCTGTTTTTAATTAGACTTAGTGTTTGATGTAGTAAAATTTTATGTAAATTTTAAATGTAGCAATACTGCTTCCATGCTGGACTGGGAGCGACAGAAAAACGTAGAATGTGCCAGATGCTTCTCTTCCCGGGCATACTGTAAAAGTCAGTTAAGGGACAGAGGTTTTAACGGCGTTTTTGTGGGCGATAGGCTGACCCCCTGTCACTAAAATAGTCTTTCTCCATCTTTATAATACCTCCAAATTTGTCAAACGTGACATCAATCAGATGGTCCTATAACCTCTGGTGTTCTGAATTCCCCATAAGGGATACAGGCGTGACGTTATGTATGTAGTAATACATTTTTAAAGTAAATTGAATTGATAAATAATGTAGAGTTTTGTTATATTGTAGTGTAGCATGGTGTGGATAATAGTTTCCGTAACGTATCGTTTCACTACTTATGTAGGTACTCGTAGTTACTATAGTTCACAAAGTATGACTTAGTAACTATTTCAGCTGTACCACATTCATAATTCATTAAATCATTAATAACTGTGGTAAATTAAATTAAACCCAACCAGAATGTTCTATTCTGTAAATAAAATCTAATTGAACTCTAAAATCTAAGTGGTAAGTGACAGATTTAGCGTCATTTAGGACTCATGCTTCAGCGCAAATATAATAAAAGCTACACGAGGACATTGGTGGCAGCTAGCATTTGCCGTTGTTATGCGGTATGTTCATTTCTGGTGATTTAATTGTCTTTATTATTAAATTGAGACTATTATTATTATTAATCTTAGACTATACCTGCACAAAAAATAAAATATTGCCTGCTTACCAGCGATTAGAAAATATGAAACTGCTATAATAGGTACAAAGAATATATATTTTAATAAGTCCTTAATTTTATAACACTTGACCTGACATATAAACTATGAAGCTCATAGTAAGCCTTAAAAAGCTAGTGTTATGGAGACCATACAGGCTTATCCTAGTATATATCCAAGTATACTATCAACCAAGCTCATATGGATTTTAAATACTGTTATTGCACCGTACTGTCAAATTAGATTAAACGATACATATAGAAAAAGAAAAAAATATGAGATGAACTATTAAACTAAATTAATTTACATGACAGGTGCCCATGAGGAGATCGCGCATAGATAATGCGCATTTCGCGCATAGTTAAAGAAACCCATGACAACTGACAACAATCTAATATGTAGATACATTTCTACTCAAGCATTTTATTACGTGTCTGACAGCTAATGAACTAAATAGTAGCTTGCGTTTTCCAAGAGTTCACATTGCATAAATAGTATGGTATTAAACGAAACCACTCATTTCGCCAACATAATTATGCTGGTTATCTATAAGATTATGCCCTTCTATTTTAACTGTATAATGAAATGAAATTAATTGGGTAGCAAGAATTATAGAATTAAGCAATCGCAATAAGAAACTGAATATTACTTAAAAATACAATTTAAAAACAAAAATATTTTTTCTGCAAAATTATATTGAACTATTGTATGTAATATGTAAGTCTATTTGAGGTAGCCCGTAAAATTACCAGTAATGTAAAAAACTTATTGAGTTATTTAAATAAAAGCATCCAAGGAAAATAAACGACACTCGAATTTTCTATATTATATTTTTTTTTGTTATGACCACCGTGGCGAAGTTATAGAGTATTCGGCTGCGGCTACTGATAGCTAAGACTCGAGCCTTTTAGCCACTTTAAAGCTTACAAGCCTTTTCTTAAGACAGCCAGAGTTGTATATAAATAAAGGACTTGCGTCTTTTTAGGCTCGCGCTTTTTTTTCCTCAAGCCTACGTTACAAACAAGTATGGCTTAGTTATGTGTTACATTGCGCTAATTGAAAAATAGATTTTTTTATAATTTCAAAATTTATTGCAAAATCAAAGTTACTAACAAGAAAACTTTGAACATCCGATACGAAAGACATACACGTGGAAATCGCGATATCGATTATATCGATTAGCACAGGCTGAGAAGTTTCCAATAGTACTTTATTTATAGAAATATTATGAGTAGTTTAGAAGTTATCTGAGAACGCACATTCGGGTGTCCCTTGGATTTTTGAATTAGCGGTCATTGGGTATACCTAAAGAGATTTTAGTCATACCAGAGTAACTAGTAGATAAAACAGAATATACAGCAAAAATAACATACTGATTCCATAAAAGGATGCGGAGCACTAATGTATGTAAATAAGTGCAAAAATCCACATTCCTAATGTCGTTATTTATTCTCTGACATATTTAATGCCAGTACTGCTGGATTTAAATACTCGATACATTTAAAGTAATTGTAAAATCCTATAATGGAGATAAATTAGTTGTATTTTCCTATACGAAACCCATTATGTGTGGTCGACGTGGAATAAGTCAGGAAAATTGTATATGTTATATAACTTGAGTAGATAAGAACCAGTTTATAAAAAGTGCATTTTACTTGAGTTAACTTATGTGTTTTTTTAAAGTTAAGTAATGTCAAAAAGAAGCTTGAGTTTCTGCAATTCAACATGGATACGTTGAATTAAGGACATAGCCTTTTTCAGCAAGGTTTTAGATTATTTATAGTCTACCCCGATTACTATGTATTGATTTGTAGGTAGTCCATTCACGTCACGATTGAATGTTGCAGTAAAGTTAAAAAACGTTACTCATAAGCACTCCTTATAATAATCGAAATCGTAACACCCTAATAAAAATTATCTAGATAGTTCATAGTTCATTTGGATGGGATTGTCGAGTCTCCATGAAGTAACTGTTTCTGGGTTCAAACGTAGGATGGGTGAAAAGGTCAATTATAAACAAGACATCTGTATTTCGCGGAAAAACCTTTCATCGTAATATCAAACACAACAGAGAGAATTAAATCACCGTGCAATACGCTCATTATTTCTACCTCATCTGCACTTACCATCAGGTGAGTAGAAGTCACATATGGGTTAGCTGCAGGAACACAAAAAAAATATAGATGAATAGTTCAAATTCAAATTTCAAATTTATTTATTACCAAAAGGTTACATACAGCATAAAACAATACATTGTAAATACATTAATACACATAATAACACATTTATAAAAAACATTTCATACATTCGTGAATCATCTATTAACAGTTTCAAAGTTAAATCACAAATAACTGGGTACAAAAAATTTCGAGGGTAGTTGTCTGCTTAAATATTACTGTCGGTCCCCGCACTAGGCAAACCTGTATCGCGGGGTCCCAGGGCCAGTTTCCAGTGCAAGATATACTATAGCGGCAGCGGCGAAGCTGTATTACGTTAGTTGAGAAATTAGTATTTTAATTCTAGGAATATTATTAGGTATATTATTTAACCGTGTTTCGTAGATTTATGTTCTTTATCACTCTAAAATATACTAGGTATATATTAATAAAATATAATTAATAAGTATATAGATACTGTTATTAAGTACGCTTAAATTTTCATATTTCGTATTGTTAATATACATAAAATTTATTATTTTGATCGTTATCAATTTTATTTCTAAAAAAAAATGTATGTATATTTATATATTTCACATACGTACATATGCACATACATACACATATATACCTATTTTCGTACTATACATTTCATATAGTGTAATTAAATTAAATAGGTAATATTTTATTTAACAATTTAATTGGTAATAAAGTAATTCATATTTAAAAATAAATAAATGAGTGATAATAAATAATTTGTGCCTCTAATAAATAATTTAGTAATTATAAATATATATTTACTAAATTATTTATCAAATATATATTTATTTATGTTTATTTTATTTTCATATACATATATATAAATTAAAACTACGTACATATTATATACATACATTTAATTTAATTCGATATAAATTATATTTATTTTTATTTATAAATTTATATTAAAGTCCAGTCGATAACAGTGATTCTGTGCAATTATAGGTAAGTTTTAGAAGCCATTCTTGAACACGTTTATTTATTTCATTAGTCGAGAGACCGCGGATGTTACACTTCAAAGCAACTTTATTGTATAGGTACGGGTGTAGAAAGAAACTGTGTTTTTTTGCAAAGGCGGAGCGAACAGTAGGGATTGAGCTTTTAAATACTCTTTTTTTAAGTGCTGTTTGGAAGTTTGGGGAATTTGTGAATGATTTATGAAATCTTAGGACGCTCTGCAAAACAAAGAGACTGCGAACACTCAGTAGTTTACTTTCTTTGTGTAACAATTCAGTTGGATATCTGTAGTTTTTCTTAAACATGGTTTTTAGAATTGCCCGCTGACTTCTTTCTACTTTAATCATGTCAGTCTTCGCGGCGCCACCCCATACCGTGAGACAATACAGCAAGACTGATTGGACAAGGGAAACGTAAATTTTTATTAGTGAATTTCTTTCAACACAATTACGCAGCAATTTCATTATATTGGTAAATTTGCGCATTCTTGCTGACACGTGTTTGATATGTTCTCTGAAAGATAGCTTTTCGTCCAGATAAACACCTAGGTATTTAATGGAGGAAACTCGATCTATGTTTGGGCAGGCGCAAAGGGAACTTGAAACTACTTCGTCGGAACATGAGTGAATTTGTAGCTGTCGAAATACTGGCGGAGCGGATACTGCGGTCTTAAAGAAAGGAATGTATTTAGTTTTATTAGTATTCAGTGTCAAAAGATTAACATTTAGCCACTGATAAAGTTGCGTGAGGCTGTTTTTAGTGTTTTCTATGACTTCACTCCATGTTGGAGCATAGAAGATGACAGCAGTATCATCTGCATAGCAATAAAGTTCTGTATTATGCAAATTTAATGATTGGATGTCGTTCAGGTATACCAGAAATAAAGTCGGGCCAAGGATACTGCCTTGGGGAACACCGAAACGTATGTCACTTTCAACACTTATTGTACCGTCAACCCTGGTGCACTGCCTTCGATTGGTGAGATACGATTTAAACCATTCGAGTGCAATACCTCGTACACCTGTGCTTTCCAGCTTACGTAGTAAGATCGTTGGGGAGACCGTGTCGAACGCCCGTGCGAGATCGAGGAATACTCCAATGCATCGTTGGCCGTCATCCACGAGATGCGAGACTTTATTTGTAATTTCGCTAACAGCATCTTCCGTTGATTTCCCACGACTGAATCCAAACTGCCTACTGAAAAATAAGTTATGCGTCTCAAAGTACTTCGTGATTCGCGTGTTTACAAGTTTCTCAAGTAATTTTGATACTGACGATAGCAGAGAAATTGGTCTGTAATTGGCAGGGTCTTTTTTTGAACCATTTTTGTGAATAGGGCTAACCACAGCAGTTTTCCACACGTCAGGAAATTCTCCAGAGGACAAGCTAAGATTGAAAATGTGACTAAGAGGAGTAGTAATAGAACTTTTTATCTTTTTAAGGAGGCTGTTGTTTATTTCATCTAATCCGGGAGCACATTTGTTTTTAAGTTGTGTAATCAAGTACTCAATTTCTTCCTTGTTAGTTGGTGCCATGAAGAAACTATTGCAAGGACTCTTTTTTACCTTTATATTAGCAGCCAGGGCTGTTTCAGTCTGACGGAGTTGAGACAGGAGCTTCTCCGACAGTTGGCTACCTACGGTTGAGAAGTATTTGTTACAAGCGTTAATAGATTCTTGCGCAGAACATTGAGTTGTAAGTAGTTCAGAATTACTGCTCTTAGCTGACTTCTCGTGGCATATGTTTTTAATTGTGCTCCATAAATTCTTTGTGTTGTTGTTGGATTCTTCAATTAAGAGCCGTTGGTATTCTGTCTTGAGATTGTGCAAAAGTTGTGTACAAAAGTTTCTATAACGCTTATAAGTCAGAGTAATGATGCTGTCGTGTGGGTTTTTTCTCGATTTCGCATGAAGGGCGTCGCGATGTCTCATGCATTTAATAAGGCCGGGAGTTATCCATGGCTGTAAATTAAATTTGGAACGACTGACCCTACATTGGCTCTTGTGTCGTTGAACTACAGAGCTGATGATGTCTGAAAATATTTTGGCCGAGTCTGATGCACTGGATGAAGCTAGAACCGGTGCCCAGTTTGTATTGGAAAGTTCGGCTTCAATTTTGGAATAATTGATTTTTGTTACGGTTCTTGAGGGTTTTGATCTGTTCAGTGAAGTGCTGCTTAAACCGGCCACTACAACATCATGATCAGTTGCAGAGTGATCACAAATAAGGCTTATATGATTACTGAATGGTCTAATGAATATATGGTCCAGGCAACTTGTACTTCGAGTTGGCTTGTCCACAATCTGGTGTAGGCCGTGTAAAGCCATTAAACTCAAATACTGTTCCTTAGCCGTTGAATCTACTGATGGAAGGATGTTTATATTTAAGTCTCCTGCTAGGATAATTTGCTTTGTACCTTTCAAATTTTCGAGAACGGAATCGAGATCATTAAGGAAGTTACTGACATCTCTAAAAGAAGGCGAACGATACAGGCCGATGAGCGTTAATTTCTCAGAGATATTTACAACTAAACAGTTTCCTTCACGGAAAGATGGCTCGTCAGATACAGCGTTCCAGAATGATTTAACGTAGATAACTACGCCAGAGGCTTTATTGATGTATGAAGTTGACCTGAAAGATGTGTAGCCGTCGATTATAGGAATTACGGTATCATGACTGAGCCAGCATTCGGTAAGTATAAGAGCGTCAAAATCTGATTTTGCTCGTCTAATCGTAACTAAAAATTGGTCGAGGTTACAGTCTAGGCTTCTTATGTTGAAAGTAAGAACTCTCAACTTGAACTTATCGGAAAGAAAGCTCTCAATTTGCTCTACAGTATTTAATTTTTTGCAGTTTATTTCAAACGAGTTTTCTATATCTTCTGATATCTGAAATCTAGCCATAATCTAAAGGTTGGTAAAATGTAGAATAAAGATTTCTTAAAGCTATGTTATAAGAGCAATTCGTGTTCAAGTTAGAGCGGATAAGTATAATTAAAGCATATAATTCGAGTGTGCATATTTTTTTGAGACTGGACATGTTTAAGACTTTATAATGTTTAAATATATAGGTTATGTTACATATTGTAAAAATACACATACATAAAATAGCAATAAAAAATACAAAATTAAGTGAGTGATAAAGAGGTTTTACCGTATGAATGCAATTAGGCCTTGGTGTTTGAAGTTGTGGCAACTGGAGGACCCAAATGTCGGTCGAGATCTGTTTCCGTTCTAATCTGGATAGCAGGTTTTCGATCTTCTTTTCGAACGAAGATGTTTCCACCGGTGGTCCAACAAAAACGAAAGCCGTATTGCTTACAGCGTATACGTGACTGGCGAAATAATAGACGGTTCTTTTTAGTAAGTCGCTCATTTATGTATATGTTTTTCGTTGGACCGTGGGAGATCTGATCTGTTGTGAGAGGTTTCCTAGATTTTAATTCTTTTAAAATTTGATTACGCTTGTGTCGGCGAAGCAATCTCACGACTATTGGTCTAGATTGAACCTTATCTGTAGCACGATGGTGAGCCCCAGCGCGGTAAATATCATCGACGTCCTCTTCTTTCAGAGCTATTCCAGCTTTTTGAACCGTTAGGCTGACTATATGGAAAAGATTTTCGCTCGGGTTTTCGGGAAAACCAATAATTTCAATTTCGTTTTTCACCTGGTGCTGTGTTTGTTTATCCACTTCATTTTCTAGTTGAGTGACGTGAGCTTTCAGTTCTTCTATTTCAGCGTTTTTAACAATTATATCTTGCTCTAGTAATTGCAAGCGGGAAAGGGCATCGTTTACTAAGGACATCTTTGCATTAAAAATATTGATATCGTGGCGCATTGATCTTATTTCTGATACAAGCAGCGAATAGTCAGGAATTGAAGCTTCGGGAGAAGATTGACAACGTCCTCTTCTGTTTGTGTTGACATTGCAAAGAGGGGTGAAGGTTTCGTTGAGGTTATTTAAGTTGCTACGAACCGGAGTATTTGAGTTGTCTTTTTTCGGCAACGATGACTTACATTGAGGGCATTTCCAAGTAGATTTATGAAGCTCTGTGAAGTTTTGGAAGTCCTTTTTAGCTACATTGACGCACAGCAAATCGAAGACTTGACCGCATCCGGAACACTCCATGAACTCCAGGTTCTCAATATAACATCCACAACCGTTACACTTTGTTGACATCTTCACTACAACTTTGATGTTATAGCTTTCAGTGGTTGAGTCGCTTTATTGCACAGCGATGTTTAGCGGGATTTTTTTGTGATACCTGCTGTAGTGACGACAGTTGGGAGTGTTCACTGAGAAATAAGACTTATCGTAAAGATGATAAAGTTGGTATTTGTTTGACAAAGTTAAGAAAATAGATTATTAAATTTTTGCAACACGTCCGTTCGCCACAGTGCCGCGACGAGAGTCCCCCAGTTAAACAAATCATAGCTAAACCATACCTACCTAAATTAGAAACTCATAGTAAATTCACAAAACGTCATCACAAATTGCTGTAAGTAGTAACCAGAGAATCCTAAGTGGGTATTTTTTTAACTGAGTAACTTTGGAAACTAGACTTTTAAATTTTCACTAAGTAAAAAACTTGACTTCACTTTGACAATAGCGACAATAGCATCAAACATATTTTTTCATTGCTCCAGTGATGATGAGTGACTGCATTATTCTATTACCGAGGTAGTTCCATCTTTAGCCTGTGGGTTTAATTCTCCTCCAAGTTTAATTGATGTCAAACACAAGTTTTGCCAGCAATAAATAAAGCTAAGAAATGATCTTTTATGTTTTTTATTTTCATCAATTTTCTTATTTTATGAATATTAGTTTCTTTTGCTTAACTATTTTAAACGGACATATGCTGTTAGATATAGTAACTGTATCTTACACACCTTAAACGGCAAACAATAATTAACTATTGAATTCTGTTCCAGTTGATTAAACCCAAATAATTTCAGTGTCAATCACATTGATTCCCCGACCGACAATTATTTGTTTTACAAATAGATGCTAGAAGTTATCCTACTGATATAATAATTGTGAAAGTGAGGACGAATAATTGTAGTCTACAAAGTAAATATAGCTAAATCATTTTTTCTTCTTGCGCGATTTAATCGACGTACAGCGACATCTATCGAATAAAATCAAACTAAAATTTTGTATATTATAAATGTGAAAGTTTGGATAGATGGATGTATGCATGGCTGGATGTTTGTTACTCTATCACGGCAAAACGGCTTAATTGATTTGGATGAAATTTGGCATAGTGGTAGTTTACAGTCTGGAATAGCGAATAGGCTATATAACTTTTTATCTCAATATTCCCGCGGGAGTTGAAATGGCGCGGGTAAAACTGCGCGAAACAGCTAGTACAAATACTTGTGGAGTTAAATTGACTGAATTCTGTAAGATGAGAGATTAAATACATTTTGCGTCGTGAAAAAAGCACACAGCATTTGCCACGAGGTAAAATATACTTCATCTGGCATCTAACCGCATCCTTTATATAATAAATTAAGTTCAGCGCTCGTATATTCCTGTATATTTAGGTATAAGTATTACACACGGGCCTAGAAAAAAACTGGCTCTTCATCAAATACTACCGGAACACATCACAGCAGGAGCGGTATTATTTGGCCGCATATTTTATATGAAAGGTGGTCACTAGCCAGTCGGACCCTGACGGGATCCTACCACCATGCGGGGGTCGCTCGGCTTAATCTAGCTAAAAAAATTGTTACCTCTAATAACTCAAACAATTATTACATCTCTAGCGATAAGTCATCGGTTGAATCTATGTTTTTTCTTGAAACTTCAGAAACAGAAGTGAGTTCTTTAATCGATAATCTTAAGTGCGAAAGTGCTGCAGGCTATGACAAAATTCCAACAAATTTGATAAAATTGGCCAAAGATATATTAGTCAAACCTTTGACCCATATTGCAAATCTCTGTATAAAAACTGGCGTTTTTCCGCGAGTGTTTAAAATATCAATTATACATCCAATCTTGAAGGGCGGGAAAAAAGACTGTATCGAGAACTATCGACCAATTTCAGTGCTACCGGTTCTATCAAAAATTTTAGAAAAAATTATGAATAGCAGGCTTTTATCGTATCTAGATAAGAAAAACATCTTAGCTGATAATCAGTATGGATTTAGAAAATGTAAATCAACATCGCAAGCTGTATCCGACCTTACCAACCTGATTGGCACAAAAATCGATTCTAATAATAAGTGTATCGGAATATTCCTAGACCTAGCCAAGGCATTCGATACAGTCTCCATACCCATATTGCTTAAAAAAATCGAAAACATTGGTGTAAGGGGAAAAGCGCTGAAACTATTTACAGATTACTTAACAAACAGAAAACAAAAAGTTACAATATGTGGTCACACTAGTAATGAAGTGTCTACCACTCACGGTGTGCCCCAGGGCAGCGTGCTCGGACCGACACTCTTTTTGATATATATCAATAGTCTCTGCAACCTAAAATTGAGGAACTGTAATATTTTTACTTTTGCAGATGATACAGCTCTTATTTTTTATGGCAAAACATGGGAAGAGGCCAATTACAATGCAGAATCAGGACTCCAGATCACTGCTCGTTGGCTGAATCTAAATTTACTGAGTCTTAACGTCAATAAAACTAAATTCATAGTCTTTGGAAACACAAAAAAATCAATCCCTAAAACAAATCAATATATATAAAACTGTTCCGTTACTGACTGAGTGACTGAGTGACTGAGGTACTGAGTGACTGAGTGACTGACAGACAACGTACAGCCGTAACTACTGGGCGTAGAGAGCTGAAATTTGGAACATACATTTTTTAGGGGATGTAGGGGTGCACTAAGGAAGGAATTCCCGAAATTCCCACGGGAACGGGAAATATAGGACTTTTTAGTTTGTATGAAAAATCTTATTCCTTGAGTGCACCGATGTGAAACTTGGTATAAAGGTTTTTCAATGTGTGTCTGGTTGTGTTATGAAAGGAATTCCCAAAATTCCCACGGGAACGGGAAATATATGATGTTTTAGTTTGTATGAAAAAATCCCATCCCTTGAGTGCACGGATGTGATACTTGATATAAAGGTTCCTCAATAAGTGTCTGTTTGTATTAGGCAAGGAATTCCCGAAATTCCCACGGAAAGAGGTTGGACTTTTTAGTTTGTATGAAAAATCTTATTCCTTGAGTGTTGTGATGTGATACTTGGCATGAAGGTTCTTCAAAAAGTGACTGGTTGTGCTACGAAAAAAATTCCCAAAATTCCCACGGGCACGGGAAATATATGATTTTTAGTTTGTATGAAAAAAACTTATTCCTTGAGTGCATGGGCGTGATACTTGGTATAAAGGTAGGATAAAGGTTGCTTGGTGGTAGGATCCCTTCTGGGTCCGACTGGCTAGCGACCACCCTTTATATAAAGTCTGCCGCCAAATGTTACCGCCCCGGCGGTAATGTGTTCCGGCAATATTGTATAAAGCCAGTTCCTTCCTAAACCCGTGTGCTTTCATCTTCGACCTCATCGTCACTTACCATCAGGTGAGATTGAGGTCAAACGCGGATTTAGTCACTTATAAAAAAAAAAAAAAGGTTATTTCAGTGGGTGTCTGGTTGTATAGTTTCTGAAATTTCCACGAGAAGGGTAGTTAAGCGCATACGAAGTTGCGGGATAAAGCTAGTATTAAAATAAAACTACACACTTGTCAAAATTCAAACCAAAATCTTTGTGACTGTCCATGCATCGAAAGGGGTCAAGTAATCAAATACTTAGGCGTTTTTTTAGATGAAAAAATGACATGGTCCGCTCATATCAATAAATTAACAGACCGGACTAGAAGACTGATATTCATTTTTAAAAAAACTGAGACATGTTGCTGATTATCCCTTACTTAAAACTGTTTATTTTGCACTGGCTCAATCTGTTTTATCATACTGTATCACATCTTGGGGTGGCGCTGGGAAGACTCAATTGATCAAAATGGAACGAGCTCAGCGCGCCCTGCTTAAAGTTATAACATTCAAACCATTTAGGTATCCCACAACTAACCTTTACGCTGACTGTAATGTTCTAACTATTAGACAATTATTTGTTGCTGAATTTGTTCTACTTCATCACAAAAAAGTATTTTATAACCATAATTCAAATAACAGACGGTTGAACAAAATTTGCCCTACAATAAAATATAATACATTTTTTATCAATAAATTTCAATGTTATCTTGGTCCAATGTTATACAACAAATTGAATAAAATCTTACAAATTTATAGCCTAAATAATAACCAATGCAAGAAAAAGATAGTTTGTTGGTTAAAAACTAAAAATTATGAAGACACTGAAAATTTATTTAAAATCCTAAAATGAAGTTTTATACTAAATTATAATAAGCAGTACCTAAATTAAATTATGTAAAAGCTTATTTTATTTTCTTAAATTTTTTTATTTCCCTTATTTATTTTATATTTTTATCTTAATATTTATGTTTTAAATATTAACATGAAATCAAATCACCACTAAAATATAACTCCGATATAAAAACTAGTCTATATTAAAATCAAATCTATTTACACAAAAAAGTGGCAAAGTTCTTAGTATTAGTGGTCGTAGTGGCTAAACCTTGCTTCGTCATAACTCCGCTGTCTGCCGAAACCACCCGAATGATGACACGCTAACTTGCTCCCGTACATTTCGCTGTTCGCAAAAAAATATAATTGTAAATCTACCCACGATAGCACTGTTTTATGTTTAACATTTTAAATACTTGAACATAGTCTTTATTATAAAATCTTTATTATTCAATGTTTGATTTACTGATTATTGACGACCTAAATTCAAAATTGTAATAAAATTAAATATGGATATGGATGTAATGTACGAATACTAACTGTTGTTCAATATGCGATCGATTCGGAGTAATGTAATTTATGTAAGTGTATTATTTACTATTTGTTTTAATGTTGTCTTGGGAGTTTATTTTATGATTTATTTTAATGTTAATAGTTTGTAGTATAACAACTTAATGGTAATACCCTCACAGTCCTATATCACTTAGGAAGGACTAGCAACTAAGATACAGGCTATGCCTAGTTTAGTTGCTAGCACACATAGTTTTAAATGTATACCTACCTACCTATTTTTTAACTGACTATAACCTATTGTAAAATGTCCTATGTATGTGTATATGTGTAATTGAAATAAATAAATTTATTATTATTATAATCCCCTTTTAGGGCACGCTTATCAAGGGGCGGTAGGGCTATTCTAAGCCGGCTACACGGACAAAAAACTAGCCCGGCTGGAACTCGAATCCAGAACCTCCCATGACTCAGCTGACCAAAGCACCATAAAGTTCGTCAAATATATTTATTGAAAGCTTTTCATCAATTGAAGAGTGACTAAGTGGATTTTTGTATAGAAATACGCAGACGGAAAATATCCTCATGCATAGCAAGGAAACACGTTTGAATTAACAATTATTAAGGAAATAATACCAGGCGCGTAACGTGCTGCCATCTGTATAGGCACTAAGAGAACTTAAGAACTAAGTCAACTTGATATTTTTTTATATTTCTTATTTAACTACAAACTTGTTAAGTACCAACTCACACGTCGAAGTTTCATAAATTAATAATAAGTATATTAAAATAAGGTAACTTAACTTTGACGATCAACGTTTACTAATATGCCGCTGGCTACCGACCGTATGTAGAAAATAAAACCCTATAGATTAGACAATAGTTACCTACTACTTATACTTCAATGAATATAAACAATAATTTACACATAGTTAAATATACACTTGCGCGATTTCATAAAGTTTCTAGATACCGCGATAGCCCCTTAAATATTTATTTTGATCTGTTATTTATTGTTGAAGCAGCATCAAAATAAACAATCTGTGAAAATGTTGACTGTTAGACAGTGCGGAACACTGTCACTGACAGGGCGGAATGCGCAGCACGGCACCGTGATCTCCCGGTGGCGGTACCGTACCGTTGCACGGCAAACGGCGCCGTACGGCGACATCTGTCCACGCCCTTAGTATCACGGTTCATGAGGTAGGCGTGACAGTAACAGGCGTACAGCTGAATCTTAGTAATTTTCACTTTGAGTACGGAACCCTAAAAAGATATCTATTTGAGTACGGAACCTAAAAACAAAGACATACGGAACCTCATTATTATAGTCACTCGCGCCGATGAAGACCTATGAAGTGGCCTCTAAATAACTTCACTTACCTATAGTAGTTGCACCATGTAGCGGTATACCATATACGTACATATACCACCTGCACCTTTAAATATTTAATAACCTTTTATAAAAGTTTTCCTATGCGCAGCCTTTTTCTCCAACTGGCTGTCGCTCATTTCTTCGGTCGATGGTCGGTAGAAAGACAAAATATCATATAGGGAGAGTTTAGTGAGTAGAAGTTTCACACTGTTAAGTGTCATCTGGCCGGGGACTTACCCCCTGGCAAGTGCCCTTTCGTACTTCTGATGTATTCTCCTCCTCCCCTCCTTGAGCACTTGTACGGTCAATAGGCCTATGGGTGTTCTGAGGGGTAGTCTTCTGTTGCGGAAAAACAAAAAAAAATGTTCAGAGGTTTTTAATCACCGTTCTCTAAATGCAATGAGTAGTCCAAAGTTCCAATACAATTCTGCAGTGCGATCCCAGATCTTTATCGAATCGTATATTAACGAATGTTTACAAATGCTCGTATAGTATGGAGTCGGTTGCAAGTTTTGAGTAACATTGTAATTTTTTATTTTACAAATATTTATGAGTACAACATGTTTACAAACCAGGGACCGGAACCGCTTACCCTTAAAGAGGTTTTTGATTGGGTTTTTCATAGACTTGTTTTAAAAAACCCTATCAATTTGGTAACCGTATCGAAGACTTACCCTAATTTAAGGCTTACCATATCAATAGAGTTAGCTTCATGTAAGCAGTAAGCCTATCGAAAACCCTATTGAAGGTTACCGATTCAATAGGGTTTTAAAACCTGCAGGCAAATTTAATCTCTAAGAATATCAAATTATCAAAAATATCACCATCTATTCAATCTCGCACTTCGAATTATACTTCCGAATTCAACAGCATGCGCGGAAAGAGATAGAAATAGGCTAACCGTATCACAGGGTAAGCGCATCCGAAAGTAGTTAACTTTATTCAAAGTGCTACCACGTCGATAGGCTTACCATATCAATAGGGTTACACTTCCATATGGTAAGATTTTGATAGGGTTACCCTATCAATAGGCTTAATCAAATAAAGGGGTTTTCCGGTCCCTGTTACAAACATTAAAAATTAACAAGGCACAAATTTATTTAAGCTGGCCGTGCGGCAATGCATAGATTTCAATTTTTCTTAAAAACCGTCTCCATACTATACGAACATTCGTTAACAAACGATTCGATAAAGTTCTGTGATCGCACTGGATCGTCTATGGAACATAATCGTTAGCTACCTAAGAATTATTGCAATGAATCGTATCAATCCTTTTGCTGGGATACGTATTAGATCCCATTTAAATAACAGTAACATTCATACTGATGGTGAAACTTTTATCTATAAGTCACAATGGAGTCTCATTAGAAAATGTCGTTTTACTAAATAATCAACTGGAAATCGACGCCAACATCTCAGAGTGTGCAAGAGTTGCACAAAAACAGAAATGTCTAAACACAAATTATAACGGCCCAAAAAGTGAAAAACTCTATATTTCAGCCGGTATTTTCAGACCCAAGTCAATAAGACAGTAAGATTGTTTGAACTTAAACGGCTATGAACTTACATAGTTGTTAATCTACTATGTATATAATTTGTCATGTCAATTTGTCATGTACAGATTAATTGTACATACTCATAGCAAGAAGTATATACGAACAACATTGAAATGTAACCATAATTGAAAACTACCAAAACAAAAACATCACGTTAACTACAGCTAACCAAATCATCGTGAAATTGAAATACTGAACAAATTGTCATCTATCGTTCAACAAACAAAAGATGTCACTATTGATTACGCAAACAGCCGATTGACAAAAAGTTTAGAGCATTTGTTAAATCACGCATTAAATAGTTGCTTGAAAAAGTCGCTAAGGCCAATTAGTCAACAGTTTGTAGTTTTTATTACTGGCGGGCTTAGATAACTACTTTGTATTACGCATGAAAGAAATGTTAAATTGCTGTAAAATTATACTAACAAAGAAACAAAGTTTTATTTATGTTTATTTTTATAACTTTGATAGGTTGTAGTTATCGTGAATATCTGTGTTAAGGAATTTAGTAATAGCAAGAAAGAATAAGCGGATTAGGTACTTTATTTATATACTGTTTTAAAATACATATTTTAAAACGTTATTTTCCATGGACGTGTATTTACCACCATAGTTTTCATGCGCACTTTCCATCTGGTAGCTTGGAAGTCAAACGTCCTATCCTTATAATATAAAAATGATACCTTTAAAATTGTAAATAAGTACCCAGACTATATTTATACTCTAACTGCCAGAATCAAGCCAATAAACCTGTGTTAGTCCACCTGGCTAGCGACCAACTTTCATACACCCTCTGCCACAAATTCTTACCATTCACCCCGTTTGTACCCCATACTTGAACCTCATCTTCAATTAGTTGCCGTAAGGTGACATTGAGGTCAAACTCTGGCTAAGTCGCAGCTTTATTTTTATTTTTTTTTTCCTGCCAAAGAATGACACCCTACTATGGCGCCCCAAAGGGCGACCACAGATAGGGAGGGGGTGAATACTCCTAGTACGCACTGGGCCCTGCACGGGGATAAATCCCCGCCGACAGTAGCAACCGCTCGCCGACGGAATGCTACCGTATACCCAGCCAGTGTGAGACTTCTACTCACTAAACACCCCTTTCTCCGATCCCTAACTCAAGAGCTATTCATAGATCGTGTAATGAGCTACCACCCCGTGGGATCCAGGGCGGCGCATCAGGCATCCTGACGGATAACCCGTAGTAAGACACTGTAAAGCTCAACGCAAGTGTAGAGAATGACTAGGGCTGGGAGCCCAAAAGGTTGACCAGATCCGCGGTGAACTGGTTTGGGGGGTCTGAGAGAACGTCTCTCGGTCTGCGGCAGGAGTGCGGCGTGACAGGGTTGACAGTATAGGAGACTGTCGCCCTAACAAGATTGTTAGGGTGGGACTCAGCACGTTGGAAGTGACCTGTTGCCAGGACTTTCAAGTGCTGTTGAATAGAGGGGAGCTCCAGGTCCCTGTGCAGGTCCGTGTTACGCACGTACCAGGGCGCGTTAGCTGCCCTTCTGCAGAATAGGTTTTGGACCACCTGTAGTTTGTGAAGGTGTTTGGGATTCGCGTGGGCAAAGACGGGAGCCGCGTAAGTCATGACTGGTCGTATGCAGACTTTATAAAGCGTACGCTTGTTACGGAGGCAGCTTTATCAATCGCGATTCAATTTATACCATTTTGTTTTACTTTTGGGACATTTTGTGCTTAGCATTTTCTGCATGCTGTGTGTACTACAAGCTGTGTGGCTAAGGTTCCCATTCGAGATTAAGAATAAAGGTTATTAATATAAGTTATCTGTAGTAGGATTGCAAACTATTTTTTCATTCAATCAATAAATAAATTAATTTAATTATTTGAAGATGAAATTAATAAAAAAAAATCAATTGTTTATAGGGGCTTGAATCCATATCCACAATTCACCACATTAAGCAGATAATTAAAAAAAAATGTATGGTATACTAATTAATTTCCTATTGTCAAATTCCAGATCTCCTCTATGAAAACTACATTCCAAATGACCCTGACAAACAGGACAGCATCCTGAGGAAGCTGTCAGACTACTGCGGGAAGTCAATGTTCAACTACACCACGGAAGATGCAGAGCCTCCTTATAAATGGGATTTCTATCACTCCTTCTTCTTCTCTTATACGGTTGTTAGTACTATAGGTAAGTGCACGTTAATCAGTGTTTAGCTTAATGTTTTGGTTACGTCATCACATAATGTATACCGAATTGAGTTTCATTAAGAATTTATGTATAGGTAGGATAATACATTAATGAACTGAAATACGTAACTATTAGATTATAATATAAAAATGAAAACAACCCCAAATAAACATATCTGCCTGGATTCATATCTGGTCGGTACTTACGTGTAGCATAGAAGGCAAATTTCACATCTACATAATATAGAGACGTAAGTAATAAAATCCACTAACTATTAAGGCACCAAGATGTGTTGTAGAGACCATTTAGTTAAGGGATATCCTACTACACTCCCAGGCGTTATCAGTTTTAAAAAGTATGTTTTGTAATCAGGGACCCGATTCTGTAACTTTTAGCATTATGTACGGTGACGTGCATGTTGTTCACCGATGGTTATCCTAGTGACAGAATACTGTCAAAATATCACATGATAACTAATGCACCTTCTCAGCACACTATGCTAACATGTGAAGATTATAGAATCCGGAGCCCTAGCCAGATGAAAACCTCATCTATGGCGTCGTCGGTGAGTATGTTAACCGCTAAGTACATTAAAGGGGTTTAATAAGAATATACATTGAGTCGTTTTTAATATCTTTTGACCACATAAGTTATGTGGTCAAAAGATAGTGATGCGATAATAAATGCGTATGATTTGCGAGGTTTTGTAACATACCTCTGCTAAATCAAATCTGTTATATAGGAGTATTTCTGAACCATTGCATATAATTGTATGGGCTTACTGAAGAGATTTGAATGATGCTAGATTGTAATCGCTTTGTGCGACCGTCTCCATGCTTTGCATCCTTTGCCATATTCCACGGTCCTATTCCATTTGATGTATTCCAGATACAAATAGAAAGGCAGGAGAGGCAGAGTCATTATTAGCATCGGGATTTACCATTTAATATCCTAGGATCGGCCATGTGCCAAGTTTTCCTGGCGTTAAGTGTGGTTTTAATTACCTTTTTAGGTATCCCAAATAATCGTTTTCTCTCTATTGTTACATACAACAACAATAGATAAACCTTAGCATCAACTGAGGTCAACTTGTGACGAAACTCGTCACAATTGTAATTATATATAATTTATAAGTAAAGCGACAGATACGTGACTTAAGCCGTTTAACAACCAATGTTTACTGCAAATCAAATGTTTTACAATTTAAAGATGCAATTAAACTTTACGTTAGAAGTCAAACCAGACATTAAAACAGACTGGAATCATTATTCGTAAAGGTATTCTGTCAATCAAACTAATAAAATGCTTATATATTTTCCAGGTTATGGTAACTTGGCGCCAACAACACATCTTTCAAGAATTCTGATGATTTTCTACGGCTTGTTCGGTATTCCTATCAATGGTATCCTGCTTGCAAACCTTGGAGAATACTTTGGACGTCAGGTAATTTTATACAAATGTGTAAAAGAGTAGGCAGTTAATATTCAGTTAAAATAACTCTTTACAGTATATTTATTCGCAAACTTGTGATTAATGATACGTCAGATACACAAATATTCGGGGACTTCAAATGTTCTTTAAAATCGTTTACATATCGTTTACATTTGAGTTTATTATTATTTTATTAAATACAAGCAGATTCCCGCGCTTCTGTCCACCTAACTTTTAACTCCTTAAGTATTTATTGATCTCCTTCAAAAAAATTAAATGCAATTTTTATGAAACCGACGACTACTACTTTAGAAAAGCGGGTTCAAAAAGAATGTCCTTACTCTCAACTAACTCACAAAACACTAGAGACAGCTTAGAAAAGTTTATTTCTTGCATGGGATTTAACTGCAAACTTCCTCGTACGAAAAGCGAATATTAACCAGTAAGTCACAGATATCGTCAACAATTGTTTGTGTTTACCACTTTTAAGTTTACCACTTTGCATAAGCTGTCGTGTGTTTTTCCATCATGTGCGTTGTCGTGATTAACCATCACGTAAGCTTGTGATAAAATACCAGTAAAATTACTATCAAATATAACGGAGAATTTTCAAATAGTACTGGACGCCTATATCAATTCTTTCAGATACTATAAAAATAACAATAATTAAGTATATCTTTGAGATGTTAACTGTTTTGAAAAGAAGATTGCTGTTGAGTTTCTTGCAACTTGAAGAATTCGATTTAGTGAAGCGATGGTTTCCAAGATGTAATTTTAATTTGTATTTATAAAAAATCTGATTAATAAAGTCAACTTCTAAAATTATAACTGCTGTACCCCTTAAACTATTGTTGTTGTATTACAATTGTTGCTTGTGGCAAGCCTAATAGGAATTGCCATGAACCTTTAAATAATAATATTTTAGTTTCTTTTTGCATTTGAAATAAATAAAAATTACCTGACCAGGACTCGAACCTGGGACCTCTCGTTTGCCGGACGAGTGCTCTTCCACTGGGCTACCGGAGCCTGGCAGTACGCCTCGAAATTACTTAACACATTTTTGTTTAACGTTATATTGCTAACGTAGCTCCATCTAATGGTATAACTTTACAGCTTAGACCACCCGAGACCAATTTCTTTTCAGAAATTGTGAATCTCAGTCAAAGTGAAGCATTGCAATGTTTTTAATAATATTTTTTTTTTGCATTTAAAATGCTTAATTACTCTTGAATAACTGAAAGATGTGTTAAATGGTATAGCGTTCGTCAATAAATTAACGAACGCTATTATACCATTAGATGGAGCTACGTTAGCAATATAAAGTTAAAACAAAAATATGTTAAGTAATTTCGGGGCGTACCGCCAGGCTCCGGTAGCTCAGTGAATGAGCACTCGTCCGGCAAACGAGAGGTCCCAGGTTCGAGTCCTGGTCGGGTAATTTTTATTTAACACTTTTTTCAGTAAAGTACCCTTTAATTAGTTTTCCGCGCCTAAAATATCTTGCTGATGGCAGCAATGGAACTTTCTACTACATCTACAGCTTTCGTGGAATGTTGAAAAGGGCCACAGATTATTATCATCTCAACTGGAACATGACTTATTCTAGACAAAGGCTTAAATTTTATCCAAAGCTTACTGGCAACGTTGACTAGATTTTCAGAATATGCATAATTCCTTATAAAAAGTTAATAAAAAATCTTTTATTCGACTTTCCAGCTCATCTCAGTCTACCGCAAGTACAAGAGAAGTCACACAAAAAGAGCTGATAAGTTCAGCTACTTCTTCTCCAACCTGGGCATGCTGGGGCAGATCTTTTTGTACCTGGTGCCGGGTTTCTTATTCTTCATCTTCCTACCAGCATGTATTTTTGTCGTTTTTGAAGGATGGGATTTCGTTGCATCGATCTATTATGCTTTTGTCACTCTTACTACAATTGGATTTGGAGATTTGGTTGCAGGTAAAAATATGTTTGTTATTTTTAAAGACTTATTGTGTTTCTTTATAATGCCGACCACTTTGGCGATGGGGTAAACCTGTTTGCCTCAGACGCCAGTGGTTGCGGGTTCGATTCCCACACGGAACAAGAAAAAAAAATCCTTGTCTGTTTATCTATTTATGTATTTATATTCTAGGTTGAAGTAGTTCGCTACATGGTATCCCATAACACAAGCTATGCTTACTTTGGGGCCATGTAGTTGGTGTGATTGTCTGGGGATTTTATTTATTTTTATTTATTTATTTATTTACTCTTTATTGCAAACAAATACAAAATGGATTACAGACAAGAAGAATTATATGTATATTATTGTATAACAATTGGCGGTCTTATCGCTAGCAAGCAATTTCTTCCAGACAACCCAGGCGTTTCCAGACAATCGTTAAAGGCGTAAAAGCTCACTAATCCGAGTACTCTTGCTTGGTGGTAGGATCCCTTTAGGATCCAACTGCGTAGCGACCACCGTTCGTATATAAAATCTGCCGCCAAATATAACCGCATCGGTGGTGATATGTTCCATATTCAAAACATCTATCATCTTCCATTCGACAGCATCTTCACTCACCCTCAGGTGAGATTAAGGTCAAATACGGGTTTAGACTTTAATAAAAATAATCAACGGATGCAGAGCATTAAAAAAACCGACTTCACGTCAAAACTATGGCTGAGTTATAATGTCATCCACGTAAACATTTCATACATATTTTTTCAAAAATTTAAAATTTTCAATGAAGTTCTCGACTAATTTCGATGACATTTATATGGGACCAACTATGAAGGATCCTCTATCATATGAAACAGAATTTTTAAAATCGATCCATAACTGTCCGAGATATCGTGTAAAAAAAAACATACAGACGAATTGAGAACCTCCTCCTTTTTTGGAAGTCGGTTGAAAAGAAAATACTACCTGCTTGGAAGAAAACAAATGTTCACTTTATTCTTACTGAGAATTGGGAATCTTAACTTAGGCTGAAGTAATCTACAAATTTGAATTAAATTGTATGACGAATTGCGTTATAATGTTTTTAAGTTTTTTTTTGCATTTAAAATGCTCAATTATTCTTAAATAAATGAAATATGTGATAAATAAAAATTACCTGACCAGGTTTTGAACCTGGGACCTCTCGTTTGCCGGACGAGTGCTCTTCCACTGAGCTAACGGGGCCTGGCAGTACGCCTCGAAATTACTTACCACATTTTTTGTTTTTTACGTTATATTACTAACGTAGCTCCATCTTATGGTATAGCTTTGCAGCTAAGACCACCCGAGACCACTTCCTTTACAGAAATTGTGAATCCCAGTTAAAGTGAAGCATTGCAATGTTTTAATAATGTTTTTAAGTTTTTTTTGCATTTAAAATGCTCAATTATTCTTATTTTTGTTATTTTTCAGGGACAATAAACAACGGTTTCAAGAAAGGTTTCTTCTTCGTGTACCAAATATTTCTAATTATTTGGATTACATTCGGACTTGGTTACATTGTCATGTTGCTGGGTTTCATCACCAGTGGAATGCGATCAGAGAGCGTCCACAGGCTTGAACAGAAACTTGCCAATCAAATAAAATCAACACAAAATAGGATCTTGCAAGGATTTGTCAAGGATATATCGCATATAAGAAAGATCATAAATGAGGCTAACCTTATTAAATTAAAGGTAATTAGAGAACTTATTTATACTTAATCTATCATTGAAGTTCTCTGTTTATTAATAACGTAAGAAACATTGAAAGGTATTGAAATCAGAGCATTAGTTTTTTACAATCGATGTTTGAAGAACTTAAAGTGGATTTTCAGAAAGTACGGAAAAATCCAAATATTATAAAAATGGTTCAATTTCGCATGACATAAATTGGGCTCAAATGCTTGCAAATGACTTCTCCTACGTCATCTTAAAATTTAGATACCACGTAGTGAACTAGGGGGAACCTAGATTATTAACTAACATTAGATATACAATGTGACTGGTGGGTCATTTTCGAAACTCGAGGACGTGAAAAATAATTATTAATTATTTAATGAGTAAACTTAACCGAAAGTTAAAGAATTCATTTCGCAACGCATGGTTACATAAGCGTAATGCAATAGATACTTAGCGGGCGGTTGTTTGCTAGTGGCGAGAACACTTCTGTATGCGTGTTGAATGAGGCGGCGCGTCGGGAAAAGTGTAGTCTCTTTGTTTATTGATGGGGATTTCTGGTGAAAAATTAAATATCCACTTTTATTACATAATTTATGGACAGAATTGAGTTCAGAGTGCTCTCCTTCGGTATCTAATTAGTCACCAGTCAACCTGTAAAGATAAACACCCAGAATCCGAACATTTTATTTCTTGGTCCGTGCGAGTATTGACGACTTGCGTAGTAACGTCTATAGACAACTGTGCCACGGAGGCCGCCACAAAATTAAAAATTCCCTATCTCCGGAATAGTGCATATGTTACGTACTCGTAAAATTGATTGAAATACTAACTTAACTACCGAAGCCTCTGAAGTAGCGCCATATTATAATGTAACGTTAATTTTAACGGTTATTATATATTTACCAAACCTTTAGGTATATCAGTTTTATTTAATTATTAATTTAATGTAAAGGGACAATTTTAAAAAGTTTATTTTTATTTTTCAGCCTGTGTACGTTGAAGCAGCTCCATATTTATACAGAAGCACAAGTTGTCCTATACTTACCTTTGATATTGAACCAAGAGATCCCATAGTGAGAAGAAAGAGAGCTAATTCAGAAAACATTCACCTTTCAACAAAAGATTTACTACGAATCCAATCTGATACGGATTTACTGGGCATAGACAAAGAAAAGACTTTTACTGCCTCAGCTATTGTAAAACCAGCCGAATTACTCGCAAGGGTAGTTAATGTTTTAGGAGGACTTGATCAGTCCCAACCAGATAGAGGCATTAATATGTTTAATGATGAGCAAATATTAGCAAGTGAAAAACCACCAATGTTCACCATAGGATCAGAATTAATAAACGACTATCCAGGGAGAAATAGATCTTTTAGTTTGGCAGCACCTTGTGTACGAAAAGAGTCAGTTACAAAAATGGACCATGACTTAACATGGACAAATGGTGAATCAGCAGAGAAGTTTAGAAGAGAAGCAAATATCAGAACAGGCAAATTATCTTTACCAACTACTGTTGCTCCTGTAGTTGAACCAACCCCTCAACCAAAGGGCTTATTGTCTAAGCTATTTAGGAAAACTAGTTTTTCGGATACTCCAGCAGAGTATCTCAAAAATACAATGAAAGGTAGAGTAAGTGGAGCCGAGGCTATAGATGATAGTTCTAAGGCAAAATCAAAACCTAGAAGAGGCAGTATTTTCCCTAGCTTCAATCTTGGCGATAGCGATAAAAGCGATGCCGATACATATAAAGAAAAAACAAAACGTGGAAGAGGTAGTCTTTTCCCCGCTTTTGATTTCTCTGAAGATGAAGATGCAGCCGCAATCAAACAATACCAACAAAAAACTAAACGACATAGCATATTTCCAACATTTGACTTTTCAGAAGATGAGGATGCCGCTGCTGTTAAGGCATATCAACAAAAATCTAAAAGGCATAGTATTTTTCCAACATTTGATTTTAGTGAAGATGAGGAAGATATTGCAAAACAGTACCGGGAAAAAACTAAAAAAGGTAGGCGCAGCATATTTCCTACGTTCGATTTCAATGACGATGAAGAAGATGATACTGTAGACGAAGAAGAAGTTAAAAAATATCAAAACCGCACAAAAAAGGGTCGCCTAAGTTTGTTTCCTACATTTGGGCGCAATAAAAAAAATGACGAAGATGAGATTATGCCAGAAAGTTCTGATGAGTTAGTTGATTATAAAAATAAGACACGAAAAGGAAGGGGTAGTTTGTTTCCTTCTTTTGGAAAAGACCGTAAAGCTAGTACCCCAGATGAAGGTATAAGTGATCTTGAAGCAAGCGTTAGAGCTTTTCAAAATCAGGCAAAGAAAGGAAAAACCAGTGATTCTGAAGGTGAACGCAAGAGTTCATTTTCAAATGATTTAGAAAATTACAAAAATGCGACGAAACGTGGCCGAGGTAGTCTTTTCGATCCAGACGTGAATATGGCAAATTTGCCAGAGACTGAACAAGTAGAGGTTTTAGAACACACAAGCGTTGCCGATTTACTCAGAGCTCTTGCAGTGTTAGAAACAGCAGGAGGAGGTGACAGTTCATCAGACCCTCTCGGTTTGATGGGCCTATTAGGTGACGCCGCTCCACCAGCAAGCACAAGAAGGAGAGGCTCAATTCGTCCTGACATGACTTTGCCATCAACGCCAATTATGCCTTTTAAAGTGGAAGGTGATAGTGAAACAGCTGGTCCAAGAAGAAGACGTGTATCTGCAAGAGCAGCAGCTCCTCAATTCACGCCAACTTTAGCGACTGTTGTTGCTGGAGCAGAATTAAAGTTGTCAACGGCTGCTGCAGCAAGAGAGAATCGAATGACTATGATTTCTCAACCTCCACCGCCATATACAGAAACTACGAATGAAGATAGTTCGAATTTGCCTAGAGTAAGAAAATTTTCTCCCGTCCCAGTAGACTTAAGCAAATCAACAGCACCAGTGCCAAGACTGTTCTCTAGGATCAGAAAGGAAAGTATAGAGAGTGTACCAGAAGAAAGTACTTCAAGACGAAGTAGTCTGACAGATATAGTGATTGATAATAATAAAGACAAAACGTAGCAAAATACCCTAGATCTTCTCTAACATAGTAAAATTTTAGATATTTCTTTACTTATTATTTATTGTATAGATATAAAGATTATACTTTTGGAACAAAATACATGCCGTCCAAAATATGCTGCAGTGTTTTATTGATGGGTAAATAAAACAATTATTTATAATAATTAACTTTCCTTTAATTATTAGGTACTTCATATTTAACTAGAATATTTTCGTGTAGGCATAAAACAAAATACATGTGCCAAGGAATGTACACTAATATAGTGTATTACTTTAAACCTTTAATGAATATTTCAAACAAAGTAGAAAACAATGTTACGGTCAGGTCAGAGTTTTATTACTATAAAACTGTAAATGATTCAATTACAAATAAATCAGATATTAAATTGATCCAAAAATAATAGAAAATGTTATTTTACGTATAAAGTATTGAGTTTACAAAACAAGGTTAAGGTTTAATGTTTGGTATAACTTAGTCAAAATTCAGGTATATTCACATCAATAGATGACTTTTATCAATTATTAATAATAAATTGTACAATTTTATGATTAACAACTAACAATGAGTATTTAAATCGACCTAAAACTAAATTTAAATACGATAACGGTTTAATACTCTAATTAATATTTACAAAAACAATGGGTCAAACTACCAAGGTAGTGACATCACCTATCTCTCAACCTGAAGTGACGTTTCATAATCAGAGTCAATTCTCTCAAAGACAACTTCAATTTAGCTATCAAGTAGCAAGAGTGTCTTTTGTTTCTATCTTCTCCGTAGGAGCTTTAAGTTCACACTGTTCAGCATTATTATTATGCGTGATTGATTCAAATATTGAAATTAGATTCTTCAGTCCGATTAAGTATCCATCTTCATGGTTTCCGACTTTCCACGCGGAGTCGTGATCAATAGTGACATTGTCAGGAACAGGTACTGTTTTGGCGAAATCTATCATCCATACTGAAGCTTTTCTCTTGTCGTGGACGAAGAGCAGAGAACTGCCGATGAGTTCATGTTTTCTGAAGAAGGGAGACTCCAACAGAGTGTCTCGGATGTTTTTCAGTCTTTCTAGATACCGGGGCTGGAATTGAATAAAAAAGAAATCGTTAATATTGTTGTGATTATCAAAGTTGAAATATAGGCTGAAGTTATTTGTGCACTGGGAGGTAAAACATAAAAAAATCAAACAAGAATTATTAAAAGCAAATGAGATTTTTTTACAAGACAATAATATATAATTGTCTCTATCCATCATTATAATATCTCAAAATTTGTAAAACGTGACATCAGATGGTTTTATAACCTCTGTTGTTCTGCCTACCCCATAAGGGATACAAGCGTGAAGTTATGTATGTATGTATGTAGAAAAATATATTGCAGCTTTCTTTAAAAAATGATCAGATCTTGATTGATAAAATATGTAAAATAATTCTGCCCTTAACCTTACAATAACAGAGTACCTACATCCTAAAAATAAACCGGTTGCGAGTTGCGAGTTTAAGCTAAGAACGAAGATTTGTATAGGTACTCCGGTTTTTTCTGAGTTGTCCTTTGGTAAACATAATTTTGGTAAAACAAAATATTGCTTATGAATGAAATCATGACTTTATATTTAAACTAGCTGACCCGGCAAACGTTGTTTTGCCATATAAATAAAAAAAAAATAGATGTGGGCCGATTCTCACACAAAAAATTTCATCAAAATCGGTCAAGCCGTTTCGGAGGAGTATGGCAACGAAAACTGTGACACGAGAATTTTATATATTAGATGACGAAGTTTCAAATAGATAAATTACTAGAATTAAAGGATGTCAATGTTAAATAATGCTAACCTGGTGTAGTTACTAAATTGTTCTCTCTTATTTTTGTTGTTTTTTTTGTGCTGCTTTTTTGATGTGTAATGAATAAAATAACGTTAAAAATATATGTCAAAATTTGTTCAAATAATAGGACCAGTATGAAAAAATTTGTAACAAGTTCATGAGAGAGAAAAAAATTATATTCAACTAGCTGTTTCTCACGGTTTTACCCGCGCAATTTCTGATCCAGCGGCAATATGTAACGGGATAAAGCCTATGTGCTATTCCATACTTTACACTGTTTCAGCTGAATACGTTGAGCCATTCTGCTGTAATTGGCGAACAAACATCCATCCAAACTTTCACATTAATATTATATTATATATATATTATAATATTCGTAAGATTTACATAAAACATCAAATTTAGATTACTCACCACAGCACTAGGAAAGTTCTGTGCAAACTCCTTGAAAGCCTCCTCGATTTGGTCTCTCGTCTTGGTGGTCTTGAAGTCCTTGGAGCTTGTGCCATCTGCCTTCTTCACTCCATCGATTCTGAATCCAAGAGTGGCAGTAGAGCTGATGGTCTCTCTCCAAATCATGTACCTGGGTTTTGTGACGCCTTTGCTCCGGTGCTCCTCCTCGGTGGGGGCCTTAGGGTCGATTTGGATCATTTTTTCGTACATGTCCTGGAATATAATAAAATTGGCGATTTTAATAGGAGATAATCTTGTAATGCTTAGATAAGTAAAATTTAGTCTTAAGTTAGGTATTTTAGGGTGTATTTTTCAACATCAGATACCTACTTTGCTTATTTTCCCGAAGATTTAGGGTAGGGTTTTAGCGACTACTTATTTAAAAAAAAACTAAAATTGAGTAACATCTATTCAAACTAATAACAAATTATTCTAGTTAATTATTAAATAACATCCTTACTTAGATTGTTTATGTCCTAGTATAGGAAAGAACGGATAGATAAATATATTTTTAACACACTTGCTCGTAAAGTGAGCCTTATTCTATTGAATTTAGAACTATAAACTGGGCTATAAGTCACGCGTGCATAATATATTATACCCTAGTGCATAATATAATGAATCCTACAAAGTTGAATTGTATCTTAGTGCAAATTACATGCGAGTAAACAGAGCATATTTTATTGATCCGAGTTATACATTAAATATATGAGCGCGCGCGTCCAGCCGGCGCGCGGACAGGCGGCGCGCGTGCAGCAGCAGCAGCATGTACAGCGCCTCCAAGCAACAATAGCGAGTGTGGGACAGAGTTACTGACGCGCAGCAGCTAACAGCTGCTTCAAATAAATTTTATGATCACGTAGGTAGGTCTGTCTTTTACTCACAAGTGTGTTGAAAATCGTCGTATGTAACTCGTGAGCGTTGCTAATTACAGTCGAGACTATGATTTGAGCCCGAGCCGCAGGCTCACTTAGCTCACTTGTTACATAATATACTATTACGATTATTATTAATTATTATTATTTATTATTAACTTTCGGGGATATTGAATTCAAATTAGTTTTAACATACAGAAAAGAACTAAGTACTAGAAAACGAGGGAAACATTTTAAATTCTCCGTGCGACCTACGTGACTGATTACTATTTCTGTAAGTTATCTAAATTACTGTTTAAATAAATAAATACATACAGCAAGACGTTTATACCGAGCTAGAGTCTTATTATAGAACGACGTCAATGCTGACATTAATGATAAGATTGCGATGAGAAAAATAGAGACCTGAAGTGTATTTATTTTTACATTAATCAATGCTATAAAACTACAAATAAACATTAAATTAATAGTTCTTTTGAAACAGTTCCTTATATTTTTATAGCATTGGCAGGTATTTTTTCAAGTTGTGATGCAATAATAATAATAAGTATTTCGATTTAAATGGTATTTAAAACAAAAACTCGACTACAACTGAGCTCCCAATACGTTGCCCCCCTTGAGAATTTTGCAGCTTAAACGGCCATCCGTTCCGCGAACTATGTGCCCTGTGCGTTGTCACTAACTACACTTAGCGATCCTTCTCGCTATATCGGTAATTTAGTTTGCCATAGCCCTCCCCATTACCCGCTGAATGCTACTTTGAGTTTGTTTATGAAGCCCATAATTGACATGAAACGACAACTTATCTTCTTAATATATATAACTCTTCCGTTACTGACTGAGTGACTGACAGACAACGTACAGCCAAAACTACTAACCGTAGAGAGCTGAAATTTGGATCATACAATCCTTAGAGGTCGTGGAGGAGCACTAGGGAAGAAATTCCCGAAATTCCCTCGGGAACGGGAATTATTGGACTTTTTAGTTTGTATGAAAAATCATATTCCTTGAGTGCACGGATAATATGATACTTGGCATAAAGGTTCTTTAACGAGTGACTGGTTGTGTTAAATATAAACAATGTTTATGCGCGTACGAAGTCGCGGGCTAAAGCTCGCTATTTTATTTTATTTATTCAAAAGTCCTATTATGCCAAGATATAGCGTATCTGTGAGCCAAAATTTTGTCCAATCCGTTTGGTAAGAACCCGTGTACAGAACACACGAGTAACGATAGGAAAAGATAGGATTTTGACGATAATTAATCACATATTTCACAGTTACGCCACATGTACCTAATAATAATATAATATTACAGTTTGACTCCTGGATACATACGTCAGTAACTCGCTATCGTAAATCCCACCCAACACCAATACATTTGTAGTCCATATGAGCACTTGTTGTAACAAACTTTTGCCTCTCGGCTCACGTTTAAAATAGGTATGTACCTACTGAAAGGCATGGAAATTACACCTTAACTTCCAATTCTATACATATATTGAATATTATGGTAACAGAAGACAAATAAAGGCCAATGAAGTGTTCGGATAACTGGTTAGTAGATTGCTGGCGCTAGGGTATACATATCTGCTTTATGAAGAGTTCCCGTAAATAGTAGTCCTGCTTATTTCCAACGAAGAAAACCTTTGCTATGTATCAGAAAAAAAATTAAGATATTATGTAGTGTAACAGATTACTACTGTTCCGGGCCTTATCTTCTCGTGAGGTTATAGCTATGCGCTGATAGTCACCACGTAGGGCTGTTTACTCAGTTGGTAGGTAGTCAAATGTATTACCTGCCGTCCAACCATCGTATAGTTTTGTGACATAGGCGTTTTTTACAAAACACTCTCAACTTCCAAGGTGATTTTAAGTTTGCGAAATTAACTTAAGTACTTAATAAGAACTGCTCTTGAAGTTGACAGCGATTTGTTAATGCAGACAGATAAGTAAACTTACTTTTCTCAACTTCGTCTTCTCCTTAGCCTTAGCGAGTTCTTCCTCCAGGTAGGTCCGGACTCCGATCTTGCAGTCCATCACGCAGGGGCAATCGAAGTCGCTCAGCAAGTCTTGGAGCTGGAGGTAGAGCTCGCCATCATCACATGTCACCTGACCCTTGTATTCTGGCACGAAGGGTCGTAGTATGTCTTTCATTAATAACTGGAAAGGGAGATAAGGGTAATATAGTAATTGAATCATTTTAATATTTATTAATCCATGCTAGACTAGACTAGGAGTATTATAAAAACATAGAATGTATCTGCTTCTCTTCCCGGGCCTACTGTAAAAGTCAGTTAAGGGGGCAGAGGTTTTATTGGCATTTTTGTGGGCGAAAAGCTGTCCTGCTATCACTGCAATAGTCTGTATCCATCATTATAATGCCTTCAAAGTCAAACGAGACTTACAAACTCTGGTGTTCTGCCTACCCCATAACGGATACTGGCGTGAAGTTATGTATGTGTATATGTTTGTTTAATATTTATGGTTTGAGTATCTATACACTGAAAAAATGAGGAGTTAGCAAAGTACCTTTTTGGCTTTGTTAAAAGGATCTTGTTTAGTTTTAATCAAGACTCGTGGAAAATGATGGAAGTAAACTTGGTAAATAATATATACGTAAACATGGCTAAATTCACTTGTTTATTAACACCATACTGCTCATTAAATACAAATAACTCAATCTACAAATTTTACAGTTTACAAAATTGTTTAAATTTTAATAAGTTCACTCAATAAGCTTTAACAGAGTAATTCGTGTAATATTAACCGTTACCACTCTCGGTTAAACTTAAATAACCAGTACTTGACTACTAATAACCACTTAGCTTTGCTAATACAAAAGAACACTCATTAGTATTTAACCGAGTACGCTTATTTATTGGTAGCAGGGTGGAGTTAGCTATTTTGTTTGCTATTTAGTTAGTTATTTTTAACAGAGTACTTGTTTAAATATTCATAAGTAAATATTCTGGCTGCCGGTGGAGCCGCCAATGCGCAGATATCCCCTCCACGTTTCGGTCAGCGCTAGAGTTATGTGCGTGCCGCAAACTAACAGTCTTTCGTTCGAACGTTTAATAATTTAATTAAGTGAGTGCGACGACGCATAAAGGAGTGTGATACCTATAAAACGTAGTTGATTGATTAGGTACCAATATGCTATTGCTTTGTGCCTGAACCTACTGTTTATTCCTAAAGACGCTGCCGGCGGCGGCCCCGACAGCGTCGTATTTTTTATAGTCAGGTGATTTCATGTAAATGGATGAAGAAGTACAAAATCTGCTGAAAGCCTTGAGTCTGGAAGAATATATAGAAGTGTTCAAAGGTAACTACGTTTATGTATTTAATTTTTATCTTATATATTTTATTAGACAGAGACCGTACAATCGCACACCAGTGACCAGTGAACGCGTGATCTTGAGCCAAGGTAGCGCCGCCGTAGAGGGTTTCAATACCTTCTATGTGAGACTAGCTTATACTGGTTTATTGCCACTGATATGCCGTTGTGTCCTTAATTTACAGCTGAGTAGCGGCTTTGCGCGGTTTGACCCGCGTAGCACTTGATCCCGTGGGAGTTTCTTAGCAAAATATGTTACTTCTGGTTAATGTAGCCATCTAATGGTGAAAGAATCTTTGAATCATTCTAGTAGTTTTTGAGTTTATTCATTACAAACATACAAAAATACAAATCTTTCCTCTTTATAATATTAGTAAAGACTTCAAAAAAGAGGAGGAAAGTAGTTTTTATTAATATACATTTGAACTATACATTTTGTTTATTTGATACATTTGATGATCATTTTTCTTAAATCAGTTATTTAATTACAGAAAATGCAATTACATCTCTATCACTTCCACTACTCCAGGAATCTGACCTAAAGGAGCTATTTCCTAAAATTGGCCATCATGCCATATTCTCAAAAAAATTAGAAATACATAAAAAGACTATGCATCCTATTACCGATGATAAGTAAGTCACTAAAATTCAAAAATTTAATCTGCTTTAATTATCTGTATACCTACTGTTGTCTTAATTAATCCTTCAATTTACAGGCGTGTGATGTTTCAAGCTTTAACTTATCTATGTCTGACTTGCTGACATATCCGGTTGACCCTGATGCACGTCCTCAAGCTTCAAGCTCACCCGCACCCAAGACACCTATCACAATAACCATTCCATCAGAGAACAAAATTAACATTATCGTAAGTATTGTAATATTTCTTCAGAGCTATAATTAGGTACTATCTATACATATATCTCTATTTATCATCATTCATACAAGATGTAAAAAGTCAATTAAAAATAAATGAAGGGTATACCACTTTGAATCAACTTTGAATCCTGAAAAAAATCTACTGTTCCATATTTGTGAAAAAAAAATTAAACAGATTTTTCTTATATACAGGGTGTCCCGTAAGTCATGGATCAACGGATCTATTGTACCAAAATAATATAACATATACAACAGTTTACAAGTTAGATATTACAAAAAGTTGTGTCAAGTTATATAATCTGCAGCCGAACCAGGTTAGATGCCTGTATGTCGGCAGACAGTGCCTCGTTTTTAATAGAAAAAATATTATAAAATAGGTAGAATGAGTAGAAATTATAATTTATTTATTTCTGTTTTTCAGGATTTACCGTTACTTTTAAATAGTACCCTTGAAGGAAGAGGTTTATTAAATTTAGATACACATATTCCGTTGGATAATACGGCAAGAATAAGATTGGTAAGGCTCATCGGAACCTACATTTTGAGCAATCATCCGTCAAATGCAATAAGGAGTACCATTTATGCAAATTGGGTACACGAAATTATTAGAGTATTCCCACAAGAAAAGACATCGGTGTACTTCCATAGCAAGATTGTGGAATCTTCACGAGGTTTAATCACCGGGTTGGCAGGAAAGTTGCCTGATCAAATCCTGTGTGCCTACTGTGCCTATGCTGCTGTACTGTGCTAATGCTGACTGTGCCTACTTTGTAATTTGGGTTTAGTATTGTAAACTTTGAGACTGTTCTTTTGTGATTTTCAGATATATGACAATAAATAATAAGTGAACAATAACAGTATTTTTTTAGTTTTTTTTTACCCACATTGCAGAGAAAGTCTGCTATGGCTACAGAGTTAAATGACTCGCATTGCAGAGAAAGTCTGTTGTGGCTACCTAGCAAAACGATTGCAGATACCAAGTAGGTTGGCTGTGGCTACAGAGTTAAGTGACTCGCATTGCAGAGAAAGTCTGTTGTGACTACCTAGCAAAATAATTGCAGATACCAAGTAGGTTGGCTGTGGCTACAGAGTTAAATGACTAACATTGCAGAGAAAGTCTGTTGTGGCTACCTAGCAAAACGGTTGCAGATACCGAGTAGGTTGGCTGTGGCTACAGAGTTAAACAACTCACATTGCAGAGAAAGTCTGTTGTGGCTACCTAGCAAAATAGTTACAAATACCAAGAAGGTTGGCTATAACTATCTAAGAAAGTTTGTCAATATAAACAGTAAAGTTGGCTACGTTTGCAAACATTTTGTTTGTAATAATAATCAAGCTTACTTTGTTATTTCTAAGCAAACAATTTTAACCGATTTACTCGGTTGATTCTGATTAAGTAAGAATAGCAAACTTGACTTATTTATTTTTAGCAACAAACTTTGCAGGTTGTATATTGACAAACACGCTTTGTTAAAATCAACCGAAACTTAGTTATTTTTACATGCGAAATTTTTTCAGTGTAGAAAGAACTTCATGTTTCGAAAGTAATATTTTCCTATATGTTTCCACGATGTGAAATAAAATATTGGTTTAACCGGGTTTTATCGCGTAGATATAATTATATTTTTAACTCGACATTTCAGTGACTTATCAGACTACTTGTCAAAATATAATTAAACGCCGTTAAAAATCTGTTAAACAGTGTTTTATTTCAGTTTTGAAATTATTTTGAAATATCGACGAATATATGTAATATATTCTAGTTAAAAAAAAAATAATCAATCTGACTTTTTAAACAAGAGTATCAAGTCGTATCTTGCCTAGAATTACAATGGTGGCAATAGAGGTGTATCGACTATAATCAAACTTAAACTTTCTATAAACGAGTAAATTTAACCTGGAAAATATTACACGCATCTAAACCAAAACAGTGTAACTTATAAAAATAACCATTGTCCGTAAAGTTTCAAATTTAGTTACGCATATTCTAGACAATACAACTGCGTCATCGTAATTATTTATTTGACATTATTTTGACGTCAAACCATTTTAATTTTGAAACATTTCAGTTATTTGCATTGTTGTGTTTCTAATAAGCTATTCACGGTTTTTAGTTATGACTAATTATATTTACCTATTGAATAATTATTTTAAAAAAACATCATATCCGATTGAGTAGATATTCAACTATTGCGGATACTTCACTAATGTAGAATAACAAAATGTTTTTTCGTTCTTTGCTTTTCAGGAATAATCGCAAAGATAAACTTGAATAAGTGTTTAAGGTTCTTTTTCCATCATTGTCCATCATGGTTCTCAATTTTAACACATAAGTTAGCGCAGGTAAAACTGCTGTTGTCAGTCTCTTTAGTAATAAAATCAGGAATGCGAATGTAGAAAAATAGTCGGAATCTCGATGAACTTAATGAGTTACCTTTTCTTTAAAAAAAGAGGATTGAACTAGGTACACTATTCTAAAAAAATACAGAATATTGTACATGCTATGCTTAAGTAGGTAGAAGATTAATTGCGCTTTGTAATAATACACAAATTATGTGCTAACGAACCAACTGAATAATGACCCATTCTGCTGATAATTCGTTTACAACTGTCAACAAAAAAAAACGTTTTATATACTGTACAACTTCACTCAGTAAATGTCAGTTTCGAATGAAATAATTACAAACCAAGAAAACCTATCTTCAAGCGAATTTCGACCTTCTAGCATTTAGACGGTTTGGCAAAATGAGCTTATGGTGGGACATGATTCAATTGATTCGATAATATATACTAGTGAAAAGTTTACACACAATAAAGTTTGCTAAGAAACAGCTTATTAACTTAGCTTGATGAAACAGTATGAAATTGACACTTGAGGTATGTCTTTGAGTGTTCTAATTCTTACAAATGATATTTAAAGTATCGGTTACTCAGAGGTATTCGTAGATGGTTAAAAGAAAAGTTCTTGTTTCAAGTTTCAGTAGCACAGAGTTAACTCACAGTCATAAATGTCGTTGCAGTCGGTATTTGTATTCCTTCTGCTAATATTAAAAGTGCGAATATTTTGATGGATGTATTTTTGTTCCTCAGTCACAGCAGAACGGCGTAACGGCTCGTAATGAAATGTTGCATAGACATAGTTTACAGATAGAGTTGTTTCAAGTAACAATTTGGATTCACGTTTTAACAAAAGACTTTTGGTGCATTTCTAGTAATATCAAATATTTGTCCCAGAAAATAGTGGTCAATAGCCAGCTACTATTAAAAAAAACATTCACGATGAAATGGCTAAGAAAAGACAAATGCAAGTTTGCAAAAAAAAGTTTGAAAAAAAAGTTGGATTAAAAAACTTTGATATTTTAATCCTTACAATTAGCTATTCTTTTTTTTTCCTTTTTTAATTCAAAGTCCAACCTCTGAATACGTCAAAATAACTATACAACTCACATAAAATAAAAGTTTTAAATATACAATCAAACAAGAAATAAAATTTGGGGTCAATAAAACTTTTGACTTCCAATAAAGTTAACGACTAGATACAGTTATCGGTTAGCTGCCAAAATGTTATTTAATTTAAATAAAAACAAATCGTACTGACGCACATTATTGTACCAAAGCATTGTTATCTATTTCCAAACTTACGAGTTTATTAAAATAAACGTCAGCTTCTAATTATATGAATAGTTACAATTTAAAATTTGTTTGTTTGAATTTTGAACGATTTGAACTCGGTGCCTCCCAGTTGGATTTGGCAAAAAAATATCGCTTTAGGTATAAATACCTAAGTTAAGCATTAGGTAATTATCGCAAATATCGCCCATATAAATTGGGCGATATTTAGTCAGGATATTTGTACGGCATCAAATATTCAAATATTCATCAAACAAGTCATGTAATTTGTAACAAATATAATAAATCGAAAACGATTATTAACAAATCAAAGGTAAAATTTCCGTCCCTTCATACAGGGTTGTTTTTTAGTCACCGGCCAAACTTTTTTTACTCAATAATATATAAATATAGTAAATAAATATTTCTGACACTCACATTATCTAGCCCAAATTAAGTTTCTTATAGAACTTATGTTATGGATACTAGATAACTGATATACTTAAGAAATATATAAACATACATATTGAATAAATACATATTTACTTATATTAGAATAAACTTAAATAAACATATAAACATCCATGACTTGACGACTAATATCTGTGTTCATAAAACAAATATCCGCCGCCGCCGCCGGGATTCGAACCCAGGACCTCTGGCATAGAAGGCAATGTATGTTACCACTACACCAGCCGGTCGTCAAGTCAATATAATATCATTTACTTATACGATTTTTGCAAAAAAGGTATGTAGTTTTTACAAGGAAATGAACATATTCGCTAACATATAAAAAAAAACATGGACACTCTAAATAAGGAATGAATACCATTAAAATAAAGACAATTACGCGCCACTACAAAACATCTTTTAGCACTACGTCGTAGTATTAGCAATGAAATGCCATGTCGTTAATACGACGCTACGTTCATTAACAGCGACTTTTTGTAAAAAAGTTTATATCCCTTTACTTACCTTATTTTACGACCCTGTATAAAGCATGCCGCAAATATCATTGCTTCGGCGCAAATATAAAATATCATCGCTTCGGCGGTACTATGTACTGGTTCATTCCTAATGGTACGCAACTAGTAATGCAACTAGTAATGTAACATTCTGCGCACATATTTGAACGTGTGGTGCGCAGAATGTTACATTACAAGTTTCATTACAGCAATCTGTACGCACCATAAACCTATATGTGTTTTCGAACGTGGTAGTTACTAATCAAAATAAACCTAAATCTTATCTCTAGGCAAGTAAGCCGAAATCGAAGATGTCAGCATAAGGGTTTAGGATTTCACTGCTCTTTATAAAATATTGCCGGAACACATCACCGTTAGGGTGTTTCCACACCGTCGACGTCGGTCGATAGTATTAGATCCGACCAATCCGAACAGAAACATTCGATCGATGACATTAATCGATTGGTTTCGCAACTCCCTTAGAGCGGAGTTATTGGATAAGAGGTAAAACATGGCTTCTATGCTGGACTGGGAGCGAAAGAAAAACATAGAATGTGCCAGCTGCTTCTCTTCCCGGGCATACTGTAAAAGTCAGTTAAGGAATCGAGGTGGAGGCTTTTTTGTGGACGATAGGCTGACCCCCTGTCACTGCAATAGTCTCTCCCCACTATTATAATGCCTCCAAATTTATCAAACGTGACATCAGATGGTTTTATTACCTCTGGTGTTCTGCCTACCCCATACGGGATACAGGTATGAAGTTATTTATATGTATGTAGGTAAAACATTAAGTTTCATGTTGGTTTATGTAATGATAAAAAATACCAAATAATAACCCAATCGATGTAAGGTTATCTATGGACTGAACGTTTCACATAAAACGCCAACATTAAAGCGATTAAGTGCAATCTTTGACAAGGTCACTATGATAAGGACATACTACTAAATTAAGTTACATAAGTTCTGATGTCATACCTACGTGCTTAATTAATTGTACTAAAACGGTAACTGACCACTAACAACTCGATTATCATAAGTTAATATTTTTATAAAAACTTATGACGCTTGGAAACATGATAATAATGACAATAGTCACGTTCAAAAATTAAACGTAATTTTATAATTAATTGTGTTTCAATAAATCTTCGACCTTTTGGCCGCTGACACAGAAGCCGGTTATAAAATTTTAAACACAGTTACAAAATTTAGGATTTCCGTTTTTGACCAAGTAATTAGGGTTTTTTTGTCAGAAAAAATCCTGATTTTCGAACGGTATTTTGTAATTTACCGTAATTATTTATTGTGTTAAGGAATATTTAATTTAACATTATGTTTGTGTAAGCTTCAGTAAGTAGGATTATTTTCATAAAGCAAGACTTTTTTAAAGTTTAGATATTATTATGGAATTGAAGAGCCCTTACTTTTAAAATTTGTTTGATTTAAAGAACGTGTTAATATTTTGTAGTAAAGTTACTATCAATTATCAACATAGTCATTACAGAAACTGTTACAATATTAGTAAACCATATTGTACTATAATTTGAACATCAATAGATAATAAACACTCCATTATGTCATAGATCTTGAGTAAACTAGCTATTTCGCACGGTTTTACCTGTGCAATTTCTAATCCCGCAAGCATATCGGGATAAAAAGGGGCTTATGTGCTATTTCAGGCTGTACACTATCACCATGTCAAATTTCATTCAAATCCGTGAAGCCGTTCTGCCGTGATTGGGTAACAAAGATCCATCCAAACTTTCACATTTATAAGAAGTAAGTAAGATACATACCTGAAAACACTTCTCCTCTTGTGGACTAAGTTTCTTCAATATGGTGCCCTGGTCAGGCCCTGCTTTGAAGTTGCCTTGATGACCAGCTAGTTGAATCCAAGGATACCTCTGTTTCTTATAGGTTTGGAAGAATGGCGTCCATTGAACTATGTTGCGAAGTTTCCGCCATCTTTCTGATTGCTGGAAAAAAAAATTGATGAAAATTGATAATAAGAATTTTAAACAAAATATGTTCTGTTTTCAAAATAATAGTGCCTATTATAGTAGGCTAAGTACCTATAGCCCAATTGGCCTTAGATAACCATGCTGTAAAGGCTAATGGTCCGAAAACACTCGCTTATTGATAGGTATTTTTAAGGGTCCGCTTAGCTAACGTTAATTTTCAGATAAGGTTTGCCCCCAAATTGTTTACTTTCGCGATGAAGCGTTCTGGCATTGTTTTATTTTTATTTTTAAACCTGTGTGTTAACAATTAAATATAAAAAATACAAAAAATAAGCTTAACAATAATAATAATAAAGGTTAATTTAATAAAGCCTTCATTTACGAATTATTGAAAAAATTTTTAGTCAGGGCCGCTCTGACACCCGGACACTGGAACACAAGACGTCTAAGTTATCAAGCTCTCGAATTGCCTTAGCCTGCATGAACGAGTCATGAAATAATTCTGTCTGTTGTTGGTGCTTGCAGAAGGAACGTAAAGTAGCGACGGGTCTCTGTATGACTTTTTGTGTGCACAGATACCAACTAGAGACAAAAGCTCAGGCGCGTCAATTTTATTATTTAAAGTCTTTATAATATTACAGATATCTGCTCTCTGTCTACGATCGCTCAGTGGCAGAATATCATAACGCTTACAGCGCGCTATATAGATTTTATCAGTTGTTTTACATTTGTACTGTTAAAATTTGAAAAATTTACGTTGTGTTGATTCAAGCCTTGTTATATAAGTACCATACAAAAGATTCCAAACAGACGACGCGTATTCGAGGCGAGTTCGTACATAAGCACAGTAAAGTATTTTGATGGTTTTGATATTGCTAAACTCAGAGAATAATCTCAATACAAAGCCTAAAGCTCTAGTAGCTTTTTTATGACGTTATCGATGTGCTTATCAAAGATAAATTTCGAGTCAAAAGTGACTCCCAGATCCGTCATTGAGTCTACCCTTACTATGGGCATATTATATATTTTATAGTCACACATTACGATAGATTACATAGATTTATTTCTTGTAAAAGAACAAACAAAACACAACACTTAGAGACATTTAAATCCAATTTATTTTTAACACAGTAGTTGTAAAAAATTATTAAGTCTAATTGTATTTTATATGACTTAGAATGTCATTAATAAAAATAGAGAACAGCAACGGTCCTAGCAAGGACCCCTGCGGCATCCCCGAAGAGACAGTTTTTGATTAAGAATTATAGTCATTCAATGCCACAATTTGGCTACGATTCTTACATAAGAAGCAAAACTTTTTATATACCTAATGTTTAACATTTGTTTTTTTATTTTAAAAAATTAATTAAACGTGTTTTGTACCATGGAGGATATTTAGCACTTGAAGTAGTGGTTTTGCAGGGTATGTGCTTATATAAGGTGTCATAAAAATATGTAATGGACTGCTCGATGGTTAGAAACTTAGAAGTCGCTCGGAAAGCTCAGCTAGCTGAGTGCTTACAACAAGCGCTTTATGGTGAGGGTCAATCGGCACAAGGGAACACTCACATTTGGTAATAGATACTTCGTCATTATCAACATCTTTATCAGCCAGTATTGGACTTGTTTTCAGCCTTATTGTCATTGTGAGGAGGTACCAATGGAAATGAAGTAACCATAATATCATAGAACTATAATTTCTGTAGACACTTGCAAAAACCTATTAGATATAGGACATATGGCTAAGTATTGGACTATTCTACTGTAGAGAATATCTAAGATATTTTAATTTCACACATCTTGTTTGCACTGAATCGACGAGATACTTGTTATAAAAAATTGGCGACGATGACTAAATATAAGCTGATTCTTTTTGTTTTAGACGCCTCATCAACGTGATTCATGTTAGACCAAAAAAACTAGGGCCACATGAACAATAATTGTGGTTTTAGACAAATGCAGACTAATTACATAAAAAAATAATAACAAATGTATTCATCATAAGCTAGTGAGGTCATTCTATGTGTCAGAATCTGAAGACATCTGCAGCTTTCCATTGTAATTATTTATACCTATCATCTTATGTGAGAGGAAAAACAATGTATAATATTTTTAAGTATAGATCTCAGTGTACCACTGCGTTTACTTTTGACCAATAACCATAAAATTATTTAAAAGAACTGACATTGTACGTTGTTATACAACGTGTACCATAATGAAGAGATAATACTTAAGGGGATTGTATGTTTGATGATGTAGTTTATAAATAACAGTAACACAAGTTTGTTATCCTTACGATTCGGCCGAGAAACAAGTTCAAAGTTTAGATCAAAATATCTAAATGTCAACCCTAAAAACAGCTGTTAGCTTTTGATGAAATCTATTCGATAACAGATGGCGAAAAAATAAAGTGATGGGTAACTAAGACAGATACTACAAAGTTCAGCCGGTGCGGGAAAGGTCATAAGGTCACTGACTGCGGCACAAGTCTTGTTTTAGCTTATAAGTTGACTAGGGTTGTCAAAATATTTTGTTGTAAAATAATTAAATAAATTTTTCTGAAGGCTATACCAGCACTGTTCATGCTAATTCTTTTACTGTATATTCTACGTATGGTATAGAAGCTAACCCTCACGTTTTATCTCTCCATTTTGTTACACACTGTATAATGAAAATAATATCAATCTTCGGACAATGATTAGGTTCTTTGCCAGGTGCTGTATGGGGTGTTACCGGTCGACCGACGGCGTCGATCGGTTTTTTGGCTTAGTAGAAACTATCGATCAACGTCGCTTATTCCATTCGACCGTCGATCGATTGGTGTATTAACACCCTACATTGGCTATAGAGTTCGTCAAAAATCATTTTGGTGCCGCTAATTTTCTTTTAACAACGGACCAGCAATAGACCAGCCAAATGATAAACTGTTTACAGGCCCCTAAAAAAGAAACACACAGCCTTGCAGTAGACTTAACCATTACGAGTTTTGATGCTCATGACAACAATAAACCATGTTACGTCTTAAAAAACAAGTTTATGAAACAAACTACAACTTTTGGCAGTTTAATCCATTTTACGATACATCAAACCCTTTTTTCGTCAAGTTATACTAGTTCATCGTCAAGTAATCAGAGTTGCAAGTTTTGTTAATTTTGAAATAATAAAAATGCTACATTTGCAATTAATCAATTATTTTTGTATACTTTAAAAGTCAACGTTTTTCATCACGTGAATAAAACCCAATGACGCAAATAATACGAATCGCGTGGAGTACGTAATGCATATAGAATAACACATATATGGCGATAAGACATTTATCGCGGAATCATATTTCGTGCCGGGAAAAAAACGATTTATCAATTTACGGAATAAACGTCACATAGTAGGTATAGTAATACATCATGCAATTATGACGTTATACCGTTATGACGATTATGATATAATAAATTGAGGTGATGATTAATCATCAATTAATATAAGTGCATATTGTTATTAAAAATCGATCACTTAAGCTATTTTAGGAGCTCATTATATACAATATCATTAAATATAAATGGTTTAAATATAAACTAATTAAAAATCAATTAAAAACACTACCTTCTTATGATTTGATATGTAGGCGCAAAATACCACATCCATAAAGCTTTCGATGTTAAAGTTTAAGTCCAAGAAATACATAATTAAAAAGTCGTTAAAAAGTTTTCACTGTTTAAGAAATATAACTGTCGATATACGTTATACAGAGAACACATCACTTTTTTAAATCCAAAGCTGTATTTTTTGTTTTTAAAGGAACTGGCGAGCACAAAACAAGTGAAGAACTGACGCCAACCAATAATACACTGAGAGAGTTTCGCTTAGTATCGGTATATAATTATTCGAATACTGACTCAGTAGGTCTTTAGTAACTTAATGGCCAGCTATGACGTCAATGAAATACTCAGCCCCGATACGAACATAAAATTAATCCAATTCCATGGATACATGTTACTGGTCATGTTTAAATCATGCAGTATTTAGTTACACTAATTTTAACTGAAACAATAACGGCGTGCGATTGCATTTTGCACGTCGACTGTACCTGTGCTTGGATACAAAGTTATTTGCAGTTAGTTTACTTTTAGTGTTATTTTTATGCATGTAAGTAAACGAAATAATAAAGAAATAAAAAAAAACCTTTAACTAAGGAAGCTTTAATAAGTGAAAGGGTTAGGTATCGTATACTTAGACTAGATCTTATAAAAGTTCATATCTCAACACTCATATCGCAAAAAACATGGCCGAAAATGATGAATCCGATGATGAAAAAATCTCTATTAAATGTATATACGTAAATGATTTCCTAACGGAAAACGAAGGGTAGGTATGTGACGTTTTAAGTAAGCGTTGACTCACTAGAATTTCTATTAAACTAAGTTTAATAAACAAACACTGAATGTGATTCATAATCGGACGATGAACCTATTTTACTCGTAGTCAAAATATTGCTAAAACATGTTTGCTCTTTAATATTTTGTAAGAAAGCCAGAGAAACAAAAAAATATAAGTCTCTGCCAACTTGACTTGTTATTTTAAAGTAGCGCATTGGCATGTATGTACTTATAAAAGGTCGGTTTACTGCGCTTGCAATTTTATGACGGAACTTCAAGTAATAAAAATATACTTTCTACTGTGACGATGGTCGGAGAGTTGAACTCTCTGGCGTGGGTAAGATTTCTGATGAAACAATTGTTTTTTCCCCAAAGAAACGCAAATTCAAAATAATAGTCCGTTTCATGTATTTTTTTTTTGTAAAAAAACATACTTTTTCCAATCATACTCGCAACAAAACAGAGTTCGAAAATAAAACATTAAATATTTACATTTATTTAAAATCAAAATATAAAAACCAATTCCTGAATATTCCTGACATATACAGGGTGTGGCGTAATAAATGGATAACATGGTACCTATGGGTAGAGGGCAATATCATATCGGTTGACGCGCTACCGGTTCAGAAAAATGTATGTTATGAAAATAACGAAAATGTCGAATATCTCGGAAACGGAAGGACTTTAACTGAACATAACATTCAATTTAATGAACCGGGGCATACTGCCTTCTTCTCTTCCCATAGGTACCATGTTATCCATTAATTATGTCACACCCTGTATACCACAAATACCTTTTAAATTTTACTCTTTTTTATTCACGGTGACTTATCCACGCTTGACCTTAATTAATCTCAACTGATAAGTGAAGATGATAGCAAACCGGTTGAGAAAGGAATTGGCTATTTATAAATTATAGCCCGATCACTCTACTGTGCACTGAACAATGCTATGGCGGTGATATTTGGTAGTATCACAACTCCGTGTAATGAGCCTACTGCAGGGCTATGAGTCTCTCCACGAGGAGGTTTAGGCCGTAATCCACCAAGCTGGCCCAGTGCTGGTTGGTGGATGTCAGATATTTCAGGGTGCCGAAATAGCTTCTGACAAATCCTAACGACTACTGTATACAAGTATACAGCACCCGGGACCAACTGCTTAACGTGCCTATATACTCTAGTATACTCCGTCAAATAATTCAATGCAGTAAAATGACAGTTACAGAGTGTCCACTTTAGGGAAGAAAAAAAATAGTAAGCGGCTTACGTGAACGAATGATATTAAAAAAAATATTATCAAATTGGGAAAAAAAATGTTTGTCTCACAAAATATTTTATACTTACAGTTTCTCTTTTCTAGGCTTCTTTATGTCACTTCGTTGACTTCAAAAAATAGCAAAAAAACTAATTCTGCTTCTACTGTAACCATTTTAAAGTACTTAGTATGTTTGGTAATTAATTCTTTTTAAGTTATTCTAAAGATTAAGTACACATCACATTCACCTCTTTGTACATTGCTTTAAAATTTTATGCTACGAATGATAAAGTACTATTCATTTTTAATAATCATTCAGTACCTTACGTAGAACTACACTATTAAAATTTGAGGTGGTATCATTATTTTCCTTTTTGGTTTTCGAACTGTCAGTTTACTGCATTGAATTATTTGCCAGGGTATAGTCACGGTGTTTTCACTAAATTTCGTTAGTATCACTAAGATATAGATGGCGCTGTTTATAATATATAAAATTAGAAAAATGCCATAGACAATGTCTCTTTCATCCTACTTTTCATTCTTCGGTTCATTCAATCAATCACCTAACCGACTCATTAAATCTATCTTTCATCCGTTACCTGTGTTCGTTACTGCGCACCCGTTTTCGAATGTTGTTTATATTGCTTTTTTTCTTGGATTCCTTTTACCCACAACCCGGCCACCATTTGGACTCTGACGCTACCTTTTTTATTTCTGATCCGGTCATTCTACTGGATTTCGGAAACAACGTTGCAATTCGACCTTTGCATGTTTATTGGAATTTTGATTGTGATAACGTTTTTCTGATATATACATATTTCATATAATCATGATAATATACATATTTGAGTAGTCTTAAATATTCTTAAAGAAAAAACAGGGAAAGTGAAAAAACAGGAATACTGGTTCTAGTAAAAGTTTCAGTCACTAAGTTCTAGATGGCGCTAGAGCTCCGGTTTAGCTGATATCTCTATCTCAACCTATAAAAGTTACTTTATGGGTATAGTTAGGCCGCTGCTAGCCAGGCAAGCCCTGAAGGCCCTACACCCTACCCAGCAGGGGTCGCTCCTATTAATCGTCTTTTACGACACGCCTAGGGCTAGGGCCCTAAAATTGATTGCAACTTTCATGACGACCGGCTGGTGTAGGGGTAACGTACGTGCCTTCCATGCCAGAGGTCCTGGGTTCGAATCCCGGCGGCGACGGATATTTGTGTGATGAACACAGATATTAGTCGTCAAGTCATGGACGTTTATATGTTTATTTAAGTTTATTATCTAATAAAATATATGTATTTATTCAATATGTATGTTTATATATTTCTTAAGTATATTAGTTAACTAGTATCCATAACACAAGTTCTTTAAGAAACTTAATTTGGGCTAGATAATGTTGTGTGAGTGTCAGAAATATATATAAAAAAAAAACTTTCGCCCGCACGCACGTTCTTTGCAGCGGAGTACTAATACCATTGTGGTTAAATAAAACTAGTAATTTTTGTTCGTACGTCATCTTTAACTAGTATATCATCAACTTTACCTACGTCACGGTAGCAATAAATACTATTTACGATATTTTCATGATTTCCCTTAAAATTCATTTGAACGTCAAAAAAAGTTGATTTTTCTTTGTAGATTACACCTGTCGTGCGTGACTAAGTCGTAAAATTGGGCAAACCATAAATTACTCATTTTATTATTATTTCTTATAAGTATAATTTTCTGTAACTAGATTTATAAGTATAATAAAACTAGCTGTTGCGGTTTTACCCGCGCAATTTCGATAGCCTATGTGCTATTCCAGATTGTACTCTATAACTATGCCAACAAATTTAACTAAAATTTGTTGAGCCGTTTTGCCGTGACTAAACAACAAACATCCATACATCCAAACATTCACATTTATAATATTAGTAAGATAATTAAAAATATTCAAGATAACCTCAATTTATAACTACTAATACTAGATAAAGAATCAAACCACGACGATTAAAGACTGTGATCAGGTATTTTATGCTAAAACTGCCAAAGAAGCTAGATTTTCCTCTTGGGTGAGTAGCTTCCAGGGTCTCTGATCATCATTAACTAATAGGTAGTACGATAAACAGCACCCTAAGGTAAGGTTGTCAATCCTAAGGTTTAATGCCAACTGTTAAATATTTAATTAACTGATCTCTCCCTTTTCGCTACATTTGGCTATAATAACGATTAAATGATGAAATATCGGTGCATCCCTGGAAGAAGCGGATTTTAAAACTAATTCAATTTTAATAAAGATATTATGGCTGTCGGTACTTTTGTACACATATTTTAAAGTATATTTCGTAGATTTACTATTATCCTTATGACGTTTTCCTTCCTTTTATTGACTCAAATCAAAAACCCATACGTGATTTGTACGTTATTACTGGAATTACCACCCTAATTATATTAAAATTATAAAAAAAAAAAATTAGCAAAGTATCTATTTTACGACAATTCTTCTTCTTAACAAGTTCTTAAAAAACAATTGCTTGCGACACAACCCTTTGAATGAGCCAAACTTCTATATTTTTTAAGGAATAAACTGATTCGGATTGAACATAGAACAAATCCCGATTGTACTTAATTTGCAAGAATAGTTTTGTTTTGGAAAAGGCCAACCTGTTGGACTTAGTTTGGGCTTATTTACAGAATAAGCTATGTATACTTTTATTTCAAAAATATAACATTATGACTTTAAGCATGATGTCAAAAACAGGAATATCACATAGGATATTATTATCCATAAATATCCTATGGAATAGTATAAAATACGTGAGCAAAACCTTCAGAGCTATAACTAGTATAAACTGATTTTCACTCACAAATTAACAATATCCTAAACAAGACACGTTTAATAAGTAATTGGATCCAATTGTTCAACAATTTGTTGGTATTTTCGAATTTGACCTCGTTGAATAATTTAATCATACTACTACACTGTTCGAGTATAAATACAAATTCGTTAGTTATGTAAAATAACTATATATAAATAGACCTTTATTCCCAGTTCTCAATTTGTACAGTTTTGTCTTTTAATTTGTTTTTAATATATTTCTAGTAAAGATATTAAAGAAAAGCAAAAATATTTGATCTTCCCTAAGTTTCATATACGATATAATTAATTTTAACATTATTACATACCCGCAAGTTATTCTGACTCCAACATATACAGGCACGCATGTTAAATGGCTACTTCTTTACGTTGCCTTTACTGCCTCTATTGCCGTTAGAGGTATCTTTATTTCTGGAGTGCTATTTTATTTCTAGTGACGAAGTATTTAAGAGTTAATTTGGAATGAGTAATTTGGTTTGGTTATTCTATACCTACTTCCGAATCCCAGATCGTTTCTGAAATGGCTCACAGTTGCACATGGTCATGCTTAAATACTAACGTCGCCTCTGCCGTAATTGTTCCAAACCGTATAAATTCGCAATAAAATAACTATAAAACGGAAAAAAGTTCAAAAATCTTTTATGACGTACAAAAAATTTATTACTACGTCATAATAATAACAAATTTAGAATCTACATTTCGTGAACGGAATAGGTATGTTGACAAAGGTTACAGCGGAAATGATAGCAACTAGAGGCGCGACGAAGCGTCATTAATTATCCATAACACAAACCTGTTTAAACGTAATTAGCTATAATCTAGTTAACTTAAAGAAGCTGAATATTAAACTGAATATTTAATATCTAAATCTAGAGAATTTATTTTAAATGTTATCTAGGCCCGAAAGCAAAAATGGAGGGTTGAATTGCTACTCTAGATTTGCTTATTGTTTCCCTTTAATTCACTGCTCATGCAAAATTTTTACTAGGTTTTGTATGAGTCTATGAGCGGTAGCAGTGTTATACATTATAGTAAATTATAAAGTAAATCGCAAGATACTTATATTTTTATCCCGAGCAACTGATTATCTGATTATCATGATTATCAAATCATATCAAATATGATTATCATTTTAATAAGGTCATACCAACAAAGTAAAGGGCAGGCCTTTATTTTGTTGGTATGACCATTAATATTTATCAATGAACTCTATATTTTCGACATTAATATCACACCCATAAATCACTACGATCAACCTTCTTTATATAAAACTTTGTGTAATTAAATCTTGTTGCATACGTGGAGTGGAAGTATCCTCCTGCAGGCGAAGGCAGAATTATCAGCGTTGTTGTTGGATTGAATCCTTCAATGACATTTAGCTGAGCCTTAGCCTTTTTGTTTACTACATATTATGTAATTATTCTTGTTTAATTTTATTTTGTCTGTAACTGTGTATAATATAATGTAACTATAAAATATTTATATGTAACTGTCTGTATGTAAACAAATAAAGATTTCTTATTATTATTATTTATAGGGAACGTGAATCTATCACCTCAGTCATAAAATATCAAATTTTATCTCCAAATAAATTAGGCACCTCGCGATATAAAGAGGCAAAATTTTGTAACCTTCAAAATGGAGACGTAATATAGAAATCTAAAATAAATAACAAGTATGTGAATTGCGACTGAATTACATGATAACAAAAACGTTGACCAAGCTAGCCTAGAAAAAAATACTCGTATTCTTTTTTAGTTAAATATTATAAGCCAATATTTTCCTTTAGCGTATCCTTGTTAATTCGATAATATAACACAATTTTTATGTTTATATTTACACTGACCGTCCGTTGACGTACGTAAAAAATCTTAAGTTCGACAGTGTGTTTCGTTTACGTTTTCAATGTTACTTTAATGATGTTACTCGTATACAATGTATACGAACTGAAAACAGACATATGTACATACATAACGTCACGTCAGTATCCCTTATGGGGTAGGCAGAACACCAGAGGTTACAAGACCATCACAACCAAATTTGTCGATGTCACATTCGACAAATTTGAAAGTATTATAAAGATGGAGAGAGACTATTGTAGTGACAGGGGGTCAGCCACAAAAACGCCTTTAAAATCTTTATCCCTTAACTGACTTTTGCAGTATGCCCGGGAAGAGAAGCAGCTGGCACATTTTACGTTTTTCTTTCGCTCCCGGTCCAGCATGGAAGCATTTTACCTTAATATCAAAGTTATTATATGTTTTGACTTTTATGAACTATTCGTGAATGATATAAATAAAGACCGAAAAACAGGTTCCATGTTTGTGTATTGTGGGTGATAAAAACTATACGTGCCATTTTTTAATTATACGGCAATAAATACAGAAAACTAAAACACACAGAGGATCAAATCGAAAAACAGCACGATGGAAATGTAAACAAAATATCTTAAAATTTCCTACAAACGTACCATGTGGCTTAATTGTTTTTACCTCCTAAATGATATTTAGACATGTATCATTGCATGTTTGGCTGCTTAATTAAGAATTCCTACTCTCATTAAAAATGTTGAACCATACCTTTTACCATAGAATTGGTATACGCAGGTGGCGATACTAGTATAGTGGATATTAAAAAGTCGATAAAAACGTTTTCTTTTAGTTACGGTCAAGGGTAAGAGTGAACTGCAAGTGTCTTTTTTATCCCAACCCCTATTAAAGAGGGTACCGCCAGTCCTAAATAATACCTTCACGGAGGTATTCTAGTACTTTATAGGTTTTGAAGTCGTCGTGGCGCCGTGTTTACTGTATGTATCATACGATATCGCAGGTTAAGCAACGTTCGGCGCGGGCCGGTACTTGGATGGGTGACCGCCGACCATTAATTTCTCACGGCGACTTCCGTGCTTCGGAGGGCACGTTAAGCAGTCGGTCCCGGGTGCTGTATACTTGTATACAGTAGTCGTTAGGGTTTGTCAGAAGCCATTTCGGCGCCCTGAAAATTATGACATCCATCAACCAGCTTGGTGGATTTTGGCCTAAACCTCCTCGTCACCCAGGGGAGAGACTCATTCCCTGCAGTGGGCTCATTACAAAGAGTTGTGATGATGATGATGATGAGTATGAAAGGAATAAATTTCGACATTTTCTTTCATACAAAAATTAAAAAATAAATTTAGTTTTTTTTTATTTTCTTCGAAATCCTTATGGGTACTAGAATACCTCCGTGAAGGTATTATATAGGGTTGGCGGGACACCCTGTATAGTCCTGATGTATTTCATGTACTGAGTGACACATGAACTCTCTTCTTTATCAGATTTCAACAGATTACATGAGAGATAAACGTCTCATCTTTTTTATAGAAGAAAACATCTCAAACGAAATGCAATGCAACAATTACGTAAAACAATTAAGTATTTTTAATCATTTGACCTCGACTCTTATATAAAATGAACACAAACAATAATAGGATATCATTAATTATCATAAATTTATCATAAATCATTTACGAAGCGTGCCATATAACGCAAAGGATGGGTTTTCGTTTAAATTATGCAATTAACCTTTGCTGTTTTGACGAGAACTTAAATATTAGTAACGTGTGTGGCAACTTTAAAGTTACTCAATAATATAATATTTTCCCTCGAGAGATTCGTAAGCAGTGACTACATTAACTTATACTTTATTTTTATCAATCTTTTTTATTATTAAATGTCATATAACATTTTCGTTGTTATATATATTGTCATAGGTACAATCGCCTCCCGTCCCGGTGTTCCAGTTAAGAAAATTTTCCCTAGAACGGCTTTTGGATCGAAGCTTCGCCTACTTCTCTGCAGCCAATGAAACAATATGGATCTCATATCTATAATCAATATAATATGAGCGTAATTTATCATAATATAAATATACTGACTGGCTTATTTATCTAGCTCAAATAATATGATAATAAAAGGAGCTAACCGAATTGTCTAGTTATTAAAGTGCAAGTGAATTTAGCCTTAAAGGTGGAACACCGGAACATTTTTCGATAGTACATATATTAACACATAAAATATCATACAGGGTTACTGGTGGGTCACTTATGAAATTCGAGGACGTGATAGCTAGAGATCATACATAAAGAAAAAAAATATAATAAAAAAAGAATATTCATTATTCACAGATTAAACTCAACTGAAATTTAAAGAATTGCTTACGCACTGCATGGTTACACCAGCTTTGGCAGCAATGCGCGTGCCAGGTCACGTGCCGCGATTGACTCAGGCGTAAGTAAATTAAATAGTAACAAAACTTTATTTATTTATAGGGAATTCTAGTGAAAAATTAAGTAGCTACTTTTATTACATGATTATGACCAGAATTCAGTACAGAGTGCTCTCAAATTTGTCACCAGTCACCCTGTATATTTATTTACAGTTACTGATAAAATTTAATTTTTTATAACTCATTTTGTATTACTAAATATTTTGTATGTTTTTATCTACAATAAAACACCTTAAAATGACACTGTGAAGACACCAAAAGGTCGAGTCAAACGTATGAATATTATATTACTTATAAATAAACGATAAAAAAGTGTACTATTTTATGCAATGATTTTATGCACGGGCTCAGGCTCACAGTGGCTCTACACCAAATATTGTCGGACTCGGAACACATATCATCTAACCCGTACGAAAAGTACTTAAGAAAAGTATCCAAAATAATTAATTACGTTTAATTTTTTTCTCTTAAAAATAGTCAAATTGATTCTACTCTGTTTGTATTTAAGATCCATATTTTATAAATAAATAAATATTTCTGACACTCACACAACATTATCTAGCCCAAATTAAGTTTCTTAAAGAACTTGTGTTATGGATTTTACAGAATTTATACTTAATTTAAATTTTAAAATTTTATTTTAGCACGCTCCAGCCTGAAAAACAGGATTATCCTAGTTCAGGCACCAATGTTCTATACTTCCTTTTATATTTAAGACCATTACTTGCAATTTATGCTTTTCTGATATCAATAAAAAAAAAAAAATAATAAGCAAGTAACTTGCGACCATATTAACGTTGTTAATCTTTGTATTTGTGAAAACATGAGCCATATCAGACGTTAATAGCTTAAAGGGGCTACATTTATTTTCAATACCACAAACGTTTTTTTGCATATCTGATAAATATGATGTATGACAGTCGCATAATGCAGGTATTGCCTTAACAAAGTTTCTATTATGGTGCGTACAGATTGCTGTAATGGAACTTGTAATGTAACATTCTGCGCACCACTCGTTCAAATACGCAACGTGCGCAGAATGTTACATTACTAGTTGCATTACTAGCAATCTGTACGCACCATTAGCAAACGAATATGTGTGAGCCTATCACTAAATAAGTATGATTTAACTAAGTAGCTTTACCAAAACATACATAGCATTGTTCCACTTTGGAACCACTTAATAGGAAGTTCCATTATAATGTTTTTCTTTTCATAAAAGGACTCTTAATATAATTATACTCGCAGAGACTTCAAATTAACTAATTTATGTACCTACGTCATACTTGTGTTTTTGTACAGTAAGCTACACAATCAGCTTTTTTACCAAGACCAAAATATATATTTTTAAAAAGTAAGTGGTTAAGTGTTTTTATCGCCTCATAAAAACTTTAATTTATATCAGCTATTTTAAGATCAACCGCTTGTGTCCGATTTTTGAACAAAATGGAAAGCTTACAACTTAAATTAAGTTAATGATGACACATTTATCCGCTAACTGCTTGTTTTTCATTGAATCCTTTCTGCAATCTATACTATTATAATAGAGCTGAAGGTTTTTTTTTGTTACCACAGCCTATTAGATTTCAGAAATAATAATACCATAAAGATTGTGGATATTTTTTCAAAATATGATATGGGTTGAAACGTTACCCGGGTGTAACCGGGTATGAACGAATGCTAGTTCGATAAAAAATCAGTGCCTGATTGTACCTGAGTTCATTTGCCTCGATGGTAACAAAGTAATTTATGATGTTACTTTTTTGTAGTAAAATATTTCGAGACCGTTAACAGGAAAACTATGTGCCGGTTCCGTTGAGTTCCAAGTGACTTATTTATTAGTTAGATCAGATTCTTCGAGATAAATTTTCATAAATAAACTAGTTTAATGTATCAGTTTTAAGATAATAGGTAATAAGTAGTACCTGAATGTACCTGTTAATGAAATTTGACAAGTGTGTTTTTCATTCTATCTATTTTTTCTGCGTTTAAAAATATTTTTGACTATCCAATGTCAAGAATTGAAACATATCCAAAAGTCGTCAGCTCATGGTGAGTTGTAGTTTGATTATTTATCTCATTGTTCTTTTATTATTAGCTTCATCATCTTCAACTCGTCACCATGTGAGTAGAATGCTTTGTTCTCGGCAAATTAAAGTACTATCACAGGCGAGTTACTTACATATATTTTACTAGCCACCGCGCGCGGTTTTACCCGCGTAACTTTTGATCCCGTGGGAATTTCTGGATAAAATATAGCCTATAACCTTCCTCAAGAGTTGGGCTATCAAATGCAAAAAGATTTTTTCAAATCTCACTTGTAGTTTCTGAGATTAGCGCGTTCAATCAAACAAACAAACAAACTCTTCAGCTTTGTATATTAGTATAGATATAGATGCTGGAGGAACTTTACAATAAAACCAGGCTACTTTTATCGAACAATATGCTCCTCCGAAAGGAAGAGATATTCTTCTGAATAACGCAAGAGCACAGTTTGATCATATACCTACGTAATATAAGAGGAACAATAATGCTGCTTACACGATTCCATTTATTTTACAATAAAATAAAACTTAACATTTAAAAAGCTCTTTTTTTCTTCTGCATAGTAACACATTATAGTTTCTGATATTTTGAATATTTCTTAAACACTTTTTTACTGTTGATAACTTATTTCGACTCATAACTGACAACAATTTTCGTATAATTTTTCTTTAAATCAATTTTGTATAAAAAAAATAACCTTACTTAATATTATTATTTGGCGATGTTATAGCTATTAATGATATTTGCACCTTCATATTACAATAAATAATTCAATTAAAATAATTCGTCTATAATCTGTTTAATTTATAAGAAATATTAAGGACAAAAACAGAAGATAGACAATAAGACTAGAAAAATTTAAAGTATGTAACAGCCTTATAAAGATGCTCAAAGTCATCGTGTGCGTCATCAGCGAACTTGACATCGTCGTAGGCTCAGGCTCACAGCGCCCTCTGTCGTCATTCAATTGTGCAAGTTTTCGGTTTCTACCTGTTTTGATTCAACACCGACCTGTTGCGTATTTCTTGTGTATATAAACATTAATTACGTTATATAGTTACGCAATATGAATGTACTTTCTAGAGTTTATGTGGTTGTTATTGGATAATTCAAAATGAATAGGAAGGATCTCTTTATAAAACACGGTGTAGTTCCTGATCCCACAGAAAGTATTGTATACTGTGCTACTTCTGAATAATGTAGCTTTATAAATTTTGAAATTTTCTTTCACAATTATTTTAAAAATATATTGAATTTTAAAATTCGGTCGAAGATTGTAAACAAACAAAGTATATTTCTTATTTTATATTTTCTGGTGCAATTATGTTTGTTTATGTTGTTTATTTGTTTATTTTATTGTAAAATTATGCGTATTCTTATATCCGAATACACAGCATTAATTGAAAAATTTTGACTGCGACCCTAATTGTATCAAAGAAATCTGTTTGCTACATGATTTTTTCTGAATTCCCATTTCTTTAAAAACGCTTTTCCAAAGAAATGCCATTGAGGTAAGAAAGATTGAAAGAATGATAAAAATGATATTCAACTTGACCAACATTTGCAAATTAATATATTTATCTTATCTACAGAAATCCTTGAACCTCAATAAAAAGACAATCATAACGTTAATCAGCTCAAAACGGACGCTTTCGTTACGTCCAATTCTAGAAAATTCCGAATTAACTCAATAAGGCTGTGAGATCGGTCGTAATGGGTCTATTCTCGGAATTAACACTGGTATCAAATTAGACATTGGAGTGGCTATATGATGTAGAAATATGCATGCGTCAAGGATGAATAGATCTGGGCCGGATCTTTTCATTCCATATAAAGGATAAATTAAAATACTACTATTCCTATTCGTATCAAGAGACAAATATGTTTAAACAATTGTTGGTAATTGAAAAACGAAAGTGTACCTACATAAAGTTCAATTTAAAAACGTTTTAGAAATAGATGTCAGTGAGAACGCAACAACCACGTGTAAGCGTCATTGTGTTCTGGATAAAGGGAAGTTAAATAAAATAAACTATTTTCTTATATAACAGGAGTTAATGGGCTTGAATACAAATTGCCATAAGATGGATGCAATCTTAGTTCACCAACCTTCAGTTTAAAATGCGCTGCAGAATTAACAATACATTAAACAATACATTCTGTCGTTATTGCATTTTCGAAAAACATAGAATGTGCTAGCTGCTTCTCTTCCCGGGCATGCTGTAAAAGTCAGTTAAGGGACAGAGGTTTTTTTTGTGGGCTGACCCCAATATCACTGTCAATATCAATATCACTGCAATATCATTTCACCATTATAATGTCTACAAATTTTTCAAATGAGACATCAGATAGTTCTATAGCCTCTGGTGTTCTGCCAAACCCTTAAGGGATACTGGCGTGAAATTATGTACGCATACCTATATTATGTACTTGTATGCTAGGATTCAGATCAAATGAAATGTTGGAATGAGGAAAACCTCAAAAACTATCCATTCTTCTAAAATTATTCAACTTAACCAAATTATATCTACCAAAAAATGTTACTAATTTAATCACCGAAAAAAAAGCTAATTAGCAATGTCCGTTTTCAACAAGCAATTAACGGTTTTACTTGATGGCAGGTAGCGAAGGCGGCCTTGGAAGTAAGTAATCCGACCGTTTAATGATGCGTAACCAACCTTAGCTTAGAAGTCAATAAGCCAAGTTTAACTTATTTCAATGGCTTAGTACAATGCCCAGTCTAGAAGCTATCAAAAATATTTAAATCTGAAGAAGGCCTAAAATACACGTTAAATTCTGAGTTCTTCTTACCTATTAGAGCAAAGAGTTGTTCATAGCTGACCTGTCAGATTTTTGACAACTCATGAAAAGTATTAACAACATATAGTGCAAACAATAGCCCATGTTCGGTTGATTCCGAATCATTTACTTATACTAAAAACCGCAGCAAGGATATTTTACCCTCTCAAGATACTCAATAGACTACAGGTATCATCCACTTGAAATGAAAATCCCGATATCGTTTCTAAGAAATTTAATCAATTCTGCACCAATAGTTTAGATATAAACAGGCAGCATTTCAATGACCATATCATCTTTATACATTCACATACCTAACAAAAAGTAGCTGTATGGACCGTGAATATTACTCTTTGTTGACTGTTTATATTCTTTACATCAATAAAATTTTGGAACGTCAAAATTTCTCTGAAATGTTCCAAAACGTCATATTACCAAAGACTGCAAATATTGTCAAATTGTAATCGCAAACTCATAATAAACAATACATGGAAAGATTTGTGTTTGGAATCCATGTGAAATAGTTTTTTTCTCAAAGCATGATTCATATGCAAATTATTTGTGGCAATTTAATGGAATGCTTTTGCAATGCTTTTCTAGTAAATTGTATGACTGTTGGAAGTTGAAACCATTCATCCAATATTCAAAACTTGCAATGATTTGCATGTTATCTATTCATTAACATAATTAATGGTATCGTGCGCGAAGCGGTTTGGGTAAAATTTCAATATAGCACAACGTCCACCTATCAGAACCGTAAGATACTCGTTATCTAGATATTTATAGATGCCTAGAACATGAAGTCTGTTGTTTATAGTCTGGTTATTGTAAGAGAACTGCATATATTGCGTCCGTATTTTTCGTAAAAGATAAAAGCTCTTACTATTTTAAAATTTGTTTTGTTTCAGCACATATATTTCAAGATTAAATTTCATCTTTGTTAAGTATTTCGAACGATTATATTTATGCCAGGACCTTCCTTATTCCTTATGTATATTATGCAATTTTATCCTTATTATCTTCTCATATGGAACTCAACGAAAATGTGCAACCGTTTTTTGTTAGTATCTTCTTTCACTTACTTTTGAAACTATATGATTCATAAGATCTAGTCTTATACAATAGTTATAAGTATCTAAAACTTTCATGCAGTTTTTTGGATTTTTTAGGCAAATTCTCCAGAAGACTAAGTCGGTATAGCTTTTAATTGCCGCAAGCTCTGTGTACAGGACAACCAGCTCTTTGACTAAGGATTATTCTATATGAACCGATATCAAATAATTATCGATCTTTCTCTACAAGTACCCACTGACTATTTTCCCGGTTCACCGGTTTTTATCGACAGCAATGTGTTTTTTAAGGCTGGTCAACACATTTCTTTAAGATTGACAGATATAGAACAGCTCACAGCTACAGTCGATATTCTAGTTATTTATTTATAGCAATATGTAGACCTACAATCAAGGTAAAAAATATAAACAACAATCTTAACATTAGCGAGCTAATAACAGGTCTACGTCAATATAAAACAAACTAGACCTAATGCACAGCGATTATGCGACTGCCAAATATATGTTCTAATCTATACTTTATGGTAGAAGGGTAATAATACTTTATTTTAAGGACGTAACTACAAAGGACTTTAAAGTAGCATCGACGTATATCACACTTTCAAGAGTGAACTTAAAAAAATACTGGATTCAATCACCTTAAACCGGTTTCTTTCTTTCATTCTGCATGCAAATTTTAAATTAAGGAAAGTCGCTTCGAGGTGTGTGTTTGTTCTCTCTCAAAATATAAAAGATAAAAAAAGTCCAACGAGCAAATTGGTGTAAGCTCTTGGTAATAGGAAGTACTTAAACATGTATAAAGCAAGAACTTACGAAACAAAGATTTACAGATATTATTTGAAGAGAAGACTAGTCAGTGATAATGCAAAAATTGGGTGTTACAAGCTTTTGGAAATTTAATGTCAGTAATGTTTTGTTTACTTGCCCTAACCACAGTGTAGATAACGACCATATTATCTTAGGTTTGACTTCACTTTATCTAAGTAAAAGAGATACTTTATGGTAGGCTGTAGTAGGTGTAGCCGCAGTTAGGGTCTAACTAGAAACTAAATCAAGCTGATTTTGATTTGCTGATGATACAATGACTATTTTATTCATTTCTTGTTTCAATACTCTGGTCCCAGTTCGTCATGTTCGTGTTGTGCATCCATAGCTCAATGCACCTACTATGTAAGCAATTTGGTTGTGGCATGACATTTGCTCTCACAATTAGCTGTCTTGTGTTTGTTTTTTTTCATGTCATGATCAATTTGTACTGTATGTACCTATTTGTATTAATTCGTATAATCCTGACTGAAAAAGAGTGCCAAGAGTTTTTTTCCGCCGGTTTTTTTTATCTCTTTGTCTACTGTAATATCTTATTCAAAACTATCGACACCTTGTTAAAGCCGAAGTACAAAATTGTGACGTCATTAGGCGTCTGTTCTGTTACTGACTGAGTGACTGACATACAACGTACAGCCCTAACTACTGGGCGTAGAGAGCTAAAATTTGGAACATACATTTTTTAAGGGATGCAGGGGTGCACTAAGGAAGGAATTATCGAAATTTCCACGGGAACGGGAAATATTGGACTTTTTAGTTTGTATGAAAATTCCCACGGGAACGGAAAATATAGGACTTTTCAGTTTATGCCTGTACGAAGTCGCGGGCAAACGCTCGTGATGAATAAAATGTTTCGTTTCATTTCATTTCAAGCCTCAACTTATGATTTTAAAACATGATTTCAGAAAACTTAAATCAACATAATGACGTTTTACTTTAGCTTGAATACCACTTTGCGGTTTGAAAGTAAAGAGGCAGTGGTTAAATGTTTACAATAGTGGATATTGTTAACTGGTTTCATTGACGTAGAATATAGAGCTGTTCGTGGTAGTAACGTCACAGCTGACAACAAAAGATGGGCTAGCGGGTTCGGAAGAGTACTATCACATGACGTTGCCGTGTTGTGGAATATAACAAAGGCTTCGTGCCTTGAAAATCACGTTGAGATGTCCTGATCCCTTTGACTACCGCAAGGTCTATTAATAGTGATTTCAATTCAAAATTCGTTTATTGCTTAGTGTAGTATTACAATACAATGAGGGTCCTGGATTCCGATTCTGTAACTTTTAACATTATGTACGGTGACGCGCATGTTGTTCACCGATGATGGCTCTCCTAGTGACATTGTATTCGCAGAATACTGACAGTATGTAGCATACATAACTACATAAATATCGTATCTCTTTGTAATAAATATTTTTTGTACCATACAATATATGGTTCCTTTTTCATATTAGTCGAATTGTGTTTTTTAATTTTTATAATTCTCTCCGACGAGAAGCAACTTTTGAGTTTCAATAGCTTTTTTTAATGTGGCATTATGTCTTTTGTTATTGTTCACATGTTATTACTTCATTAATTTTAAGATGGTTCAAAAGAAAACCAGGAACAACTCTGGTTTTACTTGTCGAAAATGTTAATAAAGTGCATTTTTTACTAGTTTGAAATAAAAGCATGTGGTTTACGTCAAGTGGATTACGTTTCATTAATATGATATTTAATAAAGTGCATAAACTACCAAAGATAAATACTAAATAACAACTTGTTGCGTTCCTCAAATTTAAAACAATGTTTACTTGATAGTTACTTATTTATATTGAAAGCCAACAGCCAATCAAACATTCATAAAAACTAAAACATTAAAGTGGCCCATTCTAAAATACATATTTTCCACCAACATTAAAATTTACTTATGCTATTATTTCTTGTTTCTAATTATGTTAATTTGTAGTAATTTTCCACATTTGGTCACAGTAAATATCCAGGTAAATATTGTTTAGCGTGTGCTACTTTAATTTTACGATTGTTGTTCGGCAATTTTTATTTGTTACTGAATTTATCAGAACTTTTAATTTGCTATCATATTAATGCCTAACTGCTGTATATATGCTATTATAATAGTGACAAAAATATTATTTCTTTGAAGTTAATCCAATCTGCGACATTTATCGTGCCTCCACTTAATTTGAAAGCCTACCATAACAAGATAAATATATTCCAACACCAGTTTCAAATATAAATGCTGTCTTGCATCTAGGTCGCTGCAGAACGATATGGGCAATCTGCATAACTTATTCACGCTACTTAGTCCATACAAAGGTGCTTACAACCTTTTATACAAAGACCCAATAACCATATCTTGTTTTCGTTTAAGGTGGGTACCGATAGGTGTTACAAGGCGTAATATTCGCAACGAGCATGTAACGTCTCATGCTGTTACACATTACATCCGATTATTATCCGATTCGAATCCAAGAAATGACTTTCCAACGCGACGGCGCGTAGCCGTAGCACTATATATATGGTAGCTTATAGTCCGTTCACACATGGTCCGTTTTACTGGATACGTTTTAGCGGATACGTTTTTTTTCATCGATGGTGCATGGAGTTGTATGAGCGACTTCACATATGGCACAGTATTCAGTATACGAACTTACGATACAAAAATGGTATCCAGTAAAACGTATACAGTAAAACGGATCATGTGTGAACGGGCTGTTACGCACTACATCCGCCATCCGTCATCCGTCGGATTTCGATCGGATAAAAATCGGATCTAACCGCTCTGAAAGTTTCGTTGATAGTTACGAGTGCCTTGTTTCTCCGAAAACACGTGACGTGTTACATTACATCGTGTAACACCGGTCAGATCACACTTTTAAGCTAACAAACAACTATCGAAATTTCTAAATATATGCTGTACAAATAAATTGAGACCGAAATAACCACATTAGCATACAAATTTCACGCAATTTTAGCTTTGTGTGTGACAAGTTCTTACCCATAAAATGCTACGCCCACTGATTTAATTACCTGAAACAAAATGAATATATTTAGAAAAAAATACATGAATATTAACCTTAACCGGTTAACAATAAGATAAAATATTCAAAAAGTTTTTTCTCCTTCTACGTCTTGTAACATTGGCATGAAACAAAAAAGTATGTTTGTTTCTTTTGCCTCATCTAAAGTTTATGCATAAATAATACTTAAGGCTACTTAATTATCCATTTATTATTAAACTGTATGACGCAAATTGATTCATAAAAATAACAAAAACTATACATATATGTATGGACTGTGAAAAAAATATAAATAGCAAAAAAGATTAATGATATGTCATTCCGATCGAAGAACTATATTTTTCTATATTATCCTATAAATAAAATTTTGATTTAGCTCTCTAATTTAAACTACTTAACGTAAAATTTAACTGCAATTGTTTTTCTAAACGAGTTTTATTAAGAACTTGATGAATTAACGGGCTTCTTACCGTGATGTCCGGGTTGTCTGGAAGAAATCGCTTGTTAGCGATAAGACCGCCAATTGTTATACAATAATATACATTTATGTTTTCTAGTCTGTAATCCATTTTGTAATTGTATGCAATAAAGAGTAAATTAATTAATAAATAATGTTCGATTTTTATTTCGCGCGTCCGATATTTAGATGCTGCTGCAAGCCCCGTGATCGCGGAAGTAAATTATACCAAAAATAACCGCAATAATGTGAAACAGTTATGATTTTTATAAAGATTTTTCAATCATTTTCTATTTCTCAACAGTCGGATTCAGTCCTCAGACGAGGAGGTGTGGCTGCTAGAGCGGCAACTTAAAGGTTTGTCTTGTACCCTTTTTGGCACAACCCTTAATTGCTTTAATTATTATGACGTGACATGACCCTAACACCTATTTAACTTACTCGTACTACTTATTTGCCGAGTAGGGTCGACCTAGAATAGGCACATCGCCCCTAGATAAGCTTCTAGTAAAAGAAGATTTACTCCAACTTGCTGTAAAACCCCTTCAGGAGCGACCAGGGAAACCTGAGGATCATTTCTGCCGTTAAATATGACCGCATTAGCAGTGATGTGTTCCGTTATTTCTTCCGAAACGTATGCGCTACTATCTTCGATCTCATCTATACTTACCATCACAGGTGATATAAAGGTCTTACGTCTTTCGTCACCATTGCAAATAATCAAAGAATGCACAGCATTAAAAATCCGACTTCACTTACATATTCAAATCCTTGTCAAAATTTTGGCTGAATGAAGTATGGATGACGTATATTCTGCATTCTCATACATATTTTTTCGAAAATTTCAAATTTTCTAACAGGTACTCAATAAATTTCGATAAAATTTATATGGGACCTCTAAAGTATCCTCTATCATATGAAACAATGAATATTCATAATCGATTCATAATTGTCCAAAAACTCGTGTTACAAAGATACAAAAAAAAACATACACACGAATTGAGAACCTTCTTTTGGAAGTCAGTTCAAAACCTTTAACTTTTAATCAAAATGAAACGTTTCTTGAAAAATGAACTAACGGTAAATGGTTAGGCTCCGGGGGGTACTTCTGATTTGGATTTAACAGGTATTCTGTGCAGCTTTGTCGACTTGACACACTTTCCAATACCGAGTTGGCTTGCGGCAAATAATTTTAGGAATGATGGGTGGAGTGCGCTTACGTTGATCGATAATTTATTTTAAATATACTTACTTAAATTTCAAGTGTAGTATGCAGTTTAAAGCTGGAGAAGGCCCGTATAACGAAAGCGTTCCTATGCCTATATGCTTGAGTCTTAATCAACAATTAAGTTAGTTTTTTATTTTATGAAAGTAAAAGTTTGTGCTCTGATTGGAACTTTAGTAAAGCTCTACGGAAAATTGACGTTTATGTTAGAGTCATGATAACCGCTTAACAAATCTTTTCTAATACGGGCCTTAGTATCTCAGTTACACTTCATTATCAATTTAATTAAGGATTAACCATTAATCAGGCAAAGCATGTTGATAAATTGAAAATAGATTATATTTCAAATACATAAGGTTCAAAATTTGGCAGGGTCTACATATATTCCCATCACTCGATTAAGGGTGCTGTCACTGTTGCGCAATATTGTAACCACGTCAATACTCGTCATAAATGCAGAAAGAAACAGAAGTAAATAAGGTTCCTAAAATATGTCATGTCAGTATAAAACAAATCAAATAGAAATATTTATTTCATAGACTTTCTTAAAATAAATGTTCTTCAGTTATATTTTCCGAATTATTAAAATTTTATTAAAACTTACTATGTATTTGATTATGTTATTTTAAAAACTCTAAAACAACACAAACGCTAACATTTTAATACAAACAAAAGCCTTGAAAATAAATTATTTGAAATATATAGGTAAGTATATCCATCTAAAATTAAACACATGTTAATGTTAATACTTCGAAGTTAAACTTGTCTTTACCTAATTCATTTAATGTCTTAACAAAAATGGTAACTTAACAGACATAATGATTTGAAGCTAATGTTAATTTGCGAATCATGGGCCGAGTACAGGATTAATTATTTTTTGCTTCCCTAGATTGATGATCTTCGGATCTATCGGCGGCTGCATAATTAAGTTTTTTTAGCTGTTGAAAATCGAATTTATGGGCTCTTAACTATCGATTGACCGATAAATATATCGTTTTTACATATGAAGGTAAGGTCGCTCAGTGGAAGTTAAAACAAATTAATGATTTACCACTATTAGTAAAACACGTTGCCTGGGACTAACTTCTACCAAGGCATTTTTGGCACGAGCAATTTTCTTTTATTTATTTATTTATTTACACTTCAGTTTACAGTACAGATAGTAAATGAGAAAAAAAAAGCAGTGTGTTGTGTAAGTACTACTAGGCGGTCTTATCGCTGACGAGCGATTTCTTACAGACAACCTTTTAGCCGCTTTATTTCACCTAAATCTATAAATTAATGAAAATTACAGAACGGTGCCAAAAAGTTTCGTTATCTTTTATATAATGTGAGTAATAAGGAAAAGTTGGAATCAGTTTTTTGAAATAGTCTTTAAGGATTTAAAATGCCGAAGATTTAACTAACATGCTGTACCTGTTGGCCGAATCTTTGGCAGAGTTTACGAAGAAATAGTGTAAGTTTATAGTGTGGACATCAGAAAACATTTTGAGAATTGTACTTTTTAACACTATAATGCGTGTGAGGCTAACATAGCAAGTGAAGCTCGATAGAAAATATGAATAAAGGATTAAACCTTATTGCACCGTGCCCATAATATTTTCTTTACCAATTTAAGTACTGCTGAAGGTAGCTTTTAAGGTTTATATTTCCGTGACAATATAGCAAAGGTTTAAGTGGGTCCCAAATTTATTTCCATTACTATAATAGCTACAAAAAAGTATTCACACGACTGGCGTCCCATCATTTATAAAATGAATTTACTTAATGATATCTCTGAACACCAGTTACGCGGCATTGAATTTAAACTCTACAAGTAATCGTTTATTTTAATTCGACGCCCTGTTTTTGAACAAAGATAACATTGACGAAAGCGCATTTAAAAAACATTCAATTAAGATGGCTGACCTACTGACTGCTCCGTAAAAAAACTATTAAAGGAATTGAAAAATAAAAAGTCTAATCAACCTTATAAAAGCTCGTTCACACGGCGCATAATTATAGGATCGGGTTTATATAAGTACCATCCGTTTCATGTCGTGAGTGTGATAGCAGTAGTTACCGTACAATTACTTTTACGTTTACACGTGTAGGTATTATTTTTACGACGTTGTTGTGGAAGAGAAATCTTTTTCTTTTTCAATTTTATATCAATATGCTCAAGCACTGACAGATTTTGTTTTCATTCAAAAATTATATTAGTAAGTTACAAAAAAAATCTCTTCTATTATCTAATGATTTGTGAATATTTATATTGAATAGTCCTTGCGAAATATTAGCTTATGTTGTTGTAGCAGTCAACAAAAAAATCCGCCTTAATGGTAAAAGTAAACAGTAATTTAAATAATAATCTGACAGCAAAACAATTGTGAAATTCTTCTTTACAAGAGAAAACAAACTTTCATTTCTTCACTTTTTGCATGGACCCGCTATTTTCTAGTATTCGCCAGCGACCTCCGAAATAAATGCCTAATCATTGGGTATAGGAAACGCTAAAGAGCCGTGTTGTGTAAACTAAGTGCTATATCATGGTGTTTAGACACAATAATTATCTAGGTCTAAATTGACGTCAACGCAGACGTAGATAAAATTAAGCTACTAAAGACAAAGAGAGTTTTCAGAGTACCGTGAACCAAAACGTATAGTTGTTTTTGCATTGGATGGGAAGCCTGTTACGGAACTACTATCATTAAACTTAACAATTAAAAGTAAATTCTTAAGCTGCTCTACATTTTTAATTGTAATAAGAATAAATTACCCAAACTAATACACCAATTATGTGTACCTCCAGCAATACACCTAAAGTTATTCCCAAGGCCGTTTAAAAAAATTCGTTTCCGAAACGGGCTCGGCACAAGTACGTAATCAAGCTCTCTCAAGATGCAGTACAAAAACTAGCAGTTCTGTGGTTCCTTGACTAATTGAAATAAGTGCAACGAAATACTGCCTTAAGTTTTCACGATTAACTACAAATACTTTTTAACCGGGACTGATAAGCGAAGTATATTTTTTATTTCCACTCGACGTTTCGGCATCTTCAAAGACCCTTGGTCTTTTATTTAAGTTAAGTGCTATTATCAACCGACTTCCAAAAAAGGAGGAGGTTCTCAATTCGTCTGTATGTTTTTTTTTTGTGTGTCTTTGTTATACGATATTTCGGTCAATTATGAATCGATTTTGAGAACTCTTATTTTATATGATAGAGGATACTTCATAGTTGGTCCCAAATAAATTTGATCGAAATCGGTTGAGTAGCTACCGTCGACTCCTGTAACTTCGCCTTCCCGAGCATACTTCGCCTAAAAAGTTTGAACGCTACCAATTCTTTCGTTATGTGGGTATCACTGCTTTACGCTCATTGGTCAGTTCACAAATTTCTCTAGGTATGTGGAAAACACTCAAACGCCCAAATCAGTGCCGCTATTTTGTCAATATGATGTGAAACGTCGAGTGAGGTGCACGTGTTTTTTCATAGTGGTCTCAAAACTTTTGATATAGCTGTGAAACTACTAAAGGTAAGATTTTTTAAATCTTTTCTTTAGGATTCTAATATGGTTAGGCATGCATTACGCATAATCATATTACCGTAGCTATAAAGCTGATTAAAATATCTTGAAAGGCAATGTTAGGACGGGAAAGTTGGACCATCGCATCCCATACTTCGCCGACCCCTAGGGCTGCCCCTTAAAAAAATCAAAGAGATAGGATGATTTTAAGTAGGTATGTAGTTTTGTTAGGTGCATATTTTATAGCTCTTTTTATATGCTCATTGCATTTAATAAATTACATCTGGGCCCGTAAAATATATAACAATTTGATAATTGACTAACTGTTATTTAAAAAAATGCAATATTAAAAGTTAGAAATAAAACTGTAAATGGTATCTAAATTATGTAGACTCCTTATATTTGGTCGAAACTTAATGAACCTGTTCTCAATACTTAATTGTTAGTTTTTTTTTACTTATATTATAATTCAAAAAATTGAAAAAAGAAATCGGTTTAACTGAATTCAATATATTAATTTTAATAGGGAAAGTTTATTCTAACTAAAATTCAATAAAATAATAATAACATTTAAAATTATAAATAAAATTCAATATTTAGTTCGGTTCCTCTATTTTTTTCCATATATTTCTCGTACTCGTGGTACTCTTAAATAAGATAAGCAAGTATATAATTATGGCGTTTGATTTATTGATTATTTGTGCTTTTGAATTAGTAATTGATGGCCTTTCTACATCACCACCATTAGCAGTAAAATTAAAATATAAGTTACGTACAAAAATTAAAATTTACTTGGTTACCTAAAATTTTTCTTGACAGGTACAATGCAAAGAAACTCGTGTACTCGTAGACCTAAGAGGCCTTATACAGTACAACACAGCGATGAGATGTTAATATTGGCTTTAGAATGCCTTAGAAGTAAGCAAATATGATCATATGATGCAGAACGGCATTTTGGAATTCCACGAAGAACGCTACTGGATAAACTTCTAGGGAAACATCAAAACAACGTTGGTAGTCCAACCAGACTTCTGCCTCAGGAAGAAGAGCAAATTATAAAAGTTCTAATAGCCACTGCAGAGTATGGATGCCCACTAACAATGTAAGATCTGCGAATTGTTACCTACTATTGAAACATTTATTAGCGTGTGAGATACTTTATTGAATCATAAACATGCCTACGTCGAAACAGCGCGTCTCCTTAACATTATGTTATTTTTGTTTTTGACATTTTGTTTTTGAGAAGTTTCTGTTTTTGTATGATTAAGTATTATCTACAAATTGTGAAGAAGAAAAGTGCCATTTTATTTTTATTTTGTGCTAGTATGATTTTTGGCAATTTCTTTTTTTATTGATGATTACATTTATGAGAAATTATTAATGTAAATGTTAAAAAAGAACCAAGAGTTAAAAAAATGTTACAATTATTATTTAAGTAAAAAATATGGAGACTGATAGTTCAATATGTAAATACTGTAAACGAGTTAAAATTTTATTAATACAGTATTCTTTCGAACAAAATGTGTTTTTTCTGCCCAGCCAGCCACATCTAACTTGTTATCTTAAAGAGCTTAGCGCCACGAGCGGTCCGACTCAGGGCGTTCACTGCGTCAATCAGGTGCTGTAGCGCTGTTAACCGTATCTGTCTTTTGCAGTCCAAAATTGTGAATAAGAAAGAATTTAAATTAATATTCAAACATTTTAAAGATTAATATACAATAACTAACTAATTTTTTTTATGTCGGATAATAATTAGTTATTGACAACCCTAAAATTTGTTTGGAGAAATCTGGAGAATCGAAGAAACTAGTCCTAACTTCGCCTACCTTGAAATAAGAAAAAAACTATTGGCTGCTTGTTATAAATACCTATTCCAATCGTTAAGTTATGGTAAAACGAAATGACGGTTTTTATTCCAGATTGCAATCTCAAATAGAACGAGAGTTATTGTGGGTAGGCGAAGTTAGGATTTTTTTCCTATCTTCGCCTACACTTTTTCAACCGTCGATTTTAGTACTACCAACATTGTCGTATAAAACAATTACACTCATACTAAGCTAGCATTCATCCTATTGGACAAAATGAATTCAGGAAATTGGCGAACTGCTTTTCGTTTGGCGGGAATATTCAAAAGTGTGTCAAAAACCGGCCAAAAATAGGCGAAGTTACAGGGGTTGACGGTACTACATTGAAAATTTTAAATTTTTGAAAAAAATTATATGATATCGGAGAATGTTTACGTTGATGACATTATAACTCGGCCAAAGTTTTGACGTGAAGTCGGTTTTTTTAATGCCCTGCATTCGCGTTGTTACATTAAATGCTTGCATCCAGTTGGTCGCATCGGTTTTATATTTTCTATTTCTGTGTGTGTTTGTTTACATGTTTATCAACGCTGCCGATCCGGACTTGAACGTATTTCAGTAACGTTGTAAATTGTCATAACATTAACTGCTATTTGCTGATTCACACTTTGCTGTACCCAATATACATTGCTAGGTGTTAATTTACGGTATTTTTTTTTTATTTATTCATAAGTTTTTACAAAATTTATAGGAATGTCTTATTACTATCTTAAAATCTATCTTAGATTTGTCTAGACAGTATTATCTCGGTAAAAATATACAATACTAACAAACAGCAAACATATTATTTATTACTTATAACTTGGTTAGATAAAGAAGCCTACTAGTATAAAATTAACTTAATATTAGCTTTATAACATTTTTTTTAATAATCAATCAAAGTATATTTATAACACGGTATTATAACAAACATAAAAAGTGATCGCCCTTTTTTACCTACATACGGCTAACGTGTTAATTGAATACAATCGATGAAGGGAGGCCGATTAATCATGGCCTCTCACTCTCCGAGCGACTCCGCACAGCACCGAATGCCAACGAAAAGCGCGAGCGCCGACGGTACAGGGTGCTTCAATTTGACATGTTCAGGAAATATTTTTTTAAAATGAATTTGATATTTTTTACAGTTATAGTATTTTTAATTTCGCTGGGCAGTTTGTTTATAAGTTTCGGTATCATATAGTGAGATGTTCTTTGTCCGTAGAAGTTTTTAAATTTAGGTACCGATAAGATTTTATTTGCAACATTTCTAGTTATTATGTAGTGGTTATTTGGAATTAATATCTCATCTCTATGATATTGTTCGAGTAGCAAGGTGTATTCTACTTTTTTGTGTACGGGTACTATGCCACAGAACTTGAAGAGTTCTACTGGATCGTCTCTGTATTTATTTTTAATTTTTTGAGGTACAATTAATTTTAAGAACCTATGTTAAGTATTTATTATTCTCGTAGAAATCTGTCAAGGATGGAGAGTAGGAGTATCATATTTTACACATTGAGAATTGATCATGGTTTTTATCATACGTGAAGGTACTTTGATCGTTAACACTTTTTTTTTAAATAACGTATCAGCTTCTACTTCATTATAACCATTAAAAGAAAAAAGTTTTAAATTAATAGAGGAACATAAAATGAAAACTCTTTCGTTAGATGAAACTGGCAACGCATAGTTTGTTCGATTCTTACCATAGAAGTCTTACCAATTTAAAAAAAGATTTCCTTATAAATCATTTGAAAGCCCATAAACGTAATACTTTTTACTCTTCTTTGCTTCAAAATGCCATAAAATACGGCAAAATGGTTTCATTCCACGGCAAATAAACACACAATACCTCGTTACTTCGACGATTGATTCGTTTGCTTGCACTTACAGCTCAAAATATTAGCAGACAGTGTAAAATACATTATGCATAAGTTTTTTTTTCTGTAGAAATTTATACAGGGTGAAGTATTGTGTATACCGATAATGAAATAAAGTGAAGCAAACTTAATGTTTCTTCTGTTTCATTGCACATGAACCTTTTTTTTATTAAGTATTAATTTTTGTGTAAAATGTAATCATTTCATTGATGTGCTTCAAACACAGCTACCATTTTAGTAAAGACTTTGTTATCAATTATGTTTTGTATTTTTAAGTCATAATATCTTAACAGTAAAAAGTGTTGATTATTCTGCTTGAGACATTTAAGAAAATATTTAATATGGTTGCACCTAAAATAAAAATATTTTTTGCTTTAATAATTAGCACTGGACGTAAAAGTTCAGTTAAAATCTGACGAAGCAAAGTCATTTTATACCTGCGTTTCGTTTCATTTCATGGCGATAGCATTTAAACTATCACAAATGGTTTAAATGACAGACTTTATGGCTAATAATTTATGAGTTTATTTAAAAAAATAAAGCTTTAATTGTTTTAAACTATCGCGGTTATTTTAACTACGAGGGTCATTTGAAAAGTTCTTAGCCTAACATTGTTAGACTCGTCGGTATATTTTATAACTACCCTCATTTTATAGCTACATTATTTAGCAACAAGTATGCACAGTTTAGTTTATTTGCAATAATTAATTGTTCGTTTACACGTGATACCGTAAGTCAAGTCAGAGCAATTTTTGAAAATGGATAAAATTGAACATCGTGCAGTGATAAAATACTTGTATTTGAAAGGTTTAACTCCAAAAGCTATACATGAAGACATGTCTGCCACTTTAGGTGAGTCCGCTCCTTCGTATGCGACTGTTAAAAATTGGGTGGCAGAGTTTAAACGTGGTCGTGAGTCCATTCAAGATGAGCCCCGTAGTGGCCGGCCCTCGACGGCTTCCACTGATGAAAACAAAGAAAAAATCTGTGATTTAATTTTATCGACCGAAGATTGACAGTCGAGGAAATAGCTAAGACTGTAGGCATCTCTTCTGAGCGAACACATCATATAATTACTTCTGAACTTGGATTCTCTAAGGTGTCTGCGCGGTGGGTACCGCGGCTGCTTTCAGTGGAACAAAATAAAATAAAATAAAATAAAATAAAATAAAAAATAAAATAAAATAAAAGAACAGTCGAAACAATGGAAAAGGGCAGGATCACCCACCCCAAAGAAGGCAAAAGTGGTTCTATCGGCTGGCAAAGTCATGGCATCAGTTTTTTGGGATGCAAAGGGTATAATTCTGGTGGATTATTTAAAAAAGGGTGAAACAATAAATTCTGATTACTACTGCAACCTGCTGCGGCTTTTGAGAGAAAAAATCAAAGAAAAACGTCCAGGTTTATTGAGGAAGAAGGTCTTGTTTCATCAGGACAATGCACGCGTTCACACTTCTGTGCAATCCATGGCAGAAATCCATCGGTGTGGCTTTGAATGGTTACCTCATCCCCCATATTCACCGGATTTAGCACCGTCAGACTTCTACCTGTTCCCAAAGCTGAAAAAATTTTTAGGTGGTAAACATTTTTTTACAAATGAAGAGGTCATAGCCGCCGTAGACGCTTATTTTGAGGAGTTAGACGAAGATTTTTTTAAAATGGGTATCGAAGCCTTACCGGGTCGATGGAAAAAGTGTATTGAGCTCGGGGGAGAGTATGTTGAAAAATAAAAATATAATCAAAATCATGTGGTTTCATTAAGTACGTTAGGCTAGGAACTTTTCAAATGACCCTCGTATGATTTAATGTATTTACGGGACTAGTCCGCGATCATGGTGTTAGTAACGGCATCGAAATATCGGACGTGCGAAAATAAAATCAAAAATCGTTGTAAGAATTCCGTAAATACATTAAATCATAAATAAAGCTTTTATTTTTAAATCTTGAACTTCGAATGAACATCCTTTAAATAAACAAAAAGGGCTCTAAAACAGTTCAGAATTGCTTTTTGTTTCATTTGTAACAAACACACCAATTTTCTTTTATTATTTTAGGTATTGTCGCAAATCTTAGATTTTTTTTATTTGGTTTTGTTTTTCTCATTTGAATTTATTTTTCGTTAGCTACGCCACGCTTAGCTACAATTAGACTGCAAGACAGTATGTACCTACGATCAGTCGTCAAAAATAAGATGTAAATAGAACCATATTCGACACTACTCTCTCTAATTGTCAAACATAGAGGTCTCAAAATCAGTTTTTGTAAGTAACTATCGAGATGAGAAAACCCCTAAACTGACATAAGAGAAACCTTACATTCTAGAGTGTTATGTCGAATTGAGCACAAACTCTACATAGAACGAAATATCCAACATCCTCTGTGGACAGTATAAGAAAGAAGGAAAGAAAGAAAACATTTATTTCCCACAAAGACAACACAGACATATAACTTCTATTTTTACATTTAAACATATTTAATATTATGTACAATGGGGAAAAAGGAACAGACTCAGCATGTTGCTGGCATAAGTATGTAGTCATACTTAATAACCAGCGCTGGTTTTCAGTCAGTCCCAGAACAAAAACAAATACTTAACCTAATTTACACAAATAAATTATATATATTAATTTATATATATTGATTATCTTATCTAATTAGTTATAGAATTCTTAAAAAGGTAGGTACATTAAAAACTAGAAATAATATTACTTACATACATACATATTTCCGTATGTATAAGCTTGATCGGTACGTGAATGTGGACCACCGTTCATTAATTGATCGCAACGACTGTACTTCTTAAAGTTCTAAGGACCCCAAAGGATGTAGAGTGTATCTTGTTTAAAAAAGTAGTTACAGTATATCAGAAGCCATTCCAGAGCCCTAAATATCTTGACATACAATACTAGGCCAGCTTGACGGATTACGAACTAGACCTTCTCGTCACCCAAGTGAGGGACTGATGGTAGGGATAAGGGACTATGATAGAATTAGCTCATTAAAAACCAATTGCAATGAAGATGGTGCACTAAATATTGTCCAAATCTAAGATGTTTCCTGAACGAGTAAGAAAACTTCCGAGAGTCTTTTCTTTAGCCATTGGACGGAAGATAAAGACTACGTATTGTGAATGAATAACATAACATTTTTGAACTGACTTAATAAGTAATTTATTTAACTCCTTTTTATAACAAACCTGACCATGGCCAAGTTAAGTTAATTATATAGTAATATCTAAGGTAATAAGAATGTCATTAATATTGCATTTTTAGAACTATGACGCACTTCAAAGGTGCCATTACGTCAAAGAAAAGTATAAAAGGATCAATATGAATCGGCATTTTGCAGTTGGAGTTGACCAGTGTGCGTGTTGACATATATTTTATTATTTTGTTTCTGGTTTTATCTTAAAGAGCTAAAAGCACAATGGTGTAGTAAAAGTATTGTAAGATCCAGAAATGGTCAAAATTGTCGTAATATTTTTATTAAAAATCGATAATCAACGAATGCAGAGCATTAAAAAACCGACTTCACGTCAAAACTTTGGCTGAGTTATAATGTCATCAACGTAAACATCTCCGAAATCTTACATATTCTTTCAAAAATTTAAAATTTTCAATGAAGTACGATATACCAGAAGCAGGAGACACAAGTAATAACAGCTAGCGGAAAAAACCTATTAAATTGTAATTTTTTGCTTTATTTTAGAAATAATCTTACAAGTATGATACCATTTTGAAATCCTGGTTAAATGAAAAGAAAACTTGCTAGAAAAGCTTGGTTCATTTTTCAGTACGACAGGTTAATGTTAGAGAAAATCTTATTTTTAAATTTTGATTCAGATAAACGAGGCTTTTTGTTCTAAACTAAGGCAGATGACTTAAAATTCAAGGCTTTAAATGACAGAAACATAACTCAGGGCTATATTTCAAAAATAAAACCGATCAAAAATTACTATTTGTATTTGTTACAAGGCTGAAATGAACATCAAAGGGTATTGATTTTTTAGTATTTTTTTAAATACCAATTTTGTCATGCCCTCTCGGCCAAAACCTTTTTTTAATTCTCGGTATCTGTTATTACTTGTTGTATCTCCTGCTTCGGGTATAGCGTCGACTTTTGGCACAACCTGTATAAAAGCTTACTTGGGGGTCAGATAGTTTGTGTTTCAGTTTGGATAATTCAATTAAAAAAAAATAGTACCTGCTTGTATTATTATATTTATTTATATTTTTATTATATTTTTAAGTAAAGAGGCTGTTCCATACTGAAAGCAGTTGGAGAACTCTACGTCAAACACTAGCAAAGATCAGAGGTCAACATATATATCCGCAGTATTAAGGTACCCCGTAATAATCAGATATTAAGCCAGGATAAATTACATCCCACTCCACTCCGAACCATAGACTATACTCATGGAAAGTGTCAAGTCACTACGTTACACCCATGGAATTAATAAGTACTACGTACAACTGGAAGGCTTACTGTGCGTCTAAGCACGTGCCGAGTGAGAGGTCATAAATCTTGGTTTGTCCCTTTCTAACTAGTGTAACCATTCTTACCTGTATACATTGGACATTTAGATAATCGCTCAATGCCTACGAATAAATTTAATAATAATAAATGACGTGCGTACTTAAGGCAAATCGGCCAGTGTGATGTGTGGTTTCAATAAGGTTCGAAGAAAACAATCCACAGCTGTACAGCGCACAGTTTATTTTAAGCCACAAAGTTTGTATAGAGGAGAAAATATAAATTTACTGAGTCTAGATACTATTAGAAGTGCACTAATGAAAGCAGGAGAAAGTTCTTATCACATAAGGATCCTAGGGCGTAGATCCATCTCTACGGTACGGCGGCCCCGTATGCCGTGTAACGGCACGGCGCCGTTGCCGGTAAACAGCGCGGCACCGCACTGTGCCACGGCACCCACCCGCACTGTGCCATGGCACCCACCGCCGTGCACAGCACCGTACGGCACGGCGCCGTACCGTATAGATGGATCCACGCCCACACGCATGTACCTACTCATAGGTTCACGGATCGTAAATTTCGACTGGAGAGACGCGAGATTCGATGTCCAGTGCGGCAGCAGCGGCCGGCGCTCGGGCATCCAATTCGGAAACTAAGGATGTGTGGTAAATAAAACAAAATTAAATAGTACCAATATTTATTATTTATCTTTGAAATTATAATAATAATAGGATTCACTAAGCCCGTTATGGTTCTGTATGGCTTTAAACTATGAATTCTTGCTCCATATTTGCCAGGTCGTCCCCCAATCTGTCTTACTGAGTATACCACGGCCTCCCCCACAATTCTTGCTCCCACAATATCACACATTTATTATATATGGACGACATTAAGTTATATGCCACAAACATTACAGATTTATTTAGACTCGTAGATATAACCCAAATATTCTCTGATGATATAAAAATGCATTGCATTTTTTCTTTAACTCCAAATCCGAAGGCAATCTGGAATTGTAAAAAAAAAAAATTTTTACTATAGTATTTATTTAGTTTGTTTAGGTGTGTAGATAGATTTTCGCAAAAGATCAGTAATAAGCCTACAGACCAATAAAATTATTGAAAAACTACATTTATTACTTTATTAGAGAAGAAATCAGGGGATTCCGAAACGTTAATTTAGGGTATTTTTCATACAGATCATTTAACGTTTAATATACTTATAATGCAGAGAGAGTTGTAAATAGTGAATTTCTTTGTTAAGTATTTAGTGATATAACAAGCTTAAATCCAGTACATAATTTAACAATGAAAATGTTGTCACCCTAGTTCCTATTTATGTCTAACTTACCTGTGAAAAGATAATCCACAGCCAGGATAAGATTCTTTTCCACACCCACTCACAGCACATATATTGTTCACCATTTTTACAATACAATTAACCAATATAAAGCACTTTTTGAAACCCAGAAAGGCAAACAAGTCAATACGACAACAAAAAGAACGCCATATTGTTTTTGTGGTGCCACACAAATATTACCATTTTACCAAGAGTTGCCTTGTAAGAGTAATAAAACTCTACCAAAATATTGAAATGTCTCGTCGTAAAATAAAAAAGATTTATCTACACCTACAAACTATTGCATTTTTAATTCGTATAATTACAAACATGCCGCACGTATTATTCATATACAAAATGTCATTATATTCTGCGAAAGAACTTTTCTGGAATATACTACCTTTATACCAATAATATTTTACATGGCAATTGTGCGAAAGGGACACACCAAGAAAAAGTAAGTTTCACTTGAGCTCACTTCATTGAGTAGATATTGGTTATTTAAAAAAAAACTTTACTTGCATGGACTTATGGTTCATTTTGTTATGTTGAAAGTTTGCGAGTAATCCTTCCAGTTGTACGTAGTACCTATTAATTCCATGGTTACACCAATTTGACTTGGTGACGTTAATAAATTACTCTTATATAAAATAACTTTAAATATATATAAAACATGTTTTAACGTCATATCGTGCAGTGATATATTTATCGCTTTTAGTATAGTTATCGACACATTGAATCATTAGCTCTACCTATATGTCATAGAAACATTAAACTAAGTTATGTTCTAACACGTTCAAGATAGCTATAAAACTCAAAGTCTGATCGTAAAATAGATTATCATTAAATAATACTTTAGTTAAGAGTGTAACTAATATCGACAGTAAAGAGACAGAAGACACTGCTGAGGGCATACTCATTTATGAAGGTCATTCTCGTTTTAACTGCCCGAACGCCAAGTGTAAATCAATATATCTAATATTACCTACTATTGTTTTTTTATTATTATAGACATCTCATAGTAGATAAATGAAAATGAAAATGTAAAAAAAAAACATTATTAAAACATTGCAATGCTTCACTTTAACTGGGATTCACAATTTCTGTAAAGAAATTGGTCTCGGGTGGTCTTAGCTGCAAAGCTATACCATATTAAGATGGAGCTACGTTAGCAATATAACGTAAAAACAAAATGTGGTAAGTAATTTCGAGGCGTACCGCCAGGCCTAGGTAGCTCAGTGGAAGTTCGAATCCTGGTCGGGTAATTTTTATTTATTCCATTTTTCATTTATTTAAGAATAATTGAGCATTTTAAATTCAAAAACTTAAAAAACATTATTATCACATAGTAGAGTCTGGAGCAAACGCAGTTGGGATTCCCCTAATGTGCGCTTAGGGGAACGCTTAGACAAAACGTGTGCAAATAAGTAGACGTATTTTTGAAGAGGATGACTCACGCTGAAATACCAAATCAAGCTTAAATTTTGCACACTGGTAGGGCAAAACCTAGAATAACACTACTCGACTTTTGACCCCGCTTGGGATTTACCGCAAGAAACACGTGGTTAATCTATACTAATATTATAAAGAGGAAACCTTTGTATTTTTGTATGTTTGTATTGAATAGGCTCAAAAACTACTGGACCGATTTCAAAATTTCTTTTACCATTACTTAGAGGGATTCTTCCGAATCCGTATAGGCTACTTTTTATTCCGAAAATCCCGCGGGAATCGAAATTGCGCGGGTAAAACCGCGCGCAACAGCTAGTATTTTATACACATGACAAGGCAAAAGGGTTTGTTTGTTTGAACACGCTTATTTCAGTAACTACCAGTCAGATTTATGTTTAGGGTATACCCACTAAACATCCCCCTTTTATGACCCGCCTTGATAAAGGCCACTGATCATAGTCGGAGCGACAGCCAATCGGTAGATAGAGGCTGCGCAGAGATTTGTTTTTATTTTTTTCCTTGCATTTATACCTATATACACTATACCCATAATTAGTTTCAGTATATTCGTTCATTAACATGGTGATCTATTATGGTTCTTATTTATTTTTCTACCATGCTCGACTGGGAGCGAAAGAAAACCATAAAATAAGCCAGCTGCTTCTCTTTCTGGGCATATTGTAAAAATCAGTTAAGGGACAAAGGTTTTATTGCCGATTTTGCGGGCGATAGACTGACCACCTGTCACTGTAATAGTATCTGTCCATCATTATAATACCTCCAAATTTGTCAGATATGATATCAGATGGTTTTATAGCCTTTAGTGTTCTGCCTACCCCAGAGGGATACAGGCGTGAAGTTAAGTATGTATGTATGATTTATTTTGGTTACACTTTGACCTTCATATCACCTGATGGTAAGTGCAGACGAAGATCAGATAAGCGCAGTCAAAGCAAAGATGACAGCAAGCGGGCTTAGGAACGATTTGTCTCCATAAAACAATGGGGAGTTTTCTGACAGCTCATAAAAATTAGTTCAAAAAACCTCTATAGGTGGCACTTTTAAAAACCCGCAGGCGTTAAGTCTGTATACTATAATGTAGGTAAGTGGTATCTACCATCTATGGTTATTTATACGTTCAATTTCTGGTACAGACATCAATTAATTTATTTTACTTTTAAAAACGCAGTGTGGAATAAATTCTTCGCCTTCGCCTTTTGTAAAGCGCCATCTATCGAAGCCTTTTGTACCAATTTTGTATAGTTTTGTTTTTTTAAAGAGCTGTCAGAAAACTTCTCATTCCAGTACCTATAACCGAATAAGCGATGATACTTGGCGAAAAACTTTGTATGAAACATGATTGCTAGCTGGATGAACCCTAATGGAGCCCTCTACCAAACGGGATTCACTTGGATTAGTAGCCCTTTACTACATGGTTATCAAGGGCCGGTAGGGCCATGCGCGGCTTATATCGCACAGGTGCCTCATTAGATTTTAAAGAACATCCTTAATAGATTTACTCACAGCAAAAGGGCATGTACGCGTATTTATATGCCTCACAAAACATATGACACTGTAGGACCACCGGGCTAGTCCATTCTCTACAAGACGTGTATTGAATGCTCATTGTTTAATAAACTTCATGTTGCAATTTAGATTTTATTTGTTTTGACGTATAGTACAATTGTGTAAGTTGAACCGTTGTCTACGTAACTTGCGGATAGCTACTACAAAGGTTTATAAACTATTTATTTACTAAGTAATAAAGAAATCGCTTCTATCTCTTATTCTAGCAACAATTGTAAGTATGGAAATTGCAGCATTATAAATATAAAGATATTTCGCTGTCAATTTCAACGAGCTGTGCAAAGACGGACTTAGCACGCTTTAAGCGGACACCTTAACCTGCATCGCTTCTATTTTCAAATAAACATGTTTCTTTTTTAAAAACAGAATGTCGAGATTATCCTGTTTTACTTCTTAGCAATTGGACTGCGACGATAATATTTTTGAGGTCTAGTAGGTTATTCTTCTAACAAAGCTAGCTCCCTGATTTGACAAACTAGCGTTTGCATAGCAAAATATGTGCCTTATTTTAGTAAGAGATTCAACATAATTATATTAATGAATGGTTAATAAAAATTGGATTACGATAACGTTATAATCTTTTAATTTCAGTCAAGTTGGGAAAGTGTGCTAAAATCTCGTGTTCTCAAAGTCCATTTGACCTCTCTTATCACAAAGTTAGCCACATGAACGTCTGATGTCACTTCACTAAATTGTTTTACGATATCTCGTATTTCTAAGTATTTTAGGATATAAATAGTTATTATTGGTATAATTGGACCCATGTCTAAGAAACCTTTATTGATAAAAAATATAGGACTTTGCATTCATTTTACTATTTAAAGGTTAAATGCTCTTTGTGATCACCTGTACCCAAAGGAAAAATGCTTATCTGTTTGGCTAGAAGGACAAGCAATATAAAACTAGTTTCTTTACTTATGTGTTAAATATTTTTTTTATTCGGTTGTTAAATAAAGAAATACTATAAAATTAAAAATCTTCATTAAAGTTATGTTTATTTTTACTTTTTAGAGTTCTTTGACTTGTGCTTTATAAGTACGGTAAGGACAGTACTAGGTGCAAGAAAAGTACAGTTGATAGCCGAACACATTAATGTAATTAAAATTTTGTTAAAAGATTGTAACAACCCAAGAAATCACAGAAACATAATTCTTATTGTTCACATTATAAAGTCTTAAGTCTTTTGGATTTATCTGACATGCATACCCAGACGGTATATGACGGTTATCATAATACAATTGTCGCAGACGGACTTGCGTAAGAGTCGATAGCAATATTGTATGTCATGAGTTCGTGTCCGTGTCGATTAGTAAGTTTTGAGTTTAAACCAGTCGAGTTTTGAGTCAGAATATTTAAATTGCAAATCGTTTTATTTTAGTCGCACCTATGTTTGTTTTTTAGTTTTATATTACGCGTTATACAAAGTTACTTAAATTGGTTAAAATTTGAATATATTTCGTGTTGACACAATGGACACAATTGCCACTTATCCCTGATTAAGTTATTATAAATTAAGTATATTAGCTTAAAACCATGTTTTTGAAATGAAATTATCAATTCACTTACAAGTTGAATTTAGTATAAGTACTTACAGACTGTATATATTTTTACTTCGAAAGTATTAAATTATCTGAACAGTGAATAGGGAGAACAACATGCTTAAAGGCAAAAAGAACATCATGATTTAAGATGTTCCGTCAACTTTTTTTGTGGATATTATAAATGTCCGTTCTTATTTTACCACGCTTTGTAGGTCCATCTTAAAAATGTCAGTTAAGTCAGGACAAATACTACTTCTACATACAAAACAGGCGACCCCGTTAAAAAAGCTGTCACTGTCATCGCTTGCAGCTTGCATTGCATCATCATGGCAATAAATAAATAAATGTGATGATGATAGATCACCTAAAATTGCATCATGGTATGATGAAGATAAATTGAAAAGAAACATTAAAGATTTTTACTAAGATTGATGATATTCTTAACAAACTCGTATTTGACAACCAAATGTTTTATTTACGCAGTAACTTCTTATTTTATAAATACCGGTTTAGCTCCAAGTTAACATTTTATTTTTCCGGAATCTTCATTCATATAGTCATTCTGATATTTCAGTCCATTTACAAAAAAAAAACCTCCTAATAAATTAATCCGTAAGTTGATGAAAACAGTACGAAAGTTTACTTATAAAGTACCTAACGCTTCAATCAAAATACACAGCGTGAGCGTAGGCTCTCAGATTTTTTAATACTTAAACACATCAGAGACGCCATAAATTAAGCAAATACGAGTAGTAAAAGGTGTGCTTGTGACCTTGTCAGATGTGGCAAACCTATGCCTGATATTTTGATCGTGTCAATGAACTTTAATCCCCCGTTTCTTGGCACAAACTATAGTCCTGTTAATCGCAAAATAGTGTTTGGATTTTTTTAATACTTACTGCAACTTGTAAGATATGCAACTTTGCGAGCGCGCTCGAGCCTTAGTAACTTTTTTAACAACTAAATAAAACATCACAAAACTTGATAACCACAGTAAAAATACGCAACTAAGTGACATATGTCAAATGAATAAGACTTTATGAGACGTTGTATAACCGAACAAGCGTTGAAACGTTTGTTTTTGTACCGAGATTGATAGAGTCTTTCATAGGAACAGTATGAATAATTCTTGCTTTTTAAATTAAGAATGCGTACTATGAATAGGTGCAATATTCAACAAGAAATAACAAACGACCTCAAATAACAGCGCATACTCGCGTAATTACTATTAGTACATAAAAATTGTACTAGTACTATTAGTACATAAATTCATGCCTCATTCATAAGTGCAGCCGTGATAAAATTTCGGTTCATAACTTTTATCTTATTTAGTACATTTATAAACTGGTGGACGTGCGTGCTATTTTAAGTGATACAATTTGTTTGAAATCCGGGTCAAAAGGGTTATTAATGTATTAATAGTATGTCAGCGCAGTTTAAATAAAGACAGAAAAAAGGAATAGTCGTCTTTGTTCCGTTGGTATACTGTTGAAATTTGAATACTGTTGTGCTGCCGTTAAAAATTATGAGTCGTTATTTTGTACGACAACGTAGATTAACTGCAATTCATTTAAATTAAACACGCATTGCTGCATGATTTTATACTTACAAAAATGAATGCCGCTTAAGTAACGAAACTTATTCAGTTACTTACGCTAATTTTGCACCTCACAAGGAAAAATCTAAAAATAAAACAATGCAATACTTTATTCCCCAAATCGTTACAAAATAAATCATAATAAAAACATTCAATTTTGGCTGCCTTATCGAATGCGATAAGAAAATTAGGTTTCTTAGGCAAACCTCCTTCAAATACAAAGAAATCTTATAACTAGAAATTACGGAAGTAATGCCATTAAGAACCCAAACCTACAGTAAATATCTTAAGGATTAAAAAAATCAACCTTAATTCGTTAAGCCGAAACAGCAATATTCAATACTCATTCTTTATTTCCAATAAAAATTTAGTTCAAAGTATCTTAGTCATTGTTTACGAAGTTCGTTCAATCTTCAGTTAATGAGTTCTGGCCTCAAACCGAATTTTGTTCAATTAACATGTGTTGCCAAATAAAACAGCATGTGAACGCACAAACAGTAAACAAATAATTTACAACACAATGCACAAAGAGGTCATGAAAGGTCAGGTTTGTTAAAGCGTAGTAAAATTTCGTGGCGAAATATAAGTACTCAACTTGTTCAACTTGGGCCTTATTTACTTAGATTTACACTCCTTCGACTTTTACTTATAGGTAAATAAATAAATATTTCATACATTCACACACACATTATCTAGCCCAAATTAAGTTTCAGAAAGAAGTTTTGTCATGGATATTAAATAAACAAAAGAAATATATAAACACACATATTGAATATTTCTATAAATTATTAGAAAATAAACTTAAACAAACATATAGCCATGATACGACGGCCATATATCTGTTGATTATAGAAATATCCACGGCCGCCACCGGGATTCGCACCCAGGACCTCTGGCATAGAAAGCTATGTATGTTTCCACACCAGTCAGTTGTCAAGTATTTCATATGTCAGTATGTCAAATTAGTAATAATCCCATTAACGATAGTCACCCAACCCCATCATTTGGTAATTTAAAAAAATGCTTAATCGCACTCAGAGAGATCGATTTTTAAATACCGTCTCAAAACCGGACTGTCCTGCTTAATAAGTAAAAACGCACGTTATTGACGTAAATGAAAACTTATAAATATTAATCATTATTGTAATTTTAACTCTTTTGTGATTACATTAAGTATTATTTGCATGTTCTTAAACAGCGTTGACTGTACGTGGGACTCGGTTGCACGATACACAAATTGATAAATAATGGTGGCCCATGGTAATTTGATAAATTATGACATTTAAATAAATTAGTAGCATTTTTTCAATTCTTATGTTATTACTAGCTGTTTCGTGCGGTTCTACCCGCGCCATTTTAAATCCCGCGGGAATATCGAGGTAAAAAGTCTAGAATAGCCTATTCGTTATTCCAGACTGTAAACTATCACTATGCCAAATTTGATCCAAATCCATTAAGCCGTTTTGCCGTGATAGAGTAACAAACATTCACATTTATAATATACAAAATTTTTGTTTGCTTTTATTCGATAGATGTCGCTGTACATCGATTAAATCGCGCAAGAGGAGTTATCTATACATATAATAAAATGGTAGGAAAGTCAAAACTGTACATTGAATATTTTTTTTAAAGAATACTTGGGGTATGATCTACAATCGAAACAGAAACAAAAAATATAGTTTTTAGAATTTTTGTCTGTTTGTCTGTTTGTCTTTCCGGGATAAACTCAAAAAGTACTGCATGGATTTACTTCAAATTTGGCATGAAGATAGTTAAGAAGTCGGGTCAACATATAGGCTACATATTATCACGCTAGCAGTGTTATAATCGTAGGTGCGTTTGGTGCTGCATAGCGTTCACGCAGACGACGTCGCGGGCAGCAGCTAGTAACTTATAAATGACTTAGCTTTATTTACTTTGTAGACTTCAATAATTCGTCCTCACTTTCACAATTATAATATTAATAGGATTATTCATTTTCTTCTGTTTTTTTTATTTACACAAGAAAAGCTAACAAAGGCTAATACTAGCAATATATGGAAATTGTCTGGACTCTGGAATCAACGCATTCTTCTTTATCTACTCTGCATCACTCTCGGACAAGTGAAGTTAGATGCGGTGTACTAATAGTGCTAAAAGCACGATTAAGATTTCTCGATCCTTAAAGTTTCTTTTAGTACTGTCAAAAGTAACGTCACTTTTTCGTACATCTTACATGTACTGCACAAGACTATCTACTATTTCTTCAATGTTTTAAACACATATGCTAAAGTAGTTGTAGAATAATTTTATCCTTTTCAATGCTTAGTTTAAGCATTTTTTAATAAAGCCGCATTTTAATTCCGTACTTAAGATAATTGAACGTCTGCATCACAAAAAACGAGCAGGTTATGATATCAGAAAAAAGTCATAAAAAGTATACTTATGCCTTAATACCTTTACATTATACGTATCCGTCTGCTATCATTAAATTAATCTTTAACGAGCGATTAATGAACCGCGAGCCATAAGCTTTTTACACTCAGCGATATGAATGTTTCATACTTTTCTTGATCGCGGACGCATATCACAAAGTAATCTTCGAGATAAATCAATGCAAGAGTTCGATGAACTAGCTCAATTCACAACAGTAAGTGCATCAGCGCCTGATTCTACTTTCAATTTTTTGTTGCTAATGACCGTGACTTATAGAGATCGAGCTTGTTCTGTCGACATTGAATCCATGTCGCGTTGAGAATCGATGACCATTGACAAAAACTAACCGGGTGTACCACTTACATGTTCTGGTGAAAGCTACACGTGACACGTAGCTCGAAATCGATTGGTATTTTTTAATAATCCATTATTATTAGTTTGTAATTCAGCTGCGAACCAAATACAGATATAATTATTATTGCTTTTTCATTTTAGAGTTATGTTATCAATTGTATTTACAGTTATAATAATAATTATCTAGCTGTTATTTTCTTGAGCTATTTATTTAATGATATTTATGGCGTCATAAAAATATATAACCTACTTCTATTATAAGATTGGTTTCCCACTGGTGATGGTAAACAATGTAAAGCCAGCAGTAATTGTCTTTTAAATAGTGGAGTTTATCTCGGTCATGGGAGAGAATCAACAATAGAATAAGTAAACTTGAACTGATAAAAACATAAACGTTAATCGTTCACATTTACAGGATAAATAGCGTATTAAGTTGAGAACCTGTAGTTCAAAGATATATCTAGTCGCATGTGCAGACATGTGCGAGTATTGTAGAGATGTTTTGAAAGTTAAGTAAGGGTCAATCATTTAATCATGGCTGTCTTAATAAAATTATTGAGATGGATTAAAGCGCTGAAAAATAATTAACAAATAAAGTAACTGTTTATAGAAATATCCATCAAATCAACGTTTAGGCACTTAGTTCGCAAAAAAACAGTTCCTACTACAGTTATTATTCGAAAGGTATTAAATTTCTTCTAAAGTTTTATAACGAAAGTTTTGATGATAACGGAAATCCTGACAGTCAGTTCCGAAATCAGTTTTATCTGAAATAAATTTAAATTTCGAATATAATTTATAAACAGAAAGTTTTCAGGTACCTATCTACTACTTATTCATCATTGTAGATAAATGACTGACTAGTACGATAACATAATTTGTTAAACTCAAAATTACTCTTTAATTCAAATACCTTCGAGGAAAAACTGCCTGTAAAATTACCATTAACGCGCGTTCCCGCTGCAGCCACTGCTGGGAAAGAATGTGTATGTGAATAATTTATAATAACTTGTGCCTTCGACTGTACTTGTATTGGAAATTTAACTATAGCTAAAAAACTTTGACGTTCATGTAAAAAACTCGGCTTTGAGTGTTGAGGTAGCGATAGAATCGTTGAGGTAGAAGAAACGAAGGCTGCACTCCAAGGTTATAAACAATTTATGCAAATTGAAAAACTTTAGTTAAGAAATTTTATATCTGTTTCTTAGCTTATATAAGTTATTGTTTTGTTACATCTGGTATATCAATACTTACGATTCAATGATTTACTTCATTTTGGATTTGTTAAAGCAAAATATCGCTAGAGATTTTTTTAATACTTAGTCAATGCAAAACACGGTCCATGTGTATTCGCCAACTCAATTTCTCGCTTAAGGCATTCTTTTACTACCGGAAACAGTTAAAATGTAATAATAGAATTACATCGCAGATTGTCTTTTTTCTGTATTTGGTGATTAACAACCATCCTAGAGATTAATAAATGGTTTTAGTTTTGGAAAATATTTGACCAATTACTCACACAGAACTCTTTACAACAGTTTTTATGGCCTATCACAGCGGTTCTGGTTAATCAATTTTAAAACCGTACCCGTGAAGACCTGTCCGGTCTAGTATATTATAGATTATATAAAAAAAAATTATATTCACTAAGCCACGAATCCTTTTTTTACAATGTTCTGACGCACTTCGCCGTTTTTGCTCCTCTAATCCCACATAAAAGATTCACGCCTAGCAAGATATGAATCAGTCAGTAAGAATCGCTGCTATCTATAATCGGATCAGACATTTACACTAGAAAATCAAATGAGTCATTAATATTTATGAAAAAACATATATTCCCTTCATTGATGGCTATTAGCGTTAATCCGAGTAATTTAATGTATGGTACTCAAATAACTGATGCATTTAACGCTGTTCTAATTTCCCAATTACCCAAGTTGAGACGTAGAAGTATTCGTAATTGCGTACATCTACATATTAGTGAACTGTTGAAACCGAAATATCTTGTAATTCCTTGGTGTTGCCATAAACATCAATTGAATGGTAATGTCATCACTCGAGTAATTTAGATTTATGACACTGCTTTGAAATCTAGCGTACCTACGATACTTTACATAGGATTTATTTCACTTCTACGAACCACTTCTTTCAGATAATTTTGTTTCGTAATGAGATTGAAATTACTGGTTTATTGTTGCTATACCACAAAACTAGTTTCAGATTTTTGTACAAACATTAATTACGTACCTCAACACTCTACAAGGGTATGAATTTTGAAAATCGGTGAAGTAATACTGATAAACTTTTACTTATAAATATAACAAGTTTAATTACAAAATAATACCATACAAAAGTAAAGGAAAAATTAAAGTTTATTTCATACTCTACAATAACTTTTAGCTAAATAAATTAATATGAAAAATGTATGCCTAAAAATTGCAGCATTGTCGTTTCTTGATTTCTCATGCATAATGAAATGAAAATAAAGATGGTTTTCATCTTTTAAGACAAATGAAACTGCAGCTATTGAATTACATGGTAGAAATACAACACACAAATTAACAATAATTGTCAAGATGATGATAATACTGAATTTGTGTAAACTAGCGAAAGTGGTTGAGTGGGATTATCTTTGCTAAAAGTAGGCCGAAACTGAACGTTGAAGTTCTGCTTCACAAATCTTTAATTTTTTTATTATATGGCCGTTACATTTAATGGCCATGTGGGCATTAAAAAATAAGTTGCTTGGTAAACACAGCCTAGCAAATTTTCAAAAAATACGAACAAATCCACGGGACGCGAATAGCTGGAAACAATTTTTATGTAGTATCTGCGCACAACATGCTGTTAACCAATTAGCCTTATGACTTCGGAATTTCAACAATTTCGTCTCTTTTTACTTTCCAGTTTTTATTTAGGTTATGTTAACAAATTGTTATCTAGACAAAAAGAGGAAGCTATTTCAACAAAGTGGTGGCAATTAAACGTATCCTTTTGTAAAATAGACTTAATTGCAGGTTGAGCTTATCTCTACGTTATACTTCTGCTCGTAAACATTTGCGCACGAACAACTTGCATGAAACGAATTGAGTAACGTGCGATTGTGGGCCTTGCTGTAATAAATTGAAATTTTGCGGTTTTTTTTCTTAACCATAACAAGGCAAATTAGTTAGTACTAGTTATACCTTATGTGGAGGAGCAGGTGGTTCAGGAACGTCAGAGTCCCACTCGGAGCTCAAGTCATCGCTGGATGCCTCCGTGAAGTCTTCGTTCCAAGGAACCTCCAGCAAGGAGCTCTTCATCTGGTCGTAACCAGGAGACATGGTCTGAGGGCCATACCCCGGCGGCAGCGGGCTCGACGCTCTACAGTCTGCACAGTTGCACGGCTTCGGACCAAAACTCTCCTTCTCATCACAAACACTTGATTTAGAGCTCTTCCTAGAGTCCCGCTTTCTAGCACTACGTGGAGATAGTCTATTATTGCACTGCGGTGGGATGTAGTACCTAGTCGGCTCTGATAACCTTCGACCACTATCAGGGGTCTCGATTTTCACTGGCGCGAGTAGGGACATCTTCTTGGTCGTCTGCCGCTCGTGGGGCGCCTCGTCGGGCTCCATCGTGTACCGTATCAGCGGAATAGTGAAGGTGAACTGCTCAGTACACTCGGGCATTATTACGGTAATCACTGCACATTAAAGTTCGGGCTCGTTAACGACATTTTCCACGCATGCGCAATACGCGAGCGACGCGGGCGCCACCGACGCACGTCGCGCGGTTACTGCCGTCACGTCAATTGCTTTGCCACTTGCTTTGCTACACAGGGGCTCACATCTAACTACTGAATTTAACTAACTTTGCATAAACCGTAGTTAGAGTAAACACAGGATTATTCGCCAGACGCGAATTATTACATGATACGTCCAATTTGCTGTTCGCTAATACGATATAAAATTAACGGATGATAATAAAGTAAATCATTAATGACAATAATTTATTTGATGACGTCAATGCGGTTAGTTCTTTAAAGTTCAATAGTGCAACCGGTGGTACTAATGATAAAATAAAAAGTTGATATGTTAATAAAGATGTCATTGCATTGAATAGCAATTTCCATAATTCAGCAAGTTTATACAAGCGAAGGCATTCTTCTATAGTGTATACGTAGGAAGACAGTTGCGTGCGTAAACAGGTGTATGCTTAGCCGTCTGTTTGCTGTAGCCTTGAATCCGATATGGGATGGGATAGCTGAGGAGCCTAACACGTAGACTGGGAGCTGGTGGTTGGAATTGATACCCTTGTGGTTTAACTTGTCTACAGGACTTTATTTATACTGTTTTAACTATTTCGCTCTCAATATTTAAAACTATTCTATTTTTTTAAAACCCTAGATATAAGTATTTAGTTACTATTATCTGTATAAATTCTAAGGCAGCTGGTGAAATCACGTCATGTTCTAAGGAGCTCTTGTTCTTGGAGATATTATGATAAAAGTTATTTATATCGTGATCGTATGTCCCGATTAAGCGGGACAGTCCCGCTTTCAGGGAGCCTGCCGCAATGTTCCTAGCAAAGCCGACACAGCTTTTGCGAACAGAGCAAACAAAAATTTAAATTTTTCCCGCTCTAAATGCGTCACATGGGAATGAAAATTAGAAGGTATTTTGAAACAAATTTGTTCAGCCGACACATAAAAAAATACGACGTAAAAGTCACTAGTGGGTCTTGGTAAATCGTGACAACTTAACTATTTTTTTGTGTTACTCAATTGTCCAGGGCCCTTGTGTTTCTATCCTCGACCTCATCTTCACTTAGGTACCATCAGTTGAGATTGAAAACAAACGCGTGCTTAGTACATACATACATATATAATTTCACGCCTGTATCCCTTATGGGGTAGGCAAAACACCAAAGGGCATAAAACCATCTGACAAATTTGGAGGTATTATAATGGTGGAGAGACTATTGCAGTGACAGGGGTCAACCTATCGTCCACAAAAAATCTCCAATAAAACAAATGTATTGCATACTTAATGCCGCAAATGTCCAGCAGTGGACTTCTACAGGATAATGATGATGATGATAAAATGTCCCGCTCTAGTACAAAAAATATGGTCACGTTATATTTAACGTCTCCTATTTTTTTACCATAACAATAATAGTTGTTTGTATCATCACATAACCAGTTATTGTTAATAGTGATAAATATTGGACATATTAACGATGTTCGTCATTCCAACTTCTTTTAAGCAAAATATGCTAAAATAAGAATTATAAAAGCTAACTGGTTACCACAAACGAAGGTTCCATTAAGGTATTTTCAAACAATACTGTCCTATACATATAAAAACCTTTAGGTACAAATAATGTAACTGCTCGATTATAAAAATACAAATATATTTCTATTTAATACCTTACTGTACGCTCCTAGCCTTCAATAAACATGATGTTTTCGTTTTCACCAAAAATATTTTGATCACCGGTAAATTTAAATACGCTTAAAAAATAAAAACGCTTAAATTACCATAATTTGTTGTACAAATATACATTGGCCAAAATCAATTTCAAGCGTATAATTAACAGAAACCAAATGAAAAACACATAAACCTCCTAATCTTCCTGTGCAACCCTGAAAAAATACACAATATTTTATATAATTTGTTTTGAAAAGTTCTTACAAAGCATGTAAAATCGGGCTTTAACATTTATTTAGTATCCACAAACCTAATTGCGTTTTTATGAAAAAAAAACATGAGACGTTTGTCGAGAATGTGACACGGGCATCCAACATCACAAGTTTTATTTTATTTTTGTTGATAATAATACTAAATATTTCAGTGCGTAGTGTTTAACTGCTCGATCTCGGGTGCTGTATACTTATATTTTAGGTCATATACTTATGTCTTTAGGGTGTATAGGGAACTATTTCTGGGGCCTCGGGTCGAATTCTGACATTCTCCAAATATCACTGGGCCAGCTTCTCCACATCAATCCTAACAACATAGTTCTACTAACTTTTAAAAATTAATAGTTTTTTAAATTTTACTTTTCCCATACAAAATATATTTATAGCCTCTGTTTAGATGCGTAACTGTATTTACTCTGAGTGTAGGTATACTACGCACCTTGCGCAGTAAAATATCGCTTCATAGTAAGGTACTTCTTACAAAATGTAGAGTAAGGAGCAAAAAATTTTTTGTTTTGATTTTTTGTATTATTTTTCAAGATTTGTAAAAAGTCGTAGAACAAATGTTGTTAGGATTGATGTGGAGAGGCTGCCCACAATTATATATAAAGTCACATAACGACCCAAAAGTGTCTCAGTTTTAGAGATGATTTGTTTTCACATGACGCCGCTTTTACTATCGTCTTTTGTTTGACAACCATTGCCCAGAAGTCACGAGGTTCATTTGTGAAATCAAAACTATTGTAAAAAGCAACAGAACTACTAACGCACACAGTTCTTTAATCGTCATTGATATACGTATGAATTGTTTCCACATCAGAACTAAAAATAAAAAACTTGAATTTCGAACCCAAGGTTTTTTCATCATCAGCATAACTCTTTGTAATGAGCCCACTGCAAGGCATGAGTCTGTCCCCTGGGTGACGAGGAGGTTAAGGCCATAATCCACCAAGCTGACCCATTGTGGGTGGTGGATGCCAGAATTTTCAGGGCACCGAAATGGCTTCTGACAAATCCTAACTACTGCATACAAGTAAACTGAACCCGAGACCGACCGTTTAACGTGCCCTCCGAAGCACGGAATTCAACGTGAGATATGGATGGTCGGCTGTCACCCATCCTTGCACCGACCGCGCCAAGCGTTGCTTAAACTGCGCTAAAACGACTTCGGTTTTTTACGAACTCTATCAACAGTCATATTTTTTATCAACTTCAAACACACCTGATGGTTAGTGAAGATGAGGTTGAAGTGGAAAGCACCGGGGCCTAAGAAAGAATGAGCTTTTCATAAAATATTGCTGGAACACATCACCGTCAATTTTACAATGATTTAATGTATTTACGGGATTCTTACCACGATTTTTAATTTTATTTTCGCACGTCCGATATTTCGATGCTGTTACAAGCACCACGATCAGTCCGCGATAAGAATCCCGTAAATACATTAAATCATTGTGAAAATAACCGCGATAGTTTAAAACAATTATTACCGTCAATTTTGATACTGGCTATCCACGGTTTGTACTAGTCTCAAAATTAAAATAGCAAAATCAATAAAACGGTAGCAAATTAGGTATAGACCTAATCTAATAGTAACATTTGACGATAACTTCCATATTAAAATAAATATGTGATAATGTTAGCATAGATAGCTCATAATGACGAACACAGCTGCGCAGACGCCTGCCGTATATAGATAGTCAAAACATAATATCGGAGTACCTACTGATATTATTGTAAAATTATATTGCTACTAGTTTACTTTAGTTATGGCCAAATGAACGTAATAAACTTATTACTACCGCAGACTTCGTGAAAGGAGCGAAGAAGAGTTTCTAGACGGTTCTAATATGGATTTTATTAAGTCTACGTGATGGGTTAATTTTGAATGGAACCTTGGACGTCGGTGAAGGAAAGTTAAAACCAAAAAGAGATGACGAATGTTTTTTTAATTTAGACAAAAATACCGCAGAAATTGAAGTTGGGGGAGGAGAATGGTCGCCTGCAAGGCGAACTCCGTAAAGAGGGGGTGCTCGGATGAGTTGCGTTTTACAATACGTTTATCCAAAGGTGGTAAAGCCATTCTAAGTCCACCCTTTACAGTACAGGTGGAAGCAGAGGTTGTCGTGTGGTCGAAGGAAGGCGATAGAGGTGTGAGGGTATCGTCATTGACAACAAAGGTGGCGGATTCATATGAGGAAGCAGCGAAGAAGTCGACTGGTGTGTGTTATGTATATGGGTAGTACCTACCCAACATAATATAGCACATAATCAAGCAGGTCAGTGCCCGTTTTAAGGCAAATAAGATGACACTGCGTTTCCGTTACTACCTATGTACTTAGCCCCAGATTATCTAACATCTAGAATTATTCATTGTGTTTGTTAACTTCATGCCTGTAGCAGTTATAAGGTAGGCAGAAAATCAGAAGTTATAAAATCAACAAATTTGGAGGCATTATAATGATTGAGGAGACTATTGCAGTGGCAGATATCCGCCTATCGCCCAACAAAAAACGTCCAAAAAACCTCAGTCCCTTAAATGACTTCTACAGTATGCCCGCTAAGAGAAGCAGCTGGCACTTCTATGTTTTTCCTTTGCTCCCAGCCCAGCATGTAAGCCAGCGACCATGAGTACGTTGTGCAAAAAGAAATATACGTTTTTAGAAATATTTATCAAACTTAAATATTTGTGAAATACTCAACTTTAAATTGTTATTTTGATAATTAGAATAATAAAAATAAAACCGGACTCGGCGATATACAGACCGTTACTTTTCAGTGAAGTTCAATCTTTTAGTAAACGGGTTACGTATCTAAGTATCCCTCCAAATCTCTATGATCTCAGAAATGGCCACAAGAAATTATGAAATTATAGAAATATACTAAATTTTGATTACAATATAATACAAAATATTTGTCTGGCATAAAGGATAATTTACTCTCTACTAGCAGATGGTAACGCAGTGTATAGACGAGCAAGTTTTCATCCACAATTCGCAACAAAAGTTGTCTATTTGTGAATTCATTTATTTTATCACTCTTCCAAGATAACACTATTAACTAATGTGAACCTAATGGAAAGGTAATTTCTATTTACAAATGTTACAACTGAGTCATAACTATTCTTTATTTAGCGGCTTTCACTCAACCGAATATTTCCGACTGCACTCACCCTTGAAGAATGACTCCATAACAGCCCGAAATTAGTCGGACGTATATTTACGTATATTTTTTTTTGCTTACATGATGGGCTGGGACCAAAGGAAAAACATAGAAGTGCCAGCTGCTTCTCTTAGCGGGCATACTGTAAAAGTCGGTCTTTGAAACAAACAAATTAAGTAAACGACGTTGCAGGTAACATATAGCAAAATATATATTGTGAAACAAATTATCACCAAAGCGATGATATTCAACCGCAAAATTTATACGAAAAATTAACATATGAAACGTAAAGTACAACGAGCAATGGTCTGTCACAGAACAAATTATATAAAGTTTTAAAGTTGTTATGTATCAGCTGATAAAACGAAAAGACACAAAAAGGTTATTTTAAATCACAGTAACTGTAACTAAAGTTACTCAAAACTGAAGTGTAAGGTCAATAACACTTAAACTTTAACAGCCTTATTAATAAACTCATGGTTGTCTGGTAGAAATCGCTACTCAGCGATAAGACCGCCAAGTTTTTATGTTTAATGTAAGTGTTCTTTTTTCTTTTACTGTACCTTTATAAACTGAAGTGTAAATAAATAAAATAAATAAATAAACTCGGACTAATATCGGATTAAAGTAACGTTAAATTTCAATTTTTCACTGAGGCTTATGATGCCTAATTTAGCCCTTTACCTAATCCTCTTTGTCTTATTATAAAAAAATAAAATATTTGAGATAAACAGTTATTACTTGAACAAAAAGTCTAAACTAAGGATTGTGTAAAGGGCATGATAAGCCTCAGTGAAAAAATGAAAAATGAACTTAACTTTAATCCGACCTTAGTCCGAGATTATTAATAAAGCTGTAAAAATATAAGTTCGACCAATTTCAAACGCTGCGGGATGTACATAACAAACAGATAATAAGTTTAATGTCAAAGTCCCGACCTTGATATTTTCGACACAACGTAAGCCATTTTGGTTTGTGTCGATGACTTACAAATCAGGGTCATATTGGACCCAATTAAAGGGCTTATTTAAATGTTATTGTTCTTATTTGTTATAGTCTGGTAAATGTAAAGAACTTAACGGTGAACTTTAAAGCAAGTTAAGTTTATTTTTATGTATAAGTGTCTACTTATTCATTGCAAAGTATGTTTGGTGAGAAAGGCCTAAATATAAACAGAAAAAAATAATAACAATTTGTAAGAAAATTTGCTTCTTCCATGCTGGACTGGGAGCGAAAGAAAAACATAGAACGTGCCAGCTGCTTCTCTTCCCGGGCATGCTGTAAAAGTCAGTTAAGGGACGGGCGTTTTATTGGCGTTTTTGCGGGCGATAGGCTGACAGCTGACCCCCTGTCCCTGTAATAGTCTCTCCAACATAATAATACCTCCAAATTTGTCAAACGTGACATCAGATGGTTTTACAGCCTCTGGTGTTCTGCCTACGCCATTAGGGATACAGGCATGAAGTTATGTATGTATGTATGTAAGAAAATGTGCCCGCGTCGGGTCGGTTTAGAATGTCCCTATCGCCCCTGGATAAGCGTGTCGTAAAAGGCGACTAATTGGCTTGATGGTAGGACCCCTTCAGAGTCCGTCTGGCTAGCGACCACCCTTCATATAAAATCTGCCGCCAAATATCACCGCTGCTCCGGTGTCAGTTACTTTTGGTGGCAGCCGTCAGGATGCCGCTCGCTGCGCAGCCTCTACTACCGATTGGCTGTCGCTCCGATTATGATCAATAGCCTTTGTCAAGGGGGATGTTTAGTGGTTATACTCAGGCGTTCTGAGGAGTTTCGTGGCCGCTCTTGCGGTCCCTACACTGTCTGTGACTCTATATCTGCTAGCCACTGGGGTTAGCAGCTCTTTAAAATTCCGTCTCGTCCGTAACAGGATTAATCCTCCTCCTGCTAGAGCTTGCTTTAGTGGGTGCCAAAGATTTTCTTTGGCGGAAAAACAAAAAAAAACACCGCTCCAGCGGTGATGTGTTCCGGCAATATTTTAAGAAGAGCCAGGCTAAGCCCGGGTGCTTCTCATCTTCACTTACTATCAGGTGAGATTGAGCTCAAAAGTGGGTTTAGTCACCAATTCACTAATAAAAAAAACTTTCCTGGTTGTAAGTCTAAAAATTTGGTGACAGCTGAAATTATCAAACAAAACAAACAAACATAACTCCACGCCTGTATCCCTAAAGGGGTAGGCAGAACACTGGAGGCTATAAAACCATCTGATGTCACGTTTGACAAATTTGGAGGTATTATTATGATGAAGAGACTATTGCAGTGATAGGGGGTCAGCCCATCGCCCGCAAAAACGCCAATTAAACCTCCGTCCCTTAACTGACTTTTACAGTTTGCCTGGGAAGAGAAGCAGCTGGCACATTCTATGTTTTTCTTTCACTCCCAGTCCAGCCTTATCAACAGACAGATTTTCTTTTGATTGTCTAAAAGAAATCATTTTCGTTTTAACTTCCTACGTGTCATTTTCTGTATTTAAAATCACATTACATCAACGAGGACATAGTTCAGGAAATTACTTTTGAATAATAGACAATTTAAAATATTTAGCTTTATTAGTAAAGATTATATTATTTTTGTTGGTTACTTAACCCAGCTTTAGACAGGTGATATAACCTGGCGGTAAGAGAACATGAGGTCGAAGATGACAATAAGTAAAACACTTATTAACCGGATTTATCGCGTATATTTACATTTCTGTGTCTTTGCAGACCCCGTGCGACAGTCGCTCGTTACCACGGGGTCTGCAAAGACACCGAAACGTCGAGTCAAAATTTAAAATGTACATATACGCGATAAATCCGGTTAATAAGTGTTTTATTTAATAGTATGAATCGCGAAAACCGTAGACAATATTATGACATTAAGTACACGAGTTTAGAAAGTATTGCGTCTATTTTGACACAACCTCACAATTTGCCTTTAAAACTCCGGAATATTATTTAGTCAAAGTGTGCCGCAATTGACCAATAATTTCTTCTGTTTGTTTAAACGCTTTCTTCATTGACACTATCACCAATCAGCAACTTTCTCCATACAATACAACGGGGCATTGAATTCTGTATGACGGGGCGACTCTCTAGTCGGATCTTAATACTGTGATTGTTGCTCGTTGACAAATACGAAGAAATACTTAGTTGTAAAATTAAAGATTGTTAAAAGGCTGGCTGGTGTAGTGGTAACATGCATTGCCTTCAATGCTCGAATCCAGGTGGGATTGGATATTTGTGTGATGAACATAAATATTAGCCGTTTTTGTCAGCCGTATTTGTTTAAGTTTATTTTCTAATCATAAAATTGTCTCTATACAATACGTTTATATATTTTTTAACTTTCGTATCAGTTATCCAGTTTCTTTAACACGTTCATTGGCAATCACGCGACGTCGCGTGATAGCAGGCCTCTTTAATTTGGCCCATCACGCGACGTCGCGTGGTGAGACCATAAAGTTTTGGGTGACATAATATTTCGTGAATCGTAGAGATATCGCCATTCAGATACTTTTTACGGGCTTCTGGAGAAAGGGTTGATCTCTCGGAAAAGGGGCTTTACCATCAGGGTCATAAAATCTCTATATGCACTATACATATAGAAATATACTCTAAATATGCATCCTCCATGGCCCATCACGCGACGTCGCGTTATATATAACAATATTGCATAAAATGGCATACATATATACATGCATAGATAAACCTGAAATCATTATATGATAACATTTAAGACTAAAATAATGTAAAATAAGATTTGGGCCACCCGGATAAACCTTACGATTTTGGCTTGGCAATCAACGTGTTAAGAAAATTATTTGGGCTATTTAATGCTGTGTGAATGTTAAAAATATTTATTTCGTTTTTGATTTATTGATCAATCTCAGCCCTTATTTAGTGGAGTTTGCTAAATTTTTAAGGCATACCTACCTACCATACTGTCATTAATGTGTCAATAAATGTCATTTTACAAACGAGATATATTTTTTAAATTTGAAGCAGCCCTGTATTCAACGCTTAAACTTATTTCGAAGGAATCTCTGTGTGAGGACTTAGATATATTTTGTTAGTCTATGTCATGTCCACTTTCTTACACAGTAAGTAAATGAAATTGATATTTTAAAGCGGGAAAATCTTTGCTAATATTTTTAGCCAATATTGTTGTTTCGATTACTAGGAAAAGTTGTGACTAAATTAATGGTGACTAAAATAAGTCACTTTGCCCATACAAGACGCTGTAGGTGTATGAGTAACTGTATGAATTTTGATCGTCACACCTTATTGGATTAACTCTTAGAAAATATGTTTGTCGAACCTTTTTACAATACCATTTAACTAAGAATATTTTCATATCAGATATATCTGACTTTTTTAATTTTGATGTAGTTAATGTCCAATCGACATCTTACTCATTGTAAATTAATTCAGAGCAATGAGCCTTAATATTTTCTGATGGTATAAATGGTACAAACATAACATAACGTCACGCCTGTATCCATTATGGGGTAGGCAGAACGACAGAAGATATAAAAACATTTGATATCACGTTTGACTTTGGATATACTACAGTGATGGATAGAGACTATTGCTGTGTCAGGGGGTCAGCCTTTCACCCACAAAACCGCCAATAAAACCTCTATCCCATAACTGATTTTTACAGTATGCCCGGGAAGAGAAGCAGCTGGTACATTCTATGTTTTTCTTTCGCTCTCAGTCCAGCATAGAAGCTACAAATAATTTCTAATGTCTAATAGATTTATTCCTGTTTTAGAACCTAGAATATAAATACATAAATAGATAAACACCCAGACACGGAACATTTTTTTTTTCTGGTTCCGTGCGGGGATCGAACCCGCAACCACTGGCGTCTGAGGCAGATAGGTTTACCCCAACGCCATAGTGGTCGTCAATCAAGGTTCTGTATTATGTTTTCATCAATTATTTAACTTATTATTTTATTTTGGTACTCTGTTGATTGCGATATTGCGGTGTGCTAAGCATCATATTCTTAGTTGATATTTACTGTTGATGTCTGTTTTGAGAATTTCAAAACAAAAACTGATTCGTGAAATAACATGAAGCTGCAGGCTATCAGGATATGCACCTAATTACAAAAGAATAAGGGCGTCATGCACCACAACCACTCATTACATTTAGCGCTCAATATATTTAAAACATCGTTCTGTCCCTTTCAACTTCCAACAAATGACAAAAATGTCCTGATAATTTAAATATGTTTAACGCCAAATCTATTCCGTGGCTTTGATGCACGATGGCGTAAGATTATCCCAACAAAAACCGAACAGGAAGAAAATATTTTTAAAGTTTTATGGATATAATCATTCTCAATTATTATTGAAAATCTGAAAAATATACCAATAAAATGGTTATAATGGGTAATATATGATTTAGCTGCAAAGGTTTACCACTAGATAGAGCTACGTAGGAAATATAAGGTAAAAAGAAATTTCAAGAACGTGTGGCCGGCCAGGGCCCGGTAGCTCAGTTGATAGAGCACCCGTCCGGCAAGCGGGAGTACCGCGTTAGTCGGGTGATTTCATGTAGTATATTTTTCAGATCTTCCGAATAGGAAGGTAATTGAGCTCAGTCCGATTAAAGATGTGACCATATTTGCGCAGTGTCAATATTAATCGTGTGCAAAGATTTCGAAGTCTTACAAGTTTATTTAGCTTATCCTCGCTGATATCAAGATAATAGGCATGTATGATCATGTAGAAGAAATAGAGATTTTGCAATACGAATTTTGGTAGGTTGGAATCATATTAATACAAAAGGAGAAGCAAATTTCTTCGTGCATGCGTCAATTCCAACCTTCCAATATAAAATGCGATAAAAATAATAACATACTATTACAATTTAGTTAGGAATATAGGTCAATTGATCCGGGCATTGTGTTTAAAGCTTTACAATTATTATTTGACTGCGTTTTCGTTGAATATCTAATTGGATGCAATACTTCGAAATTTTTAATAGTAATATTAAAATTTACCCTCTCCTAATATTCTTATGTGCAGGAACCGTACTTATTTTCTGGACAGAATCAATGAAATTACGGAATTTCAGTTCAAAATAATATTTATTTCGTAGGTACAAAAGTACACTTGAAATAAGTCAAATTATTTACAAATTGAACTGAGCTAACCCGTGCTTGGATACAGCTTACATATAATTAAAAAAAAGTTAAGAATAAGAATTTTAATAAGATTTTAATACAAAATAGCGTTGTACCCTGTACCCCTTCTATTAAATGCACATCACATTCAATTGTAGAAAGATCAACATAAGACTTTAAACTTCAACCAATGTTAATAACGCTTTAATCATAATCTTTCCTTCTGATGTTTTCTTAAGGGTTGATTTCTAGAAAAACATATTTTCCCGCCAAAGAACATAAGTTGTTTCGCTCCATGCCATATGTGACAAGTAATTTTCTACACCTACTTTTAATTAGCAATATATCTGGTGTTGAGACCGTTAATTTTTGCCTTCCTTATAAGCAACGTTTTAATCGAATGAGTACGAGGGCATATAACTAAATGATTTATTATCTTGCATGATAAACATAAGCATAAAATTGATATGGAATTAATGTTTATTTTAATAGACTAAACAATAATAATGTATGCGTAGTATTTATAATTAATGGTATTTACTTTTACTTGGAATTATTTTGTAACAGAGCTGGTTTTTATTTGCGACCATATACTTAATGTTCTTCTATTCTAACTACTACCACGGTTCGAACCTGTAATCTTCATGTCTTCTTTGGTTGCACATGTTCTTACAGTTATTTTATTTAAAAGTTGCTCTATTATCTAATTTGAATGCTCCTTAAACTCTTAAAATCTTCACAACGGAACCTTTTAGGGCCAAAGCTGAGTTCCGCGGGCGCTCGCGCTTGCTTAAACAAAATTGTCGCGTCCGCGTCGCAGGGCCACGCGCGGATCCTCCGACGGACGTGTGGACATATTCGCGGCCGCCCGTCCAGTTTTAGCCACTAGAGAATTGTATCGGCGTCAATAAACATGCATTTTCATAACAACCGGGAGAATGTTTGCAATTTAACTCCTCCCGATTTTATTTGAATATCAAGAACGCCGCGTCGTAAACGAGACCTGGATTTACCTGGTGGTACGGAGCAAACAATTACACATCTGGTAGGATCAATGATGATTTACTTTACAGACACTATACAATATTAAATGTATAAATATTATTTTGGGGAAGAAACTAACAAACTCTATTTAAGTACAACAGGTCTTTTAAAACTATGTAAGTTCACATAATAAGTACTAGCTGACCCGGCAAACGTTGTTTTGCAATATAAATAAAAAAAATAAATTGATGTTGGCCGATTCTCATAGATACCGGATAAGCACAAAAAATTTCATCAAAATCGGTCAAGCCGTTTCGGAGGAGGATGGCAACGAAAACTGTGACACGAGAATTTCATATATTAGATTATCAGGCGACCCCTTTGCACTGCAAGCTCTACCATCGGCAAAACATAAATATGCGAAAAATTACGTAATTAAGTCAAAAATTACAAAACGGTTAAAGAAAGCATTTTGATTTCAATATGCTATTCAGAAAACCCTTGAGGGTGGTCCAATTTGAAATAACTCTCAGGAACATTAACAAAATAGTTCAAAGTCTTCAGTACAAATTATTTCTTCGGAAACTCATTACCGCGGTCGTTAACTGCATAATTAATCTCATTTAAGTTTTGAAGGAAGTTAATATTGATTATTTGATTTTCAGTTTCTACAGCTAAAAGCATAATTTACCATTTAATGTAACTGGCATTTAACCGCTATTTCACTCGCCTGCTATGGTCAATTATAGGATTATTTAAATGCGAATAACGCAAGAACCGCCCTAATTGAAAGCCCATTTCCTTAATTTACTCCAAAACTGTTTGGTATTTTCATTGTTTACTATCAGTTATTAATCCAAAAAATATACAATGTTTTTGCGTATTTAAGATTGGTAAACTTTGCCATGTTACGTTATTTTATAGAGTTTTTTCCACGTTTTAATTGTTGGTTAAATAAGTAGTCAGCTTAGTATATTTATAAAAACGAATAGTCATTAAGTGTTCTATTTTTTTAGTTATTAAATGACTACACTACTCCTCCATGCGTGCAATGACCTTTAAAAATTTAATACCTACATATATTACCTATTTAATACCTATATAATATGATACTTACCTTTTATTAATGTTTGAATTAAATTGTATCACATATAGGTGTGCCTTAAAATTTCATTTGCAAAAGATGCAAAAAACAGGTTACAAAAATGCTGTCTACCAAAACCAGAGCGAAATCTCCAAAAGAGAAAGAACTAACGTCAGAGTGACGCACGCGCCGCGCCGCCGGCCATTCGGAAGACAGCCAATGACGTCATGGAAGCGATGGCGCTGTGACTGCAATTTAAAACGAATGCTAAATAAATGAAAATTTATCGGTAGAGAAAGGTAAAACGTGTTTTGCATTTAATGTAATTGTTGTAATTGTTGCTTAGGTTTTTTGTATCCAATTATTGAAGGTTTATCTACATACTGATGTTTATAATCATAGATAATAATAGTGCATACCTTGACTGATTAAAATATCATTTCAATTTATTTTTTCGATAAAGGTACCCATTTAAATGAAACGCTAATTTCCTATCTTATATTTTCATAAGGCTTACAGTTTACAAAAAACAACTCTTTTAATAATGAGTTTTGGGTAAATTGATTGTTAGCCTAAAAACTTTGACCTTAAACATCCGACTTTTGGTTTAATTCCTAATTCAAATTAAATTATTCGAATTAAATATAAGTTTGTACCATTTTTACTTGTGATTTTCGTGCTTGTGACAAAGATTGAAGACGATTATTTTGATGAAATATTGGAAATCACTAAACCATAATTTTAAGCGACTTTTGCATATTGACAGTATTAGACAAATTAATCTTAAACAAAAAAGATCACCAATACAGTAAAAAAATTGAATTTACTTATATGCTTATTTTAGAAAACATAATTTTAAATAAAAATACTTGTTTGAAATCACAAGATTGTTTACCAAGAAGATGTAAGAAAAAACAGGTTATTAACTATTGTTTTGAAATTAATCATAAAGTAGATTTTGCTCTAACATCGTTCTATCTACGACATATTTTAATATGAATAACTATATTTAAACGTGAGTTCCAACGTGTTACCTATTCAATAGGCACAGCTTGAAGAATTGATTGTATGTAGGTAGGTATGTTCGCATCGGACACAATATTTCTAAGCGGTGTCTGTCAAAAGCGAGATTCGAACCCAAGACGTCTGGCATAGAAGGAAAATTTTTAAAGGCTATTCCAGGAAGGAGGAGCATATAGGTTACAATATTTTATTTTCTCTTAAACCCACGGAATTTTTTTTAACTTTTAAACAAAAACAGATAAAAAGGCTTCTGGGCTATTGGTTGTCTCCTTACACTGACCTGTAAAGGTCAATTACTCAAGTACTTTGAGCATATTTAGGTACCTCCTAAAGGAACCCTTATATTAAAAATCCTGGTCCCACTTTTGAGCTGGCTTTAAAAGATCTGGCTAATTCGGTGGAACTCTATCGATCAAACATGTATGAATCTGCGTATAAGGAACACATTGATAAATAAAAAACCTATGACTAACAAAGTCTGCAGATTGTGAGCATTCCATAGACAAACATCCCAAACATAAAACATAATAATAATCAATGTATAACAATGAGAGATTTTCTGACAGCTCATTAAAAAACAAAACTGTACAAAAATGGTACAAAAGGCATCGATAGATGGCGCATTACAAAAGGCGAAGTCTTGTCTGTCGTATAGCCATTTATTCCACACTGCGTTTTTAAAAGTAAAATAAATTAATTGACGTCTGTATCAGAAATTGAACTTATAAATAACCATAGATGGTAGATACCACTTACCTACATTATAGTATAGAGATTTAACGCCTTCGGCTTTTTAAAAGTGCCATCTATAGAGGTTTTTTGAAATAATTTTTTTGAGCTGTCAGAAAATTCCCCATTACTGAGGATCCGCGGGGCTCGCATGCGACTATCGACAACGATAAATCGGGCCTTTTATCGATATTTTCTTAAACTATGGCACTTTAGAGTATGTATTTCTTTGAGAATATGACATCTTTGGTTCTTTGGGCTTGATCATAGTATCGAATCGAGTTTTAATAATAATTCTAAGTATCTTTTATGGTGCACATGTTATATAACATGATAGGACAAAATAACAAAATAATATTTATCTTGTCGATTTGAGTATTTGTCGACGCTAGCCCTGCAAAAGTGTCAATAATCGTTGATAAGATTTTCAATTTAACAACTGAAAGTATTAGATAAGTAATTAAGATCTTTCAAGACAGCGCTTGATTACACACCGAACAATAGTTAGTTGATGTCTAATTACTGCAGTAGCGACTACAAAGTCTCCTTGATGCAACAAACTCTTCACACTTTGCTAATTTTAACTTTAAAAAATTTAATTTTGTTAAATTTTCACGATCCATCAAATAAGATGCATTTTAATCTTGAGATAACATCCTTACATGCAGTAAAGAATTCATTGATGAATCTTGCTCCCAGTAACGGTTTCAAAATTTCCCATAAAAGTGTAAGTATTAGGTAGGTACTGCATTGATTGTGTAACAAAACAGACTTAATTTAAGCTGATTGTTGCATCACAAATATAAGTAATATCATAAGAAATTAATTAAAGACTGTGAACATAAGGTTTGGGTGCGCCTTACATTCTGTAAATAAAGAGGTTATAAAAGTAAACCAACCTTACGTCAAATGTAAGAATTATTTTTTTTGAAAGATTAAAAGTAAAAGAATAGAAAATGACGTGGGTTGTCCGTCAGATAATGGGATTCTGTCAAAAGAGGGATTTTCAGGACGGCACCGTTGAGGAGAGTGGGTTTTTCAGCATCGGTGAGTGAGTAGCGTCTAATATTTTAATATGTTTTCTAATATTTATTTGTTTGTTACAGATGGATTAATAAAGGTTTAGCATTCAGTTCAAATTGAACATGCAAACCACAGTAAATGTAAATGTCATAACAGAATGAATTTAGCATTTTGTTGTTGCTTTGAATTAGGGATTGGCATAGTCCGGGGCCTTAGGAACGGAAACTAACTGTGACAACGAAGTTCCTATTAAAACTCATCCGTTTGAGTTCCCCAAGATGTGGCTCTTTTGGGGCATGGGTACTATGATTAGTGACCCTTGGGTTATTATGAGTAGCTACTTGTGAGATCTACCACACGCAGTGGAGTAATGAACATTGGCGGGGTCTAGACAGTGATTCTCTCCAATGTAATTTGCTTCCTGTGGACCCTTTTTATCTATATATGTATTTATTCACACAACATAAGTAGGGAATCCTGTGGCCCCTCTTATCTTCCAACCCTTTCGGTTGCTGTGGGGGCCTAACGCCAAATCAACGGCACAACACCGGGTGATAGTGTTAGGTTTCTTTAAGAGGTAACCCGAACCTCGCATCGTATAGTTTAAATTCAGCTTAGTTTAGGAACTTAACATTGTACTTTGTTAAGTTACATCACACATAACACGTTTAATAATAAATGTGAGACAAGATCTCTAGTTTTGCAAACATTGAGTTTATACTTAGGGATTTAGGGAAATATGTGTAGGGTAGGGTGTAGGTCCATCATTGTTTACTTAAATACGACATTTAAATAATCTATAAAGCTAATAAAGGTAGTTTACCTCATGTTGGATCTCATCTAGTGAAAAGGATTCTAGCTGAGTCTTGATAATATTAAACTATAATCAAAGTTTTGATTTATTATTATTTGGTTCGTACGTAAAATGAGTACAAGAATTATCAAGTATACCTTTAGCAATTGAATGGGTCATACTGGGACGAATGCTCCTTCTCAACCCCTGTCTTGGTCGCTTGAAATCAGACATGTTGATCGACAGAGTCACTGACTGTTCATTTTGTTATCCTATATTGATAACCTGAATCATACTTTATCAAAACTTATTGGAAAATATATCCATAAAGAATGACAAGTGTCTAATTGATTAAGCTGGAAAACTTAAAGCTACGGATATGAATGAATATATCTGTTGATCTAATTTGACCTTAAACTATCATTATTGGCTAATAATTACTTAGTCCAATACTTTGTATATAAATAAAAGTAATTACTTTGTAGAATGTGTTTCTACTTGAATAGAGAAATATTCTATTTATAATTTATACCTACTTGAAATAATAAGTAGAGTTAAACCTAATAGAAGTCTATTAAGACTGATTATTTATATGAGTTCAAAATGACTCAAGTTTAAATAAATTAGCTGGTCAGACCCCATCCAAGCAAGGATTGATTTGGAGATGCTTTTATAAAGTCGTAAGACAAGAAAGCCTTAAAACTCTTAGAAATCTATTTACAAATTATGATATCATTATCCAAATGAATCAGTGTTGTATCAGACCTCCCGGTAGGGGTTTAGGTAGGAAAACGGTTAACTAAATAGGAAGGAACAATATAACGTTTTAGTAAAACTAGGTAGGAAAACTACTACTTACTTATCTTATAAAATTATACAGGGTGACTGGTACCAAACCCGCCATAGCAAATTAGCATATAGAGGAGGTCATTTGCTAATTATTGGACCTTACTTTCCCTAACTAAAGTTTTATACTTTAGGAGATATGTCAATTTTTATACATTATTGAGATTTTTCCAAAATTTGACCTTAAAGCATTCGTAACTTTATTTTTCGTCATTAGTTTAGAGTTTTTTTATTATTTCTTGGTAGTCATTAACATTTGTGAATAAAATACGTCGGAACTTCCCTCAAACTAGGGTTAAAAAATAAGACGCTTATGCTTTTAAAAAAAATCAATAAAGAAAAATTACTTTGCGATCAAATTCAACCGGAAATAATAAAAAAACTACGGCGTTTTAATAATTTATTCTACTCTAAATTAGTTCTCTAGTTCGTCACCTTACCAACGGTACTAAATTTGCAACGGAAAGTTTGATTCGCTAAACATCGGTAGGATTTTCAGGTCAACCAGTCATTTTGATCAAAAATAGTGAAGGTCCCAACGACAGGATAAAGCTAATTTAGCAAAGTAGTTTTTGCAAATTTATGAGTAGGTATTAGATAATAGAAATTGAGTGCTTAGTGTACTTAATTATTTTTTTTACTTTTACCATGTAAAGCAAGAAATCAGGAAAAGATATCGAGCATCAAAAGAAAAATTTAAATAGAGTTGAAACTAAAAATTCTGCTCGAATTGCTGCCCGCAATTTCTGATACATGCCCGATATCTTTTCCTAATTTCTGTGGTGGTAAGACTGAGCCTAATTTCTTCTTTCATAACAGAAAACGCATTATTAATTTTTTGAATTAACTCATCTTTTGTAGTTACTTCTTCATTGTAGACCAACTCTTTTCATTTGCAATGACAGTTTCAATGACTTTTAGACGTCAAATGAAAAAGATGAGGTCGGACCCATCTCTATGACATTTAAGTTGTTGTCATATATGCTTTTCCTTTCCGTTTCGTGTGCTTTCACAAATAGTTGAGTAGACACAGGTATAAATAAATAAGACATTTCGTTTTAAAATGCCGGGATACACAAGGGAAGAATACGCCGACATGCTGCTGGCGTATGGTGCTGCACACAGTAACGCCCGCAAAGCGCGGCGAATTTACCAGGAGCGATTTCCAAATAGACGCTTACCTGACCGTGACACATTTCCTACCACATATCGTCGGTTTAGAGAAACGGGTAACTTGAACGTCAGGGTACCCCAAGCAGCTGTGCGACAATTACCTGTTGAAATTGATCAGCAGATTTTGGCAGCTTTTGAAGAAGATCCCACGACTAGCACCAGAGTGGTAGCTGCCGCTTTGGGCGTCAGCCAGTGGAAAGTCTGGTCAGTGATGCATGGGGACCATCAACACCCGTATCATTACACGCCAGTTCAAGGTAATTTTGAGTTTATTTATGTACCTACTTACACTAAAGCGACCAGTGTTATCTTTAGAATTAAAGAAATTATTAATATTACGACGAGCTTCGATGTAACATAATCCAAATCAAATTTTGTCTTTAGAATAACATTTACGTAAATAATTAACAAATGGAGTGTTGGCAGGGCTTGAAAATGGCGACTACGAAAGGAGGTTGAATTTCTGTCGCCTCGTTCTTCACACCGATGTCGACGACCCAACATTTCTGGAGCGTATCCTTTGGACCGACGAGTCACAGTTCACCCGAGAAGGCATCACCAATTTCCACAATCTGCACCACTGGTCCCATGATAACCCCCATAAAAAGAGGGTTACATCGGTCCAGCGGAAATTTTCTGTTAATGTGTGGGCCTGCGTTATTGGTCGTAATATCTTTGGACCCTATTTCCTACCAGACATTTTAAATGGGGGAAATTATTTAGAATTTTTAAGGGACGTCTTGCCTGATCTGCTGTTGGATGGAATAACCGACGACACGCCCATTGTGTTTCAACACGATGGGTGCCCGGCGCATTTCAGGCTGGACGTCCGAGAACTTTTAAATAGTTCATTCCCCGATTCATGGATCGGTAGAGGTGGGCCAATTGAATGGCCAGCTCGGTCGCCAGACTTGACACCTCTCGATTTCTACGTTTGGGGCCGGGCCAAAGAGTTGGTCTACAATGAAGAAGTAACCACAAAAGATGAGTTAATTCAAAAAATTAATAATGCATTTTCTGTTATGAAACAAGAAATTAGACTCAGTCTTACCACCACGGAAATTAGGAAAAGATATTGGGCATGTATCAGAAATCGCGGGCAGCAATTCGAGCAGAATTTTTAGTTTTAACTCTATTTAAATTTTTCTTTTGATGCTCGATATCTTTTCCTGATTTCTTGCTTTACATGGTAAAAGTAAAAAAAAAATTAAGTACACTAAGCACTCAATTTCTATTATCTAATACCTACTCATAAATTTGCAAAAACTACTTTGCTAAATTAGCTTTATCCTGTCGTTGGGACCTTCACTATTTTTGATCAAAATGACTGGTTGACCTGAAAATCCTACCGATGTTTAGCGAATCAAACTTTCCGTTGCAAATTTAGTACCGTTGGTAAGGTGACAAACTAGAGAACTAATTTAGAGTAGAATAAATTATTAAAACGCCGTAGTTTTTTTATTATTTCCGGTTGAATTTGATCGCAAAGTAATTTTTCTTTATTGATTTTTTTTAAAAGCATAAGCGTCTTATTTTTTAACCCTAGTTTGAGGGAAGTTCCGACGTATTTTATTCACAAATGTTAATGACTACCAAGAAATAATAAAAAAACTCTAAACTAATGACGAAAAATAAAGTTACGAATGCTTTAAGGTCAAATTTTGGAAAAATCTCAATAATGTATAAAAATTGACATATCTCCTAAAGTATAAAACTTTAGTTAGGGAAAGTAAGGTCCAATAATTAGCAAATGACCTCTTCTATATGCTAATTTGCTATGGCGGGTTTGGTACCAGTCACCCTGTATATTTTTAATCAATATGCGGTTTAACTAATATCTCAGTGAAATTAGGTAGATTCTTAAGAATAAACTAATATTCATATTTTAGTGAAATATATAACTTGAAAATAGGAAATATTTATACTATACCATTTCAATTCACGTTAAAAGTTCTTGAGTTATTATCGGTTCATAACAGAGGATCCTTGAAGCTACTAGACGATTACGATCACGATCACAAATCAATGGCCAAAAATATTAGGATAAAGTTTTAAAGGTTAGTTTGGTAAAGACCAAGTTCCGTCTGTGGAAAGTTAGGGAAGTTGTAGAAATAGAGAGAGAAGTTATAAGAGGTAGAGACGGCAATAGTTATAAGATAATAAGATGAGAAGGGGGGTTGTTACAATTTGGTGCCGTGACCAGGATTTCATATAAAAAATAAAATTAAAGTGTAGTAAACCGTAATTTTTCAATTTGATATCGTAGTGATCATAATTTCATAGATACAACATAAATTGTATATAAATAACAATAATAATAATTAAATTTTAGCTTATTACGAAGTAGATTGATGAATATGAAATCTTGGTGAATTGGCAAAAGTGATATTAAGCAGGTAAACAATAGTTCTTTTCTTCACAACGTTTCTTTGGGTTATTAGGTTAGAAGTGACATTTATTTTGTCACAATTTGCTGTCCGTGAAATGTGAGGCGTGAATTTGAAATGGTATATTATGGATATGAATAGGTATAAGGATAACTAAAACAATAGGTATAAAATATTACTCTTACGTTAATATTCTGGTTGGCGATTATCTGAAAAAAAGGTCGTCAAGATAGTCTAATTCAAGCTTTTGATGTACTTGAATACTGGGGTCGATGTTCGAGAATTTTGAATAAATTATTTAGATGGTTTAGCTGTTATTACAACAGGTTATTTAGGTCAACATTTGGAACATATAGATATTGTTCTAGGGAAATTTAATAAAAGCGGGTATGACTTGATTTTTATGTAAAGAAGTTAAAATGTTAGGATACATTATTTCTACCGAAGGACTTAGAACAGATCCTGAAAAAGTAAAGGCAATACAAAAGTTTCCAATACCAAAGAAAGTAAAGAATGTTAGATTATGTTTTTTCTTGGATTATGTAATTTCTATAGAAGGTTTATACCTAATTATAATATTCACTTTCAACCATTGTGTGATTTATTAAAGAAAGACAAACGATGGAAATGGGGTGATTTGGAACAAAAGGCGTTCGAAACGGTGAAATCTTTGTTCATCGATATAACTATTTTACATCATCCAGATTTCAGTAGTACATATTATTTGCAAACTGATAGTTCAGGAATTGGAATAGCCGGAATTTTGTACCAATTAAATGGAAAAGGGGATCAAAAAAATATTAGAGTTTTACAGTAAGACATTTAAAGGGGCTCAGTTAAATTGGACAGTAAAGAACTTTATTCTGTAATTTGTTGTTTAGAGAAGTTTGAAACGTATTTCATGGGTTCAAAGGTAACTATTTGAACAGATCATAAGTCTTTGATTTTTGTTAAGAATTGGAAATTGTATAATGCAAGAGTAACGCGTTGGGTTAATTATTAAGAACACTTTCAATATGAAGTTCAACATATTAAGGGTAGGAATAATGTAGTAGCAGATATTCTATCCAGATATCCTCCAGAGGTTGAAATTCTACACGAAGATATAATAAAATTTCCAGAGTTATTATATATGATTTTAAAAGAAAACAAAGAGTTAGTAGCACAATTGAAGGATGTAGAAAATTTGCAAAGTCAGGATAAGGAGATTATACCTATTTTGAAAAATTAAGCGAAAATAGAAAGCTAGGAGATAAATTGGATAGGATAATTGAGCGAAGTGAAATTTAAAATAATATATTACATTATTTACCGGAAGGTTCTAAAAATAGAGTTTTGTATTTACCAGAAATTTTAAAAGACGAAATCATTAAACAAATACATTTAGAAATGGGACATCAGACATTTTTCTGGAAAGGAATCACTAGAAGGGTTAAACTTTTGCTTTGAACATGTCAGGATTGTCAGATTACAAAGAGTAATACAATGAAACATGTGGGGCCTTGTCAGTCTATAGTCACAAAACAGATAGGAGATGCAGTAATGATAGATTTGTATGGACCATTACCGACTGGGAATCTCGGAATGAATTACATTTTAGTTATACAAGATTCGTTTAGTAAATTTGTCAAATTTTATGATCTTAGTAAAGCTACGTTTACTTTAGTTTTAGGGAAAACTAAAAGGTTCTTTGATATTATTTAACCAAAAGTGATATTGTCAGATAATGGATTTCAGTTTGCTAGTAAACTATGGAAAGAAAGTATGAAACAGGCTAATGTAAAAGTTATATATATACTGTAAAAAAATCCACAGAACGAGTGAATAAGGAATTGAGTCGATTGCTTAGAACGTATTGCTGAACGAAGCACAAAGGATGGGTTTCAGTTTTGCCAAAGTTAGTCTCTTTATAATAATACTTTTCACGAAAGTACAGGTTTTACGCCTTGTGAAATTATGTACGGAGAGTCAATGCGATTATCATTTGATACCGAGTTAAACAATGAAAGGGAGGTTTTAGACATAGAGTAAATTAGTTTGAGTGCAAGGAAAAATTAAAATTTTTACTTTTACTTTTCTACTTACGTAAATGTAATCGATACATGAAATTGTATATATAAATGAAGGTCTTACATTCAGGGGGTCGGGAAAAGGAATAAAATCTTCCTCGGAATTTAAAAATAGATCAATTGTTGGTAGTAGAGGCTAAAACAAATATAAAAATACATTAACTTTATGAACAACAGGAAATGAGGTTTTTATAATTTAGTTTATAAAAGGGATATACTTAGGGTTGTGGAGCGGGTTATAACGGAGGCATTGTTAGGGGCAGTTTGAGTAGATGGATTGTGTTGCTAAGGAAAGAAGGGAGAGTCAAAACATAGATAAAGTATTAAAATAGTAATTGGTAGTTTGACAGTTTTAGCTGATGTTTTCTCATGTAAAAGGAAGGATCTTGTAATCATGCTTAGGTTCGCTCATAGAAGATCTTGAACTTGCTGTATTTTGATATAGTTTTAAAAATAATTAAAATATAAACTAAAACTGTTTATAAAGGTGCAAGGAAGGAGGAATATTGTTAAAATATTGGTTTTCTTAACTTACTGCAGATTTACGTCTTCTTTTTGATAATAATTTTAGTAGTTTTTTTTAATTTTAATTTCAGCTCCTCTTCCGTTATTTTTATCTGATAGAGTTTGAGGATGTCGGTGGTCATTGAGTTCCTGCATTTGTTTTTGCAAGTCCGACTTAAAAAAATGAAGTTGTTGCAAGCCCATGGGCATGGGTATTGTTGTAATATACACAATATAGAATTGGTCTTGGTCTAAGGTTAAATGCGTCTAAGTAGTTTATTGTTTTTTTTTCCCTCTCTTTCCTTTATTATAATACAAATTGATAGCTAATCATTTCTCTTTTCCTATGAAAGCGGAGGGAATTTAAAATCTAGAAGATTAATGATGTAGGTGATTTAAAAAATATATACTTACTTATCTATATAAAAATTAAATTTATTTTAGTGGTCACTTGTTTTGATCTTGAATTAGCAAAACAATTATATTCTCAGAACTTTGCTTGGAAAATTATGAATTTATAAGTAGACAACATTTAAATGTCTTATTTGATTTCAAAGGTTATATAATACTAAATTATTTATATTTTTGATGTTTAGAGATTTTAATAGTTTAATAAATTGGGGGTCGGGTATTAAACAATATATAAAAAAAACTGGGGACATCTGAAGGAAAAGGTTACAAACTTTAAATATAGATTTATCTAATTTTGTTTCTTTTTAGTTTTAATATAATTATTTAAGATTCCTTTTCACTGGGTTGCTGACTTGTATTGGGAGTTTGATAAAGAGTTTGTGGAGGGAAGATAGGGTGATGAATGTAAGTTTTAAAAAATAAATCTGGTTAAGAATTTTGAAAGGAAGGGTACTATGAAAAGTGAGTGTCAGATAGTAAAAATCTTTAAAATTAAAGTGGGCCCTTGCAAATTAGCAGCTTTTATGAATAAGGAAACCAGGTAGTTGACATTCATTTCTTGTGAAATTACAGACAAAAATGAATTCTGTGTGAGGATGAGTTAGGTTAAGTCAGATTGACAATATCAGTTTTATACTGACCACAGAGAATTCAATACTCTACTTGCAGCGCAGACCTAATTTCGGCAACTTTACATACTCCAAATGAGTAATGATCTTTGTTTTGGATAAAGTTTTTGAGCTGGATATTTGGTTTATGATTGGATATCATTGGAACTATTAAAGTTTTGGAGATCTAAAAAGGAATATGATGCTCGTCCGTGTATTGCGATTGGAAAGAAAAATTGCGTCGGAAGGGCATTGTTTTACGATTAGCGTAGAAATCAGCCTAGCACAACTGGTTTTTCCTTATTGGATTTTCAAATCCTTGTGAAGATTATATTTGTTCATGACCAAAATATTTAAAGGTTGGATTCTGAGTTCAGGCTGGGTTCATTGTTTATTTGGTTTAAAAACACACCACATTTAAAAAAAAAAACAAGAAAAAAATGTTAAATAACTGTTATTTGAGTTATATTTGTGATTAAAAGGGTGTTTGAAATAATTTCCTTCAGTTAAATTTTGTGTAAATTATTTGGGGTCGACTGTAACAAAACAGACTTAATTTAAGCTGATTGTTGCATCACAAATATAAGTAATATCATAAGAAATTAATTAAAGACTGTGAACATAAGGTTTGGGTGCGCCTTACATTCTGTAAATAAAGAGGTTATAAAAGTAAACCAACCTTACGTCAAATGTAAGAATTATTTTTTTTGAAAGATTAAAAGTAAAAGAATAGAAAATGACGTGGGTTGTCCGTCAGATAATGGGATTCTGTCAAAAGAGGGATTTTCAGGACGGCACCGTTGAGGAGAGTGGGTTTTTCAGCATCGGTGAGTGAGTAGCGTCTAATATTTTAATATGTTTTCTAATATTTATTTGTTTGTTACAGATGGATTAATAAAGGTTTAGCATTCAGTTCAAATTGAACATGCAAACCACAGTAAATGTAAATGTCATAACAGAATGAATTTAGCATTTTGTTGTTGCTTTGAATTAGGGATTGGCATAGTCCGGGGCCTTAGGAACGGAAACTAACTGTGACAACGAAGTTCCTATTAAAACTCATCCGTTTGAGTTCCCCAAGATGTGGCTCTTTTGGGGCATGGGTACTATGATTAGTGACCCTTGGGTTATTATGAGTAGCTACTTGTGAGATCTACCACACGCAGTGGAGTAATGAACATTGGCGGGGTCTAGACAGTGATTCTCTCCAATGTAATTTGCTTCCTGTGGACCCTTTTTATCTATATATGTATTTATTCACACAACATAAGTAGGGAATCCTGTGGCCCCTCTTATCTTCCAACCCTTTCGGTTGCTGTGGGGGCCTAACGCCAAATCAACGGCACAACACCGGGTGATAGTGTTAGGTTTCTTTAAGAGGTAACCCGAACCTCGCATCGTATAGTTTAAATTCAGCTTAGTTTAGGAACTTAACATTGTACTTTGTTAAGTTACATCACACATAACACGTTTAATAATAAATGTGAGACAAGATCTCTAGTTTTGCAAACATTGAGTTTATACTTAGGGATTTAGGGAAATATGTGTAGGGTAGGGTGTAGTTCCATCATTGTTTACTTAAATACGACATTTAAATAATCTATAAAGCTAATAAAGGTAGTTTACCTCATGTTGGATCTCATCTAGTGAAAAGGATTCTAGCTGAGTCTTGATAATATTAAACTATAATCAAAGTTTTGATTTATTATTATTTGGTTCGTACGTAAAATGAGTACAAGAATTATCAAGTATACCTTTAGCAATTGAATGGGTCATACTGGGACGAATGCTCCTTCTCAACCCCTGTCTTGGTCGCTTGAAATCAGACATGTTGATCGACAGAGTCACTGACTGTTCATTTTGTTATCCTATATTGATAACCTGAATCATACTTTATCAAAACTTATTGGAAAATATATCCATAAAGAATGACAAGTGTCTAATTGATTAAGCTGGAATAGTCCAATACTTTGTATATAAATAAAAGTAATTACTTTGTAGAATGTGTTTCTACTTGAATAGAGAAATATTCTATTTATAATTTATACCTACTTGAAATAATAAGTAGAGTTAAACCTAATAGAAGTCTATTAAGACTGATTATTTATATGAGTTCAAAATGACTCAAGTTTAAATAAATTAGCTGGTCAGACCCCATCCAAGCAAGGATTGATTTGGAGATGCTTTTATAAAGTCGTAAGACAAGAAAGCCTTAAAACTCTTAGAAATCTATTTACAAATTATGATATCATTATCCAAATGAATCAGTGTTGTATCAGACCTCCCGGTAGGGGTTTAGGTAGGAAAACGGTTAACTAAATAGGAAGGAACAATATAACGTTTTAGTAAAACTAGGTAGGAAAACTACTACTTACTTATCTTATAAAATTATATATTTTTAATCAATATGCGGTTTAACTAATATCTCAGTGAAATTAGGTAGATTCTTAAGAATAAACTAATATTCATATTTTAGTGAAATATATAACTTGAAAATAGGAAATATTTATACTATACCATTTCAATTCACGTTAAAAGTTCTTGAGTTATTATCGGTTCATAACAGAGGATCCTTGAAGCTACTAGACGATTACGATCACGATCACAAATCAATGGCCAAAAATATTAGGATAAAGTTTTAAAGGTTAGTTTGGTAAAGACCAAGTTCCGTCTGTGGAAAGTTAGGGAAGTTGTAGAAATAGAGAGAGAAGTTATAAGAGGTAGAGACGGCAATAGTTATAAGATAAAAAGATGAGAAGGGGGGTTGTTACAATTGTATTGACCTACTGTTTATACCAGTAAACTTCAATATATGTAGCTATACCTTTTAAATGTGCAGAATATCTAAATTTCATTTAATTGGGACTGTTTACCTATTAAACAAAAAAAGTTCTATCCTACATTTCCTGATGACCTCGTTACTTCACTTTTAAATTTCATAAACACCGAAAAGCAAGCAAATGTTAAAGCAAAGTACTTACCCGAAATCACTGCTAAAATGTGACCAAGTGAATCCGTGATAAAAAAATATTACTTATACTTATAATTACTGTTCTTATTTATAATTTAATTTGTTCAATTGTCAATTATTAATTCATTAATTTCTTTCTCGATTATTTTCGAATTTGAATAAAATAACATCTTCCAAGGTCAGACTGAGAATCGAATCGTTAGGAACAGTTAATATTAAAACAGTACGTTTATATAAATAGCTCTAACATAATATAAACATAATTGTGCGATTGTAGGTTTAGACGAGTAGATAAGAAGGTAGAAATATTATAGAGTTTCATTACAACTATGTTCAGATTACACGTTACGCCATCTATGAGAAAAATGGTAAACTAAGTCTGTAGTTAGCAATGTCGAGTGAATGTATCGAACAAGTCTTGGTAGATAGCTTTGTCTAGACTCGAAATAGTTCCTGTAGCTTCACACAGGTGGCGTTACACGTCTTCACTTAGTAAAATTTTTACATTTTCGCTTTTGATATTGGCAATGGACAAAAAAAAAACAATTTTTGGATATTTTCTTGCAAAAATATTGTTAATTACAAAAACGACCATAAATAGAATGCTGCGTTGGGCACCACTTTGACTTCTGTTGAGGCAATTGGCCACTTTTCGTATAGAATCAGTCGGTAAATACCATCTCTATGATGAAGATAAAAAAAATGTTTATCTTATTTATAATAACAGTACAAACATTACATATAGGTATTAACTGTAAAAAAATCTTGTAAGGTTAAAAATAAAATAAAGAATACCAGGAATATGAAAGCATTTTAAAATATTTTAACAAGCAATGGATGACTAAGGAATGTACAATCATCAGCTGCGAAAACGATGAGCATCGCAGCAGCAGTAACGCTTTGGAAGGGTGGAACATGCGACTTAACGCCAGAAAAATTCGATTAGAATTTTGATTATTTTGTTTAGTTTTTTTATATCTTTATAAGTAGACTATAACAAGTATGTTTAAATTTAATTTAGAGAAATAAAGTTTATTTTGAGTTATCCTCTATTTTTGTATTAAAATATCCGTCAACGATATTCCAATATTTAATTAAGCATTTCTACGAGTCTGTACATCAAGCATTACAAATCTGTAAAAAAAATCTTGAATCTGAACTCTATGCCCTCGACATTAAGTTAAAATTGGTTGGGGAAATTTGACAGGTAATGAAACGCTTGATCTGCTGCCCTCCGTACATCGACTGTCATTTTCATAATCTGACGTTTTTACATTCAGACATTTTGGGTCACAGGACATTTTGAACTTCACGTATTATAATTATACATACGTACATACATAACGTCACGCCTGTATCCCTTATGGGGTAGGTAGAACACCAGAGGTTACAAGACCATCTGATGTCACGTTTGACAAATTTGGAGGTATTATAAAGATGGAGAGAGACTATTGTAGTGACAGGGGGTCAGCCTATCGCCCACAAAAACGCCTTTAAAACCTCTGTCCCTTATACGTATTATATAAAGATGTTATTATGACATTAAGGCTGGACGAGCCGCACCCGTACCTAGGTACAGATTAAGTAGTACGTCTAAGTACATACCTACTCAAAAGATTTTATTATGATAAAATTTCATGGATCGAGTTTTTAATAATTATTAATAGTTTTAGACATTTTGACCAGATTTTATTTTATTGTACATTTTAGCTGGACCTGGTGTACGATCAATGTACGTACAGATCGACAGCTACAAAAGATATCAATCAAAACGTTGGTCTTATTCTCATTCTGCGAAGACAGCGTTTAATATTTAGGTATTAGGTATAAAGCACAGGGGCAACAGCTACAAATATAATATTCACAAGGCATTTGTATTGCAGAAAACAGCGATACGTGCCATGACTGGTTTAGCACCCTGGGAATCTTGCAGTACATCTTTTAAAAAACTTGAAATTCTGACAGTACAAAACCTTTATATTCATAAAATAATGACAGATTTTTTTTAAACCAAAATTTTAAATGAATGTGAAGAGGATAGAGAACTACGATTAAGTAAGAAGTAAGAAGAAGATTAGTAAAGAAGCAAAAATTTTAAACTTATATTGAACCGAAATTGAATGTAGTTGCGCATTGTTCAATAAACCAAGCAGTAGTATTATTTAAGCGGTTGCCGATGGACTTAAAAATAACAAATAGTTTAACATTATTTATAAAGAATCTCAAAAGTATTTTGTTTCAAAAATGTTGTTATACGATTGAAGATTTCTAGTTTATAATTATGAATAATGTATAAATAATGTTTTTGTTTGTACCCACCTAGTATTAATAATAATTGTTACCTTTAATTTTAAGACATTCGCATACTATGTAAATTGTTTTATGAATAAATGAACTTGAACTTGAAGTTGAATGCAAAACGAGCTGAAAGTGTTTTGAGTGCGAGTAGATACAGAAGGCAGCACACCAAGCGTTACAAATCTGTCAAAAAAATTTACTTGAATCTGAACTCTATTCCCTTGACACTAAGTTAAAATTGCTTGGGGAAATTTGACAGGTAATGTAACGCTTGATCAGCTGCCTTCTGTACTGAAAAATGTTGCTAACTTACTTTTTTACTCAATTATGATTAGATGAGAAAATAAATTTAAGTGTGCTTATTCTGTGACATTTTTCCAAACAAAATTAGGAGCCCATCCTATTTGGTGTAATGTTATGTATCGTTTTATCTTTTAAATATTTGTCTTATTAGTGTCTAAGCCCAGGTTTGACCTCAATCTTACATGATGGTAAGATTAAAATTTAATTTAATCTGATAGTTAAAACCAAAACTAAAAACTAATTTTACGAAAGAGATGCGTTTAACTCTTTTTAATGGGAAGAAATATAATATTTTGTTTATTGTTTATAGTTTTTATGTTATTTTATTTTAGTTTTCCAAGTATAAAAATTTTAAATAAATAAACACATAGATTCTGTGTACTAAGTATCGGGAATTTGTCAATAAAACAAAAAATACAAATTATTCATCTAAATTTATTTTATCGCCTTCAAAGTAAGCCCCATCGCTTGCAATACAACATCTCCACCGCTTCACCCAGTCTTCCATACATTTTTCATAGGCTATTTGCGGTATGGCCCTTAGCTCATTCAGCGAATTTTCTTTTAGGGCTTCTATCGACTCAAAACGTTTTCCTCGAAGTGGTAATTTTAACGTGGGAAATAAAAAAAAGTCAGACGGAGCCATATCAGGTGAATACGGTGCTTGGTCGAGAACTTTTGTTGAATTTTTCCCTAAAAACTCTTTCACTATAATGGCTGTGTGTGATGGTGCATTATCATGGTGCAGCATCCATGAGTTGTGTTCCCACAAATCTGGACGTTTTCGGCGGATACTCTCACGCAAATACTTCATGACGCCTAAATAATATTCTTTATCGTCGTTGATTCGACCTTGCGGAATGTGTCCGATTGGGGCGAATCTAACGTGGTCAAATTCAACTCCTCCAAAACAAAAGCGTGTCTATTCTCCGCAAAAAGAGCACCTTTACTTTTAAGCCCACTTTCTAGAATGTATCTGTTCCCATCACTGACCAACTAGGGCTTTTGGGCGTCACTATAACGTCCAAATTAAACTTCGGTCAACAAATTGAGTCTATGGCAAAAACGGCTTCCAAACGGCTTGGGTATCATCTCGAAGGTCCGGCGGTACTTCAGCCCTGAACGGCTGCTCAACTTATACACAGCCCAAGTGAGGTCGTGCATGAAGTACTGTAGTCACCTTTGGGATGGTTCTGCCAAATACCAGCTCGAAGCGCTAGACTCTGTTGACCGAAGAGCCCGTAAACTCATAAATAACAACAACCTTACAAATAAAAAATTGCAGACGCTGGAGCATCGTCGTAAGGTTGCTTGTTTGACAGTATTTTATCGGCTACATTTTGGTGAGTGTGCGAGTGCTCTTTTTGACCAACTTGAACCCACCCCTTTTTACCACCGGATTACCAGACGCAGACAAAACTTCCATCCCCATATAGTGGATTTACCAAGAAGTCGAACAAAACGCTTCGATAGTTCCTTTTTGGTACGGATTGCCAAGGTGTGGAGATTGTTCTTTTGCCTGCGTCTGTTTTTCCTGACCACTACAGTCCTGGAACTTTTAAGTGTCAAGTGAATAGGTTTCTCGTGGATGGACGTGTAACACCAAAGTCTTCATGCGCACTTTCCATCAGGTGGCATGGAGGACAAACGTCCTATCATTATAATAAAAAAAAAAATGCTTTCGCTGCGCTTTTTGAACAAAATTGAGCTCTTTTGGAACTAGTAGAGCGGCGACGCGTTTCATGCCTAAAATGACAATGAGAATGTTGTGGACGGACTTAAAAGATATGTTCACCTCACTAGCCAACTCTCTCAGACTCATACGTCGATTTTCGAGCACTAGCTTCTTGATTCTGTCGATGTTTTCTTTGGTCGTAGCGGTTGAAGGTCTACCAGAACGAGGCGAGTCTGCTACTACTTCTCGGCCTTCTTTAAAAGCCTTATACCATTCATAAGCCCTTGTTTTCGATATACAGGATTCGCCGTAGGTATTTCGCAACATTTTTAGTGATTCACCCCATGAAATATCATTCGAAACACAAAATTTAAGGCGCACTCTTTGTTCAACAATATTTTCCATTGTAAAAATCGCCAAGGACTCAAAACTATGACCAACAAGAAGTGTAGTTTAATAGTATATTATGTAACAAGTGAGCGAAGTTGCTAATTACAGTCGAGGCTGTGATTTGAGCCCGAGCCGCAGGCGAGGGCTTAATAATGAGCCGAGACTGTAATTAGCAATGCTCACGAGTTACATACGACGTTTTTCAACACACTTGTGAGTAAAAGACAGACATACGTGGTCATAAAATAACAAACACATTTGATAACAAAGCTGTGAATTGTGATTGAAAAATGGCGCCGAACCTCGCGCATGCGCGTAGGTTTTTTTTCCGCCAAATGTGTCAATGTCTGTATAGCATATACAGCCTATTTTAAGTGAAAATGTTTAATTTGGAGTGGTAAATGCAAATATTTTAATATTTTATAACAAATTATTGTAAATTGTGAATAATTTGTTTGATATACAAATTTGTTTTACTAATATAAGGCGCAAACATTTAAAAATGTATATGGATTTGAAGTGGTATAAAACCTCTTTGTTGTTTCTGAAAATATTGAATGTATAACCCGGACCAATAAAATATGCTCTGTTTACTCGCATGTAATTTGCACAAAGGTACAATGCAACTTTGTAGGATTCATTATATTATGCACTAGGGTATAATATATTATGCACGCGTGACTTATAGCCCAGTTTATAGTTGTAAATTCAATAGAATAACGCTCACTTTACGAGCAAGTGTGTTGAAAAACAACTTAAATGACAGATCCCGCTCAAATTTTGCGCGCTACATCAGTACAGTGCTACCAACATGCAGTAAAAAAATTAGAACGACCTCTTTTACGCGGGTCTTTTTACTGTCATATTCCCGATACTTTTTACACAGAGTAGTATGCTGCTATTAAGAAAGAAGAAGAAAGAAAGAAAGATTGCCAAATGCTACTTAGTACAAGAGCTCGTTAGGTCATAAACAAAATCGACCTCACAAACAAAAAACTGCAGACCCTAGAGCATCGTCGTAAGGTGGCTTGTTTAACTGTGTACTACAGAATAATTTAAGAGAGTGCGCGAGTGCTCTGTGGGAGTTTTAGCTAAGAGAATAATCAGGTCAAAAAGTCTTTTCTTTACAACCATCTTTGACATAGGTATGTCTGACCACGCAAATTCTAAGCGAATATTAATGAGGTCATGTGTTATTCTATTTCCACTTCCAGAAACTAAGCATTTAAAATTAGTTACGGTTTTCAATCAAACTTTCACTAAAGATTACTACAAACATTTTGTAAGCTCTAAAGTATAAAATTAATTAAATTACCTAATCGCGACGCTAGAGAATTCTATGCAATGAATCAACAAAAAGGATTAATAGTGTAGACAGCTAGCAGACGATTATGTTTTTATTAGTGTGAGAGAAGATAAAACATGCTTAAGATATTCAGATATATTCACATTTGAATATAACATTTAGTTTTTCTCAATAAAATATTTTGTTACACACCTACTTATATACATGCAAAAGCTTATATTTATAATATAAAAATATAAAAATATGATATGCTATAAAAATATTTATGCTATAAATAAAATATTTCGCATCTTTGCATCATCATGAGATGTCTCAATAAAATACTTATAAGTAGGTACAAAACACATCGTCGAATATTTTGATATTTTATCAACGGAAGCTAATCGGTCTATCGTACGTCAGACCTACTCTATAGTGTTTATTAGAATGGAACTCCGTCGATGTAATATCAAAACTAAAATGAATATGTAATAAGAAACTCACCTTACGTTGACTCCTATTTGCATCCGACGGACTCGGCATATAAAAGTCCACAATCCCGAGCAAACAGTCATCACAGCGGCAAACGTCACTCGGCAAAGACGACATAGATCCAAAACTGCTGCAACTATCCATAGAGTCTGTTCGCACTAACTTCCCAGTACTTAACGCCTCCATTTTAGCCACTAACAAAGTTTCCATCAGGGAGCGAGGCCGCGCGGGTGACCGCGAACGTCGCGGAAAGTCGGGTGACAATGGTTTGAATCTATTTAGGACATCTGGAGACAACGGCCGGTGACGCGCGAAGTTCAAGGACAAATCCGGTGACATAGCCCGATGGCGGGACAGGTCGGGGGACATGGGACAGGCCGCGACTCGATCCGTTGACGACGTACGCGACAATGGTGGCGTCGCGCTGCGGCAGTGTGACGACGTCATCTTCGTCGCCCGCATTTGTGTTTAGCTAGAGACACTTCTAAAAATTTATCACCCACATGTAAATGACGTCACACATTTGATGTTGAAACTTGTGTTTGTAGTACTTTAATTAAGTATCACATGTAGTTCTATTCAAACGATAGCAAATCTGTTTACATGACAGTGGTGTAATTAGGTGACTGGATAATATTATACAAGTTAGTGATACATTATGCGTTTATCTTTTTACACTTAAAGTCGGCTCTTTGGAACACGGAAATAATTTGTTCGATCAAAAGCTGGTGTGTTTTAAAATAAACATTTATCGTGCGCACGTATTTCAACAAATTACTTGAATAGGAGTCAGTTTAACTCACAATCGGTCATGTGTTTGTATATAAATTGCTGTATCTTTTTCGTTATGGCCAACCCGCTTATAGATAGCGATCTAAATGGGGCATCTGCATTTTGTTTTGGTTTGACGTTTAATAATATTTATGAACTGACTTCAAATGCCACTGGTTGCTATTTATTTGTGAAAAAGAACCAGTTCAAGCGCGTTATTAGTATGATGAAAATCAATTAAATGAAAACACTTGGTGCTCGGAGGCGACATAAATTCAATGGCGGCTTGCAGTACAATATCTACTTTTGCAGTTCTCTATTCGCGTAGTTAGTGGTCGATATAAACAAAACTTGAAATATCGAACAATAAGTGGCTTTATACAGCTCTCAAGTAGGCATTAAATATGTTTATCACGTCGTAACGTATGGCCTTGTAAAGATCAGATTGTGATGACAACACTTTACAATAAATTTAATTAAAATTCTACAGAACTGCGTTGAAAATTTATGAAGGAAATAAATTTGTACAGTATTGATTACGACAAACAAGCTTAGCGACATATATTGAAGTAGGTTCCTACAACATTTATTTCAAGGTATAATACAATAATTTTAAAGAATACCTACTTAAATCAAATGGAAATTTATCAAATAGTTGATGTTAATATTTATCTTTTAACGACAAATAATTACTGTGCACATTATATTTTATTTTCCTCTGCAATAATTATAAGATATTATTTTATCCACATATGTTAGAACTGAGTAATTAAAAAAATACCAAATACCAACCGCGCAATTAAAAAACATCTGAACCGACGTAGTGGAATTTCAAATGCATGGTCACCCTAATAGTGTTATGGGACTGGCTTAGCGGGTGGTCCATATATCGGTTTTATGCCATTTTTGACTGGTGTATTATCATATAATATGTACACACTACATTTTTATCGATACAATAAAATATTATTAGATACGTGATGAGATTCACACTGCGCTAATGAGCATAATAGTCATATTAACATAAATATATTCGTATAAACACTAAAGACCTATAAAAAGTTATCATTAAAGCTTGAAGTTTTTTTTGCAAAATATGTGCAGAATAATTGCATATGGCAAAGTATTTTATTTTATTTTATGAAAGGAATTAGGAAAAGTCTTTGTAAGGAAGGTTTTACATAAAGTCTGTATCGTTACAGCTATTTAAAAAAATGTTTCTTAGCAACTATAGATTGAAAAACAAAACCAAAATGAGCGGTTCATTGACTACACTAGTTACAGCGTAGTGTTATTTATTATTGTGTGGTGCTATACATAATTTATAAAGTAAATAAAATAAGTAAATAAATAATAATTGCTTCCATGCTGGACTGGGAGCGAAAGAAAAACATGGAATGTGCCAGCTGCTTCTCTTCCCGGGCATACTGTAAAAGTCAGTTAAGGGACAGAGGTTTTAAGGGCGTTTTTGTGGTATAGGCTGACTCTACAATCACTACAATAGTCTCTCTCCATCATCTCCTCCAAATTTGTCAAACGTGACATCGGATGGTCTTGAAAACTCTGGTGTTCTGCCTACCCCAAAAGGGATACAGGCGTGACGTATACAATGTATGTATGAATAAAATAAGCTTGTTTTTAAAACGTTTACTTTCTAGCTTTTTTGCTATACATAACTTGCAACGTAAATAAAATAAGCTTGAAGTTATTTTTCTCAGTTTCACCTGCTGGTAAGTGAAGATGAGGTCGTAGATGACAGCACATGGATTTAGGATAGGAAGGACCTGGCTCTTCATAAAATATTGCCGGATCACATCACCGCAGGAGCGCTGATAATTGGCGGCAGATTCTATATGTAGGGTGATCGCTAGACCCCGAAGGGGTCCCACCACCAAACGAGAGCAACTCGATTATTTGCCTTTGACCACACGCTTATCCGGAGTCGGTAGGGCTATTCAAATTCAACCTACAGTCTCGACTTAGTGTATGAAAGAATCTAGTCTTAGAGCCCAGAAATTCACAGTATAGATATCTACAGTAATTCAACTTCATACAAACGGACGAAACGCGACCTACGCGGCTCGACCTCGGCATGCGGCCAGTCGCGAGTGTCTGCATATCGAAACAATCGTTGATTGAATGCGGATTGTTTATGCTTTAAAAGTTAATAATACATCTTTTCGTATGTCTCAGTCGAGGCGCAAGTATTTTTCAGTCGCTAATTTATAAGACCGCTTTGTTATTAAAATGTAAACATGGTTTTGCGACATAAAACGTATTTTTGTTGAACACTTCCTATTCAATTCACAAAGTTTTTTATTTGTTTATATAAAAAAATATATTTGCAGTCACAAAACTAAATGGAAGTCAACTCAAAGAAGGCAAATGTAATTTAAAGGCCGGCAGGCCTACCACATATTAATGCCTAGGCGCAGTAGGCATTAATTTCAAAGATGCGGCCGAGTTGAATTACTTGTTGATATTTGTACTGTGATAAATGCTTTATAACCCTGTAGTTGAATATTCTATTTTTTTATCGTGATTATCTGGTCGTGTTGTCAATCAATTCGGGATCTATCTTTCAAATCTTCTAAATTCAAACTGACGACTTAAGAGAATCTTACTAGCCTGTAGTTAATAAATGCTACTTGTGGCTTAAGATTAATATTAAGTCAATTTTACTTTTAATAACTTTCACAGAAGTTCACCTTAGCATGTAAGATATAAATTAAATAATTAACGGACCGGGATACGATAGTAGAAAAAATCACCATTAAATAGTACCAAATGCTGTAGAGGTTTTTATTTATATCTAAAACGACATGTACACATTAATAAACAAAACCAAGACGAAGTCCGTTTCCTTAAGATAAAAATACAACCATACACAGCAAAGTCTAGAGAGGTTCGATATTGCACTTTAAACGCTGTTAACCTTACTTTCCTTTACTGTATCAATAAATTACGTTGCCACAATTAAAAATTAAGAAACAATCTTAAATATGCAAAGATTAAAAATAAAAAACGACACTACCATCCTTACAAGTTCAGTATTGTAGCCCTCAATTAAAGTGTCGGTATAGTTCTGACAAGTATAATCAAATTTCGGATAATTATACTTTGATTCGTTGACAGTTTAAATAGCACTTTGACACTGAGGTACTTTTGCGACGAGGCATGTAAAATTTTGAATGACGATAAACAATTACGCATCTTGGCACACTTGCTTTGTATAATGCAACGCAGAAAGTTTTGCAGAAAAAGTTTCCTTAAGAGACTGGCCAGTTATAATTGGTTTTGAAAATAATTATAACTAGCCAAAAGTAAAATCCAAATCTGAAATTTCAAAATATTTTTCATTTTCGAATTCTATTTAAATATTACATTTCATTCATAAATAGTCTGCGTTAGAAGTTTTTCCGTAAACATATACAGTGTCTGAAAATGAAATACATACACTGGTCATCACAAAAATCGGCCCACCCTGTTTTTTGCACAATTACTCTTATGATTTCAAAGATAAGTGTTTACAAGTTGACGACCACTTTGGCGACGGGGTAAACCTATCTGCCTCAGACGCCAGTGGTTGCGGGTTCGATCCCCGCACGGAACAAGAAAAAAAAAAATGGTCCGTGTCTGGGTGTTTATCTATTTATTTATTTATATTCCAGGTTCCCCCCTAGTTCGCTATATGGTATCCCATAACACAAGCTATGCTTACTTTGGGGCCATGTAGTTGGTGTGATTGTCTGGGAACTTTTATTTTTTTATTTTATAAAGTACGTTTTATTTAAGCCTAGGGTCGAAGAAGATGTTTGACGATGTTTGAAGATGTTTGATTCTCATAAATCTAAACGCATGTGGGGGGTACCCTTGATAAAACATTAAAATTATCGCTGCTCAGTGCCGTTTTGATAAATCCTTAAGTATTCACTTTTACCCTGTTTAATTTGCAACCAAGCGTTCGCAGCAGTGTAATTGTTGTTAACAAGACTTACTTTATTGATTATCACTGTGAATTGGATTACAGATGCCTAAAATTAGGGACACTACTGAAACTAAATTAGAATGAGTTGTGTCGCTCGAAAATTTGATCTCAGCCAATCTGCGGCTCGGAGAGTCTACCAGAGGTTTCAAGAAACTAGGCAGCACCAGAGAAGAACAGGATCATGATGACAACGGGTCACCACTCAAAGAGATGACCGCTTTATTGTGACATCAGCTGTAATAAATCGGCATCTATCTGGAGTAGATCTCCAGCGACGGCTGCGTGAAGTGCAGCATGGGGCTATAAGTGACAGTACGGTGAGACGAAGACTTTGTGTACAGAACTTAAGACCTCACAAGCCAGCAACAGGACCGCAACTGACCGTAGCTCATCGCCAAGCAAGACTTCAATTTGCGAGGAAACATATTGAATGGACTTTAGACAAATGGGCTTCAGTTCTATTTTGCGATGAGATTTTAATGACTTTACACGACTCTGATTGGCGCCGCAGTGACATGAGAAGGCTAGGGAAACGTTACGCCCAGTGCTGTATACGAGAAACGGTTAGTTACGGTGGAGACTGTAATGTTTTGGGGTGGGATATCTTTGACAGCATGCACAGAGCTGGTTTTTATCAGAATGGGTTCTCTAACTGCTCTTAGTTACATAACGGAGGTCTTAGAAGATCATGTTATGTCGTATGCAGGTTACATCGAAGAAAACTTTGAGTTAATTCATTATAATGTGCGACCACACTTAGCACGCATTGTTACACAGTACTTAGAAGTTCAATATGTACCTAAAATAGAGTTCAAACTGAGATTTCCGCTTTTTTTTGCAAAATGTAAAAAAATAACCATTCAGATTGGTAATTTTTTGAATAATTGGTATAACAGTAAGATTTTAATACAATTTCGTTTATTTAAAATATAAAAACATGAGTTTTCGTATAAAAAGTAGATGGGCCGATTTTTGTGATGACCAGTGTAGATTAAGTGGCCACCACTTTAGTATTAATTTGCATATTTTATGTCACGTTTTCTGTGCTATTAATTTGACCCAGACAAATCGTATGATAAATGTCTTCTAAAGAAAGCTTGATTTTATATGGAAGTATTTAATCTCAAAATTACCTTCGTTATAAAAATTTTAATAGAGTTTATTCATAGTTTTTGAACAATAACCCTATTAAATATAGATTTTTTTATTATTAAATATCTATATTTTTTTCATTTTAATAAGACTTTAATTTACAGCGATTTCATGGCTTAGAACGAATACAAACAAGAAAAAAGACCTTAACTTAAGAAGTCTTTTTACCATACAGATAATGACAGCTTTTTCTTTTTTTTTTTTCTTTTATACATCGTTGCCGACGACGACGGCGGCGCAGGCGCGGTGCCATGGAATCGTAGGTGAGCTACCGATACGGCGGCGATACCTTCAAAAAACCTGATTAAAACGGCTTTTTAATTGAAAGTGAATAATTATACTGCATAAATCAAGAATCGAATACGAATTAAATGTCGTGTTGATAATGCAGTTGCGTGAGCGAGCAATTGATTAAAGAAGAAACATGAAATAAAACTTAGTGGGAGTTGAATAAAAGCTCTTTTTCGAAGAAAGAAATTGAAGAATAAATTGGTAGTTAACATTTTTGGATATATAAATTTATTAATGACTTTATTTCTTTTATTAATTTATAAATATTGAATATTAACGCAAATAACAACAGTACATTTATCGGTCGTATTTACATTAAGAATTAATAAGGGACAGTTTTTTAATTTAAAAAACTGTAATTTGAGTAATTTGACTTCAATTTAAGGGACACCTCGCCTTTGCATTTGTGCAGACTAACGCTAACAACCGCCAGCTGATCAAAAAATTGTTACCTAGTTGTCGTTAAAGTTCTTTAAGATATGGTTTTATGGCGTAAATTTTAAACCAAAAAAATATCGCATATCTGTGATAATGTGTAAGTACTGATGTTTTAAATTTCCTTCTTCAAAGACATTCTCACTTACCGTGAGTTAAGAATAAGATTAAGTACGATTGCAGGTAACATTTAAAACCAAGTATAAACTTTTATCGCTAAATATTTCCGATAAAATATTTCTCACAAATAGATACTTAAATTGATTTATATTTATTTGCAAAGCACGACTTAAAGTTTATTGCGTTGAGGCTTTAATTAATATCAAGACTTTAATTACATTTTGATTCATGCTATTAGAGTTAAAGTGGGCCTGGGTGTTAACTATGATATTCCCTAGATGTATGTGTGATCGTTCTAGAACAAGTATGAAAGAACTAAAATTTGTGGCATATATTTAGTGTCTACAATCTTAAAAGATGTTACTTTTTTTTCGTAATTGGTAGCTTAAAACCCTTTTACAACACACATCTAGTCACACAAAAACGTATTTGTTATCTTCTGCTTACTACAGATAAGGATAACATAAGAAAAATATTAAAACGCACAAAATAGTAGAGTTTACATTACCGATAAAATATATCCACAAAAGCGGTGAAAGTTCAGGCAATTTTACGTTTACCATATACTTACTGTTTTAAAATGTAAATTCTTTACATTACCTAATTAAAATACGAATTTGGCTGTGGGCAGCACGCAAGCATGTTTTGTTTTGGAACGGAATGTAAAAACGTTGTCGGTTTGACAGCTCCGTAATGACCTGTCAAAACCAAACAATGGATCATTATAGCGCGAAAAATTGTTTGTAGATCTTTGTGCTTTTTGTTGCGTTTAATTTTGACGAATAGTGTTTTTTACTTGACAAATGCACTTAATAAAAAATTTTCTTTATTGCCACAGAACTTAAAAAATAAACATTTTAACATTTTAATCAATGACAACGTGGGCGGCCTTATCGCTTAAAGCGATTTCTGCCAGACAACCCAGGCAACATAGCACTTATTGCTATGTTTTCCTTATTTTTTCTTTGCTTATTTTTTACATAATTAAAGTGGCTACCGGAGCGTAACTGTCTTAGCCGTTACTGGTGCGCTACGACTTCGTTTAAATATTAACCTCTTTATAATAAATAATAATAATCATTTAATTCAGGAACTTAAGAATAGTACAAGATGTTTAAACTATATCTAAGACCCATAGTAAATATATACCTTAACCTAAAATACATACAATATATAAAAACTACACAAATTTACACTAATTCACACGTATGGGCTGCGACGTGGGACGCGACATCCTAGTGTCAAGTATCCGTCCTCGGAAGCGACGGAATACGACACCCTGCAAAAATCTTCCTTCATGTAGGTCGACAGATGTTCGGTCGGCATTCTCACCACAAAGGAGTTGAAGCTCACTCTGTGGCGGGACTCCAACCGCTCGACCATCATGTTGAGTCCTGTCTTCGCGTGCAGATACTCCACTACATCCTTCGCCGTGAAGAAGTTTGTATGTATGACAGAAGTTTGTATGTAGGAATAGTTTATATTGTGATTAGTTTTGTTTGTTAGCAGTCTAAATGTATCTAGATAGTAGTTTAGTTTCATCTTAATATTAATAGTTTTAACATCAAAAACATAGTCATAACACCCAAAAAACACATAAGTACCTAACAATTTACCTACTTTGAAATAAAATGGCTGGAAAATTCATACTAAATATAAAAAGACAACATAAAAGCGCCTTTCTTTCAATATTTCTCTTACACTTTCTGACCACTCAATTATTTTTCTATTTTAAATCTAGGTAGTTGTTTTTAATATTGAATAAAGGCTGTCGATCTTTCTCCTTAAGAGTAAGCAAATTCCCCAATTCCCTGATCTAATAGGTGCTTGCCTAAGGGCAATAAAATGGTTATACAAGGTGACTGGTGGGTCACTTTTGAAATTCCAGGACGTGATAGTTTGAGATCGTACATGGAGAAAAACTAAAATATAAAATAATTAATAAAAAATTATTTACTGAGTAAACTTTACCGAAAGTTAAAGAATACATTACGCAACGCATGGTTACACTGGTACGGACGTACGTACAGCAATACCAACACAGAATAGGTAGGTAGGTATAGATAGATGGCTTCACGAACGGTCGTCAACCTAGTAAAACTCTTTATTTACTTATAGGGAATTCTGATGAAAAATTTAGTACCTAATTTTATTACATAATTATGATCAGAATTGAGTGCGAGTATTGTGGAGTACATTCTAAAATTTGTCACCAGTCACCCTGTTTATTATAATATAATATACAAATGTATAGGTTACAAAAAAAACATTACTAAATAAACATTGCTTAGTTAGGTGCTGCGGGTGATATAAACACAAAAAAATCGTTGTAGTGACATCTAGAACGTAGTGATTGTATGTTTTTTGGTGACACCTAAGTTTATTTGATTGATATGCGTTCCTAATTTATTTGACATCGTCTACAAAGTACGCCATTGTTTTTGCTTTGTCGATATTGTCGACCGTTACATTGCGACGGTAAAAAATATCATGCTCGTGAATCTTGATTATAAGCAACACCTATAAGTAACCGTACTTAAATTAAAAGTTTTAAAGAATTGTATGAACGGATTTATTAGTTATTTAAAGTTAAACTATTTAAGGGATAATTTGAGCTACATTTAATCCTGACGAATAGTCCTTTTTACTTGATAAATGCACTTAAGACTCCAGAAGATCACCAACTCGTTCATGGGTCAATGTGTACGCTTTATTTTATAATAAAATTCCAAAATATTTAAGATTAACCCAAATCTATAACCTATAACCTAGGATAACCTTAAATCTATCGAAGCACATACGTGTTTTTTTTTAGAAATAATCTAAAAAAAAATCACTTATGTGTTATGTGAAAAGGGTGATATCCGGATGCAAGAAGATGGGATTCCCTGGCTGTAAATTGTAATTGTGTATTTTTTTTCTTATTTTTAAAAGATCTCTTCTCTTCTTCTCAACAGATCGACTTTCCGAAGTGGTGGTAGATTCAGTTCAATTTGTAAATTGTTTGACTTATTTCAAATGTATTTAAATACTTAAGAAATAAAAAATATTTGAGTTTGAGCTAATATTTTGCACACAGATGCACCAAACATTACTAATATAATGAAACTGAGTATCAGTTTCGCGATTATTTCGGAAATACGAGACGGATTGCATATACATATGTAAGTTAAGCTCTTGGATAGGGTGAAAGGCTATAAAATTACCATGAAATTGGCGCTGAGTTAGTGAATAAAATTCGGAGTACGAAATACTCCAGTTATAATAAAATATGGCACAATTTTAAAAATGTAAACAAAAGAAAACTGGATCTGAGTTAATATTGACAACGTTGTCACTCATGAATAATCTCTTCCAGGCAACATTTTATTTTACAGACTAATAATAAATGTCAAATGTTTGATGTCATAAAATTATCTTAAAAAAAAGTAATTGTTAACGTATTACTTGTATATATAAACTTCAAATTTTCTCAAAGTATCTTTTCAATTTCAAAATCATAGTCTGGAATACACGACCGTGGCACGATAAAAAATTAAAAATCGATATGTTTATTTATTTGCTGAACAAGGCCGAACCTTGCTAGCCCTGAAAAATTTACAACAACCGGTGTGTATGTCTGCGCGTGTATTACTCGTAATCCCTTCAAGTAAGGCAAAGTAACAGCAGGGACCGGAAAACCCCTTTATTTGATTAAGCCTATTGATAGGGTAACCCTATCAAAACCTTACCATATGGAAGTGTAACCCTATTGATATGGTAAGCCTATCGACGTGGTAACACTTTGAATAAAGTTAACTACTTTCGGATGCGCTTACCCTGTGATAGGGTTAGCCTATTTCTATCTCTTTCCGCGCATGCTGTTGAATTCGGAAGTATAATTCGAAGTGCGAGATTGAATAGATGGTGATATTTTTGATAATTTGATATTCTTAGAGATTAAATTTGCCTGCAGGTTTTAAAACCCTATTGAATCGGTAACCTTCAATAGGGTTTTCGATAGGCTTACTGTTTACATGAAGCTAACTCTATTGATATGGTAAGCCTTAAATTAGGGTAAGTCTTCGATACGGTTACCAAATTGATAGGGTTTTTTAAAACAAGTCTATGAAAAACCCAATCAAAAACCTCTTTAAGGGTAAGCGGTTCCGGTCCCTGAGTAACAGCCAAGTAAGTAAGTAAGATGCCAGAATAGACGTTCATTAAACAGGTATTTAATAAGTGTGAGACTCATTAAGTTGATTTCGTGTTTGTGGTGTGAATTATGGTTGGAAGTTTAATTAAAAATATGTCTTCTTTTTAAAATGGCTCGTGAAAGTACTGGATTAATTTTAGTGTTCTTTATTTGCAGGTAGTATGGTCAGCAAATTAAAATTATTGGCTGTTTAAAAAAATATTCGTTTTAACCTTTACAATGCTAGGTGAAAAGTAAAAAAAATGAGCAATTTACAATCCAGCGGGAATAACAGGATAAAATTAGCCTATATGCTATTCCAGCCCGTAAATATCACTTGGTATGCCAAATTTCATCCAAATCCGTCAAGCCGTTTTGCCGGAACAAAAATCCATATATCCATCCGAGCTTTTGCATTTATAATATTATTAAGAACGTCAGAATCTATACATCATTACACCCATTCAAACTTCGAATCAACACGTCGAAAAATCAAAACAACGTTGACTTATAAAGTACCCCACGACTTTCGGTTAGGCCGACGACGTGGCTGTTGTGTATGGACACGTGCGTGCTCACGCGAGACGCACCGTTGTTGTCAGTAAGAAAAGCGCCACCAACCCAAACATAGTGTATATTCCAAAATGTCGAACAAAGCGATAGCTACTTTTTGGTAAATATGGGTCGCCAAGATGTAGAACGAACTGCCTGTTTTTCCTGACCACTACAATCCTGGTATTTTGAAGCGGCAAGTGAATAGCTATCTCGTGGATGTGAGCCAACATCAGATGCTTAACTTATATGTTTAAATGTAATCAACAAATCAAAAAAACCGACTTCACGTCAAAACTTAAGCTGAAGTATAAGTTCGTCAATGTAAATACTCTCCGTATTCATACATATTTCAAAAAAAAAATTACATGGAATACTCAATTGTAATTGACATTTGTATGGGTATCACCTCTGAAGTATCCTCTGTTATATGAAACAAGAATATACAAAATCGATTTATAATTGTCCAAAAAATCGCGTAAACGTCCAAAAAAAACGTCCTTTTAGAAGTCACTTGAAAATAGCGCCCTAATTATTCTGCGCGGTCACACAAACTTACTTATTGGCTACATACTTGGTGTATCAATTGAGGTAATTAAATACCATCATTACAAAGAATGGCAATAAGTACTACAACAAAAAAACACTTTGAACTTTCAACATTATTTACGAGTTACAATATAAACATAACTTTTGCTTAAAGTTCAACAGGCTCTTAAAGGACTCAAGGATAGGCCTTAAAATATGTTTACAGCTAATAAAAGGGTTATTTAATAAATAATGATCGCATTATTTAATAAACTTGAAGAGAATATTCATAAATTATAGTTTCGGTTGTCTGTCTCTATAATCAGTTACATTGAAGATGGAATTACTTGAGGTATGTCGTTTAATTTATGTTTGTCTGTGCAATTATTCCTTTAAAGTGCTTTTGAAATTTCCTCTTGCAATGCAAAGGTTGCTAAGAATATTTGGGAGGTATGCAAATACCTGGGACGATGTACAGTCGACATCATTGGTTGCTATGGGAGATATACATTTGAGTACAGTGCGGACATTTCAGGTGCTGTGGAAGTAATTCGCGTGTTTGTGCAAAAAATATTATCAGACAATCTGTTGTTTCAAAGAATTTCTTTGAAAGTACAAAAACCAGACTTAAGCTAATATCGAATAATAGTTTATTTTTTTTGTCTACAACTAAAATGTACGACATGAATAATTTAACTAACCGTACTATTCTTCATTTAACGAAATTAACCACCAAAGGAAACTGCGTTTGCGCATCGGTGAATTGAGACCGTATTTGCCAATGGACAAACGATAACTTAATATGGGTGTATTCTTAAATAAACTGCGAGAATTTCAATCTTTAGCCCCCACTATTCAAAGTGACTAAAGAATATAAATAAATTTCAAAACTGCTTTGTTCCATTCACTCTTTTACTACAAAATAAAAGAGCGCAATCATATTTAAGCAGTATTTTGAATAAAATAGGTTTATCATATACATATTTATAAATTGTAGGGTAGGAGTTCAACTAAAGGGATGAAGTCGTCTAGTTTTCCATTTCATGGGGAATTTCCCTATATTTTAATCCAGAACATGGTTAATCCATCGTGCACCAAATTTCAACAAAATCCATAAATAAATACAAAAAAAAGTTGAGAATTAAAAATTTAAATTAAGCTCTCACTTTTACAAATAACTACAGATAAAAAAATAAATTCCCTGATAACGGAATAAAAACAAATAAATTTGACATTCGAACGTGCGCTGATAACATCGCTGACTTAATTATCACTATCATTCAATCTTGTTAAATTTGACAGTTAAATGGATGCTTAACCAATATTAATTAAACTCATTGCGCCTCGGGTCCGCATAGATTTGTTGTGGATAAAATGTTTGAGTTACATTCACTCAATCAAGATTAACGTTTGTGTTACGAATACTCAATGAAAATGAATACTTTTGAAATATTAATTGCATTTAGGACTACTGTTCTCATACTGCCATTAAAAATACTTTAAATTGCAATTATATTTGCGCGCTTTTATATACGTAGATCCTGATCTTGTCGGATTTTCTCCATAAAATATACCCTATAACCACCTTCATGAAAACTTAGAAACATTGTCAATATATTTACAAAGACCACTGATTGAAAATCCAAATGATTTTAAGATCATGAGATTTTAAAATTCAACAAAGCCGCAATTATTAATTTAAGTTTCTTTTTTTACATTTTCCTGTGCAGACGTGTAAAAGGAAATTCAACCTGGTCAACTTAGTGTACCGTAAAAGGCAACTGTTTGGAACTGATAAGAGAACCGCCTGCTTGGTGGCAGGCTCCCAGGATAAAGACTTCCTATTAAATCTCCCTTTCTATAGAATCTTCAACTTTACGAAGAATCAGTTCACAAAAAACAGAGACTCTACCACAACATTTTTACAAACAAAACAAACATACTTTATCACCCATAAATCTTCTTTCTCAAGCAGCAAAACAGCAATTATAAATAAACGGTTGCAAAAACCAGCATTCGCGACATACCACAAATAATTTCCTACATAAAACAGTTCGGACACTCACAATAAAATTCCTCATTAAACATCTTGTATGATCGTTGGAAACAAAAACTAAATGCATCGTAAATTTTTTTATTACATTCAACTCTTTAAAACCTAACCATAAAGAGTAGGCATTAATATTGAAGCAAGTAATAAAATTGTTTCATATTACAAAGAACCAATAGCTTACAAATGGCTGGTAAACTAGTATTGCCATGTTTGCAATGTGGCCATGGGAAAAAATATCTAATACCGATACCCGAGAAAAAGTATAAAATTGGTGGCGAAATGTCGGATTCTGGGAGTTGCGTGGTGAGGCATGCGTAAGTGAGGAGATGCTATCGTTTTTGTGGCGCTACCATTGTAACTCGAAATTTGAATAGTTTACTTTAGATATTGCACTCAACTACATAGGTACTCATTGTGAGTAGAGAAAAAAAAATATTTCTAGATAACAGGAACTTTTCGACTGCCGCCGTAGGCTAGCGTCCATGGTATAAAGGCGACATTTCCGAATTCAACCGCTTTTATTGTAATAGTGGGTTGAAGACACTTACAATGTTAGTTTGTGAAAAAAGACATAAATCTTCTTCTTCTTTAGGTGCCATCTCCTATCGGAGGTCAGCGATCATCATGGCGATTTTAACTTTATCGACGGCCGCTCTAAACAATGACTGAGTGCTCATCCCGAACCATTCACGCAGGTTTAAAAAAAAAACATAAATCTTACGAAAGAAAAAAACATAGAAAAAATAGGCAAGTAATTCAATATTTTATAAAAAAAAAACAATGTGAAACATTGACCAACACTAACAACTTTCGCAGCATATTAGGCATTATTATCTATACTGGGTGTATCACATCACACGAGGAGAAGAGCATATTTGAGGCTCACAGGTGTCAATTATTCATAGGCATCTTCAATAATTATGGGTCAAATAATTTAAACAAAAAAGCCAATTTAAACAATATACGTCATAACTTTATCTCAAATCTCATAACTTCGGTTTTTTTGGTCAAAGTCATGTCAAAGTCGGTTAGGGAGGCGAATTTATCGCCTTTAGATAGACAGACAGATATGAACGAGAGAATAGTGTTAACTGCTTTAATTTTATTAAATGAATTATCAACTTTTTCGAAAAATATCAACAAAGAAAAAATATTTTTAAATAATTACTTCAAACGCTTATCGCCGGGTCATTTCCAGCACTTTCGTTTAAAAGGTACTTTCTTGGTATTTTCGAGCAATTTTCCAATGGTAGCGGTCACATATACAAAACCGTATTTATCATTAGATCATGTTTGCTGGTACATGTAAGTGAAACCATTAAATTTATTGCTTTATAAACCAACAAGTAATTTATTGTATTATTGCCTATGTCCTGCGTGACAGATTTATTAGATTAATTTTGACTTTCATATGAATTTGATTTTCTATGTAGAGGCATAAGTTATTGGACTTTAAACTTAAATCAACATTAACAACTTGTAGTTGTCGTTCATTGTAAGAATTGCGAAATGTTCCGCAACTTTAGTTTTAGTATAAAAAGGTCAACCAGTATTTGACATATATTTTTTAATAAATAATATTTGGGAGTTGTAATTAGAATAGTATTGAAAAATACCAAATACAAAATTAAGAATACTTATTTTAATTATATAGCAATAACATCCTTAATTTAGTAAAACAATACAAATAATTTAAAATGTACAGAAGGCAACAGATCAAACGTTACATTATCTATCAAATTTCCCCAACCAATTTTAACTTAATGTCAAGGGGTAGAGTTCAGATTTGTGACGCTTGATGTGCTGTACAAAACACTACTTTCTCACTCTTATAAAAAAGAAATACCTACTATGTTATTCAAAATGCGATATAAATTACATTCTCATAAAGTGACAATAATTTTGAAGTTTTAAAAAATGGGCCACAGACTTCTTTTTTTTTTAATATGTCTCGATGGTCATGTATTCGAATTATAAATACAAATTATGTGAAACAGATCGGCGAGTGAGTTATTTAATTAACATCAAAATTAGTAGACCTCTAGCTTATTTATATTCATGGCATTCTATCATTTGCAATTTTTAATAGGGCTACTAATTCCACAAATTAACAAGGTTTTTTTTCCACATCTATTATTGCATTTTTTTCTGTGCTACGTAAAAAAATTGTTGATACTAAGGCCTGCTACTTGCCAGGAGCAGGTACATCGTTTATAGGAAGGCAAGCAACGTTTCTCCTGGTCAGTGCTATCGCAGATTACCTATTTACTATTAATTTACATTTAACTACACAAACTGACATCCGATCTATGTGGCCCCAAAGTAAGCTTTATTATAGAGACCATACAAGGGAACGAGGGAGTATTCTACCATACACCCAGATCCGAGCCAGTTTAAAAAAAAATTCCCAAATTGGCTCCAAACCTAGGCAGGTCCAATCACACCGCAGTATCAGATGCTCAATCAGTGCTCTATTTTTCAGACATCCACAAAGTACAAACCAACACTAAGCTGCAGTACGATCACAGAACTTTATCGTTTAGTATATTTACAAATGTTTTTATAGTGTAGGTTGACACATGAAAACCGACGCAAGCAGATAGATATATTGACTTTGTAACAACAGAATCGATTCCTTATCACTGTTGTCAGAAATTAATTTTATTTCTAATGCCAGACTACCCGTTCGCCACTCACGAAAGTTAAATATATTTGTGCCACCTAATCTTCGCAAAAACTACTGTCGTAATAACTTTTTGTACCGCAGTGTTGACTCGTATAATTGAATATAAGATGTGCAATATGTGTATCCCGAAATTATAATTATTTTTGTAAATTAAGTTTTTTGGGCACTCCTTGTCTTTTGTGACTTGGTGACTTACAGCCTTAACCTCCTCGTCACTTAATAGAGATCAAATAACATTGCAGCGAACTCATCCAAGTTGCGCTGTCTGAGGTCCTGTTAGGATCTATGCAAGGAGATACATAACGTACATAAGTTAAAAATGGTTGAAGGAAAATTGAGTTTTTTTTTTTTAAAGAAAACCTTATTTAAAAGCAATGTATTCTTGATAAGGCTTTACATCTTTGTTTATTTTCATTATTAGTTTATTATTATTTATACAGGGCGTGGCGTAATGAATGATTAACCTGGTAACCCATGGGAAGAGAGCACTATTCAAGTTCAGAAACATGAATGTTATGTTCAGTAAAAGCCTTCCACTGCCGATATATTCGAAATTTAAAAAATATTCCACCCTTCGTAATTCTTTTTGGTGCCATGACTATGGATAATGAGTAAATAGCAGCCTTATAATTGAAATGAAGAGGATTGGATCCTCTCTGCTTGACGAATATTTGTAAATATTTGTCAAAATAAGTATATTGCTGTCCTATAAATGATGTGGTAACATTACAAGCTCTGCTTAGTTAAGGGCCAGATGGCGCTGTATGATAATAAATAGTCTTGTAGTATGATTTATTTATTAAACTCGCATTTGCCAGCCCTATACAGAGGCTTCGTAGTAATTTATCCAATTCCCTTTTAGAGATAATTTAACATTTTATTGTTGCCTTATAAGATGAAAGATTGCTTAATCTCGGCTATACTAACTCTACTTAAAGTTAACTGAACCTAAATAGTAACTTAATTGCTACTTATTTATTCATACAAATTAAGCATGTGACGGTTAGATTTGTCATTAAATTAATGTCAGTTGTTTTTGACAAAGTTTAGATTATATTAGAATAGCTAATTGTGCACTTAGGAGTTTTATGACAAGTGACCTCAGTTGTCTATATGGCTTGGACTTCAGCCTTTCTGTATGACTTCATTTATTAGTTTTTTTTTATTTAAATTGGCCATATCCTTATGAATATTAGCGAATGATGTTCACTTGTCTAGTTGTCTTGTAAACGATGGTCTATTATTTTACTAACACTTAAATAAACTACACAAGAGGCGATGCGCTTATTAAAATTTACCACTATAAAATAAAAAGTATAAAAAGATCCACTAGCATTTAAACACTAGATCACCAAAACTTAAATCCGAAATTCCAATACTCTACGATGAATTCCTTACCGAAGAAGTATGTCGATATTGTAACAATATATGCAATATATATACAATTTTCTTTTCTCATTTGTAGACTTATTTCTTGGTTAACATCAGAGTTCACTAAAAAACAATTTTGCCGAATAAAGATATTACATTTCTATAGGCTTCTATGTATATAGCCCTTTCTGTCATGGTGATTTTCGTTGATCACCCGTTGGAAGAATGCCAAAAAACCCACACTTCTTAGAATACAGATTTCTTGGGTACTACACAAGCGGGATGCCTTGCTAACTGTTAATCTTTTATGCCGCTGTAAAATTACATATCTAAATAAGACTCAGTATTGTCTGATTAATTAGGATTCATTATATTAATTGGAATTCGTTTTTACCTGCAATTTATCGCATTTTAATATAAGTGAGTCTATCAATAATTTAGGTCGTAAAGTGTAACGTAGGAATAGCGCCCCTGGGTAGGTGTAACCCAGCTTGTTGTTTGGATCATCTCATTATTTATGATGGCGATGAGAACTTTATTAATATGTAAATTAAGATATACTTTGGTAAACGTATGCCAGGAATCATCTCATTACTTACGACATGCAATATTCGATATGAGTTTACTATAAAATACATTTTTAAACATACCCAAAGACGTAAAATGTACAAATAAAATAAGTTTAAAGTTGGTAACCCTAACAGAAAATAACGGCTATAAAATAACTTTTCAGTATATTTATCGGTAGTAAATAACATATTTGTCCAAGATATTTTTATATAAATGATTATGTTGCTATAAAAAGGAACTGACCGCTTTTTATTTTGCTGTAGACCTCCTGCCGCGTGTTGCGCAGAAAAATCTGTATCATTTAGTTAATATAATAGAACATTGCTGTGTTGTAGGTTCTTTCAATTTTTGTATTTATTATCTGGAAACACCTGTTTTAGAACTTACTCTATTTGAACAGATTCGAACAAAATACATAGTTTACTATGTATATACATAGTTTAAGTCGACACTTCTTCGATACTTGGTCGAAACATCGACTTAGTAAATAAATGAATATTGAATACGTTTCTAAGTCCTGACTTATTTAAAATTTTAGTATTACATGCATGCACAACTTCACGCATCCCTCACGGGGTAGGCAGAACACCAGAGGTTATAAAACATTACAATGATGGAGAGAGACTATTGCAGTAACAGGGGATCAGCCTATTGCCCACAAAAACAACCTTCGATGAATCTCTGTCCCTTAACTGACTCTTATAGTATGCCAGGGAAGACAAGCAGATGGCTCATTCCATGTTTTTCTTTTGCTTCTAGTCCAGCATAATTCTGTTTATTATGTAGAATAAGAGACGTTTCGTTGAATTCCACATCTTAACTCGATTTTGACACCAATGGGAAGATTCACTCAAAAATAATCTTTATTTTATTTGAATACTTTAAATAATACATACGTAGCCATGCGATTATTGAGACCCAAATATAGTGTCATTGACCATAATTTCCATTAATAATTAACAGAATGAGAGGATAATTCGTATAATTTACTATAAAACTTATATTGAAGGACCTACGTGAGACGATCTCATCGGGACAAAATCCTTCATAAACTTGAAGGAAGTGCCTTATCAATTAAGATAAAAGCAAGCATCATAATTGCTATGAATTTAAGCAGAAAGACATTGTACCACATCTTGTAGTTATGAATCTCTTTGTCGGCTTTTATTACTTCTTATTTTTTACCTTGTGTAGATAGTAATGGGGTTGTGACTTCCGAATTAAAGTTTGTGAATACAAACTTGGTCAGGAAAACTTTTGTATAGAAGAAGCTAAATAATACAAAGTTTAAGTCACCTTTTTATCGAACTGTAAATACTTCGAGACACTCAGTTATGCCCGCTTGGACTGAATTGGCAAAGAAAACTCAGGGAAAGGAAGGGTTTTTCATGGTAAAAATATCTACGTATTTTATTGAATCATAAAACAAGACAGTTCTAGTTTCAATTGAATATCGAAACTAATAAATTACACACCTACGAAGAAGAGTAATAGATCTATAAATAACAAATGAAATTTATATCTAATAACCTCATACCCACTGGCTGATTTAAGCAAGTTCAAGCTATGTTATACAGCAATATATCTTAACAGAAGTTTAACTACCAATCCTCAGCCCATTTTATGACAAATCAACACTATAAATCGAATTTACGAAACACCTCATTAAAAAAATTACAAAATTCGCGTCACTTACGCATAAATTACATTTTTTACAGTAATGAATGATTCATTTAATTTTTTTTTCATCATAAGCAAGATTAGATGCCGACTAAGATATATTCTTTGCCTGTCAGATAAACGAAGATTCAAAAGGCAATGCTTTAATTTAATACAATTTAAATGTTAATATGTTATCTGTGGCTTCGACAGTATGCTTTATATTTCACGAGCCGAAATCGTGAGCGTATGCTTAGCGAAATGATTTGCAGATTTAATTATGATGTTTTTATATGTAGCGCTATGTCGAACTCGTATTCGTCAATTATGTATGTTGTCCTACTGAAACTTTGCTATAATGTTATATTTTAAAACGCATATTTCATGCATGAAAAAGTTGTCTACCGTTTTCACGCATGAAATAAAATATGCGTTTAAACGATACTTAATCACGTTTTAACGCCTGGCTAACATCAAGACTGATTCAATTGAAAAGGCTATAAATAAGTAATTGTATCGAAATAAAAAAAAAAACTCTTCCATGCTGGACTGGGAGCAAAAGAAAAACATAGTATGAGCCAGCTGCTTCTCTTCCCGAGCGTACTGTAAAAATCAGTTAAGTGACAAGGCTTTATTGACGTTTTTTTGGGCCATAGGCTCACCCCCTGTCACTACAATAGTCTCTCATCATCATTACAATACCTCCAAATTTGTCAAACCTGACATCAGATGGTTCTATAGCCTCTGGTGTTGTGCCTACCTCATAAGGAATACAGGCGTGAAGTTATATGTGTGTGTCTGTGTGTATGCGTAAAACAGCTATTTTTTACACCACAACTTTTAGGTGTCTGTAAAGACATTGACCAGTTCGGATTAATATGAAAATTCGTGAAAAAATTGACTTAAAATCATATAGTTATATAGAGAATCGTGAAAATTTAATCCATTATATATTTTCACATTGCTTGTCGAATACGATGGTCAGCAAAAACACTAAATATTCCGTGTACTATCAACCATCAACAAAAACAAGTCAAGCACCTACACCTTAAACGAGAAACTAAATTGGACGCAATAATTCGGGTATCAAGCGATCAGACAGCGATAAGGCGTGGCATTCTATTGTAGTGGAAACTCAGTGACAGACAGACAAACAGATGAAATCTGATTGAACGACAGAGGGGCGTGAAGGTTAATTTGATAGGCGGAGGTCTCGCTGAGCAATTGGAAAAAAAAATATTTTTATCCTACAGTGTAATTTAGATTTTATTTCGTATCAGTGTCTTTGCAGACACCGTGGTCACGGATAGAACTTTAGAGAGAAAGTCTTTTATTTCATATAATTCACGGTGAAAACTTCTTAAGTTATCCAGTATTGGGATTGTTAGATACCTAACAGTAAAATGTTAATAAACACGAAGAAAAGCGATTTTTTTTGAACAACCTGTACAGAATCTCAGACAGTTAAATGGAATTTTATTTTATAAGTCCGTGTATGTATTAATCTGACTTCAATAATATCTAAATAATTATTATTAATAACAAAACTTTTTTAATGTGATTAAGGCAGTACCATAGTTTTGCCTAAAATACCAAAACTCTATTATCAGCAAAAAATAAACATGGAGTCAAAGCAATATATCACAATAATTCATGGAATTCTTTCTTAAATATTTTACATAAACTTTAATATACTCATCGCGATAAAAACGGGGCGGAAAACTTGTCTTGCGCATAATGATCAACTCACGCGCACCCTACCCTACAAAAATACGCACAATGCAATAACATATGAGTGTGGCAACAATATTTCAATCGTAATGAATTCATTACCAGCCAGCTACCACAGTCAACGAAATAAAATAGTAGAATCGTGACTCGTACCTACAGGGCGCTCTAATATAAGAATATATAATATTTGTCCACGTCTAGTTGGCTGGGTGACCATTAATTTTGCATATGATTTATTGAGGCCTAGTATACTTGTTGCTTGCAGCTGTAAAAGCTCGCTTATTAATGTTACTTGCTAATCAATAAGATTCGGTTTCACTTTGGTTTGTAGTGCTAAGATTTCCTATGGCTCATTATATCATTCTTTAAGAAGAGAAAATGATAAACAATGGTTTTGTTCCGTCATGAACAAACAAAATTTAAAAAGCGATATTACTCAGTCGTAGGATTTTGGAAGTTTCATTTCGAAGTTTGTAATGCCAAAATTAGCATCAAAATATCGAGATTTAAAGTGAATTCGTAGCCCAATGGCCAGGTGCTCGCTAAATAACAATTATTTGTGAGTTTCGTAAATATTTGAACGTTTTTAGATTTTACACTGCATAAAATTAATAGCTAACAAATGTTAGGTAAACAAATAAAACGAGTAATTATAGACTTAAACTTGTGAATTACCTCCAGTCAATCTATTTTTAGTAAATAATAGTTTCCTATTACTCACTTGTTTAAGATAAACAAATTATCGTATCTATACATAATGTGTGAACTGCGTAATTCGTTAAAACCATAACAGTTATTTGTTATTTTTTTCCATGTCCGTTAAAAGAAATTAAAAAAATATATTGTTAAACACAAAGTTGTTAGTGTTCAATGTTCATGTTGATGTTGGGGTCAATGTTCACCCCATGGCTGGTGTGTTCAAATGTGTTATGTGAGTAGTGTATATTATTCTACAGTATTACGGTCGTCAAGTCAAGTTAGTTTAACCTAATGTTACATTTATTTATTAGTTGGATTGATATACTTATGGCAAAGTCGTCATTTTGCTTGTGCTTAAAATACATGAAGACTTTTTAAATAGTTTTTAAATGTTTAATGGAATACAAATTGCAATAGGACTTTTGAGCTGGTACTTAAACAATTGTTACAACAGTTAGTTTTATAACGCGCATGCGAAATGGATTGGGCTGAAATTTCACATGCCTGATTAGAGCATAAACCGAAATCACATAAAATATACTGCTTATCCTGATATTCCAAGTAAATAAGAATTAACGCGAGTAAAAGGGTAATAGCCAGTTAAATTATAATTGTTAAGTTTATAATGTTTAAGCACTTAGATGAGATAATGTTTAAACGACGAGCACTTTGAGGATGGGGTAAACCTATCAGCCTCAGACGCCAGTGGTTGCGGGTTCGATTCCCGCACGGAACAAGAAAAAAAAAATGTTCCGTGTCTGAGTGTTTATCTATTTATGTTTTTAAATTCTAGGTTCCCCCCAAGTTCGCTACATGGTATCCCATAACACAAGCTATGCTTACTTTGGGGCCATGTAGTTGGTGTGATTGTCTGGGTTTTTTTATTATTTATTAATGTAAGTACATACTAGGTTACATTAGTTTTTTTCCTAAATTTAATTAATAAGTGATGGTGTAGAGGCTCATGTGCCTATCATTTGCTACAGCTGGTTTAACGCCGATTAATAATTTATGGCCACTCATTAATTTATCACGACAATTTCCGTGCTTCGTAAAGCACGTACATAACTTCACGCCTGTATCCCTTATGCGGTAGGCAGAACACCAGTGGCTATAAAACCATCTTATGCCACGTTTGACAAATTTGGAGTTAATATAATGATGGGTAGACTATTGCAGTGACAGAGGGTCAGCCTATCGCCCTCAAAAAAAAAACCAATAAAATCTCTTTCCCTAAACTAACTTTTACAGTTTGCCCGGGAAGAGGAGCAGCTGGCACATTCTATAGTTTTCAGCAGTCGTTAGCGTTTGTCTAAAGCCATTTCTGCGACAAAGAGTCCCTCATCTCTACTGTAAAAGATAGTTTAGGGACAGAGATTTTATTGGATTTTATTTTATCTTGCATTAAGAAACGGATAAAATTTTATTTAAATCATGAAGACAAAAACATTTCATAAATGTTTTTCACAACTTTAACCTTAATTTCTACTTGTGTAAGGCACAAACAATTACGATACAAATAAATAATTCGCACACGCTCTAACTCTCAAATGAATCATTTAATAGTTTTACATTAATCGCACGGTCGTAGGAGTATCAATTAGTAAAGACATTAATAACGCGATAAATTTTATCTTTTAATTTAAAAGTGACTAACTTTCCTAAATTAATAATTTATTGACCTGCCTACATGATGTAACGCCTAGTCTATTTTAAGATGTAGGTATATGCGGTTATAGTAAAGAATAATAGAGTATATTTTAATAGAAATGAAAAGTATAATATTTGAACAGGATTTTTTTAAATCATTTTATTTAAATTTTAAGAGGTCCGTACCAAAAAGTAATAATCAACAAATGCAGAGCATAAAAAAAACTTCACGTCTAAACTTTGGCTGAAGTATAAGGTGATCAATGTATAAAGATGCTCCGACACAAACATATATTTTTTTTAATTAAAAATAAATTCAGGCAGTACTCAATCTATTTCGATGAAATTTATATAGGACCACCCCTTAAGTGTCCTATATGAAACCTTATATAAAATATTTTCAATATTTAATAATTTATTTTAAAATTTTTGCATTTAATTAATGCTCAATTATTCTTAAATAACTGAAAAAATATGCTAAATAAAATCATCACCCGACCAGGACAGGTTCGAGTCCTGGTCGGGTGATGATTTTATATACCATATTTTTTTCAGTTATTAATTAAATATCTAGTCCATAAAATCGTGTAAGAAAGATACAAAAAACATACACACGAATTGAGAACCTCCTCCTTATGGAAGTCGGTTTAAAACGGCAGCTTTACAGGTACCTATAGCCTTAGGTTCACTCTGTTGTTCGTCTGTTCCTATGTCTGTATCTGTCTGTCAAGACGCATTCCCTTAGGACGCGGAGGTAGCAAGTTGCAGTTGATATCAAATCCCTTGGAACGACGACCACTCTGGTGATGGGGTAAACCTGTCTGCCTCAGACGCCAATGATTGCGGGTTCGATTCCGCCACGGAACAAGAAAAAAATAATTCCGTGTTAGGTGTTTATCTATTTATGTATTTATATTCTAGGTTCCCCCCCAGTTGGCTACATGGTATCCCATAACAAAAGCTATGCTTACTTCGGGGCCATGTAGTTGGTGTGATTGTCAGAGGATTTTATATTTTTTATTTTAAAAAGAGCGGAAAAACTGTCTACTAAATCCTGTCCGAAACGAACTTGACTGTTTACAACATTTACCTAACTTTTGGTATACGTCACGAGATACCTAGCATAGACATAACCAGCTATAAAATTAACTTGTCAATGATTTTCCTCTGTTTCCCAATCGGATGTTATTCACATTTTTTATTTGAAATTATATTGTTTTTACGACTCTTTATAAAGGTCATATCAAAATGTTGAATTAAATGTCATGTTGTTAACCTCATTTTATTTTATCATACATTTTGAAATACCATGATAACTCATTTATTTTATTTACTTAATAACGAAATTTGTTTTATGAGTAAGACGTGATCGAATGAAAAGTACCATCAAAGGTGTTTTATGTGTTACTTCTTGCTCTATGTGTTATTAAGGCCAAAAATCTGAATTATCTAGCCATCTAGTGTAAAAGAGTACCTATCTTATATCAATATCATCCCATTCACTAAAAGTATTAGAGCTATAATTTTACAAGGAAGCATTGCAATAAATAAAACACTTTTTAAACGGATTTATCGCGTTTAATTTACATTTTTAACTCGAACTTTAGGTGTATTTGCAGACCCCGTGGTCACGAGCGAGTGGCCAGTCGCTTGCCGTAAAAATGCCATAAATATATCGTATAAATTAAACGCGATAAATCCGGTAAAAAGTGTTTCATTTAATAGTATGAATCGCGAAAACTTATGACAATATCAGTATTTCGATAGCTCCTAAATCAAGAATTGAAATCTTGCTTGGCCCTACCTGTATACCTACGAAATTTTATTTCAAACTTTCTTGCCATTTCAGAGTGAAAGAGTTACAAACTTCCATCTATTCATGTTCACAAACAAACAAACGTTTATGATATTAGTGGGATTTCTTCATTCATTATATAAATAAAAGAGTTTTTGCCGGGTTAAACGCGTATTAATATTATTAAAATTTTACATTTTAACCCCGATCAAGCAAGAGTCTTCATTTTGCCTATATTTTCTTCAGCGAATTCGTTAGCGTCTTGGGCTGTGATCACTGCTTCAAACGTTTCCATTCCAAAAATTCCATAAAAGAACTAGTTGCATGTTAGATTATAAATTCTAACTGCGTATGTAAAAGTGAAATAGATCTATCTCATAAAAACCTTTATTTTTTCAGGATAAAAGGTACCTTATGTGCTACTTCAGCCAGCACAATCAGCAGCACAGTCAGATAATGTATACATATTAATAGACGTGACTGTACACTATCACTCATCCAGATCCTTTGAGCTGACGTTATTGAGCAACAATCTTCCATACAATTTTTTGCTTGGTGGTAGGATCCCTTCTGGGTCCGCCTGGCTAGCGACCACCCTTTATATAAAGTCTGCCGCCAAATGTTACCGCTCCGGCGGTAATGTGTTCCGGCAATATTGTATAAAGAGCCAGTTCCTTCCTAAACCCGTGTGCTTTCATCTTCGACCTCATCGTCACTTACCATCAGGTGAGATAGAGGTCAAACGCGGGTTTAGTCACTTATAAAAAAAAAAAAAAAACAACCAAACTTTCACATTTATAATATTAGTAAGATACCTACCTACCTATAAATCCTCAAATTTAAAACAATAATAAGTCATATAAACTTTTCGTAAATCCAGTAGTCAGTTCCGCCGTTTAATAACTGTCTCGGTGAGCGTTAGCCGTGTTATCAGCTCGGTAGATCGGAGGCACAGACAAACACACAACTTCCTAGTGCCCACTCACTAAGCCGGTTGTCACTTGCCGGGAGAAAGCCGGCGGGAAGTGTTTTAAATATTGATCGAGCCGTTTTGTAGATAAATGAGACAGACGGTTGCAACGGTTGTTTAGGTTTAATTCGACTGCCTGATGGTGCAGTGGTAAAAGGTTGTTTCCTATGCCAGAGGTCTTGGGTTCGAATGAGGGGAGGAACATTTGAGATGAACACAGATATTAGCTGTCAAGTCATGATATTTACCTGAGTTTATGCGGACGAATGCTTTTTTTGTATGGGTACCATGGTCCGATTTGTTAAGATTTTATCGGAAAACACAATTCCTGACTTATTTTCGAAAAAAATACTCCGATTTAACATTTTTTTATATAATAATAAGTGCAAAGGCGAAAAAGGATAGTAAGTACCTATGTAAACAATATAGTGCTCGAAGGGTCATTAAACGAAATAAGTTTATTTGTGTATTTTAAATTTAATCCTGATATAGAGACAAAATACTTGCATACAAAAAATGCAGAACCTTAGAGAACAGAATCGTAGCGTCCGTGTAAAGCCTGAATACCTAGCTCTTCCACCACGCCACTGAAGACGAATTAAAGTCAATATTTTCCTCAAGTTTGACAATAGTTTGATCAATTCGATGACAAAGACAATACTATACAAACCTGTTTATTGAAACTATAGATATAAAAATAAAAACACAAAACAAAAAATAACAAAACAAGATATAAACAATAGCTATTGATTTGGTGACGGTTACATTTGCGGTTTGAAAATCAGCGTTTAATGCTAAAAAACTGTTCGTTTTGCCTACGAACAGTAGAATTAGCTACAAGGGGTAGCTAAAATGCGTTTCAATAATCAACCTGTTGTCATTCTTTTACCTCCTTGGTCGTACTGGTTACTCATAACAGTCCGTTAAATATCAAAATCCGCCACTACACGATTTGGGAATTACTAATATCTCAAGAATAGTAATATCGATAGAGTCTCTATGATACACGTTCAACTAACGGGATGATAATAATGACAGCAATACTGACAGACCACAACGACAGCATTGAAGCTTTTTTGTGGTTTAGAAACTCAACAATATTAGGGTGATTGTGAATTATGTGCTTAATTGAAATACTGTTCAAAAATGTTTATTTTATTATTATTTTATTTTATTAGGTATATTATTAGGTATTGGCTATATCTACATTATACAGGGTGGAATTTTTGAATGCTCCCTGTAGGGAAAGTACTCTAAATTTTTACTCCATAGAAACATTCCTTTATTTTGGAAAATAAATAAAACTACATTCAAAGATTTTTCGAAAATTTGCTTGCTTCACCTAGAAATCTAACCGACTAAAATCTTAAAATTAAGATTTCATGGTTTTTCTTTCATAAAATTAACCTAGTATTTTACAGAGATTTCATTCCTGTGATTGACCCTAACGATCGATGCAATAAAGTTACAGGGTGTCATTTTTACAGATTTAAGTCGGTTTGATACCCGGGAGAAGCGCGCGAATTTTCGAAAATCTTTGAATGCAGTTTTATTTATTTTCGAAAATAAAGGAATGTTTCTTTGGATGAAAATTTGCTATCTCTATTATTTAAAGTACTTTCCCTCTAGGGAGCATTCATAAATTCCACCCTGTATGTCTTCTTAGGAGAAGAAAAAATGTTACTTTCACGAATCAGATTTTTTTTTTGAAAAACAAAGCCGCATTTGATGTTCTGGAGTCGGAAAAACTTTGTACAGAGCTTCATTAAATCCATTGTTACTGCGTTATTTGTATCTATAATATACGTATTGTAAACAACACATACCACTGCACTGGTAAGCCTATAAGTTCCTCTAGAAAGAAATAATAGGAAGCTACATTACTGATACTAAATCTATCAAGGATTATTATACGGGTGAAACCGCTTTGAACTGCTTTTATAAAATTAAGTATTTAGAATTTTGTTTTAGTTAACAATCTCGGCACATGCTGGCCAGGCCGCCGACTTTTTTGTTGTATATAAACAAATTGCCCTACACTAACGAGGTTTATTTGCTTTAGTTACGCAATTTTATAAAATAAGTCGTCATTCGTTCTACCTAGTGGGTTATAGTTGCGCTGTTTTATTCCAAGCGGAATATAATAAGCTTAATGTTATCTTTATGTTAGTTTAATTTTGATTAGTTTAAATTTAACAAGGCAAAAGATAACTAGTTTTTGATTTCCTGTCACCGGTCTTTTTTTTATGTATTTTATGTAGGAAGTAGGTATTAAAAATTCCAAACATTATTCTTAGTAAGGCTCCGGATAACTAGTAATTATAATGGCGTACTGAAAAATATACTATACAAAGAGTATTTACGAATAATTATTAGTAACGCACATTACATTTTCGCTTAAGAATGTTTTCAACTACTGCATAACGTGTCTCAAGTAACACGTTGATAGAATACAATATGTACTCTTTCAGGAGTATGAAAGTAAATGGAGCAAGCCTCAATCGCAAACACATTTAGTTAATTGACAATGAGTCATAACATATAAATTTTTATAATGTTTAATTAAAATAAAATAAATTAATGAAATAATAATAAAAAGAGAGCAACAATCCGTTGGTATCCGTATGTTTTGATATAGTTATTTGCAAGGTAATGACGGAAAATACTCTTCTGAACCTAAGTCACAGACAGTTAAATCTTTTATTTAAAAAAAAATGTTTGTCTTATCATTTTCCTTGATCCTAGTTTATATTTGATAAAATGAATGGTAATGAATTTAATAAAAAAGTGGTAAATTTACACTAATGTTTTTTTGCCTTTTTAATGTGTTTTGTTTTCATAAAATAACGAGAATTTAGCCAAAGGGGTCGAAAATAAATCCAAAATTCAGAATTAGTCCCATTATTGTAAGCACCCATGCCACCTAGGTACTTTTAATGGTATTGAGGTTTTAACAATACATAAAAAACAAAACAATTTCAATATATTTTATTTCAAATTATAAAACTCCAAAATAAGAATTATTTGAAAAAAGTTATTTATTTGGTCGCTTATGATCAAATAATTATTAAAATTAATTAATCTATCTCTTTTATCATTTTTAAACACACAAAAACTAATTACTAGTGGCTAACTTTTAATATATGCCCATATAAAACAGATTGCTAATAAATAAGAAAAAATAATTAGAACCGTGTGACTAAAAGCTCAATTGCCCGTTTATATCCAAAACTATTCAATTAAGGCCTCATAAATACCGTTTTTATAATCACTGCAAATATGACTCTTAAATAGCAACGATTTTATGGTGGAGCAGTCGTAAAATACTATTTCGCAATTAGGCAATGTTGCCATAATAAAGAAAATTAGATCATCAGTTTTAAAATTGCTTTTTTTATTGGTGACTAAACTTGATCTCAGTCTCACCTGATGGCAAGTGAAGATGAGGTCGAAGATGACCAGCACATGGATTTAGAAATAAACTGGCTCTTCATAAAATATTGCCGGAACACATCACCGCACCGGCAGAGCGGCACCTAATAGTAAGTGGCAGATTTTATTCACAATATCGCTAGCTATACGCTGAAGCGGGGCTCACACGATTTTTTTACGACACGCTTATCCAGCCGGGCTAACATGCGACCATCGATAAATACTCGAATTTACAAGATCAATATTACCAAATGATTTTATCCTATCATGTTAGCTAATATGCGCACCATAATAGATAGAATCGATTCGATACCATGATTAAGCCCACAGACCTAAAGCTGCCATGTTTAAAAAAATTCATAGTCTATGTAAATTCTAAGAAAATATCGATGGGCCCGATTTATTGTTGTCAATCGTTGTCAGTCGCATGCTAGCCCCGCAGGGGTAGTTGAACTATATTCTTAGCCAACTCTACCTGGCCAAAAACAGCTAACACAATAACATGCTCACAGATTATCCCGACTCGAAGATTGGATTGAATTTTAGTTTATTGATAAATCAATCTAGAACAATCAATTAGCGTCATGCCTAGCGTGTGAAGATTAATTGATTGATAAAATCAATCATAAATAATCGTTCGCGAAATCAACTACGCTCTGACCTCAGAAATGTTGGTGCTCTTTTTAATAACAGGTTTAAATCGTTTTCTTTCAATTAGGTACCAGTTGCGAATGCTATAAGTCATTTTATCACCGTTGTTTGTTTTAGATCAAGTATTTTGGTCGTAATGGAACCATTCATGGCTTTTAAACTGAAAATTACTTACTATTTAATTTATAATATTATCTGTGTACTTTAAAAACATGTCTCGCCTATTAAAATAATTTAAAATTCTTAATTAAGATTGATAAGATAAAGTAACATAATGTATCACCTTCTAATTGTAAAACAAACTTGATACCATAACGATATTAATTACATACTGCTACTCCGAGCGTTGACAGATGATATGATTAATTGACACACACTGTCACCAAACTAAACCGGGTTCAATCACTTATATCACCAAACATATGATTCCTGGAAAACTATCGATAGCTCACTCGTTACTCACAGGCACATCACTTAAACAGTGTTCTAATATTAAATTTTAACATGTTTCACTTTTGTTTTTTTAAGTTTGTTTTTTTTTAAATCGTTGTCTTTGGATGATCGATACGCTATGCGTCCAATCTTATCCGAGGTTGTATACACACTGGTGGTCGGTCAAGTACAGAAAGCTTGGTGCCTACTAGTACCAAGTAGGCTGTACTCCGTTGTTAATTCACAATACGAGACAAGACAAACTTCATTTTGCAACTAGATTCAGAGATTTTTAATACGTCATTTGTTATTTTCTAGAAGTATTGTACTCTTTGTGACAATAGTATGTTTATGAAAGGGCCGCTCTCGTATCTGATAGCGTATTATTACTTTGAGATCTTAAGTTGATTTGATTAAATGTGAATACGACGGAGATTTATGTGCATATATATTAGTTTTATGTACTGATGTTACCATAAAGTAAACATGGCGATTTATAATGCAATTTTGTTGAGATATTAAACTTTGTTTTGTTTATATATTATAACTAGACATGTTTTGATAGCGTAAGTCTAGACTAAATCTAGTATGAGAAATACTATACATATTTCGAAATAGTACCTATATTTTCAGGTACGCTTATAACCAAAACCTGTCATGCCTTTTACATTACTCACCTACAATATTTGTAAAGTGATAAATTAATATTTGTCTCAGCTTTAATATATATTTTTTGATTAATTGGTTCAACCTGTTTGGTTTAAATTCCGTGTAGATACATATTAATTTATTGTAAAATTTATTTTAAAAATACACACGTCCTGCTTTTGTGCTATATTTTTATTTGCATTTTACGACATACATTGGTTCCTATTTGTACACATATGATCAGTATGATAGATCCAATTCTTATTAATTACCGATAGATGTTAATAACGTATATTTATTTACTAAAAAAATGGTAAAAGTAAGCGGGTATTGAACCCTGTGCTAAACATGTCGATCTAATACAGTTTAGGACCATCGAAACCGAAGTAAACTTGTTTGCAATTATTTTTCTTGCTCTATTGTTTACTTAAATTTGGTGTAACTTAAAAATACAAAGATTAGATTTTGAATATTTTTACATTATTAATATATGCACTAGCTTCCACACCAGGAAAGCTAATTGCTGATATATAGAGTCCGTTACGTCATCCAGAAAATGTCATTTTTTTTATTGATAATTGATTATAGTAGAGCTACTTCGGTTACATCGACCTAGATCCATTAAGGGCGTTTAGTGCCCGTCTTGTCTAACTTATTTTACTATGAAACACCCTACCCCAAACCTAACCGTTTTCCAAATAATCTGCTTTTATTTTTTTTATATAAATTTGGTTAGGGTGTTTCATAGTGAAAAGAACGGTAAGTAAGTAAGGTAGTAAGTAAGTAAGATGGTTACTACATACCCTTAATGGATCTAGGTCGACTTAACCAGTGACCCTGTATAGTTTGTAAGCTTCTGGAAATGTTCTGCTAAGTTTTGAATGTGGTCGTCCTGTAGTTTTTAAGTAATTTGAGAAGGAACAGGATTTATGAGTTATTTTAAACTAACCGGAATCAGTTAACATATAAGGTATAGATAGGTGCATTGTTAATTTATATTAGTCCTATAAAATAAATATCATGTTATCATTTTAAATAATGTATTTTTAGTAAAGCTTATAAAGTCCAAAAAACTATAATTATTAATACCCATTAAAGTGTATTTATTATTATAATATATTTTATTACCCATTCAAGTAAGTAAATATCTTGAATCTTAAGATTAAAATCTTATTTATCGAGTATTCAGTAATTTTATGTTACTTTGTTTCAAAGTATTTTACGATGACGACGTTAAACCTGATTGGAGATAATATTGTACAAAATTTGGGACTTGTAAGTCATGTAGACAACACATTAATTATGTCAAGCTATCATTTGAGTCACAAGAATAATGTCATATGAGTTACAATCAGCTTTGCGCGTTACCTATCCGCGTAACTTTTCCGTAATAAAATTCGTGATAATATACCTTAAAACCATGAGTTTACAATAGTAAAATTCGACTGAAGATAACTGAGATAACCGCGTTTAAACCATAAAGTTTTAGAAAATTAAGATTAATATGACTGTTTTCTTGAATAAAATAAATAAGTTTCAATACAGGGTGACTGGTGGGTCACTTTCAAAATTCCAGGACGTGATAGTTTAAGATTATACTTCTTTCTTCTTCCTTCAGATGAGTAACTTACCACTCGAGCGAGTGGTAAGTCCTAGAGGTGTGAGACTACATGTGTAATATAATAATTAAGTTACTTATCTTTCAGGAAGAAGCACATCGTATAACTTTGATAGAACTTCACTTAGGTAAGTTCCTTTAATCACAAATCATACATGAAGAGAAAAAATAAATTAAAAAATAAATATAAATTATTTACTGAGTCAACTTCTCCAAAAGTTAAAGAATTCATTACGCAACGCATGGTTACATTAGCGTAATACAATAGATATTTAGCGGGTGGTGATGTGCGTGTGGCAGGAACACTGCTGTATGCACTACTGAGGCAGCGCACCGGGAAAGGTAAAAAGTAGTCTCTTTATTTATTCATAATAAGGATTTCTGGTGAAAAATTAAGTACCTACTTTTATTACATAATTATGATCAGAATCGAGTACAGAGTGCTCTCCTCCAGTATTGCAAATTTTTCACCAGTCACTCTGTAGATACCTATAGGTCGGGACGCCAAACATCTAGCACCCTCTAAAGTTATTGCAAGACGTTTTGCGCAGGTTTATAACTTACAAAAAAACCTGCACGTTATCAAAAACGAGATATTTGAAATTCAAAAAGTTTTATTCATCTTAGGCATTTCACAAAACACTTGATGAAGTCAGGCATCACATACTTCGGCTATAACTAGTTGTATATAGTTGTTAAATAAGATATTACAGTAGACCAAGAGACAAAAAAGCCGGCGGAAAAAAACTCTTGGCACCTTTTTTCAGTCAGAATTATCAAATTAATACAGTACAAGTTGAGAGTGACATGAAAAAAAAAACAAACACGAGACAGCTAATTGTGAGAGCCAATGTCAATCTACAACCAAATTGCTTACATAGTAGGTGCAATGAGCTATGGATGCACAATACGAACATGACAAACTGGGACCAGAGTATTTGAACAAGAATGGAATAAAATAGTCATAGTATCATTAGAAAAACGACCTGGCACCTACCGTTCACGAGTATAACGCAAGTACCAGCTATCACCTTCCTCAACCATATTTTAGGGAGGAGGGTGACCCGATACCCGACGCTACCACTAGCCATGACGCCTCAGGGAGCATGACGTGATCTATAGCAAATTTACTACCTTCTTAGTAACGAACAAACTGTTTAAGGTAAATATACTTAATGCTGGATGAGGGCGGCGCGGCGCGGGACCGAACAACGTGGAGAATCTTGGGGGAGGCCTAAAACCAGCAGTGGACGTCTACAGGCTGTCGATGATGATGACAAACATACGTTCATGCATCCTTACAATCATTCATGTTTGTGATATTTGTAAAACGTGCTCTAACAGATAATTTGATGAAACTTCGCAAAGCTGTGGGTACATTTTAACCAGTAAATGTTGAGCTACATTGTTTTCAACAACAACCTAAAACTGAACTATTGTATTGGCACATACTGTTTCTTTACTGGTTTGCTTTATTTGTTCCTTTGAATTTCATGTCATTTTATATCGACTATTGCACTACCTACCTAAGATCGATCTAGGAAATGTAGAAATAAATTTGCATTGTTCTCTTGAATTGTGCAAAAGGGAAAACTATAATATTGTCGAAGACGTTTATTGTAATCTAGACAAATTAAATAAATTAATATCCTCAAAGGTTTTATTATTGTTATTAAATGAAATGTTTAACTGTCCTACCTTGATATAAGAAATGAAAAGGTAAAAATTAATGGGCGTTATTTCAAGTAATTCGATTTTTTAAGTGAGGTTTGTTGTAGAGGCGAGGTTGTTCTAAAATTTGTTATAAAAAGGTAAAAAATATCTTTAAACCTGTCGCAATAGAATTCACCTACAATGTGATAAAGGGTGAGAATGTAATATAAAGGTTTTGGGTTGACAAATTTCGTTCATTACAGGTACTTACATATTTTTTGATACTAGAGATTTCGTTAAAGAGAGGTTTTTCATAGAAAATGATCGCAATTTAAAGTACTTATATTTTAGATTGATTCTTATATCCTAAGGGGATAACGAAACATGCATTTAATCAAGAGATTCCTTATATTGAGGTTCATTCAGGTACATTCAGGTTTAGGTATTGCTTAGAAGTATTTCCTATTATCAAGGCTACACTGTAGTTGAAAAGAATTTGAAGTAGCGGAGATGTTTGCGAAGCGAGATTAGAGAAGAGAGATTAAGTTTGTACCCATGAACGAGGGTCGGCTGGAGAGATTCAGAAGTAATGTCTTGGATAAGTTGTGGTAACTTAAATGTTATGATGATCCTGTTAAGGAGTATAATTGTATTTTTAATTTAATTAAATGTGAGTATGATACAGTATTTAAATCAAAAACAATTAAAATAGATGATAACTCATTTAAGTTTAGTGACTGGGCAACAGTAGGAATATTCAAAAGCAGAGACAGATTATATGAATTATATGATGAAAAATCATATAATCATAGCGAAACCTTTAAGGAATATGTTAAAAAATACTCCAAAATGTTCAAAAATGTGTGTAGTATTGCGAAATCAAATTTTATTAATAATAAAATTCAAAATAGTGTAAATATACCTAAAACTACTTGGCAAATTATAAACAGCGAAACTGGAAAGTCAAACATTAGAAACGCGGAACATAAACTGAAAATTGGTGATCGACTGTTGACATCAGATACAGAAGTTGCTGAAGCTTTTGAAAAATTCTTTGCAGACATTCCAGTTTCGACTACGAAGACATTAAATTCATCAGTTAAAGCTGCACAGTCTTTTCTTGAAAATAATGTAAATAAGTGTAAAACTAACTTTACTTTCAGGCATGTTACTGAAAGTGAGGTATTGAAAGCTTTTAAAAGTATAACAATTAAGAACACTGCTGATCTGGATGGTATTTCTGTTAAAATCATCCAATCTATCATTGACGGTATTGCACCTTATTTAGCCAGTATATTTAATAATTGTGTTGATAATGGTGTGTTTCCGGACTTAATGAAACTTAGTAAAATTATTCCCGTATTTAAAGCAGGAAGCATAACCGACCCCAGTAACTTTAGACCAATCTCTATATTACCAACACTTAGTAAAATTTTTGAAAAGCTTATTTTAAACCAACTAGTGGTACACTTCTTTAGCAATAATTTAATGAATTCAAATCAATTTGGTTTCACACGGGGTCGCTCAACAACTGATGCCAGTGTTGAGCTTGTCAAACATATATTTGATGCCTGGGAGGAGTCACGTGATGCCTTCGGTGTCTTTTGTGATCTGTCCAAGGCTTTTGACTGTGTTCACTACGATACACTCCTCATGAAGCTACACCACTATGGAATCAATGATAGGGCACTTGATTTTATGAAATCCTATTTGTGCAATAGAATTCAAAGAGTTGATATTAATGGAAAGAGATCATCGGGATCAGCAGTTCATATGGGAGTGCCCCAGGGCTCGATTCTTGGGCCTTTCTTATTCTTAGTTTATATAAATGATTTGCCATTTTTAGTGAAAGACAAGTGTGAGGTCATATTATTTGCTGATGATACCTCTTTTCTATTTAAAGTGAGTAGGCAATTGAAGCATTGCTTTGAAATAAACTGTTGTATTGAAACTGTGGAGAAATGGTTTTCAGCCAATAACCTACTACTCAATGAAAATAAAACTAAATTTTTAAAATTCTCTTTGCCTAATGTCCGGCATGTAAATACTAACTTAATTGTAAAAGGACAAGAATTGAGCCCTGTAAATTCAACAGTGTTCCTTGGCATAACCCTAGATGCACAACTACAATGGGGACCACATATAGAAAGGTTGGCGAAGAGACTTAGTTCTGCAGCATATGCCGTCAAAAAGATGCGAAATATCTCTAATGAAGCTACTGCGCGGTTGGTTTATTTTGGTTATTTTCATAGCTTTATGACATACGGCATTCTCCTGTGGGGAAATGCTGCCGATATTAAAACCATCTTTGTGCTGCAGAAACGGGCTATTCGCTCAATCTACAAACTTAATTCCAGGGCGACACTTAGAAATAAGTTTAAAGAAATTAATATTCTTACCTTTGCCTCACAGTATATCTTTGAAAATCTTATGTTCGTAAAAAAGAACTTAAACATGTTCCATAGAAAATGTGACTTGCATAATGTTAATACTAGAAATAAGTACAAGCTAGCCGGCTATGATAGTAGACTTCATAAAGTCACTAACTCATTTATGGGTCAATGCATACGTTTTTATAATAAGGTTCCCACAAATATTCAAGACTTACCACTTGATAAATTTAAAGAAACTATTAAACAAAAATTGTGTAGTAAAGGCTTTTATACAATTTCTGAATATATGGACGATAAAAGTCCTTGGTTGTAAATTGTTTTTCAAATATTCTCAATCTCCAACTCCATCTCCAACACCATCTCCATTTCCTTCTCATCCAACGCCATCTCCATCTCCTTCTTATCCATACAACAGCAAGAACGTCATGCTCCCTCAGGCGGCATGGCTAGCGGTAGCGTCGGTTGTCGGGTCACCCTCTTCCCTAAAATATGGTTGAGGAGAGTGATGGCTGGTGCTTGCGTTATACTCGTGAACGGGTGCTGCTAGCGGTGCCAGGTCGTTTTGCTGAAGACTTTATGACTATGTTACTTTTTTGAATTTGACTCTGACTTCCCCATCTCCATCCCATTCCCCCATGTTCACGTCCGTGTTAGTGTCCAGTCTCTGTCCACGACTATCGTCATCTCCATCCACATTATCTGTAATATCTCTCACCTCTATCGCTACATCTATTTACTTCTATCTTTACCTCTATATCTATGTCTACGTTTCTGTCTAGTACTTGATTGCGTAATGTATAAATATAATAGTAGACTCCAGAAGATCACCAACTCGTTCATGGGTCAATGTGTACGCTTTTATAATAAAACTCCAAAATATTTAAGATTAACCCTTCGATAGATTTAAGGATAAGCATAAAGTTTTATTATAAGATATCCGGATGCAAGAAGATTGTAAATTGTTGTTGTTGTTATTGTGTATTTTTAAAAGATGATTGCTGTTGAGTTTCTTGCCACTTCTTCTCAACAGATCGACTTTCCGAAGTGGTGGTAGATTCAGTTCAATTTGTAAATTGTGACTTATTTCAAATGTATTTAAATACTTACGAAATAAAGATTCTTTTGACTTTGACTTTGACTTTGAAGCACTCTTTTAGAAAAGAACCCTTATATTTGTCTACCCTATAACCTGTGCGGCACACCATATTTAACATTAGAAAATAAAGTTTTAAAAGATTAAAGTCCTTATACCGTTTATACTATAAAACGGTTCAAGTTTCATACTATAAACGATATAAGATTTTAAGCCGTTGAATGAGAATAGTTGGTAGGTGTCATTCTTAACTTGTTCGAACGCTTACATAACAGTTTCTTAAGCTCTACACAGGACAATCTAGGAGCCATTATTTTCATAGGATCAAAAGTGACCTTTAACGGGTTACTACAAAAATAAATATACTACAAAAACAAGGGCCACCAAGAAGCAAACCACATGTAAAGGATAAGATTTTTTCTTCGTAAATTTTGGCCCATATGTGTACCGCGAGGTACATGGCTAAATTGCAGGGTATTAACCAAGGGAGTATAAAATATGGGATATTTTTACCTTTTCATGATTAAATGGTCTAAAATAAATTATTTAAAACTATAAGAAATTGCCGTTTTGGAAAATAACATCATCATTTTTTGACGTATGTCGGCATATGTCAATAATGACGGGTTGGCAATCCTCCGTTATTTATTCAAATAGTTTTATTATTCCGTTCGTTTATGCGTTCCGATGTGCTTCTTATTATAAGTATAGCATAATTAAATAACGCAACAATCAATAGCTCAATTCAATTCAGTTTTTGAGTGAGCGCAATGGCAAACAAACAATCAACAGAAGGAAATAAAAAACAAACTGACAAACTGTCATTTTTTATGGTAGGCATTTTCTTGGCATGACTAACAGTATTTTTACTGCATAGTACAGCAATATAGCTTTTGTAGAAAGCCACGAGTAAGTTATTATTCCCAGTTTAAAGTTCAGCTTAAACCTAATCTATTAATACAGTTTTCTGTAGGGGAATCAAAGGTATCATAAACCGATGCGTGTATCTTGGTACATCAATTGGGCTATTAAACGGAGATCCTTTAGTTAAATCAGTTCGGTGCACACGTGTAATATTAATGAGTTGAGATTAAAGCAAGTTTTTTGCTGGACGAATCGAATAAAATCAAAGCTCTGATCATTAGACACCAGACAGAAACTGCGGCTTTGACAACATTTACCGGGTCGATAATTTAAAACGAAACCTAAGGATACTTCCCTGGTGTACGCCAATCTACAACCTGATACACAGTGTTGGAAAAGCTATCAACCGTGTGATACTATTTTGCCTTGTGGACAAGTGACTAAAATAATCCAAACAAACATATCTAAAAGAAAACCAGCTTAAATTTCCGCATAAAGTTCTAGGAATTCGCACTCTCAAATGCTTTACAAATTTTCTAATTATTACAGTTTCATTCACTACCTCTTACTCATGAAACATTTGCCACCTTAGATCGTTTAACTAAAAACATATTTCATTTTAATTTTGCTTACGGCGTAGTGATTAAATTAAAAGAATTCTTTTCGGGAAAGTTGCAATGTTTTTCCTTATGAATCATAATGATAACTATATATAAGGAGGTGACAAAGCTATACGGAACGATTTTCGTGCGTCAACGTTTTTGAGCGACTAAGTATTCAGATATGAGATTTTTTATTTGAATGGTTTAGTTTAATTCAGTTAAAGATTGCATAAGCTATATTCCAGGTAAGTTCTTTCCATTTTAGTATAATTATTTAAATTAATTAATTTCGCCCTTTGATTCGCCATGCCTTTCTGGGTATCCCTTGCCACTCAGTTCCGCAATATAGTATCCACCAAAACAATATTAATATAAATGTACGAGAGCCTCTATTGCTAACACAGCATGCAAATATCGCTATCGATTGTTTTATCATCGCTAAAACTTGCAATTTCTAGCGTATCTAAGTTTTGTGGTTAGTATTTCTAAACAGATTTTAGCATCAAATTTGAAAGATTTTCCGCAGAGTTTTAAATTGCATCATTTAGATACCTATGTTCTATCATCATTATTGTTATGTGCCTATTTATCCTTCCCAGTAAACTTTTTGGAAATCAATGAAGCCATTACTTCCTCTACTGCAATTTAGTGAAGAATGAAATGTTTGATCTTACCACTATGCTAAAAAACTATTGTTCTATTAAATATCATCATCATCATAACCTCACACCTGTCTCCCCTTGGGGTAGGCAGAGACAAGGGAACACCAATTGCTGCGATCCAGACATACCTCTTTATAAAATAATTCTATTAAATAATACATTTTAAATAATAAAAGAATGTCTTGTTACCCTTTTATATCGAAACAGCTTTCCGGACTGAGCTGTAATTTTACCTGGAACAAACATAGAACTTTTACATTTACTGTTATAACGATATTCCAACGACTTCTGGATTAAGAAGAAAGAAGCCATAAAACTGCTTGAATTAGATAAGACATCCAAAATTCGCTCATCTCAGATCTAAAGGAAGCCTTAACCCTTAACCACTATAACAGTTAACAACATCGTTTAGTTCTTGTAAGCACCTCATTTACCAAACAGTTGTTATGCCAGTTACTTATATCTTTTTGCATCGCCATAACATTATTTTTAATGTGTTTATTATATTCGCCATATTTTGACCTGAGCTGCCGTAAGTGAATATCGAATGTCGCAGTTTTTGGCAATCATATCGTTAAGGTGGAATTTCGAAAATGAAAAGTCATTAAGTGTAGTAAATCATAAGTGGCATGTCCACTTGACCATTATTGGGATAAGTGGGTATAACCATGTGAAGTAATATAGGATAGTATGTCGGAGTCTAAAGCTATAAGAGATGGAACCATTTCGCCCTTTGAATTCAAAAAATGTTTTTTTTTTTTATTATATAATATGGATGGGACGTTTGTCTTCCATGACACCTGATGTTAAGTGAACATGAAGACTAAGGTGGTACACGTCCATCCACGAGAAACCTATTCACTCGACGCTTAAAAGTACTAGGACTATACTGGTCAGGGAAAATAGACGCAGGCAGTTCATTCCAAACCTTGGCGACCCATATCAAAAAGGAACTGTCAAAGCGCTTAGTTCGACTTTTCGGAATATCAACCACATACGGATGGAAGTTCTGTCTGCGTCTAGTAGTCCGATGGTAAAAGGTGAGGGTTCAATTTGCTCAAACAGAGCACTCGCGCACTCACCAAAATGTATCCTGTAGTACACGGTTAAACAAGCAACCTTACGACGATGCTCTAGGGTCTGTAGTTTTTTGGTCGTAAGGTCGACGTTGTTAATTAGATTACGGGCTCTTCGGTCAACGGAGTCCAGCGCTTCTAGTTGATATTTGGCTGAACCATCCCAAAGATGACTGCAGTACTCCATGCATGATCGCACTTGAGCTGTATACAGGGTGGATTTTGACGAGGGACCTTTGCGGAACTGGCAGATAGTTCAACCTTAGTACTATATTTCCCCCATAGAAACTATGGAAATATATGTTATCGTTTTCAAGTTATAGCCTTTTAAACATTCATACCAAAAACTACTTTGTGACAACCCTACACAGGTGGTTTGGTTGAACTTACTTGTAAACAATCTTTAGACGTCAGTCAGGATATTTCGTAAATATGTTACCATTTATCCATGCTTATGTCTGCGTGCATCGCTAAAAAAATCGTTGCAGGATTTGCAGAGGTCTCTATTCTATTTATTAAATTTTCTGGTGGAGTATTTATGTAATTCCTTAGTTGATAATTCTAACCACAACAAACAATTCACATCATGGAATGACTTTGACAACCACTCGAATGTACTCAATCGTCATAAGCAATTAGGTAAAGATGATAGTAACCTCTTTCGTCATAAATAAAATGTCTCCGTTTACTAAGGGCGCGTACACATAGAACGTCCGTTTCACAGGTTCGTTTAAACGTAAATGTTATTAGCGTATGTAGTTGTATGAGCGAGTTCACATAGAAGAGTATTCCGGATCCAGTAAATAATACCGATCCGACAAAATAAGCAGGCTTGGCGTGGGGGTGCGTGGGTTGCGGTGTGCTGCACACAGCCGCCATTTGCCGGTTTCATTCCTAGAGTAGTGCACGTGTCTACTGTCCAGTGCTCTCATAATCATGGCAAGCAAGGCGTTTGAAAAATATACAACGTCCATCCTCGTAGAAAGTAGTCGATACACTGAAGAACGAAAGTCCAGTAGCGACGGATCTGTTAAAATCGGTCCTGTAAATGCTGTGTGAATATTACCTCCAGTACCGACGGATCCGTTAAAATTGGTCCTGTAAATGCTGTGTGAATATTACCACCAGTAGCGACGGATCAGTTAAAAAGGATCCTGTTAAATCGGACGTTCTATGTGAACGCGCCCTAAAGTGATAAAAAGGTTTTAGTTCGTTAACTCGCTTCATAAAATTATTTCCGAATGTTGATCAGCAATTCATACAATAGCTTGTCTTTGTTTTTTTTTAATTTATTTTGGTTATCGTAAAAAAAATTAATACCGGACGAAATGAAACAAAGGTTGATTGCTGCCTTCGACATTCTTCGTAGGAAAAATCGTGAAGATCAGACATTATCGCATGTGCACCGACATACTCGGGCACGGGCTGCAGCGTGTATTATAAGACACGGAGGAACATTTGAACACCGTATGTGCAAATTGTAATAAAGTAACTGATATTCATATTTTTGCATTTTATTTGCTTTATTTGACATTTATGTGTCATTCTTACACCAGTACGATGACAACAACTCTCGGAAATAAACGTAATATCCCGAGTTTCCCGACGGCGATTCCTTAATCTAGCCATCTTGCCGTGATGTGCAGACGCAATATAGACGCACAGTTAAAAATGAGTGAACTTTGTATTTTTTTCTCTTACTTCGTTTAAGTTTCTAAACATTATAAACCAACCATGTATCACTTAAACGATGCAATATTTCCGCAAAGGTCTCTCGTCGAAATCCACCCTGTATAAGTTAAGAAGCTGTGCAGGGCTGAAGTACCGCCGTACCTTCGAGATGATTCCCAACTTTTTCGAAGCTACTTGAGCCATGGACACAATTTGTTGACCGAAGTTTAAACTGGATGTTATAGTTACGTCTAAAAGCCCTGGATGGTCAGTGATGGGGACAGATACATTTTGGAAAGTGGGCGTTAATGTGAAGGTGCTCTTTTTGCGGAGAATAGACACGCCTGAGTTTTGGACGCGTTGAATTTGACCAAATTCGACTCACCCCAATCGGATACTTTCCGTAAGGTCAAATCAACGCGCTCAATCATTGACTTTCTTAAACTCTGGATTTCACGGGGGCTCGCTCGCGCATTGGATACGTATCTCTCTACAACAGTGCTGTCATCAGCATAACTAATAATGCCCGGTGTTAAAAGGTCATTAATGTGCAGCAAGAATAATGTTGCAGAGAGAACAGATCCCTGAGGTACCCCGGCATTAATTGGCATTTGGTCGGAGGAGAAGCCATCTAAGACTACTCGAATTGACCGTTCCCTCAGAAAATCAGATATCCAGTCGCAGAGCCCAATCGGTATGCCATAAGCCGGAAGCTTACTTAAGAGACCATCATGCCAGACCCTGTCAAAGGCCTTGGAAATGTCTAAGGATACAGCTATTGCTTCACCATGACCCTCCAAGGCCTCGCTCCATAAGTGAGTGGCATACACGAGAAGATCGCCGGTCGAGCGCCCGTTGCGGAAACCATATTGGCTATCGCTTAGGAGCTCGTTGGTCTCGAAGTATGCCAGGAGTCGATTGTTTAATACACGTTCCATGACTTTGCAAAGTATGGAGGTGATTGAAATTGGTCGATAGTTGACAGGATCGGCACGGCTTCCCTTCTTTGGTACTGGCTGTACGTTAGCAAGCTTCCAGGACTTGGGAACCTTACCGGATTCCAACGAAAGTCCATAAAGACGCGTCAAAAGAAACGCGTCGTTCGAGTAGAAGACGAAAATTGTGTATAAAATTTAATATTGAAAAATTAATAACCAATTTTCATACAACAAATCAAAGGAAAAGATTTCACTTTCATCAAATATTTCGTAAAACATTATCTTACAAAAACTTTTGATTAAGTTTTGAATATAGCTGAGTAAATAAAGAGTTTGTTTGGCCATATTAAACATAAATAAATTTAAAAAAAGGGTGTTCTGTTATTGCACTGGCGTTTTATAATTAAAAAATGCAAAAAAGATTTTATAGAAATGGCTAAAAACGAATTCAGAGAAACAGTTCATCATATATTTTTAAGCAATGAAAATTGTCGTTATACTTACTCTTTCTTATTTATTCTGGTATTTTAGCGTTTCCTTAATTTGACAATTTACATAAAAATGGGTATCAAACCAATAAAAAATCCAAATCTATTGCCAATGTACTATAGCAATCTAAACTCCTTGTGGAAAGGAAAAATTAAATGAACCAATTATAAAGAAAATGAAAATAGTACATTTGCACAATACCAGAAATACCAACATTTTCATATAAATAACTTGAGATTGGGTAGGTATATGTGTACGTGTGTGTGGTCGAGTTTGAGTGCATGTATGTGTTCCTACCTGTAAGTTATGTTATGTCTAGTGTGGCTGTTCAATTTTATACATTAGGTATATTTATGTTATATCTATTGAAATTTTTGGGTCACCTGGTTGCTTAATCTGCTATATTACAGACACTACAACGAGAGTCAGAATTTATGTAAATTGACTAAATAACAGAAAAGCAATGCAAATAAATGACTCCACATAACCGTACAACTATTTGTAAAATGTTACTATTAAATAACTCCTTCGAAAAGGAAAGTAAGTGTTGATCTAAAACAGGAAAGCTCGGTGCGCCTGCGCCAGCGGCAAGATACCGCGCGTATAAGGAAATGTCCGGTCCTGGCATGTGACGTCACATCTCTTATTATTTCTTTAAGATTACCTGTTCCGTTCATTTTTCCATACAAACATTGCCGCCCGATAGCTTTATGGGTTGATCTTAAATATCAAAATATAAGTACAGTTGTTTTGTCTTGCCGATGTTTAAAATTATTGCAAGTCAGTATAATGCTAATGGGATACAATTAAATTTTTATCCATGAAAAATCCATATTTCAACCACAATTTAAAAGCAATGTTCAGCATGAATGATTAATATTAAAAGATAAAAGAAATATTGTATTAATAAGTAGAGCTTTCAGTGAAATTAGTTTTTTTATGTAAGATAATTAAAATAAATCATATGAAAACTGATTCCAAAAGAATTTTAATATGTAGATATTGTGTCCCGATTACTGTAAGAATATATTGTCTGTCTTACCACGTCTTACCAAGCACGGCAGCCCGCGCATGAAGCTGAGTGAAGTAGCCAAATAGTTTTTCTTAGAGGAATGCGCGTGTCATAACGACCACTTTGGCGATGGGGTAAACCTGTCTGCCTCAGACGCAAGTGGTTGCGGGTTCGATTCCCGCACGGAACAAGAAAAAAAAGTTCCCTGTCTGAATGTTTATCTATTTACGTATAAATTTTCTAGGTTCCCCGCTAGTTCGCTGCATGGTATCCCATAACACAAGCTACAATTTCTATGGGGCCATGTAATTGGTGTGATTGTCTGGGGATATTTTTTTTTTATAAATTCTCTTCGTTCTTTGCGGGTTTGAGAAAAAGTTTTATTCAGAAACAAAAATAAATGCATTATAATTCTAACAGTTGGCAGTACTGAGGAGGGAGAGCTGGCGCTTAGAAATAAAAATCCCGTGTTCAAACCTTGAAAACGTTGCAAATATGTATCGATGGTTTTTTCCAACGTATGTTTACAAATGAAACCTACATGAGAAAATCTCCACTCTGAGAAATAATTAATAAGGAATGTATAAAAGGCTGTCGTTCTTGGAGACTATAAATTATCCACAACTTAGCTAGCAGGCGCTTATGTCGCAGCGGACATAATTAAGACTAGGTGCACGATAGGATAAGTGTCATCACAAAGCGTATACTTTGTATTCCAAAATTCTGAAAAGCATTCCTTATCTTTTCATAGTATTAACGATGCTGCTATCTGCTATTTAAATGTTATATTGTCAACGTAAAGCGCTATACTTATTTTATTATAAACATTTATTTTATAAACAGGGAAGTTTCCGATCGTATATGTATTTTCCTAACCGTTTCTAAAATTATTATTTTTTTACATACATACATACGTCACGCCTGTACTCCTTATGGGGTAAGCAGAACACCAGAGGTTACAAGACCATCTGATGTCACGTTTGACAAATTTGGAGGTATTATAAAGATGGAGAGCGACTATTGTAGTGACAGGGGGTCAGCCTATCGCCCACAAAAACGACTTTAAAACCTCTGTCCCTTAACTGACTTTTACAGTATGCCCGGGAAGAGAAGCAGCTGGCGCATTCTACTTGCATTCTTTTTCTTTCGCTCCCAGTCCAGCATGGAAGCAAATTTTTTCCATCTTAAATTAATAATATCTCTATATTTTCAATATTTTTGACGACCACTTTGGCGATGGGGTAAACCTGTCTGCCTCAGGGTGTTGCCACACAAATTTATCGACTTCGAGCGGCTTTTTTTTGGCATAGTAAAAAAAAACGACGTCGACTGTTCGGTTCATCCGTCGACGGTCTATCGATTAGTGTGGTGGCAGTTAACACCCTCAGACGCCAGTGGTTGCGGGTTCGAATCCCGCACGGAAAAAGAGAAAAAAAAAAGTTCCGTGAACCCAGTCACTTTTTTTTTCACACCCAGTTTATCTATTTATTTATTTATATTCTAGGTTCCACCCTAGTTCGCTACATGGTATCCCATAACACAAGCTATGCTTTCTTTGGCCATGTAGTTGGTGTGATTGTCTGGGGATTTTATTTTAAAATTTTATTTTATTTTATTTTCAAACGACTGTTCTCAATTCATCGGTATGTTTTTTTTTTTAAATGTAAATGAATTTTTTTATCCACGATAAAACAATCGAATGGCCACTTAATGACGTCACAATTTTGTACTTTGGCTTTAACAAGGTGTTGATAGTTATTGAATAAGATATTACAGTAGACCAAAAAAGCCGGCGGAAAAAAACTCACTCTTTTTCAGTCAGGATTATACGAATTAATATATACAGTACAAATTGATCATGACATGAAACAACACGAGACAACTAATTGTGAGAGCCAATGTCATGCCGCAACCAAATTGCTTACATAGTAGGTGCATTGAGCTATGGATGCATAGCACGAACATGACCAACTGGGACTAGAGTATTTAAACAAGAATGGAATAAAATAGTCATAGTATCATGAGCAAAACGACCTGACACCGCTAGCTGCACCCGTTCAAGACTATAACGCAAGCACCAGCCATAACCCTCCTCAGCCATATTTTAGGGAAGAAGGTGACCCGATACCCGACGCTTTCACTAGCCATGCCACCTGAGAGAATATGACGTTCTTGCTGTTGTCTTGACAAGAAAATAAGTGAGTGGAACAGTCACCAGTATGCCACATGTCATACTGCACAACCATGCCGTAAACAAAATTAATAAGTAAATATAAACTTTTTGAAATATCCTGTAGTACGCTGAACCCCATGCCTATAATCGTCTAAATAATCTTTAGTTTTATCATAAACTTTGGAGGTATTATAAAGATGGAGAGAGACTATTGTAGTGACAGGGGGTCAGTCTATCGCCCACAAAAACGACTTTAAAACCTCTGTCCCTTAACTGACTTTTACAGTATGCCCGGGAAGAGAAGCAGCTGGCGCATTCTACTTGCATTCTTTTTCTTTCGCTCCCAGTCCAGCATGGAAGCAAATTTTTTCCATCTTAAATTAATAATATCTCTATATTTTCAATATTTTTGACGACCACTTTGGCGATGGGGTAAACCTGTCTGCCTCAGGGTGTTGCCACACAAATTTATCGACTTCGAGCGGCTTTTTTTTGGCATAGTAAAAAAAAACGACGTCGACTGTTCGGTTCATCCGTCGACGGTCTATCGATTAGTGTGGTGGCAGTTAACACCCTCAGACGCCAGTGGTTGCGGGTTCGAATCCCGCACGGAAAAAGAGAAAAAAAAAGTTCCGTGAACCCAGTCACTTTTTTTTTCACACCCAGTTTATCTATTTATTTATTTATATTCTAGGTTCCACCCTAGTTCGCTACATGGTATCCCATAACACAAGCTATGCTTTCTTTGGCCATGTAGATGGTGTGATTGTCTGGGGATTTTATTTTAAAATTTTATTTTATGTTATTTTCAAACGACTGTTCTCAATTCATCGGTATGTTTGTTTTTTTAAATGTAAATGAATTTTTTTATTCACCATAAAACAATCGAATGGCCACTTAATGACGTCACAATTTTGTACTTTGGCTTTAACAAGGTGTTGATAGTTATTGAATAAGATATTACAGTAGACCAAAAAAGCCGGCGGAAAATAACTCACTCTTTTTCAGTCAGGATTATACGAATTAATATATACAGTACAAATTGATCATGACATGAAACAACACGAGACAACTAATTGTGAGAGCCAATGTCATGCCGCAACCAAATTGCTTACATAGTAGGTGCATTGAGCTATGGATGCATAGCACGAACATGACCAACTGGGACTAGAGTATTTAAACAAGAATGGAATAAAATAGTCATAGTATCATGAGCAAAACGACCTGACACCGCTAGCTGCACCCGTTCAAGAGTATAACGCAAGCACCAGCCATAACCCTCCTCAGCCATATTTTAGGGAAGAAGGTGACCCGATACCCGACGCTTTCACTAGCCATGCCACCTGAGGGAATATGACGTTCTTGCTGTTGTCTTGACAAGAAAATAAGTGAGTGGAACAGTCACCAGTATGCCACATGTCATACTGCACAACCATGCCGTAAACAAAATTAATAAGTAAATATAAACTTTTTGAAATATCCTGTAGTACGCTGAACCTATAATCGTCTAAATAATCTTTAGTTTTATCATAAACTTTTCGAGATAGAGTATCTTTAATGATTGATTTAAATTTATTGAATGGCGGGGATTGAATTGACTTCGGAATTTTGTTATATATAGGTACGTATTGACATTCCAATAAATGATTTGCTGCTTTTAGCCAGCCTTAATTTGAGAAACGCTAACTTATGGTCGTTCCTAGTCTTTGCAGAGTAATTTTTATCATGATTATTTTTCCTAGTTTTAAATTCATTACTATTCTTATGAATATACATAATGCTTTCATAAATATATTGTGATGCAAGGGTCAAGATACCAATCTCTTTAAAATTTTCTCGAAGAGATTCTCTATTTCCAAGTTTATACATTCTACGAATAGCCCTTTTCTGCAGTGTAAATATCGTATCAATATCTGCGGCATTGCCCCAAAGTAGGATACCGTAGGCCATTATACTATGAAAATAACTAAAATAAACCATCTTCGCCGTATTAACATCAGTCAATGAGCGAATTTTCTTTACCGTGTCTTTGTTACACGATATTTCGGACTATTATGAATCGATTTTAAAAGTTTTTTGTTATATAAATTTCATCGAAATCGGTTGAGTACATCATTGAAATATGTAAATTTTGAAAGAGTATGTATGATTTTGGAGAATGTTTATTTTGATGACATTCTAACTCAGCCAAAGTTTTGACGTGAAGTTGGTTTTTTAATGGCATAAGGAGGGAACTGGTCTTCAAAAATTTCAAAAATTCCCGGAACACATCTCTGCTGGTACCTACAGTCACGTCTAGTAAAATGTATTCACTTCGCAACTTATTCGGTTGTTAAACGTTTAAAGAAAATGTATACATCTTGCTAGACGTGATTGTACGGTGATATTTGGCAGCAGAGGTGGTCGCCAGTTAGGTGAAAAGGTCCAATCACCTAGCGAGTTCTCCAATTACCATAAATGTATCTACTCCAAATACCTTCAACTCTCCAGTGATGTCCCTTGGGAATGCTTTATAGCTGGCTCTTCATCCCTTTGTTTGCTATCAAATTAGTGTCAATCGCGGTTCGTTGACCGATAGAAAAAAACAAGTGTTACCAAATCACAAATATCAGTTACCAAAAAATTGTGTTTTCCCTTTTTACTCAAGCTGTTATTGCCGTCGTAAAAGTAACAATATCCGTATTATCTATTTATACTTGTTTTTTATCGATAAGGGCATAAATTTATGTTCGTTTTAATTTTCCTGAGCGCAAATGGAGGCGCCGCGACGAATAAAACTATACTTGATTATTGTCGTCAACTCGATTTAAGAAGTCGTTCTTATTTCGTAGTAGGATCGTATGATTGAATTAATCATGAAATTTTCTGTCACAATAAATGTTCTTAATTATAAATTAAGGATGTAAGATACACTTTAAAAAAAACCGTCATTTTCCTATGTGTCCAATTCTGCGAACACAAACACGCATATGTGATTTTAATGGCTTTTGACCAATAAATGATCAATCAATTCATAAATCAATATTAATTAAGTTATACGACTATACTTTTACCAACTTTACATATTAATTTATCTGTCTGATTTTTAATGATAATAAAATGTTAACACATTTGAAAGTCGCCATATTTTAAGATCTGCTTTATGTAGTTACTCACTCCAGTTTCTGAATGATATTTTCAATATTATTTATGGAAATAATATTTAATGTATACAACAAACGTATTTAGAAATTCCTTCAGTGCTTCTCATAAAACAAAGACTGAAGCACTTGAACACTAAGATCTTTGCTGCCAAATATCAACGCTCCTCCCGATGAACTGCAGCATTGCACAACTAGGTATGTGCTGTCGTCATCTTGGACCTTAGCTTAACTTAACATCAGGTAACAATAAGGTAAATCGTGAAATTGGGTGGCAAAAAAATCTAAGGCATTTATTTTTCGATTCTCTGTTGCCTTAATTTTTTAAGTCAGCAAAATCATACACAAAACAATTTGCTGTTAGTAAGATGACTGAAATTCAATCAAAACACATGCACTGTCCACACTCTCTCTGCCCAGACTCTTTCAAATCGTTAAACTGTATAATTTTTATCATATTAGGATACTAAACTAAATCAAATGACCATCAAGTATACGGTCTACTTGTGTAGAAAGTTATTATGAGTAGGTACTTATTTTACCGCTCATTGGCAAAAAAAAACTTAAAATTTTAGAGTACATACAATTTTGCAATCCAAATAGTTAAAGGTATGGAATAGATATTCAAAACATTGGAGGCTGCGGATGTGGGAGCAGAGCATGTGAGGAGGTAATTTCTTCCCATTAGAGTGGGAAAGATTGGACTTATTGATTTGAAATTATATGACTATAATAAGAGGGTTTAATGGAACAATGAACCAATCCAAACATAGGTAAGCCTTAACTTTGATCGCTATCATGCTTTACAAGTAATATGGTAAAATAAAACATAAGACAAAGTGAATTATGAGAACTTTTCCATATCGAAACCACTTCTAAAATCCTTGTAACTTATTCTCAGTTTTTGAACGATTGCACAAAAAAATATTTTTAATTGCAAGGTATTTAAAAGGAACTAAAAAAAACATTTAGCTGCACTCTTTGGTCCACCTACCACTTAAAGCTCTGTCTTTTTATACATATAGGAAGGGTAAATGTATTTTCATTACTCCTTGGCCGTCAAGTACCTATACTTAAGTTCCTTACACGATTGGAGTTAATACAGATAAAGATAATAAATAAAATCTGGGCTCAAACCTAGATCTCCCGCATGCCGGGCGGGCACTCTAACAACTATGCTACGGAGTCCTGGATGTTGCCATCGAAATTTTTACAGTATTGAATGGTTTTCGTTATAATTTATAATTCTTAGATACAATTTTACAGAACGGTTTAATACTTTCACAAAAGAAAGTGCATCACCTTTTGTAAGGCAGCCCCTCCACATCAATCCCAACAATAGTCCAGTCAAGGAATGAGGTGTAGCGTGCGTGAGCAGGTAACTAAGCGATTCCTTCAGAAACTTGTTCAGGGGGCTTAGGTTGTTAACATACCAAAAGTCCTGACAGTGAAAGTGATGAGCGGGGGGAAGGAGGGGGGGGTAAAGGTACGAATTTTGGGTTTTTCGCTTATATCTCGAATACGGTGCATCGGAGAGAAATATTTTCAATTAATAAAATGAAGTTCCTAAAATTATCTAAAACTTTTATATCATATGTTTTTTTCTAATTCCTAACCGTTTTCGAGCTATACCCTCGGAAAAAGTTGAAATTTACAAAAAAAAAACAATTTACGTCAAAATATTCATAAACATTGCATCATATTGTCTAAACCCATTCATAAACGAAAAGTATGAATAGGAAAGAAGTTGTAGATTTTTAAATTCCCTTTTAGAATATGTATACATATGCTGATTAATGCCAACCCGCCTAAAGTTACAGCTATTTTAAAACTTGTATAGCATTTTGCAATTTTCAGAAAATTTGTTTGTATATCATAATATATGGCCACTTATAAGCAAGTTATTAAATAAAGTAGAAAAAATAATGATGATGACTTTCACACTTTATTCTACAGATAGTTTCGTTACACCAATACAATAATAATTGTAAACCCCATTGTTCTCAATATATTCCTAATGTTTTACTCTCGACTTTAAAAGTAATCAAATTTTCATCCTCTTTGAACTTGAAGGCCCAGGCAATGATTGTTCTTCCATGGCATCTTCTTCCTCAGTAGCGCGTTGCTCTTGCTGAATGGGCTCTACATCGTCTTCATCGTCCTCATCGTCAACAGTCACACTGTTCAGGCACTTCCCTTGACAGTGGATGCACGCTGCAGAACAGGTGAGCATCGCTTTTCGGCAGCCACATTTTCCAATTACACAATCCTTGGTGCAGCGGCAAAATATAGTTTACCTCTTAATATACCTCTGGTCGCAGGAGTGGAAGCAATCAACAGGACAGCAAGGTCTGCATCCTCACCAACGACAGCCACAGAGTTGTGAGTGGATTGTTCAACAGCAGTCTTCACGATTAGGATGTCAGCGTCATCGGTAGCCTGAAGTATGTATCCCTTTCTTCTGCAGCTTTATCTCCAGTAAGGAGATGAAGTTAGTTTTCTTGGTAGGATTTGATAAAAAGTTTAACAGGTATTTGTGTGTCCCATGTCAAATTGATGTCGGCTGACCTTTTTAGTCTGTAACGACGCATTTTTTCTTGTGATTTAGTGCTATTGGCTGTGTTTGCGTACCCATCAAACACCGCAGTGCGAGTAGTCCCAAGATAATGGTGGTCGACGTAGGTGATAAAACTGTTACAAATAGTCACAACCGATGCAACTTTTGGCCAAATAACTCTGTGGAGTAGAAATCCTCCATCGACTACAATGTTCATTTGAGGCAGAAGAATATCTTTCTTGGTTGGCTCAAATAAGTTGTACGGCACTGATTTGTTTGTCTTTCTCATGCCACTTTCGTTGAACAGTGCCAAGGAAAATAGGACCAACTCATACTCAAAATATGTCATCAAATCCTCATCTGATCGTTTGCTTATACATATCCGCTGAAAGAGCAATGTTGGGTCAACTACTACCCTTTCATCGTGAACTTTTATCGATAAGCTGACAGAAGATATTGGCTATACCCGATCCTTGCGCGATAACTTAAAATGCTATACAAGTTTTAAAATAGCTGTAATTTTAGGCGGGTTGGACATAAATCAGCACATGTATATATATTCTTAAAGGGAATTTAAAAATCTACAATTTCTTTCCTATTCATACTTTTCGTTAATGAATAGGTTTAGACAATATGATGCAATTTTTATGAATATTTTGACGTAAATTGTTTTTTTTTGTAAATTTCATCTTTTACGAGGGTATAGCTCGAAAACGGTTAGGAATTAGAAAAAAACATATGATATAAAAGTTTTAGATAATTTTAGGAACTTCATTTTATTAATTGAAAATATTTCTCTCCGATGCACCGTTTTCGAGATATAAGCGAAAAACCCAAAATTCGTACCTTAACCCCCCCTTCCTACCTCCTTCCCCCCGCTCATCACCTAGGAGTCAGGACTTTTGGTATGTTAACAACCTAAGCCCCCTCAACAAGTTTCTGAAGGAATCGCTTAGTTACCTGCTCACGCACTCTACACCTCATTTTGGGTCATTTATTGACTGGACTACATTAATTGTTCTACGACTTTTTAAAATTAATAATTTTATTTTTATACAAAAAATATTTATTGTCTCTAAACTGTCGTTACTCTACGTACTCTGATCCTAAGCGACTTGATTCACTCACGCCACGAGCAAGCGGAGCAGGGTTGCGGGACGACGCGGCAAAATACAGAGTAATAAATAACAGAGGGAAAAAAATTAGTTTGTTTTTCTATTTTTGTGTTATTTATTAGAATTTCTAAAAAAATTTAGAACGTATGTTGTTGGGATTGATGTGGAGAGGCTGCCTGCAGGAGGTGATGCGGTAATTAAAATTAACCCTGTATAGACGTCGTACATTAGTCGTTAGGGTTTGTCAGAAGTCCTAAAAACTGGGCGCCCTGAAAACTGTGATATGTTCTGGCATTCAGTCAGCTTGGCGCTTTACATACTAAACCTTCTCGTGACCTAGGGGAGTGACTTATAGCCTTGCATTGTGCTCATTACTAAGAGTTGTGCCGTGAACTAGACGAAACTAAAATAAAAGCCTACTTATATAGACCTCAATCCTGCCATCATGTTCAATAATGATTCCAGATATTTGTATGCGAAGACTCTTATTATGCAAAGTTAATTTAATGTTTTAAATTAAATTCAGGTTTTTAATCTTCAGAAAAGAAACAGACATGCGTAGGTCTTAAGATCCTTCCGTAGCAAAACATTGCCATTAACAACAGAGTGGTTATGAGGTGGCGCGAGACCCATATGTGTTTGAGCTTCCATTTTAAGAACACGTATACTTCTGACTTCGTAAGTAAACTTTATATGGAAGTGGATAGTAAGTATGGACAGTAATTCAAATAACATCAGTTAGCCTTGATTGAAATCAGTCAAAATGTAAAATGAAAGTACTTTTAATCACAAGAAACTTTACGCATTTTTTTGTTTTTTGTAATATAACACACTCGTTTTTTAACTACTTCTTTTGTTAATTTATATACTTAGGTACTCTTAGTTAGAATTTATACCTACTTAAGGCGAGGATGCAGCATATTTGCCCTTTTCTGAACACTTATAAAACCCAGTAGTATGGATATGATTTGCATAAAAACAAATATTCACAAAACTTGAACATAGGTATAACAAACCGATGTGTTAGACAAAAACATGATTATATGAAAATTGGCTCGATAAAAAAATCACAAACATGACACTAACTTACAATTTAAAACACATTTTTCACAAAATGCCAAAAAATGTGAGAAATCTCTTGATACAAAAACTAAGTTTAACACGATGTATGTTTAAAAATCCTTGGCTTCAACGGGTAAGCTAACTAATTCAATATAGATATTGAAAAAGTAATTAATCTAATCGATAGGTAGAATACAAATCACTTTTATTACGCAAGGATCTACGGAATCATCACCGTTGACAATATTAACTGGTCCTGTCAAAGTAAAATAGATATATTTTCGAAAGAGAGACAGATAGTTGGGCCTCCATGGATCATTGTTTGATTGTTCGGAGAGTATCCATGATTGCTTACCTCCAGTTTGAAAGGTCCTCGGCTCAGTTTGGGAAATGCACTTTTCAAACTGGCTCGGATCTTGATGTCTCCTATTTCAGCTCTTTGGTCTCCATAAGATAAGAATATAGTGAACTTTCCTTAGTGCTGCGGTGCTACATAATTAGTGAGACATTTTGGGTCTGTTGGAAAACCTTCTTTGTCTTTTTAAATCTTACTATATCTTACTGATATTATAAATGAGAAAGCTCGGATAGGTGTATGGATGTCTGGATGTTTGTTCCTCAAGCATGGCAGGACGGCTCAACGGTTTTGGATGAAATTTGGCGTAGTGGTAGTCTACAAGATGGAATAGCAAATAAGAATAGAAATTGCCCGGGGGATTAGAAATTGCGCAAGTGAAACCGCGCGAGACAGCAAGTCAGGGGAGTTCACTGTTTCATACCAGGGGGGTTTCATGCCCCACCGTCAAAAATAAAGAAAAAAACACGATTTCTTTGACTAGGCTGTCGGGTAGAAAACGCTTTTGGATCATACGATCCTTCTTACTCGTAATAATCTAGGTTGCTCATTAATCTCAATCCTTTATGGTAACAGATGATCAAAAGAAAAGTATTAACTTTTGGACCATTTATTGCTTTAAATTAATACAGAAAAAATACCTTATATGAGCGGACAGACGTATTTAGCGCTTAAATATTTTATTTAAAACTTTTTTTTTTTTTTATAAGTGACTAAACCCGCGTTTGACCTCAATCTCACCTGATGGTAAGTGACGATGAGGTCGAAGATGAAAGCACACGGGTTTAGGAAGGAACTGGCTCTTTATACAATATTGCCGGAACACATTACCGCCGGAGCGGTAACATTTGGCGGCAGACTTTATACAGGGTGACTGGTACCAAACCCGCCATAGCAAATTAGCATATAGAGGAGGTCATTTGCTAATTATTGGACCTTACTTTCCCTAACTAAAGTTTTATACTTTAGGAGATATGTCAATTTTTATACATTATTGAGATTTTTCCAAAATTTGACATTAAAGCATTCGTAACTTTATTTTTCGTCATTAGTTTAGAGTTTTTTTATTATTTCTTGGTAGTCATTAACATTTGTGAATAAAATACGTCGGAACTTCCCTCAAACTAGGGTTAAAAAATAAGACGCTTATGCTTTTAAAAAAAATCAATAAAGAAAAATTACTTTGCGATCAAATTCAACCGGAAATAATAAAAAAAACTACGGCGTTTTAATAATTTATTCTACTCTAAATTAGTTCTCTAGTTTGTCACCTTACCAACGGTACTAAATTTGCAACGGAAAGTTTGATTCGCTAAACATCGGTAGGATTTTCAGGTCAACCAGTCATTTTGATCAAAAATAGTGAAGGTCCCAACGACAGGATAAAGCTAATTTAGCAAAGTAGTTTTTGCAAATTTATGAGTAGGTATTAGATAATAGAAATTGAGTGCTTAGTGTACTTAATTTTTTTTTTTACTTTTACCATGTAAAGCAAGAAATCAGGAAAAGATATCGAGCATCAAAAGAAAAATTTAAATAGAGTTAAAACTAAAAATTCTGCTCGAATTGCTGCCCGCGATTTCTGATACATGCCCGATATCTTTTCCTAATTTCCGTGGTGGTAAGACTGAGTCTAATTTCTTGTTTCATAACAGAAAATGCATTATTAATTTTTTGAATTAACTCATCTTTTGTGGTTACTTCTTCATTGTAGACCAACTCTTTGGCCCGGCCCCAAACGTAGAAATCGAGAGGTGTCAAGTCTGGCGACCGAGCTGGCCATTCAATTGGCCCACCTCTACCGATCCATGAATCGGGGAATGAACTATTTAAAAGTTCTCGGACGTCCAGCCTGAAATGCGCCGGGCACCCATCGTGTTGAAACACAATGGGCGTGTCGTCGGTTATTCCATCCAACAGCAGATCAGGCAAGACGTCCCTTAAAAATTCTAAATAATTTCCCCCATTTAAAATGTCTGGTAGGAAATAGGGTCCAAAGATATTACGACCAATAACGCAGGCCCACACATTAACAGAAAATTTCCGCTGGACCGATGTAACCCTCTTTTTATGGGGGTTATCATGGGACCAGTGGTGCAGATTGTGGAAATTGGTGATGCCTTCTCGGGTGAACTGTGACTCGTCGGTCCAAAGGATACGCTCCAGAAATGTTGGGTCGTCGACATCGGTGTGAAGAACGAGGCGACAGAAATTCAACCTCCTTTCGTAGTCGCCATTTTCAAGCCCTGCCAACACTCCATTTGTTAATTATTTACGTAAATGTTATTCTAAAGACAAAATTTGATTTGGATTATGTTACATCGAAGCTCGTCGTAATATTAATAATTTCTTTAATTCTAAAGATAACACTGGTCGCTTTAGTGTAAGTAGGTACATAAATAAACTCAAAATTACCTTGAACTGGCGTGTAATGATACGGGTGTTGATGGTCTCCATGCATCACTGACCAGACTTTCCACTGGCTGACGCCCAAAGCGGCAGCTACCACTCTGGTGCTAGTCGTGGGATCTTCTTCAAAAGCTGCCAAAATCTGCTGATCAATTTCAACAGGTAATTGTCGCACAGCTGCTTGGGGTACCCTGACGTTCAAGTTACCCGTTTCTCTAAACCGACGATATGTGGTAGGAAATGTGTCACGGTCAGGTAAGCGTCTATTTGGATATCGCTCCTGGTAAATTCGCCGCGCTTTGCGGGCGTTACTGTGTGCAGCACCATACGCCAGCAGCATGTCGGCGTATTCTTCCCTTGTGTATCCCGGCATTTTAAAACGAAATGTCTTATTTATTTATACCTGTGTCTACTCAACTATTTGTGAAAGCACACGAAACGGAAAGGAAAAGCATATATGACAACAACTTAAATGTCATAGAGATGGGTCCGACCTCATCTTTTTCATTTGACGTCTAAAAGTCATTGAAACTGTCATTGCAAATGAAAAGAGTTGGTCTACAATGAAGAAGTAACTACAAAAGATGAGTTAATTCAAAAAATTAATAATGCGTTTTCTGTTATGAAAGAAGAAATTAGGCTCAGTCTTACCACCACAGAAATTAGGAAAAGATATCGGGCATGTATCAGAAATTGCGGGCAGCAATTCGAGCAGAATTTTTAGTTTCAACTCTATTTAAATTTTTCTTTTGATGCTCGATATCTTTTCCTGATTTCTTGCTTTACATGGTAAAAGTAAAAAAAAAAATTAAATACACTAAGCACTCAATTTCTATTATCTAATACCTACTCATAAATTTGCAAAAACTACTTTGCTAAATTAGCTTTATCCTGTCGTTGGGACCTTCACTATTTTTGATCAAAATGACTGGTTGACCTGAAAATCCTACCGATGTTTAGCGAATCAAACTTTCCGTTGCAAATTTAGTACCGTTGGTAAGGTGACGAACTAGAGAACTAATTTAGAGTAGAATAAATTATTAAAACGCCGTAGTTTTTTTATTATTTCCGGTTGAATTTGATCGCAAAGTAATTTTTCTTTATTGATTTTTTTTAAAAGCATAAGCGTCTTATTTTTTAACCCTAGTTTGAGGGAAGTTCCGACGTATTTTATTCACAAATGTTAATGACTACCAAGAAATAATAAAAAAACTCTAAACTAATGACGAAAAATAAAGTTACGAATGCTTTAAGGTCAAATTTTGGAAAAATCTCAATAATGTATAAAAATTGACATATCTCCTAAAGTATAAAACTTTAGTTAGGGAAAGTAAGGTCCAATAATTAGCAAATGACCTCCTCTATATGCTAATTTGCTATGGCGGGTTTGGTACCAGTCACCCTGTATAAAGGGTGGTCGCTAGCCAGGCGGACCCAGAAGGGATCCTACCACCAAGCGGTTAAATAAAGTTCATCAAGTCTTTTATTTATTTTTTATTTATTTATCATATAAGACACACCAATAACGTAAATATTAAAACTCTTACTAAATAACATTTATTAAAAATTAAATATTCTGATATATATATATATCCAATGAGGTATGTACAGCATTCGAACTTGTAACGTCTCTATAACTAACAATTAAAATTAAAATAGAAAAAAAAACACATTAACATTAAATAAGCAAATGATAATAAAAAATGTCAAAGTTAACAAATGTCAAAAGGAAAAATCACAATCACAGGAATACAATATACTTACACCAAAAAAAAAAACAATAATAAAAATAAAAATTAAATTGGAGGCAAAAGCTGCACCCCGTTAATATTTAGTTCGTAAAACTCAAACTAAACAGAGTAATAAAACATTGCTGAACTTTGGATGGCAGATTTCTCATTCGGAAATCAGATACATCTGTAGGCTGTAACGAGGAAAATTTTGGGATTCATAAAAACCATCGGTAATCACTTTGTTCGTAGAACTAAATCCTTTGACGATAGTTATACGTTAAATAAATTAGTAATTTCATATTCGTAACGCTTTTGTGCACGACTGCTAAGTTATAATTTATTGACAGTGGTATGAATCGACCCGTTCAAAAACGCTATTCGGCGATTCATACCTCTGGTATGAAACCCCCCGGTATGAAACATGATAAAAACATAATTCTTTTTCGCTGAAGAAGAATGTCAATCTTATAAGTGAATACCTAAATATTTAACATCTGCAACATTTGTTACTTTTTATTTTACTTAAAGATAACGTGAAGCTACGTTACGGTTGGCTTGTTAAGATAAAAAAACTTAAGCACTAACTGATTTTAAAGATATTATCAAGAATTGTGCGGATTTTTTTTGACTGTATATGCTATTTTTATTGAACTCTGTCCGCACAGACACGGTTCGTTTATCTAATAATTAATTTAGGCAATTAATATTTATATTATTATAATTTAATCGTTTTTGTTAATATGGTTTTTGCTCAATTATAGTTTTATTTTTAGGAATTCCGATATTTCCACAAACCCACACTAAATATTCAATTCAGTCGAAATGCTCGTCACTTGCAGATAGGTACAACTTTTTTGATATACAGGATGACTGATGGGCCACTTCGAAATTAAATAAAAAATAAATATATTTTTTTTAACTGAGTGAACTTAACCGAAAGTTAAATAATTCATTACATAACGCATGGTTACATAGGCGTAATACAATAGATACTTAGCAGGTGGCGGTGTGCGTGAGGCGGGAACACTACTGTGTGCGCGTTGACTGAGGAAGCGCGTCGGGAAAAGTGTAGTAATGTCACTTTATTTATTTATAGGGAATTCTGGTAAAAAATTAAGTATTAATAATAATGAATATTCTTTGTTGCCACAGAACTTTATAAAAATTAACATTTTAACAATATTAGACAATGTGGACGGCCTTATCACTTAAAGCGATTTCTACGAGGCAGCCCTGGGCAAAGGAAAATATCACAAACTTATAATAATAATAGGGCAGGGCATTTGAATATATCTATTACATAAGTCAAAACACATAACAAATATGAATATTATAGGATTGTTAAAAATATTAATAATTTAATTAAGTATTCATATTTTATATAAATATTTAAATAAAAGTATACATATAAATAAGTAATAATATGAGGAGCAAAAAGAATAATTTATATTGTATATGCAAATGATTGTTTTTGTGTAAAAGTGACAAGGTCTAATATAATATTATGGTGATAAATAAAACGACTTTAGTGATTTATTGAAAGAAGCGATAGACTTTTCACTGTGAATGTAATATGGTTAGTCATTCCATAGTTAAGTACCTACTTTTATTACATACTTATGATCAGAATCGAGTACAGAGTGCTCTCCTTCAATATTTAAAATTTGTTACCAACCACGCTGTATTTATTCATATTTGTATCAAATTACGAACTGTTTATACTTTAATCATATGCAACTGGGATAATTAGATTATCTAATTGTAATCTCCCAACCTCACAGTTTTCATTATTCTACACAACTGTCTAAAATATCCATATCATTAATATTATAAGTGGGAAAGTGTGTTTGTCTGTTTCATGTCTGCTTTCATGCTCAATGTCCTGATCCGATTTGAATAAAATTTGGTACAGAGATAGACCTGACCATGGCTTTAAAGACGAGCTTTAAGTACGAAAAAGGGGTTGAGGGGTAGATAAAGGGATGATGGGCCGTCCACCTTTTCGAATCCCCTTTGCGGATATCCGGATTTCGGGGATCTAACGCGAGAGCGATTTCCCCGGACGATGGCAGGCCAGATAGCCGGATGCTACTGGATTAACACGACGCGATTCCACCAGATTGAGGCGCGGCTGGGGGGGTTAGATTCTTGTAACCTAACGCGACGTGATTTCACCGGTCCCTAACCCTTTCCGGCCATAGTGAAGTCCCTGGGCGGTGGATACGGGGAGTTCGCTGAGGTGTGGCGTGCCTGGTGTTCTCGGCACGCTGCATGTTGAGGGTTCCGCGCAAGCGGATGGCGCCGGCGATTTCGCGGTTGAAGGCTTCGGCTTGCCCGTGATCCCGCCACTAGGCGCGGAGGAGAAACACCTTGGGGTTTTAGTCCAGACATAACTTTGTCGCTCCCCCGAGCGGCATCGTCTCCATGGAGGATTTCCCCAAGTAAAAAAAAGGATAGCATTCTGTTGTTTTATGTAAGCTGACTACGTAATCGGTAAAGCATGCTTAATCACAAAGTTTCGGCGTGCGAAATCGCGGGTAAAAGCTAGTTTCCTATAAAAAACAAAAGTGAACTTTTTTGTCACATTGCAGCTAAGAGTCAAGGTTGTCTTATCTTCATGTCGTTTAAAAATCCGTAGCCATAAGGATTTCAATATCGGACCTCAATAAGCACCAAATAATAAAGTTCATAAAATTAATTTAAGATTCTGGTTATGTGGACGCCAAATGAGAGTGAAAGAGCAAGGAACGAATTAGCGATACGTGGTTTATAATCTAATATTCAGATGTAGGTGGACGCTCGATGACTTACGGGATGAATCTTAAATAAAAAAACTACTATTTCTAAGAAGATTAAGTTTTAAGTTCAAAGTATGCAGATCTATTAAAGTTAGTTTAAAGACCGCTTAGTCCGTTATTAGTTCATAACTATGTACTTTTAAAATATCAAAAGTAGCAACAACTGTATTAATGTATTAACGACCACTCTGACGATGGGGTAAACCTGTCTGCCTCAGACGCCAGTGGAACCGTAAGTCCATGCGTAAGTACTATTTCCGCACGGAACAAGAAAAAAAATATTCCGTGTCTGGGTGTTTATCTATTTATGTATTTATATTCTAGGTTCCCCCTAGTTCGCTACATGATATCCCATAACACAAGCTATGCTTACTTTAGGGCCATGTAGTTGTTGTGATTGTCTGCGGAGTTTATTATATTATTATTACCTATTTAAGTTTGTAGCAATTCTAACTTGTAGTCTTCGATGTTATTAATAATTTTCTTTAAAATCCTCACTTTTTTAACGGTGACTCAATCGTCGTTTGACCTCCATCTAAGTTATGGTGAATGATGGTAAGTGACAATAAGGATGAGTGACTAAGAGAGCTAAGACATTTGTTCAAAAAGAAATTAACCCTTAATGACATATTGCTGGAACAAGTCATCGCTTGTGCGAAGTCATATTTGAAGGCTGACTTAATATGAAAGATGTGCGCTGTCCAGGTAAACCCTAAAGAGGATGTCGTTCAGACTATTCGCCCTTTACAATACTATGTGTTCTATATTTTTCACAACTATCCAAGGGCCGTAGGGCTAGTCTAAGCATGGCTAAAATATCATATTATACCGTATGGCTGTTACGTGCTACCGAACTAACTGATTCATGACCCACTTTGCTGAAAATTTGTTTGAAACTGTCAAACTTATAAGATCTCGCACGAATAATGCTCTTCGGACATTTTAGATACTGTACGAATTCTGTACTCAGTAAATGTCAGTCAGTGTCGAATGAAATGATAACAAGTTCGTCACCAAGGAAACCTATCTTCAAGCGAATTTTGACCTACTAGCATCATGGAATTAATAAGTACTTGTGTACCTATTAATTCCATGACTAGCATTTAGACGATTTGTGGGCCATGATTCAGTTGGCTCGATCGTGGGCAAAGTTTAAATGTCCAATGAAGTTATCTAATTAATGATCCCACCACTTAACACTTCCAGTTTTAAACCTTCTGTGGGGATTTTTAGACCAATTTCTTATCATTTTATTAAGTGGGTCTTAATGCAATGATAAAAACGGCGTAGGAGCAGAAATTAAATTGTATTCTTTTTGGGTTATTATAAAATCAATAGTACTTGCGTTTGTTATAAAGTTTATTTTTATATTTACTCCTAAAGTTACAGAACAGGTGAATTTTTTATTGTATCTTCGAATCTCCATGACTGAAAAAAAATTAAAAGCGGCCAAGATATTTCTAGAGTTATCTACTCTATACTCTTGCTGATAATATGAAGCATGTCCGAAAAATCTTTTAGCAACTGTTTGAATAGGCAATACCTATTTACGAATCAATTCACTTGTGGCTTAATTTGAAAACACTAACACTAGTTACGGAGAAATACGTTGGTGAATGAATAACTAGGATTTGGTTGTTTTTATTTTCAAACTAAACAAGCTGCCAACGCTTTGTCACGTTTTGATATTTTTTTTTTCGTGTGGTCAAAGTTTTCAACATAACAAAGATCTATTTTACAAATATCGTACCTAAATTACTACAAAATCTTAAAATCCAGTTAAACGACATTATTAGACCAATCTTCCGATAGTCCTTTAATTAAATTTGCATTGATTACAAAATCTTAAGCCAAATACCGTAATCATACAGCAACTTCACAAGCTAATATTGTCTCAAGTTTTCGCGATTCATACTATTAAATAAAACACTTTTTAACCGGATTTATCGCGTAGATTTACATTTTAAATTTTGAGTCCCTCGTGACCACGGGGTCTGCAAAGACACCGAAACGTTGAGTCAAAATTTAAAATGTAAAGCGATAAATCCGGTTAAAAAGTGTTTTATTTAAGTTCACAAGCTGTCACACGAATAAATAATGAGTAGAAAGAAATGTGCATCACACATTGTTAGCCACGTTCTCGTAGAATCGGCTTAGGCCAGCCCTAACGCGACTAATCCGAGTGCCCTACGCTTGTTTGTAACCCTTCAGATTTCGCCTGGCGACCACCCATTATATAAAATCTGCCACCAAATATGACTGCGACCGCTGATGTGTTCCGGATATTTAATGAAAAACCAGTTCATTCCTTAGCGCGTGCTTCCTTATCATCTTAGACCTCATCTTCCCTTACTATCAACTGCTATGTAGGTCAAATGCTGGTTTATTAGTTAAACAAAAAGGTAGGTACAATCGCAAACACTAAGGCCCTTATAAAATAAATAATTAAAAAATAAATAAAATCCCCAAACAATCACACCAACTACATGGCCCCAAACTAAGCAGAGCTTGTGAATGGGATTCATCATCATCATCACAACTCTTTATAATGAGCCCACTGCAGGGCTATGAGTCTCTCCCCTGGGTGACGAGGAGGTATAGGCCATAATCCACCAAGCTGGCCCAGTGCTGGGTGGTGGATGTCAGAATTTTCAGGGCGCCAAAGTGGCTTCTGACAAACCCAAACGACTACTGTATACAAGTATACAGCACCCGGGACCGACTGCTTAACGTGCCCTCCGAAGCACGGAAGTCGCCGTGAGAAATGAATGGTCGGCGGTCACCCATCCAAGTACCGACCGCGCCGAACGTTGCTTAACCTGTGATATCGTATGATACACACAGTAACCCCGGAGCCACGACGACTTGGGAATCCATTTAAGAAGAATGGGATTCCATGCAGCGAACTAGGGAGGAACCTAGAATATAAATACATATGCAGGGTCACTTTCAAAATTCCATGACGTGATAGTTTAAGATCATACGTTAAGAGAAAAAATAAATATTAATTAATTACTGAGTAGACTTCTCCGAAAGTTAAAGAATTCATTGCGCAACGCATGGTTGCATTAACGTAATACACTAAATAAAGGGTCCGCCAATAGGGACGCGCGAAGTTTGCCGGAAGGGTGCGGCCATGTTGTTCGAGGTAGAGCTGTCAAAGTTGCTGTCATTTGTTCAGTATATAACCCCAAATCACCATTGCAAGTTTGAGTGTCGAACAGCACGTGCAAATTATTAAATTGTTTTACGAAAATGGGTCATCAGTTCGAGCAACGTTCCGCGCACTTCGCCCATTTTACGGTCGCGATGATCGGCCTGTAGAGTCGACTATCCGTCGATTGGTGGGCAAATTCGAGTCGACTGGTTCAGTAAACAACCAGCCAACACTGACACGTCGACGAAACGCCCGATCGAACGAAAATATCGCTGCTGTCCGTGAGAGTGTGCGCGAAAACTCGAGGCACTACTTTTTCGAAAACGAAGCTGAGGCGGCCATAACCGTCAATGGGGAGCGCTACAGGTCGATGATAACCAACTTCTTTTGGCCTAAACTAGATGATATGGACACGGACGACATGTGGTTCCAACAGGACGGCGCCATGTGCCACACAGCCCATGCCACAATGGACATTCTGCACGAGCGATTTCCGGACATGGTCACCTCGCGCGGAGGCGATATCAACTGGCCACCGAGATCGTGCGATTTAACGTCTTTAGACTTTTTTCTCTGGGGCTATCTCAAGTCGCTGGTCTACGCCAACAAGCCTCTAAACACCTATGACCTCAAAGTCAACATACGCAACGCCATCGCTCAAATTGAGGCCGATATGTGCTCCAGAGTCATCGAAAATTGGACATCCCGGATCCGGGCTACCAAACGGAGCCGCGGTGGTCATTTGAACGATGTTATCTTCCATACGTAATGGGGTCGAATACCCTTTCGAATGAAAAATAAATTTCGCTTCTACCTCACACACAACTTGTTTTATTCAATTTTAAAGTTCACGCGCCCTTATTGGCGGACCCTTTACTTAGCGGGTGGTGGTGTGCGTTTGTCGGGAACATAGCTGTGTGCGTGTTGACTGAGGCAAAATGCGTTACGTTAAAAATAAAGTACCTACTTTTATTACATAATTATGATCAGAATCGAGTACATAGTGCTCCCCTTCAGTACCTATTTAAAATTTGTCCCCAGTCATCCTGTATAGATAAACGCCCAGACCCGGAACATTTTTATTTTTCTTGTTCCGTGCGGGAATCGAAAACGCGACCACTGGCATCTGAGACAGACAGTGACCCCATCGCAATGCAAAAAGATCACGCCCCTTTACCGTGACCAATAAGGAGCCTCAAAATAATTAAACTTGATGTCATTAAACTTATACTACGCAAACTCTCCTCAATATTTAATGTTGTAGTCTCTCGAGTTGTGCCCCATAGTGTGCTGAGATCCCTTTTTTTCTTTTGTATTTCGGCCGCGCATGCAAATTTTATGACACTGAATTCAAACTGGATTATTGGGTTGCATTTTAATATGTCTTGATACTTGATGTCGTGTGAATGGACTTCACGAATAAATCGTTGGTACCTTTTAACTTACCTAATGGTAAAATAAATTAGAAGAATGCTAGAAGGAAAGACGTTCATCACGGCATCATACTGTTTCGAGGCTGACGTCAAGCCGTCCCTTTCCTATACCTATGGGACGCGTCGCGCCGCCTACGGTTAAACGTGCTCTTACAATTTAATTTTAAAGTTAATTTAAGTAAAAAAAAAGAAATTCTTTAATGCAAAGGCATAAGCCTTATCAAAAATGACGTAAGCTATAGTAGGTACCACTTGATTTGAATTTTGTGTAAATGTGATATAGTCCAGGTTAAGTAAACATTTTGAGACAGAAAAGTAAATTATTTATATAAAAAAGAATACTTGACAAGTAATTTCGATTGGAACTTGTTGATTTGACAGGATCAAGCGCACGAAGCGACATCTATTTAGTTAGAGCTTTTGGTTTCCTTCCCCATTCGTCCAACCATAGCAAGTTTTAAAATGGTTAAAAGGTGTTAAAATGAAATGTGTCAATAAAATAACAAAACATGGTTGATTTTTTAATATTTTTTGTATCTAATAATTCATAGGAAATAGATTATAGTATAATATAAATTTATTTTATAATTTATCATTAACTTAAAAAATAAATATTGTTATTTTATTTTTTTCTTTATTTTAAACTTTAATGTTTTGTTTAAAACTTAAAATTAAATAACAAGATGAGAATACAAATATTGATTATTTTATAATAAAAAAAGGAATATAAATAATAAAACGAATCATAAACATGTTAAAAAGAGTTTACTCTAACAATGATATGTTAATATTCCAGGATTCTCTTAAATAATTTAAATATTACTGCAATACAACCTAAAAATTTAATTTATAGAAATACTCAAATAAATAGTTAAATGAACAATATTAAATATCTACAAAATAACAATAATAATTTCAAATATCACTAGAAAATTATTGCTTATAGGTAATTATTAGCCTCTTTACAATATTTCTGAAATGACCAGTTTAAAAATATCATTTAAAAAATAGTTCACAAATTATAAAAAAAGTTCAGAATTGCATGAAAGTCATTTATTAGAACGCGCCTGATTCATTTCTATAAATTTCTAAGAAATAATACTATACAAGTGGATCTAATTTGGCACATATTTCCAGTTTAAATAGACGGTACAGCCAGTAACACTCTATTGACTTTGAATATCCCATCCAATCAAGTCTTCAATAGTCAAATCAACAGCTTTGAGGTCGGGACCTACAATGTAAATAAGTAGTGATAAAATGATATAACAACTCGTTTCTTATAAGATAGTCAAATTTTATGTGTCCGCAAAGTTGAATAATGGAACTTTCAGGAATAAATGTATAAGTAAACTCATCAAATCAAAAATCTAAAGGTCTGTTTTCATTTATAGGAAAATTGTAATACGTGTAGTGGCTCTAGTGACGGCATGATCTAAGGCGTCGCTCAATTTTCGTACAAGTATATTTTTAGAATAGGGGGAAAAGTAGATCGAGCTTTAAGGTACTTTTTTCCAAGTTTTTCGTGGAACATAGTGTTGTCTCTGGTCACATTACCCACCCTGTACCTACTATGAAACGCAGTAAAATGCGTAAGCGATAGAGATGCATTTAATTTATCGAAGAGATCTATGGACAGTAGTGATTAAAGTTTTCTTTCGAATACTTAATACTTAAGCTCATTGTTAAAATTTTCCGCCTGCCCTAAAAGTATGCTTTTTGTTTATGAAAAGACTCATTTTTTTACAAAAATATTCAAGCTAAATACACATTTGCACAATTTTTTTATAAATAAAACAGTATAGCTTAGTAACAAGGTTATAAGGTTTTATAACAAGGTCAATAACGCTTATTAATTCATATTTTACATGGTCATTTTAAGTTAATTGTCTCATACTTCTGTGGTCCACTCTTAAATGCCGTTGTTAATGAAATTAAATATATTGGATTACATTTTTTTTCAGACACAGTCACTTTACGGGATTTACCTTACTTATAGACACTACGCCGATTAGATATTCCAATTTAGCAAACCAGTGTATTAAATCTGTAACACATTAATTCCAAAACTAATGAATAAATTTTTAACGCATTGTTAATTGTGTGACGAAGCTCCCTTTAAATATATTTAATAGCCTAAACTTTTTATTTACAATTATTGAATCGATGCTAAGAATGTAAAAAGGCACGTTTACTTTAATTAAAATAACCCATAGTAAGTATACAGCAGAGTATTCAGTCAAAGGTTTTCGAGCTGTGCCGGTAGTCCTATAAACAACACTTGCTATGGTGAGGTACACCAATTGATTTCAGCATGCCAGGCAATGCAAATATTATCAAAATAGTTATTCTATAATAAAATGTGAATTAAAAAAATGAAAACTGGTACAAGACTACTCGTAAATTAAAGTTAACAAAACTTTCCAATCTTTACATGATTGAAAATTTTTACCTGGTGATATGTTTTGACATTCAATTAAACCGTTTTGTCAAAATATACATTTCAACGCGATATATTTTAAGAAATATACTTTTTTATTCAATTGATCTTATTTTCATATTCAAAGTAAGTATTCAATAAACAAGGGTACCTACTAATCAAATTTACAAACCCCAATACACTACTTTTAATAAATATTTATTTTCTCAAATTAATGTCTTCGGATGACCTGCATCTTTTAACAATTTTAAATATGATAAGGAAAAACTTTGTTTATCCGAATACCTTTCGTTAAAATAGAATATTAAATCGACTAACATGCTAAATGCAAAAATATATTGCCCATATTGTTTTCAAGAATATTGAATCTTTGCAAAAAAAGATATGACTTGGCCTTTCGTGAAAAGGTCACAATTTTGTAATTTTCCACTAGATTAATTAGATCCCAAGTAAAGTATGACCAAATGAATATGGCAAGAATAATTTATTAAAACGTGTTTGATCAATACTTTCGTTTACCATAATTACACAATTTATAAGTAAATAGTAATTTTCTTAATATAAATCAAGAAATCATTAGAGCAGTTTGAGAACTTTTTGTAATTTTAACTTATTTTACTTGCTGTCATTAAATCTTTAATTTCCGAGAATTCATAACGAAGAGACTTTTTAAAAAAATATAGAAACTCTTAATAAAAATAAATAATTGGCTGCACTCGAGCGATGATGGGACAAAAATTGGCATACATAACACTTGATTGACAAATGCTATAATCCTTGAATGTAAACATATGTAAACGTACCTTTACAAATGTTGAAAAAGATTTTTTTTATGTAATCAGGCGCTTAAATTGATTTGGTCAACAAAACTATGTAATACATAACACTGGAGTTTTTGGATACAACGGCCCTCAGTTCTGAACATCAAATGCCTCATTAATACCTCATACTGTGTTGCCAAAAACTAAATTTATGGATTCCGTAAGCTGGGTGGCCGACTGTGAATTATGTTAAACAGTTTAAAATTCACATACCAATTCTCTTTTTGGAGGCAAACTGTATCAAACAGCAGTTAGCTTGTTAATTTTGGATTTTTTTTACGTTGAAGATTCGGAGCGTCTTTTTGTTTTATTAACAGAACAATCGTGTAATTCCTTTTACTTTCACATACATAGGTAATATTAAACTAAAATCATCCTAATAAATGAGAAATACAGTAATTAGCAATAGAACTTTAGAAGCAACTTTTTAATTTCCTTGATGATTTATTTTGCCACTTCCAGTTTTCATAAGAAAAGGTTGAATATCCGAGGACGGGTGTTTGGAGAGAGCCGCTTCCAGTCACCAGGTCGCTCAGGAGTGAACCGTGCTTCAATCAGCATTGATCATCTGGAACAAGCAAATTTTCTGTTTAGTTTCTTGATAATAATTTAAAAAAACACGGTGCATCCTGAGCGACCTGTTAAATTTGAATTTAGAGATAAAACTATGCATTTATTTTGTAATAAGAAATCATCATGTTAAATTTCTTTAATTTTAAATTTATAAAACACCAGAAAAATGTAATCAGTGTGTAGGAATTCGTATAACACAGTTTAAAAAAGAGTCTAAAAAGCCTCTTTAATGTCTCTCTTAACTGTCGACTTATTAATTTCAACCGACTTCCCAAAAAGGAGGCGGTTCTCAATTCGTCTGTAAGTTTTTTTTTGTGTCTTTGTTACACGATATTTTGGTCAATTATGAATCGATAATAAAAAATCTTATTTCATATGACAGAGATACTTCATAGTTGGTCCCATATAAATTTCATCGAAATCGGTTGAGTACTTCATTGAGAATTTCAAATTATTGAAACAATATGTATGATTTCGGAGAATGTTTACGTGTATGACATTATCAGTCGGCCAAAGTTTTGACGTGAAGTCGGTTTTTTAATGCTCTGCATTCGTTGATTATTTCTGTTATAAAAAATCTTGTATTTTTTCTTGCTTAGACCCGAGGTGGACTTGATAAGTCAGTAAAACAGGATGCAACGGAGACTATTAACTAATAATCACCGTATATATTTTATTGGCGTTAGATTTGTTACTTAAATAAAATTGTTGGTATAGTTTTTGTAACATCGCGTAAAATTATATACTCGTTATATACTCGAACCTCTTCCTTTTTTGGAAGTCGGTTGATAATTAATTAAGGCTGTTTTAACAAAAAAAATCAGAAATATATGATCGAAGAAAAAAATAAAGTAATAATATTATGACAAAAAATTAGGCACACACGAGCGGAAACCTTAATCGCATCGAACGCTTTTTAACCGACTTCCAAAAAAGGAGGAGGTTCTCAATTCTTCTGTATGTTTTTGTTTTGTTTTTTTCATTGTGTCTTTGTTACACGATATTTTGGACAATATTATGAATCGATTTTGAAAATTCTTGTTGAGAGACCAAAGGTTGATCGAGCTCTATCGATTCTTACGAGCACAACTACTTTAATTGCCGTCACTTATCAAAACACAAAATTATTTGTGCTTTTGACTCAAAAGTATTTCTTTTAACAGGCAGTCTTGCATAACATCATCCACAGGCCTCGTACGCACAATCCATCATTACATCTTATCAAACATGAAACCGGTTTCAATGACGTCATAGCCGTGGTTGGCGTTGATAAAAACCACTTCATGTGCTATTAGCTTATTTACTGCTACTGCTATTATGTTCCATTGTGTTACTAAATTAATCGCGATTTAAAAAACAATTTATATTGTTAGTTGTGCTATAAATAAAACTGATTGTTTCCGAATATAGTGGTTTGTGTTTTTTGTGGGTACATATTCTTTAATGATTTTCTATTGTAGATGTTTCGTCTCACGAGTGTATCGCGAACTATTTTACTGCGTTACAATAGAGCTGGAATTTTGAAAAATAGGTTACTTACAAGAAAATTGTTGCCCTGGTAGCCTAATATTCCATAATGGCATATTATCTCTCTACCACTTGTGAGCGTGTCACAGAAACTGAATACTTCAAAAGACCATTTGCCCTGGATAGCGACCATCTAGCTCTAGCTGCTCAAATACCGTTGTTATCCGTCTACCATCTGAAGTACTACAGCTTCCGTGCAATTTATACAACTGTAAGATTTATAACACTGCCCTGCCTGGGCATCGAACTCAGAACCGTACGACAGGCGAGTGACACATTGCATCCGTTGCGCCAGAACAACTGTCATTTAAACCACTTTATTTCTGAGAATACACCAGTCGCCATATTGAATGAAGGAACAGTTGATCGACAGGTGCCTGAGTATTGACTTCATCTCATACCGTTTATCGGATCGATATTGCAATTTATTTATTTAAGGTGATTTGTTTTTCGTGTTTTTGGTGTAATTATCCGTCTTATAAATTGTTTTGCTTTTTTTTTTTATAAGTGACTAAACCCGCGTTTGACCTCAATCTCACCTGATGGTAAGTGACGATGAGGTCGAAGATGAAAGCACACGGGTTTAGGAAGGAACTGGCTCTTTATACAATATTGCCGGAACACATTACCGCCGGAGCGGTAACATTTGGCGGCAGACTTTATATAAAGGGTGGTCGCTAGCCAGGCGGACCCAGAAGGGATCCTACTACCAAGCATAAAAGGCTTAGGCTTATCATTTATCTAATTTTCCTAAAGCTTAAAAGCAATTTTTGTTAAAAATGACTTTTTTTCATACAAGCTTCTAGGGTGGGGAGCTTTTATTTAAAAAAATATGTACTCAATAGAAACAGCTAGTATACTATATGAATTGACATTATTTCAATAAAGGCATGATGTAATGTTTAGCTTCTTGAGATGTCTCTGTGAGTGATTAAACACACTACTATTATTGTTTTAATAATGTTGGCAGTCTTCTTATTATAAATAAATAAATTATAACCTCAATAAAATGGTGTCATCAAGAAAATGCTCTTTTGGCGCTGGAAAGACGTTGTCAGGGGGATATTAATCCAGGACCTCTGTAACCCCAGCACGTTGATGGCGGTTAGATCCGATTTGTGGCAAATTTAGCAAACCATTCGGTCAAAAGTATTAGGGCTTTCAGTGCTTCGGCTTTTTAAGTTTTCGGGATTATGAACGATCGGTTTTTGAAGTTATAGAGTTATTGATGCTTCGATGAATTAACTCATTGGGCATGCGTGTTCTGGCATCAGTTATTCTTCTATTCATCCTTCGGTGTAATGTAGGGGACTCTCAATGGTGGGATTGGTTAAAGATCATCGTACCGAGGACAACGTCGCGACGGCCTGCGGGACTAGCATGCGACCAAGATAACGATAAATCGGGCCTTTTATCGATATTTTCTTAGAATATGGTATTTAGTGTATGTAATTTATTAAGATTATGGCATATTTGGTTGTGTGGTCTTAATCATGGTATCAAATCGAGTAATTCTATCTATTATGGTGCGCATATTAGCTTACATAATAGGATAAAATAACAAAATAATATTTATTTTGTCGATTCGAGTCTTTATCGATAGTCGCATGCTAGCCCTGCTGGTCGTTACTTAACCTGCGGGGCTAGCATGCGACTATAGACAACGATAAATATGGCCTTTAAGCGATATTTTCTTAGAATATGGCACTTATAGTATGTATTTTTTAAAGAATATGGTATTTTGGTTCTGTGGGCTTAATCATGGTATCAAATCGAATAATTCTATCTAATAAGATGCGCATGTTAGCTAACATGCCCTGCTACTATCTATTTCGAATGTTATGGACGACTCCTTCTATAAGAATGGTATCAAACTAATATTATAAATTCTTTATTTTATTTTATTTTATTTTACAATATTCGGAAAACTTACAGCTGTATTATAAAAATATACAATTTTATAATGAGTTGCAGAAGGCCATTTAAAAGTTTCCACAGATAAATAACAGAGAAGAAATTAAACAGTCACAAAAAAAATATTACTTAATACGTTAGTTATACACACATAGAGATAGAAAATAATAAAATATCACAATGATATATGTATGTATCTATGCTGAGGTGTGTTTCTGTGTGCTGAGGTTCGTTATGCTGACTCATTTCAGGAGATAACATTTACAAATATTGAAAAAGTTGCCTTGGCCAAATATGAAAATTATAAATATTTTGGTTATTATTAGATGAGAATTTAATCCCTGCTCTAATAGTCTTCGTACCGTTAAGCTCTCCAATTTGCATGATTTAACAAACTTGTTGAAAATTTGATTTTCGGTTAATCGGTTGTTTTTAATCATCCTACCTAACTATTTTTATTTAGTTAGCACAAGAAGTAACTTTAAGTTTAATACTTAAGTATTGACATTACCTTGCAGGCTCCCGCTTGCCTGTTGTAATTATTAAAATAGGTAATGTAAAACTGTTTACTATACGATGATCTTTCAGTTTTCTCAAACCAGAGCCCTCTTAGTTCGTAAGAATATAGTTTTTTAAAGAAAATTTTCAACTTCATGGTCTCAGACTTGGAATATTTGCAAAATTAAATAAAAGTTATCCTAATTTTAAAACAACAAATTACCTATTAAGAGCTTCATTTAAATTTTTCATGCTTACATTTCTCTGTACTTATAACAATATAAAACTTATATTTATAGTTAAAAATCTTTCAGAAGTCGAAGTCTCGCGCGGAGTACCTGCGTATCTTTTGATATCACAAGAATTTGCTTACAAAATGTAGCTTATAATACTCTCCAAAAGCTGGGCTATGAAATGCTCAAAAAGGTAAGAAACAAGCTGACCGTTTAGTATTACTGTATTTGTATAGATATAATATAACCTAACTTAGAATTATCACGTCGCCATCATAACACGCATACTGAATATTTTATAGTGACATTTAATATTTATTTATGTGTCCGACCCGAAATTCGTAGGTACGAAAATTAATCGAGATTGTAATCATATATTTCGTATATTTTAATATACAATCATTTTGGAAATATCAAAAGTCGTATTATACGAAATATGTTTTTTTTATTTAAACTCAAATTTTGAAATATAAAACCGAATATATTTGCATAAAACAACAATAACTAAAACATTGCGTCTTTATGTACGGTCATGTTAAAAATATGAGAAAAAAAAACATATTACTGATTTAAACTTTCTGCTCTCTAAATGATCCTGAGGTGTGATAATTATATTAAGTAGGTATTGCAGTTTTTTTATCTGTACCGTACTTAATTTTCGATAATATTTTTTTCGATTTCTCGCATTTATTGTAAAAAGCTATTTTTACGATTTTTATATTTTAGGAAAACTGTTTTGATTCAGATGTATGATAATATTGAATACAGATATATTGACATGAAAAATTTGGTTTTATAAATGATTTATAGCTTAGTGTAGGACTAAGCAGATATTTCAAAATTACTAAAATACACTCATTTGGTTTTTGCATAAAGGACATTGTTACTTGGATACCACCTGTAATAATAGAAGAACTGAAAAGTTATTTTGGCAACACATCGCGAAATCTCGTATTATGAAACACTCTCCTTAAGAATTTGTAAGATTTTTTTTATAGTTCTCTAAACAGCAGTGCGAGAACAGAACTTTATCGAATCGTTTGTTAACGAATGTTCGTATAGTATGGAGACGGTTTTTAAGAAAAAACTGAAATCTATCCATTGCCGCACGGCCAGCTTAAATAAATGTGTGCCTTGTTAATTTTGAATGTTTGGTAACATGTTGTACTCATAATTATCTGTAAAATAAAAAATTACAATGTTACTCAAAACTTGCAACCGACTCCATACTATACGAGCATTCGTAAACATTCGTTAACTTACGATTCGATAAAGTTCTGTGCTCGCACTGCAGAGTTGGCAGCGAATATATTCATGATAGATTCATAATTATGTTCAACAAACTCAGATTTATGATGTCACGGATGACAGGTGGAAGTGACACTTGTCAACTAACATGTGCGGTTGAAAAAGGAAAAAGACTTACAACACAGCATGGCTTAAAGTGTCTACGCGATTAATTAAAAAGTAATGTAGGTATTAAAAATCTTCAGTTACATAATAATCATACATGTACGTTTTGATTCTTAAAACTATTAAGAATATTCATAAGAGAGCTTGCAAACTTTTTGACTGTACACCAAACAGAAATGTTGAAATTATATAACCAACATAAAATAAAAGATCCAGTCGTTAAAAAAACTGCGCAAGAGGCGGGATTCGGACAAAACACGATACTATTAACTGATAAAAGAATTTCTACTTTATCCCAAAGCAAAAGGAATGCAATTTAATATATAAACTCTTATAATTTATATTAAGCATACGCATTACGTAGCTAATTAAAGTGGAGAAAATTATTCGATGACGCCCCAAATAAACAAAACGGGCGTACCGCTCACAAACCGGTACGGCCAGTTTAAACCACATACTTAGAGTTCCGCATACTCAAAACTAATTTAGAAACATATATTTAACTTAAAATTGATTAAAACGATGTTAAAACATTTTTATAATTTAAGTATGTAAATAAATAAACTCACAACACATTGATTTTTCCACCTTTCACAGAGCGGACGACGTAACGTAACCACTTTCAGTAAGTGGCAATTAACACGAAAAAATATTGCATTTATTTACTTTACTTTTACTTTTTAAACCTCATTGAGGTCCTGTTTAGTATACAGCGCTTGCGCAATCTTTGTCTTGCTGATATTATGAATAAGATAGTTATGTGCGTTGATGATCACATTTAAACCTAAATACCACTGGATCTATAAAAGGCCATAATTTTGTAACGCATGAAGGGTATAACTTGAAATGCGGGCTAACAACAAGGGATGACCATTTTATTCTTTTCGCGATTTGAAACGATGTAGAACCGGTGAACAAAACATTTTTGAAGAAATATTCTGATTAGTTCCAAGGTTTTTTCATCTAAATAAAATAAATTTACGATCACCATCCTAAAATAACCGACGCAGCCCAAGGTTTTTTTATTTTCTTACATAATAAGAATGGGACATTTATTCTCCATGCCATCTGGTGGAAATTGAAGATACATTTCCATGAGAAACCTTTTCACTCTATATTTAAAAGTACCAGGACTGTAGTGGTCATGAAAAAGGAGAGAGACCTTTAGTTTGCGTTATAGAAGATCCTACGGCGTAGGTAAAAATAAACTATCAACACTTCTAAATGCTGGTATACTTCTAAATGCTGGTATTTTATCTTAATTTAACACTGTTGTTACTATTTATATTGAGATCATTGGCACATCCAAAGAGCTTGAAGATTCATGGTGTACTAAACAAACAAAACGTTGATGTAACGTAATTAATCTTTCTATATTCTGGTAGAGAACCCTAAAAATATAGTATTTACCTAAAGTAGACGTATCAAAGGAGATAACGTCAGCTTAGTAAAATTAACTTTTTAAAACTACAATATTTAAAATTTTTAGTACCTACCTCATTTATTATATAAAAGTTCAAGGTTTTTACAAATAAAACAAAAAAGTGTCCAGCACAGTAGGGGACTAGAATACAGTAGCAAAACAAAACATATCATACATATATCAAATTTATAATGATTAAGTAGAATTGTAATTTATAACGTGAAACTTTCGGTTCATTTTTCACGATGTTTTTTAAAAGAAATTTGAAATAAGATTTTTTTTTAAATTTTATTTATATTCTACATTTAAACTTAAGATTTTGTGTCTGCAAATCGTGGTCACGGACGAGTCACGAGCGGTCGTGACGTTTCATTATCTTTACAATGTTATAAAGTAATACAGCTAAATAAGAATACATTTTATACTAACTTTAATTAAGGCTTGCTTCTATGCTGGACTGGGAGCGAAAGATAAACATAGAATGTGCCAGCTGCTTCTCTTCCCGGGCATACTGTATAAGTCAGTTAAGGGACCAAGGTGTTATGGGAGGCTTTTTTGTGGGCTGACCCCCTGTCACTGCAATAGTCTCTCGTCACTATTATAATGCCTCCAAATTTGTCAAACGTGACATCAGATGGTTTTATTACCTCTGGTGTTCTGGCTACCCCATACGGGATACAGGCGTGAAGTTATGTATGTTAATTAAGGCTCTGCTTTTATATCCTATCTTTTTAGAAACTTTTGTATTCTATCAGTATTTATAAAAAGTGCACACGCTCATGTAGAAATCAATTTTCGACATGAGCGTGTGCACTTTTTATCAAGTTAAACGGACTCACTAAGTTAAAGAGACCAAAAAGCGAGGTACAGCTGTTAGGGTGCTACCAGACCAATTGACCGACGCCCCCGTCGGTTTTTTTAGGCCTAGTTAAAACTAATCCATTCTAGCATCATCGATCGACGGTCGATAAATTGGTGTGGCAACACCCTTAGATTCCTTAACGCACATTAACCGAGGTTGACAAACCGATTCTGCAGTGCGATCACAGAACTATATCGATTCGTATGTTTACGAATGTTCGAATAGTATGGATTCTGTTGCAAGTTTCGAGAGAGAGTCGGTTGCAACTTTTGCGTTCGAGAAGTCAGAAATGCTGACATCGAATATTTTTTTTGTATAAGGAAATGTTTGAATGTGTAGGTATTTGGCAAAATTTTATCTAGAATCTCGCGATATGTCCAGAGAAATTATAAAAATGACAATGAGCAATGACAACTGCCGCCTTTAATGCCAGAAAATTTATCGAGCTTTTTTATTTTAGTCATGAAATCTATTTTTTTTTATTTATTTATATATGAAATTTTCCCCATTATAAATCCTGAAGGGCAGAGTAATGCTAAAAAATCCATTTCATAATAAAAGAGAAACAAAACAAAAAACAGACAAGTTAACTAAATCTAGGTAAAGTTCATATAAAGAAACATGAATGTTTTGATCATTGTTAAAATAGGTATTTTAACATTAGTGACTATACCAAATTTACAATAGTGGTCTATTAATTATTAGTTAAGAAAGAAGGTTATGGTTAAAGTTACCCGAACTTTATAGAATGTGGTTAGACTCAATAGACAAACAAACCTCAGATATTGTAAAACAGCAGAATATTATTTTTAAAAGCCTACTAACAAAATTTAAGGCTATTAACGCAATTGAAACAGATCATAATGGATCTTTTTCGTGTAAACTTCGAATCTTCTGTGACGTGACAATTGCCATCGTTATCTTAAGTATTGGTCCAATCCATGTAGGTGTATAATGCAAAGATAATGTATCTGCTTCTCAAATGATATTAACCAAAACGGTGCTGTAATAAACGAGTTTATTTTTAAATCAATTTAATGTAATTTATTTTGGTTTCCATAACTAGATACCTATACAGACTGGATGTCTTTGCCAACTTGTGGTTGATTCTGAACCACTTAAGCTAAATACATTGATTTTTTTTCAAAACGCGAACAGCGTAAATTTTGCGTCAAAAAGTGTTTTTTGTAACTTTTTCTTTTTAAACGATTATCAACACCGAAATCGTGTTGCTTTTCAGAACTCCATCGCATCTTGATGATATTGGTTAATGCTTGTATCTTTATATGTAAGTAAACAAGATAAAAAGCCAGTATTTATCAAAAATGAAAATAATTACGTGCGTCACCGTGGTTAATTTTTTAATTCATAATTAAAAGCGGTTTTAACTTCAGGATGCGTTCAAAACTTGTTCGTTTAATCTTAATATGATATTGATTTCATGATATTGAATTTTTAATACTTTATTTGCTTCATACCTACTTTCGGCACCCCGCTGCATTAATAAAGTTATTTGTAACTTGTTGCGAAATTTATATAACTGTATGTAAAATTGTAAGCTTTCTTGCTCTAAATAATTTTGAATATTGAATATATTTTTTTGCAAAATCTTCGAAGGAGTTTTCTGTTTTTTAAATCTCTCGTAATGATCGCCTTTGCATTTTAACTCGAGGCTAACTGATTCCCTCGTACCATATTATAAAGGGATTTATCTGTAATTACAGTGATTTAGTTTAAGAGTTCTTGTATTTTGTATGAAGTTTGAATACCGTAAACCTTTTAAGTTTTCGTAAACCGGTAAAGTTTTCCTCTGATTTTATTGATTGATTAATTTAACTAGCTTGCTCATGTCCCGTACAGTTTTGGATCAATAATTTGTGAATTAGCACAGCAAACTCTATACGTGTATTGTACACAAACGCACGCACAATATCATTTAATTCCAATGTAAATTTGTTCTTTAGTATTATAATGTAACTTCGTGTCATCTCATGGACGATATTGACGTCATGACATGTCTTCTGTCCCGCTTCAATCTAAGACGAACAAATGAGACGGAATATATTTAGCCTATTTTGTGGTTATTATTTTTTGCTCCAGCAGTATGTGTTGGTTAATGATATGTAACTACATTTGTTTTCGTGAGTCAACATGAGCGTAATTGTTAGCTAATTAGTGTTAAGTTGGAAATTGAGTTAGTCTTCAAGGATTTAAAACGGAAAGATTACCCGAAGTAAAGATATAATAGTAGACTCCAGAAAGTCACTAACTCGTTCATTGGTCAATTTGTACGCTTCTATTATAAAATTCCAAAAATATTTAAAATTAACCTTTCGATGGATTTAAGGATAAGTGTTGTGTAAAAAGGTCTACTATAAGATATCCGGTTGCAAGAAGATTGTTAAGTATTGTGTATTTTTAAAAGATGATTGCTGTTGAGTTTCTTGCCACTCCTTCTCAACAGATCGACTTTCCTAAGCGGTGGTAGATTCAGTTCAATTAGTAAATAGTTTGATTATTTAAAGTGTATTTAAATACCTACGAAATAAAGATTTTTTTAACTTTTGACTTAGAGACGAGAAGAGGGTTCTTGAGATCAAACTATAACAGAACTTCTTAAACTTATAACAGAATAGATAAGAGGTTTTCTTTTGAATTTAATGTTTTTAATCTAATTTGTAATTTTAATGAATTTGTTCAGTTAATTTAAAGCTCATTGACCAATTGGTCATATTTTAATCCTAGGTTTCCTTGCATATCAAACCAAAAATTGACTATGAAGAGCTAAGGCTGTATCAATCTGTCTGTATTAGAGCTTAAAGTAACTTCAAATTTACAACTGTAATACAACTGAAAAAATAAATGCAGAATATTCCATGCTTATATATAAAATAATAATTTCACGCTTTGAATATGCCAACCAAAGAAATAATGTTACAATTATTCGTTACAATAAAATATCTCACTTCTGAACCAAATAATCGGCAATATAAAAACTTATTTATCACGTTACGAAATATCTGTAGGTATTTGGTTAATTAAATTTAAACAAATAGGATCCTTGTACGAATTGTACAAACGACCGTTACATTGCATAACAACGCAACGCAATACTTAAATCAAGTGCTTGAATAATATTAATTATAAACGCTTGTAGGTATATGTTTTGCCTGTATGTATATTATATACTTTTGGCATGTATAATAGTTGCAATTTTAATTTGATTCTGTGTCTCTTTCTTACTAAAGCGATCGTGTTTTATACCTATTATAAGTGAAAGGATCGAATCGATTTGTTTATGCGAATATTAACTCTCACACATAGCTAGTTGGTAGCTTTTCTGTTCAGAATCGCCTGGGAGGATACTATATATACCTTCATACCTGTTTTCCTTTGGGGTAGGCAGAGACCAGGGTACGCCAATTGCTACGATCCAGAGCTACCTAAAATATTTTCTAATAAAATGAGTGGTCGTAGAGACTCGCTCATAATGTAACCGATCTGACTTTGTATAGACTTTTAATTACTGACTATGTATGACCCAAGGTTCCCTGCAAGGATACAAAGCCCAACTTAAGTCAGAAAGTTAAATTTTATCAAGCACCAAATTGAATTCCAAAAATTCAAAAGGGAACTAGTCTAAGCATCTGTAAAGCTCTTAATTATTTTACTATCTACATACCTTTACCTCCATTTTTATCATTATTTATCTGTATAACTATCAGTTGCATAAAAACATTTATAACTTACTCATTTTCATAAAAATAGGCAACAGAGAACGTCTAGACTTCAAGTTTACTAAGTTATCTGAAATTAGCAATTCAATAGGCGATTTCAATAGTTAAATACCGGCAGTAAAAGAAATATATTTTCATCAAAGATTACATTAACCGAAGCAATAATTTTTTTCTTGATTTTGGTTTTTAGATGCTAAATGAACATTTAATATTTATTAAGCTGTTTTTTTCCTACAGTTGAACTACCGATTTATATTTTTATTGGAGAATAAATTTAATGAATATAGTGTCCTCATTATGACCTTTTGAATTGCATATGTATATTAATAATTATTATTTTATTAATTATCTGGATCATATTTCGCAAGTTGTATTTAAATAGTAACTACTTAGATGCATTCTGTGCGAATATGCCTTGAATAATTCAATAATTTATTTATCATCTACATTACTATTTTCTACCCATATTTTGAGAGTGTTTGAGAGAGAAATTTAAGGTTATATTCTGCAGAAGGCTTATTCAAACATTGACCGTGTCTCAAGCAGGCTCGCAATCAATTTTTATAGAGAACTGTTGAAAAATCAATAATTAAGCAGTGTTCAAGTCTGAGTAAGTATATTCAATATACATGCCTCAAAATCTTTGCTGAACAATATCTACAAGATTGCTGTACCTTCTCTATTTTATCATGTTTATTAAATTTAGGGACGATTTTTCAATGGTCAGATAAAGGTTATCTAAAGAATAAATTATTACCCGACAGCTTCAAACTCGTCTCAAAGAATGATGACGCCCTGTCAACATTTTGACAAGTCTTTCCAAATAAAGCTCAAACTTAATAGCGTTTTTAATTTGCATGTAATAGAATAACGGATCTTTAAAACCCAAATTTTTGTAAATAAAATTTAATTCATAAATTTTTTTTTAAACATAATTGTTGTTTTATTGATAATTATTTCAGTAAGTTCATCGTCAATACATTTCAGAATAAACTTATCGCAACTGTCATGTTTACAATGTAAAATAGTAGTTTATGCAACTGTCATATAATACTGCATATAATTAGGTATTAAAACATGAGTGTAGTTATTTTGAAACGAGCCGCAGGCGAGTTTCAAAATAAGATTACACGAGTGTTTTAATACCTAATTATATGCAGTTGCATACACTACTTTATTTAATCTCATGGCTAGACGTTTTTGCTACTAAAGTTTTATTCAACAAAATATTACTCAAATTCGTATGTACGAAATAGCGTCAAAATGGAAAACGCCTGTTATTGGTTTATGGCTCGGATCCAGCACGCATACTTACATTGAATTGAAACCTCCTTGGTCGGGACACATTGTACTTTAATAATTAAAAAAATGTTTTAAAGAATTGTTTTTTTTAAGAGAATAATGCTTTAATTTACTATTTTAATTTTCTTATGTAAATAAAATATGCCAATAAAAGTCTGTATTTCATTTCATAATTAGAACATTACCGAATGAGATTATATAAAAAAATATAAACGTCAGTATTTGTAATTTTTTTGCAATTTTGCAATCCCTCGTTTTCATTATATTTTAATAAATCATCAATATATATAAAACTGTTCCGTTACTGACTGAGTGACTGAGGTACTGAGTGACTGACAGACAACGTACAGCCGTAACTACTGGGTGTAGAGAGCTGAAATTTGAAACATACATTCTTTAGGGGATGTAGGGGAGCACTAAGGAAGTAATTCCCGAAATTCCCACGGAAACGGGAATTATTGGACTTTTTAGTTTGTATGAAAAATCTTATTCCTTGAGTGCACGAGTATGATACTTGGCATAAAAGTTCTTTAAAAAGAGACTAGTTGTGTTATGAAAGGAATTCTCAAAATTGCCACGGGAACGGGAAATATATGATGTTTTAGTTTGTATGATAAAATCTTATTCTTTCAGTACACGGATGTGATACTTGGTATAAAGGTTCCTCAATAAGTGTCTCTTTGTATAATGGAAGGAATTCCCGGAATTCCCACGGGAACGGAAAATAGGACTTTTGAGTTTATGCGTGTACGTAGTCGCGGGCAAACGCTCGTAATTATATAAATTGACAAAGAGCCATTGTGTAATATGGGATATGCTGCAGCTGCCTTGAAATGTAGGACGACTAAGAGTTGGATGTTGTGCTTATTTATTTCCACTTCAGTTTACGATGTGATACATGATTACGAAAAGTGCAGCCCCGAATTTTACGTCCCCGTAAGTTTACAAATTCGAATCACATAACAAACAAATGCACGCCAACAGACAGTAAATGAAAAAAAGAAAAATTACACTGGTGTGGATTCTGATTTGTGCCAGCCAGCCTAACATTATTGCTCCAGCAGCCTTTTTAGATGGTGTTGTAGTTAGGGTAGATCAATAAACAATAAAAAAGAATTCTGGTATTTTATTTTCCACTTCAGTTTGAGCAATTATAAGAAGCAAGAAATATTACATTCTTGGATTTATTTACAAAGGATTTTAAGGATAAGGGGATGACTAGGAGATAGGAAGACTTTCACGCTGGTAGGTCTGGGGAACTGAAGGGGAAGGATATCGTATAGATAGGCAGGTGTAGAGGACAGTTAAAAAATATGCGATCCACTGTCCCTGTCCGCAGTCACATATTTTTTGTGTGAAATTATTACTTTTTTTTTGGAAGCAGTAAGTGGGCTGGATACACACTAAGAGTTTTGTCCCACTCGTTGCTCCAGTTTAGTCCAATAACTTAGCCAGTGTGATAAGACCATAGGAGAAGAACCTACCCTTTAGTATTCCAAGGACCCTATTACGACATCATCTCTAGCAAAACCGATTACTAAAAACTAATACTTACCAAACCTGAACGACTAAAAAACGAACACAAAGCTACTAATAAATATCATCATCATCAGCCATTAGACCTCCACTGCTGGACAAAGGCCTCCCCCAAGGTTTTCCAATAAATTTCAATGAAATAGTAAAATGATAGCGAAAATTACTAAAACACGTGTACATGGCACTAGCACTAACCTGACAATCAAAACCTGAAAATTTTCGGCGAATAAGGCGGCTATTTGTCGCGTACTTCATTTCAAATTATCTTACTTTCTGTTTTCCACTGTTATATTTGTTTTAATTTTATTTTTGTGTAATGTGATGTGGTGTACTTACTTTGCAATTTTGTTTATGACAGCTTTTTTTTGTGCTTTTACTTTCTTTTGTTTGTTCTAACTATTGTAATGTGTTGTGTCCGTCAATAAATGTACTTCTATTCTATTCGAAATAAAATATCTGTCAGTTAGCAGTGTTATCGGACAGATATGTCTTATATTTTTACGATTAAATTTTTTTAAATAAATCTATCGAACGAATAACAGCTGTCTGTCGATTACTTAACCGACCATTGAAATGTTTAAACAACAGTACTTACTATAAAAAAAAACAATTTTATTTCGCCGGGTAATACTTTATTCGACGGATAGCTTTTATCCGACTATTGAAAAATCGGCCTTTAATAAATAATTTCACTCATCTTTTTGACGAAATTAGGTAATGGGTCAACAAACTATCAATGAGTTTGGTGTCGAGAGTTTGAAACAACAATGAAAATAAGCACGATATCAAATTTTGGACACGGAATTTTGAAATTTGTCCTTTTGGCAAAAAAAGAACAAAAAAGAGCATGGAAATCCAGGTTTATTTTATTGAGAGATTTTATTGATCGAAAATAAACTTTTACCGAAAATAACATTTTGTGACCTCAGATGGCCAAGCTTTCACTTTTCTTCAACATTAAAAATAAGATTAAAACACGAACAATACATAACTTTGATATCTTTTTTTTAAGTGTGCTTTTCTTTGGAATCTAGCATTTTTTTCATTTTATGTTGCACTGATTTAGATAAAAATCTATCGTTTACAAACTATTGTTGAACGAGTAGAAAAAATAGTAAATATTTTACGAGACTTTTATAACTGGACTCGATATTTTACTCGAAGTTTCGGTTACTTTACAGACCCCGTATTCATGACTTAGCAGCTGATAAACAGCCTGGTGGCCTATAATTATTCCATTATAGTGCTACTATAATACTTTACTTAACCATAGGCTGAATAACTTGTGCCCAAACAAGAGTTACAACGGAATTGACAGCGTTGTCAACACCATTGTGGAACTGTCTTATTCAGCTCTCAGTTTCCTTATATACCAAAAGTGGTCTATTATAATACTATACTAGCCACCGCACGCGGTTTTACCCGCGTAACTTTTGATCCCGTGGGAATTTCCTATAGGAATAGCCTATAACCTTCCTCAAGAGTTGGGCTATCAAATGCAAAAAGAATTGTAGTTTCTGAGATTAGCGCGTTCAAACAAACAAACAAAAAAACAAACTCTTCAGCTTTATATATTAGCTTTATATATAGATTCGTGGTTGTTGGGCAAGGTCTATTATTTATAGAAATTAGCGCGATGAACCAACCAACCAAATAAAAAAAAAATCTCTTCAGGTTTATTAAGTTTGTTAGTATAGATGATGAATGGTGAAAACTTACATACAACCATAAAATACTGTTAGTAATAGTAAGCCTATGAGTTTAATGTACCTTTATAAAGCAAACAATGCAATACAATGGAGATGAGCCGGTCGTGCTCTACTGACTAAACATAATACTCCCTTTGCGGCGGATGTCAATTTCCGGCACATACGCAGTTACATATTATATCAAAAACATAATTATAATACCGTAATCGTATCGGGATGGATAAGAACAGATTAGGGAGACAAACAAGAGTGGAATTACAAAATATTATATCTACGTACAAGAAACTTATATATAATACTAGCTGACCCGGCAAACGTTGTTTTGCCTTATAAATAAAAAAAAATAGATGTTGGCCGATTCTCATAGATACCGGATAAACACAAAAAAATTCATCAAAATCGGTCAAGCCGTTTCGGAGGAGTATGGCAACGAAAACTGTGACACGAGAATTTTATATATTAGATATAAGTATTATACTTACTTATATGTACTATAAACTTATATAAGCTTACAGCTTATGCTTATTCAGGGTTATTTTTTATTAGACCCGCATCCATTGAGCGGTTTCACAGTATTTACAAACCATTTTCACTATGGAACCACCCCAACTCAGCCTTAGAAACTGTAAAGAATGTAGTGAATGACCGGCCAGTGAGTTGCGTCTCACTCAGGCGATCATCGAGCAGTCGAATACAAAGCGTCAAGTAAGATACCCGTGTGTACTTTATTCCATAACCTAACATTGGCGCTGAGGACGGGATCAAAGCGTGCAAAATTTATAAAATATTTATACGGCCATAATGTCGAAATTTTCAATCGGTGCCTTATCGGTGTTTAACCATGAAAATCAAGACTGGTCAGTCTACAAAGAAAGACTAGAACAATGGTTCATAGCCAATGACGTGGACGCGGGGTCGAAGTGCAATAAACGCCGTGCTGTGTTACTTAGTGGATTAGCAGAACCCACTTTCAAACTAGTGAGAGACCTAGCCTTACCAAAAAAGCTGGGTACTTTAGAATTTGAGGAAATAGTACAGCTGTTGGATGCACATTTCGAGGTTGCCACATGTGGTTTTGCAGAACGCAACAAATTCTACATTTCGACTCAACACCCAACGGAAAGTTTGTCTGATTGGGCGGCTCGCGTGCGCGGGCTCGCAGTGGACTGCGCCTTCCCGGCGCTTTGGCTCAATGAGCTGCTGCGGGACCGTTTCGTGCTCGGCATGCTGCCGGGGCCCGAGCGGGACAAACTGTTCACCGTGCCATTGGAGGAGCTGACGCTCAGCGGGGCGCTGCAGACGGCGCAGGCGATCCGAAGCGCCCGGCGTGGCGCGGCCGAGACCTCGGCTACAAGCGCAGCAGACTTCATGACGCCGGCGCAGCTGCCGGTCTACCAGACGTCGGGTTCCAGCCGCGGCGCCGCGCGACGCTCAACCGCGGCCAGGGCGGTCGCGCAGGCGCCGTGCTCCGTGTGCGGCTACGGCGGCCATGGGTCGAGCTCATGCAGGTTCAAAAACTATAAGTGCGGCCGATGTGGCCAGAAGGGACACCTACGTCGAGTGTGTTACCGCACTAAAGTGCAAAACAACTTTATTGAGGTCGAGGTCGATGATGAGCCCGGTGACGACGGTAAGCGTTTAGTTTGTAACATTAAAACTTTGAATGGGGAACCTATGCAGGAGATGGTACTTGTCGGTAGATCTAAAATTAGTTTTGAAATTGATACTGGCTCGGCAGTAACGATAATTCCGGATAAAATATATGAGAAACATTTTAAAAGCCACAAATTAAAAACTAGTAGAACTATTTTGCAAAGTTATAATGGTACTAACATTATAACCGTAGGTACACTCACCCTGCCTTTTACATACCGGTCAAAAACTGTGCAAATATTAGTGTACGTTGTAAAGAATGGTGGCCCACCATTGTTAGGAAGAGATTTTATCGCAAAATTTAATCTGCAGATTTCATGTGTCAACCAGTGCTCTGATTACTTGGAACAAGTTCAATTGAAGTTTACCAAACTATTTTCGGATAAACTAGGATGCTACACAGGTCCTGAGGTCACGCTAAACCTAAAACCTAACTCGAAACCGATTTTTTTTAAGGCTAGACTTGTCCCTTTTGCTTTACGAGAAGCAGTCGAGCGGGAGTTAGACAGGATGATTAGTGTAGGTATTTTAGTCCCAGTTAGAACTTCAGAGTATGCTAGCCCAATAGTCCCGGTACTTAAAAACAACGGGGACATTCGGATATGCGTAGATTATTCGGTCTCCTTAAACAAACATTTGTTAGTTGATAAATATCCGTTGCCGCGCATTGAAGAGTTGTTTGCAAAGTTGCATGGAGGTCAACGGTTTTCAAAATTAGATTTATCACAAGCGTACATGCAATTAAAATTATGCAAAGAGTCTCAGAACTTGACTTGTATTAACACGCACAAGGGCCTATTTAACTTCACTAGATTAGTTTTTGGTTTGTCGAGTTCCGCAGCGATTTTTCAAAGAACGCTGGAACAAATCTTGTCTGGAATCGACAGAGTCCTGGTTTTTCAGGATGATATTTTAGTCACAGGGGTCAATGATAAGGATCACATGGATAATCTCAACGAAGTGTTCCACAGATTACAACAGGCCGGTTTAGTATTACAAAAAAGCAAATGTAGTTTATTCCAAAACTCAGTTTCGTATTTAGGGTTTATAATAGACCGTGCCGGTTTACATAAATGTCAGGATAAAGTACAAGCTATTATTAAAGCAAAAACACCTACCAATACCAATGAATTAAAGTCGTTTCTAGGTATGGTAAATTACTATAGACATTTCATAAAAAACGCATCGACTATATTGAATCCTTTGCATAGGTTATTACAAAAGCATGTTGTATGGAACTGGGGTTTTGAGCAAGACTTAGCCGTCACACAAATAAAAAATGATTTAGTGTCCGATATAACATTAGCACATTATGATCCAGGAGCTAAAATAATTGTGACGGTAGATGCAAGCCCGAGCGGCCTCGGCGCAATCTTGTCTCAGGTAAGTGACGATAAAATCGAACGACCAATATCATACGCTTCGCGTTCACTCACTAAAGCCGAACTTAGTTATAGTCAAATCCAAAAAGAAGCGACAGCGATAATCTTTGGTGTTAGAAAATTTCACCAATACTTATATGGACGTCACATACCTTTCACCTTGAGGACCGACCACAAACCATTATTATCTATTTTTAACCCTGACAAAGGCATACCCGAGATAACAGCCAATCGACTTCAGCGCTACGCGATTTTTTTGCTATCGTACAATTTCAAATTAGAATACGTAAGTAGTGCAAACAATGCCGCAGATTTTTTAAGTCGCTCGGTTCCACAAACTAATAATTCGGCACCTTCCGTAGATAAGGCGTCTTTCATAAATTTCATTTACAATGATAACGAACCGGTTTTGAGCATTCTAGATGTAAGTAGGGAAACCCTTTTAGATTATGAACTTTCGTTAGTATGTAAATATGTTCAATCGGGGTGGCCTAAGCGCAACTTAAGTGTTTCGTTGAAACCGTACTTCATGTGTCGCAGCGAGTTAGCCATAGAGAAGTCATGTTTAGTACGTGGTTATAAACTCATAATTCCACTAAAACTGCAGCGTAACGTAACGTAAGGAACTTCACACCGGCCATTTAGGCAGCCATAAAATGAAGGCAGAAGCGCGGAGTAGGTTCTGGTGGCCCGGCCTGTCACGCGACATAGATAAGTATATAGCGAGTTGCGCCGTGTGCGCAGCGCTGCGACCGTCCCCGCCCCGCGCGCCCCTCACTCCCTGGCCCTACCCGCCGGAGCCGTGGTACAGAGTACATATAGATTTCTTAGGACCCATTCACGGAAAAATGTTTTTAATCATAGTAGATGCCTACTCGAAATGGTTGGAATGCTATGATGTATCCACGGGCTACGGCAGCAAGGTAGTAATTAGTAAATTATGTGAGACAATGAGCAGATTCGGTTTGATAAAGACGATTTGTTCCGATAATGGCACATCTTTTATATCAACTGAGTTTCAAATTTTTTGTAAAAACAATGGTATTGAACATATTACGTCCCCGACTTACAATCCGAGCAGTAATGGGCAGGCTGAAAGTTCAGTAAAGATTGTAAAAAAGGCAATAAAGTCATTTATTTTATCTGGAATTAACATTAGAGATCTGAGTAACAAATTAAATGAATTCTTATTTCATTATAGAAATTCTGAGCATAGCACGGTCGGAAAATCTCCTGCAGAGATTTTATTCGGGCAGAAATTAAGAAGTCGGTTAGACTTACTTACAACCTGTCAACCGAACTCACGTGACCTTGACCTCGATAATATTGTTAAAAATAAACAGTGCTTACAGCGTAAATTTTATAGGGGTAAAAGATTAATCAATTTTAATATAAACGAAATAGTGTTAGTGAAAATTTATAAAAATCAAAAAATAACATGGTGTAAGGGTTACATAGTGGACAATGTAGGAAACTGCATCTATGTGATAAGACTTTTAAACGGCGATGGCACAACCATAAAACGACACACTAATCAGCTGTTGAAACTGAAGGGAGAGGAGGTGCACCTAGATTCACCAGACGAGACGCCGGCGATCCAGGATGACCCAAGGCAAGAGGTTGAGCACTTGACATACTTGCCACGAGTGACAGATCAGCTGCCTGTCACAGCAGCGACAACCGGACTGCGACAACCGGACAGCAGCTCCCGCCAACCACCACCCGCCGACCTACCGTCACACCGCGCATCAGACGTCGAGTCATCGCCGCCGCCAGCCCCGCGAAGGAAACTTCGCGATATACTTATTTTTAAGGAATAGCAACCTACTATTAGAATAAGGGTGGAGGGATGTAAAGAATGTAGTGAATGACCGGCCAGTGAGTTGCGTCTCACTCAGGCGATCATCGAGCAGTCGAATACAAAGCGTCAAGTAAGATACCCGTGTGTACTTCTCGAATTTAAACTTTATAAATAGAGTTAATTTCAAGAGTGGATTTTTTGAGAGTTCTCTCCGGAAAATTTACTGTCCACTTTGGCGAAGGGGTAAACCTATCTGCCTCAGACGCCAGTGGTTGCGGGTTCGATTCCCGCCCGGAACAAGAAAAAAAAAATGTTCTGGGTCTGGGTGTTTATCTATATATGTATTTATATTCTAGGTTCCCCCTATTTCGCTACATGGTATCTCATAAGTATAACACAAGCTTCGCTTACTTTGAGGCCACGTAGTTGGTGTGATTGGCTGGGGATTTTATTATTATTATGTATGCTTATTATTATTATTATTACTGTGAATCAATGTGAATACGGCCCCGCTTAAGAAATTATTCATAGTGCCTTCTTAATTTATATACTATTTAATTTTTTGTTATTTTTACGTTTTTTATGTTAAACACTTAGTTAAACTTTAAAGATATATAGTTGGTGTGGAATTTTGATATAGGAATTATTTAGTTTACTTAAAACCATTAATATACCTATTATTGTGTGTTAGTATTGATGAATAATAAACTATAAATTATAAAGTATTACGACGCCTTCAAAAGTTAATATTTGTTTAATAAAAATAATGAGGTTCAACTACATATTTCAATTCGTGTTCATCGTTCTTCGTGTTAATTTGAATTTAGAATTTATTAACAGTTCGTCTATCCGTTATTAAATATTTAATTAAAATAGCTCTAACTTATTTTAACTGTCACCGTTTTTTTTTAACCGTCAAAACTGGTACCTTGCGGACAAAAACTATTTATCAAATGATAAGAACCTGTTGTACGCTAGCGGTTAGTCACAATAATAAAGATATTACAATTTCTTTAATATTGTCTCATTTTGATTTACTCCGCGTGATTTATTTTTTACTAACTACGGTTTTAATAGAATTCGAACTATTTTAGACGCTTTAAAATTAGACACTTCCACGTGTCACGAAAAATTAAGAATTTAAAATAAGGTAGAAAATAATAAACACAATTGCTATGTTTGAAACGATTTCTAAGCATTTTTAGAACCCAAAACGTCATACATCCAAATTAATATGTATTTTTATATATTTTTTAAATTAATTCAATTATATCGTCTTTTGCGTTTTGAAACTTCTACACTATTAAATTCAATAAACCATATTTACTAATCTCTCAGTATTTTGAAGTGATTTATATTCTACAAATTATATTTTTCTAGGTATCCAAAGATTTCGAAACACCCAAAAGAATGGCATCTTGAAATTATTAGTTTTATTTCATCATCAGCTCTCTCAACTGTGAAAGTATGTTATTAGAAAAGAATGATCGAGAAGTACCTAGTTAGTCGCTGGTGCATAACATTCAATTATTATTATTTTTTCTTTATAAAGATTTGCTACAGGAGGACTTTTAGCCAATTATTTATTTATTGTTTCTTCATGTGCCAAACGTTGACTGTTATGACAATTTTTTCATGAGCTTCTAAAGCTTAAAGACTCGTCTGGAAATTGAAAATTTCAAAAATAAATAATTGTTATTTATTTGTTGTATGCTGCAGGTGGGTAATGCAATCCGGACACTTCGAAATTCGAAAAGAACTAAAAAATCTGGATTTTCGAAACTTTAAAAATTCGGGTTTTCGAAACGTTAAAAATCCGGAGTTTAGTATTAAAATCCGTTTTTTTAGTATATTTCCGAATTTATCGTTTTTAAGTAGTTGCTATGATCAAAATTGATGCTTCTTGTTAAGTAACGTCTGTTGATAGTTCACTGTTATCAGCTATAAGCAACAGCTTGATTGCCAACTCTCTATTGTAAAAAGGACCAGCGCCGATACTCTACAGCAGGAGCCGTCAAGTTCAAGCAGTAGAGTTGATTTACCAGCATTAATATGTGGATATGGCACCGGTTGAAAAAGGTAGGATTTGCGGTGAAATTTAAAAAAAATTTTGAATGAAATGAAATGAAAATGAAAAAATGAAATGGTAGGTTTGACTATCCATTCCGCCGACCAGCGTGGAATCAGAAAGAGCCTTTTCCTCGACTGGAATATTTTGCAATAAATTAAGATCACGTCTGAATGAAGAAACTCACCGCTTTTATGTTTTAAAGATAATGTTTATTGAAAAAATAAATATCCAAAATGTTGCTCATGCTTAGGTTATTTACATACATAACGTCATCCCTGTATCCCTTATGGGGTAGGCAGAACACCAGAAGCTATAAACCATCTGATGTCACATTTGACAAATTTGTATGTATTATAATAATAATAATAAAACTCTTTACTGTATACCAACATGGTGACACAGTTAAAATTGATGGAGAGAGACTTGCAGTGATAGGGTCAGCCATTAGGTATAACTAGATATCTAAATAACTATATTATTTTGCATTTCATTTAATTTTATCGTAAATGTTAGTCAATTGTGAAGTTCAAGAAATAACTGACTGTTTTTTCCTTTTAGATTAAGTCTTTAAAGTTTATTATCTTTGTTTCATTCAATTTGAAAATGACTGATAATATGTGTGAAAATGATTATTAGTACTATGCATGTTAAACAAACAATTTTTGCAACTAAATAAAATAACATAAAAGACAACGTAACAAAATACAATTCAAAACTTCGAAAAATCCGGATTATCCTTATATTGGAACAAAGAAAACCTTAAAATCCGGTTTTGAAAAAAAAACGGATGTTGCAATCCCTAACTGCAGGTTATCAGGTAGTTAGCTTAACTTAATGTAAGTAAGTGAGATTTATTACAGCAATTTCTGAATTTGTCTTGTGAGTTAATTTCCTGACTAAACTGCTACAGGCTGCAATTTTACTTCTGCGACGTTCTGATTGGTCGGTTACATTAGCGGCGAAAGGATCTCACAGTCACTTTATTTATTACATAATTTCAAGCGCGCAACCTCTCGCATTTATCTAAGTTAGGGATTTCCTTGAAAGTATTTCAGGAAAAACTATTGAAAGTTAAGTTAATTTCGGTATAGAGCTTATCGAAGCTTTGTAGATTATCTATTCTAAGTCAACGTCTAAAGATTCGACCGATTTGATTTTTAAACTTAGAAGGACTAAAGCTTCCTATTTAGCAAAACTATAATTAAATGTATTTGACGAGTATATAAATAAACATAAACGTCTAGACGTTCACGAATCGATTAATTATACACATCATGAAAAGCAACTGTTATAAAAATTTATATGTGTTTATTTATAGATTTCAACAAAGGAGTTAATTTAGACCCGAGGTTTATGTGTCATTTGAGCAACAAGTTTATCCGGGCTTAAATTAAATTGAACGATTTCATTGACGTCAGTGAAGCCGCTAAAGGAAATTACTACGTGACAAGGAAGCGAGAACTTATATCGTTCATCTCTTCAAATAAATAACAATTTATGTTCTAATGAGAAAAGTAAAATACAGCACCGCGGAAAATTTGCAAGCTTTACTTCGAGAACGATTACATAGTCGCTAAAAGTTAGTTAGAATTTTTGAGTATACCTACTTGAGTTAAAAAAAATTACTTACCTTTTTAGGTAGCGTTGGAGATTCAAACTCGTCGTCATCGCGACTGGAGAGCGTGGAACAGGAGGAGCAGGCTGAATCCGCGGATAAGGACCTCGCGCGGAGCCAGTTCACTTCCTCCTCCGTCACGCCGACCGCCACAGCATCCGAGTAGTCACTCACGACGACACTAGGAGTTCGCACACATCGTCCCCTAGTCTCGCAGTCCTCGCTTCCGCGACGACCGAGCTCGACTACTCCGGCTTCGATTAAAGTACGCTCGCGTCTAGGCGACATAGAGTCAGCTGGTGGAGTGATGTCGCGGTGCGAGTGTCTGCGGCGAGGCTCGAGCTCAACAGCGGAGTCGTCGCTAAGGTCGCGGCTGCGGCGGCGGACGGCGGCGCGGTCGTCGTCGTCTGAAGAGGTGATATCTTCTGGGGAGGGTGGTCGTGGGGGGCGTAGGTAGTGCATGGGGGCAGCGTCGAAGCGGCGGACTAAGTCGGACACGCTGGGGGCTGGGACAAGGGCCGGGCGCGCGAGGCAGGCGGCCGGCGGCGCGCGCGCAGCCTCACTGCCGCGCCGTGCCCCGCCGCCCGCCCCGCTGCCCGCCCCGCCCCCGCTCCTGTCCCCGCCCGCGCCCAGCTTCAGGTAGAACAGACTGTGGCTCAGCGCCTTCTCCCGCAGCACGCGGCGGAAGTCCTCCGGTGCAGGCTGCTCGACACGAGGCATGCTTGCTGGAAAGAAAAGTTTCGAGGTTCATTTTTATGTTTTTCTTAAATACTTCTTTTACCTTGCTTAATTCTATTTTTGTTTTTGTATCTACGTAGAATGCAAATTGCACTCCGTTACGAGTATAACAATTTAGGTTTATTAACATTTCTAACATTTATACCAAATTATCTATCCGAGATTAAGTTTTTTAAATAACTTTTGTCATGGACCCTCGATACAGGATAAAAAATATATCTATGTGCAAACATTCATGACTTGACATCTCAAAAATATCTACCCGATTCGAACCCAGCACCTCTGGTATATAGGGCAAAGCTTTTACCGCTACACCAGCCGTCCGTCGATGTTGTCCTTGCTTACTAATTTTTACACATGCAACACTATTTACGTGGCAATACTACTAGTAGGTATCTGATGGCAAAAAGGGAAAAAAGAAATTGCCGCTAGCAATACTGGAGAAATTGGAGTATAACGTTTAAAAGAAAGAACAGTACCAGAATTTTGTCTCGATTGTTTTGGAGCACTTAGATGTCATAAAAACGAAACAATTTGAATTATTTTCCTACGATTTTTCATTTTTTACTTCCTCTAGTTTAAACTGTAGTTATTTATAAAGATAAACACATTTCAACGGATTAGTTGAGTTTCTGTTTGATTTCATGTTAATCTGACAAAAGTTATTTGATTATTGCACTGTTTAGTTATTGCAGTTTTTATTCATAACCTAAAATACAAACATCAATATATATTTTTTTGGCTTTCCCGAATGAAAATAGAGTCACTTGTAGACTCTGGAACTAATCCCGAACCTTCAAACATATTTTTAACATATTCTAGTAGACCTATACCTAACACTATTCTCATATTATTATCTGCACATTTATATTTAAATTTACCGCTAAGCATATTCAAAAGCTACCAAGTACTACTCATAGCCCTGCATGAGTAGTATTGCATCATTACAAAGAGTTGTGATTATGATGATATCCAAAATGTCGAGAACTCACAATAAATAAAAAACATGGGCAATATCCCGTTCATATTAAATTTTTAAGGGCCATGTAAGTATGTTTAAAATCTTTTAGCACACGTTGCAATCCGTTACAGTTATTGAGCTCCAAAGTTAAGAAAAAATAATTTTGTTGTACGAAAATGCAATCTTCGTACACTTTTACCCATGGAATTTTAGATTTCACGAGAATTTCTGAATAGATTCAGTGGGCAAAGTTAGTGGTGTACCAGTTGTGATGTGTAGACATTCAAAGTACTCACCTAATAATAGTTGTTAATTACAAACAATAATTATTGGTATAATCAGATAAAGATGGAAATAAACTTTGTCAGGCGTCAGTTGCCAAGCGAAACTAATTATTACCATCAATGAATCCGCAAATGGCAATCAAAAATGGCAATGGTGGTTCACCACTTTATTGGCCCAGAGTACACTAGTGTAATATTGACATGTGAAAGGAATTTTCAGAGATTAGAGTGTTCAAAAACTTTTCAGTTTTAATATACCTTTCCAATTAGAATAAATTAAAACAGCATCAAATTATATATCTTCAAAAAAATATTTATTGCTATTGATAAAATCACGTTCCAAAAAATCCATTATTGACTAGTAGATTCTTATCTCTTATGGATCGAATTAATGACAATTGATAAATTATATGTTTTCGGATTTCCACTAATCGAGTATCTTTATCAATCTTTTGGGTCATTAAAAAGAAAAAAGACTATAAATATTCTTCTAGAATTCATTTTAATTTAAAAGCAACGCAGTTTATTCGAGTTGTTCCGAACTGATCCCAAAAAGAAATCCCACCGGGGATCAGTTTTAATTTTAATTTATTTTTTATTCCTAACTGATCCCAGGAATGTGAGATCAGACGGGAATTGTCATTTTTAATAAATTTACTGTTCTTAACCGATCCCAGGTGAATTTTAGGTAGTAATTTGGTACAGACAGTCTCAAAATGTTAATAATTCTTCAAGAATTATCATTTTATGTTTTAATTTTCTCTCTAACCTAAGAAGCATAATAGTTAGCCGATGGTAGTAATCGTAAGGACTTAGCAAATCTGCTAAGCTTGAACAATATTCTAAGAATTTGTTACCTGCCTACTCGCAAAACTGAATCGAAGCACTTGCAAAAAGAACAACTTATATCAGCTGTTAAGAACTTTGAAAGACGACTCCAATTACCAAAAAAACAATAATTGAGCATCAGAAAATCAAAGCGCCACCTTTGAAACGTAGAACAACGGACGAAACGAACTGAGAGATTCGACGACCGGCTGGTGTAGGGGTAACGTACATTGCCTTCTATGCCAGAGGTCCTGGGTTCGAATCCCGGCGGCGACGGATATTTGTGTGATGAACACAGATATTAGTCGTCAAGTCATGGACGTTTATATGTTTATTTAAGTTTATTATTTATTCAATATGTATGTTTATATATTTCTTAAGTATATCAGTTAACTAGTATCCATAACACAAGTTCTTTAAGAAACTTAATTTGGGCTAGATAATGTTGTGTGAGTGTCAGAAATATTTGTTCATTTATTTATTAGAGATCAATGGATCAATTATGTGACTAACCAACTTCTGAATGGTGAAATTACTGTAGGCCACTGTTTAGAAAAGTTAAAACTTTGACAGTTATAATAATTTTATATACATCAGTTAAATTAGTTAAAAGCACCCCCAATCAAAGGTTTTTGTTTAACGTTGTTGATTTATTTGATAGTTTGGTGGATAATTAAGTATAAGTTAGACATTTAGTAAGCACTAAATCTGACCATTTTATTTGTTGATTCTGTGTTAATTTTATCCTCTTAAGTCGTTAATTTAACAAAATAAAAATTTATGTAATATTAAAAAATAATAATTAAAGACTGATTTTTACTAAAAAGTGTATAATATTTAATTTCCCTAACCTATTGCGCTATACCTACTTACAATCACTTAATTGATCAATGCCCCTTTTCACTTATAAGTTTTTAATTCCATTGCATTGCATGAATTCTACCTAAAATAATTTATTACAAACTTGCTCCTTTTTTGCCTGACTGTACTGTCAAGCTAACGTTGTAGGTAAACGGGGATCGGTTAGGAATAACAAAACGCATAGGGGATCCGTTAAGAAATTAAATTCGATGTGGGATTTGTTGGTGGGATTAGATCAGAATAACTCGTTTATTCAATGACGAATACCTATGCGATGCGAGACCAAAATAATATCCGCAATTGCGCGGATAAGGCTAGGAGAGGATCGTTATCTTTTATTGAAAGGAAACTAAAATTAATAATTTTGTTTTATATACTCGAAAATTACAACTTTATCTTTACATGTCCTTCTCGTCCTTATCTTTCTATGGCGTACCAATATAAAAGTGGCGCCGCCCTATACCAACCAACACAGGAAAAAGCGGAAATGTTCAAACTGATTCCCTATTTGAATATTAAGGTTGCCCTTTCCGGTATACACCATTTGGTGTCAAATAGGTACCAAAAATGAGCATGACATCGTTTTGTTTTGATATTAGAGTTACTGCTAGTCCATATTTCTAACCTAAAATTAACAGTAGGTAATAGCAAAATATAAAAGTAATTAAATCAATCAGCTAGGTTTACACATAAGTGGATTTTTGTCGATAATTAATTAAGAATTTTATAAATGATTATAAATGATTAAAAACGACGACCGGCTGGTGTAGTGGTGTAGTGGTACATTGCCTTCTATACCAGAGGTCCTGGGTTCGAATCCCGGCGGCGGCGGTTATCGGTGTGATGAACACAGATATCAGCCGTCAAGTCATGGATGTTTATATAGGTTTATTTAAATTTTTTCCAATAAAAAATATGTATTTATTCAATACGTATGTTTATATATTTCTTAAGTATATTAATTATCTAGTATCCATAACACAAGTTCTTAAAGAAACTTAATTTGGGCTAGATAATGCTGTGTGAGTGTCAGAATTATTTATTTATTATTATTATTAAATTTAAAAAAAAAAACAGTTATTTTATTACAGATTAGATTATTTTTTAGATATAAATTAAGTGTTGGTTTATCCGAAACGTAAGTTCCAAAAGCTTTTTAAAATGAAATTTTAAGAATAAATCGTGCAAAACATGTCAACTTGAGCGATTTTTTTGTCTAACCAATGACGAATTTCTTAACCACGAGTCTTAACAGATGGAGGACCCTCAATGTACTGACTCAAAAAAAAATACAATTAATAAAGAAAGGGTTCCACGAATAAAGGAATAAACTAATAAGTTGCATCGTATTGTAAAGTGCTTTTTCTGGGTTTCTCAAATCTAGATTTTTGACCATAAAACTTTTTAATAATTGTTTTAAACTACCGCGGTTATTTTCACTATGATTTAATGAATTTACGGGATTCTTACCACGATTTCCGACAGTCCGCCATCATGGTGCTTGTAACAGCAGCGAAATATCGGACGCGCGAAATTAAATTCGGAAATAGTGGTAAGAATCCCGTGAATTCATTAAATGATAATAAAACTGTTTATTTTTCTGTATAATATGAACTACTTGCTAATATAATTTTTAATGTATTTTTCTTAGTAAGATAAAGAACAAATTTTCTGAATTTTTTCTTATTTGTCGCAAAATAATTCTAGATGGTGGCGTTGACTTTTATTTTCTCTCCTTCTCTTCTCAGTTTTATGAATAACTTATTAATTTTAGCTTAGACAGAGACTTTATAAAACCAAAGCTATAAGGAACAAAAGCTTTTTATTTTGAAATACGAAACCCAAATAATCAACGAATGCAGAGCCTTAAAAAAACCGACTACACGTCAAAACTTTGGTTGAATTATAGTGTCGTCAATGTAAAAATTCTCCGAATTTACACATATTTTTTCAAAAATTTTAAATTAGCCATGAAGTACTCAATCGATTTCGATGAAATTGATATGGGACTAACTCTAAAGTATCTTTTTTAAGAATTTTCAAAATCGATTCATAAATGTCCGAAATATCGGGTACAGAAAAAACATATACACGAATTGAGATCCTTCTCCTTTTTTGGAAGTCGGTTGATAATACCCAATTCCGGTCCGCAGCCAGTTCACGATTCATTGACAGATGACCGGATTGACCACAATAATAAACCACATGAATGGTATGAATCGACTCAAGATAATTGAACAGATCAGTACGATAACTCGAATATCTTTAACAGCCAGTGGCTCTTATGTATGATCTCAAATGAGGAAAAAAATAATGTTGTATGCAAAAGTCGTTGTTACAAAGATGATAAAGAAGATAACACAATATTTGACATGTATAAATAGAGCAGATAAAATAGTCTCTAAGGCGTAGTAGAGCTATATAACTTTGGCAGTTGGTATTCAGCGGCAGACTTTATATAAGTGATAGTATGTAGTTAAATGAACACTAAAGGACTCCCTATACCAAGTGGTGTCACTCGGTTTCGTCTTTTACCCATGGGTGCAACGGCTAAACTAAGCCAACCCATTATAGGATTTCCATGCCAAACCGCTCATGTCAAAGACTACGTCCAATTTTCACCTAAACTTAAAACAAGGTATTAGAAATACTAAATTATGACTACTTCTTTATTGATTTATATCATAAAGGTGAGAAGTATATGCAAAAATATTATTATTTTTTCAAGGTTGATGAGCATATTAAAATCAAATGCCTCGGACTTTTACCCGATGAATACGATATGATTAAAATTCAGGCCAAGTCGTAGTTTTATTTCTGACTAACTCATAATTATGTGTCTGACTATTTAAAAACATTTTCGGTAAGTATTAAGATTTTGTTTTTTAGTTTCAGTACTTACTTGCATTAACATCCATATTTGAGAATCATTAACATAGGTAAGATATCATACCAAGATTGGAAGGTCTTTGTTGTCATAACTCTAAGAAAAAGCTTTTTTGCAATATTAATTTCATTTCCTATTAGGTACTTTTGGTAGCAAGCAATGCCGGAAAAATCGTACAACTAAGTTTTTTTTATCGGTTTCTACCGTTACGTTCAAAGTGCTTGCGTATCGTGATGCTCTCAGGCATATCTAGATCAGCCAGTAGAGTGATTGACCCATGACACTGATAACAATAACATTAGGTACTTAGATGCATTTTCGATGAAAAAATAATGCCCTTAGGATCATTGTGTTTTTTTTTTTAACCACGGAACTCTAAACAAAACAGTGGTGCTATGCATAAAAAATATCCAAAAGTCTTGAAAATCATAATGAAATCACAGATAAAGTTGAAATAAATTATAGATTTTGACGTAAAGTTTTTTGGCATTAAATATTCAAAGATAAAGATAATTAATTATTTCTAGTCCAAACGAGTTTAAACTTACATCATATACAACGGATGCAATGTAGACTGATATTGATCAATCGCCTTCTGTCAAAAACTCTTTTAAAATAACAACTTTAGAGATTGCGCAGTGGATAAATAATCACTATATATATTTTATTTATTGTTTTAGTTTTAAAATTGACGATAAATTATCATAGATTATCATTTACTTTATTTGGAATGCAAATCTGTGCTTTTGTATATTTTTTGGCATAGGTAGTTCTGATTGGCTAAAACAACGACGCCCAATCACATTTCGTAGCACGACCTCTACCTATGGTGGACCAACAACCGAAGCCAGACTATGATGAAATAATTTATTTATAGTTGCAATCTGCTCTTACTTTCTTATTTATCTTGTGTGTGTAGAAATTGAATATATTGTAAATTTATTATACAATACAGCCTTACGAATATTCCGCAAAATTTTGAAAGTCGTGAGAATTATGAGTATCGTAATACATTTTGGAAAGCGAGTCCGTTTTTCCTACTGGTTGAACCCCTCTACTTTTTATCATTAGACTAAAATGCGAAATAAAAGATTTTACTGTTTCATGGAAGATGTTTACCTATAGAAGTAAAACAAGTACCTATTTCCATTGCACGATTTGATAGAAAAGGAAGAGGTGGAGTTATAAGTTTTGCAATTGTTTACTTTGCCTTCACATTACAATTTCGGTAAGTTCAAGCCTAGGCTGGGGTGCATTATGCTTTGAATGCAGGATAGTAAATTTGGCCATATCATAATATATGATAAAAGTATTGGCCATATTGTCATGATATTTATTCACTTCTGAATATTAGGCTTATTAAGCTTAGGAAGTAGGTAAATGAAGTTTTAAAAGGTGCATAAATACACATAACTGTAGATTAATTCTGATATTAGAAAATTTAAAGAAAAATGTTGTAAAATGAGTACTCAATTAGTAAAACAAATCTTATTAAAGTTTATCAACTACGAACTAACGCAACAAGGAACAAACGCTACTTTATAACTAACTACGCAGTTTTCAGCAAATCTGCATCATCGGTTATAACAATAATGAGAAATTCACAAGTAAAAAAGGGTACTTTTCCAGGTACCACCTGATCATGGTATTTTTTGTATCGGTAATAAAAATTCTTGTCTCTTATCTTCGTTATAAATTAAACTAGGTTTTAATTATACATCCAGCAAAATGTAATAATGTTCTCATGAAACTTTGTTGCTTAACAAGTACCTATACCTACTAAGCTTTTTCATATTTATATGTTGGGTGTTTATCCCCTAGTTCGCTACATGGTATCTCATAAACATGCTTTGCTTACTTTGAGGATATGTAGTTGGTGTGACTGACCGGGGATTTTATTTATTTATTTATATACTAACTGGCAGGCACGTGGCTTTACCGGAAAACACGTTTTCTGGAATGTTTTAATAAAATGTAGCGTTCTTAAGAGGGCTGAAGTGGGATTATGTTTTCTATGTTTTTTTCCTCACTCACTTTATGGGAAAACCTATTTTTTAAAACCTCATTATGGGGTCATAGTGTCTTCCCTGGGTTAGGTTATAAACCACCAGCTTGGTGAATGTAAGAATTGTCAGAGCTATCGACAGGTTAGCGATATTAATAAGTTTGTGTGACTTGATGTTGGCGGAAGTTTTGTATAGGGCGCTGGATGCAATGAATGACTTGTTATCCGATTCCAGTGGGGTTATATCTTAATAATGGCAAGTGACACAGAGGCGATTAGGCTGCAAACTGGACAACAGCGAGAGCGACAGCGGCGCGAGCAGCAACGTGGGGAATCTGGGCCGTTCTCGACGCCAGCGGGCGCTCGAGCGCTCTGTCGCCGTTTCATACAAACTTAATACTTTCTATCGTGTCACTGCCGTCCAGTTTGCAGTCTTAGGGAGGCTAGGTGCGCGGACGCATCTCAAACTGACGATAACCAGTTGCTCGGTGTAAATTGGTTTTAGCATTATAATAATTATTATAATTACTAATAAAATCGTGGTTATACCAAAGCTCACGCTGTCAGTACCAAGTAACTGCCCAGTGATTATTTCTATCGTATTTCTAAACTAAATTCCTTACAGAATTGTGAAGATTTCGAAATCGCTTCTGATATAGAAATTAGCAAACCCATTAATCTATAATTTAACGTGTTTTATGTGAAACTGTTTTTAATTTAGCTGATCGTTAGATTGCAATCTCGATAGATTAATTAAGACCTATCAGTGTTTATCCGGTGTCATATATTACTTAGGCTGCAAACTGGACGGCAGCGACTGCGAGGGCGACAGCGGCGCGGGCAGAGACGCGGTGAATCTGGGCCATTCTCGACGCCAGCGGGCGCTCGAGCAATTTGTCGTGGTTTCATACAAACTCAATACTTTCTATCGTGTCGCGGAAATCGTTGCCCGCGCCGCTGTCCCTGCCGTCCAGTTTGCAGCCTTATGGTCGTATTACAGAACAGTACTCATGTATTGATACTAGTTTTGAAACTAGTATCAACGACTTTCTTTATTACAAAACGTTGCCTAATACTAGATTCAATGATCAGATATCACTTGAGTACTAAATGATTTGAACTGTGTTCACGCTTATTATAGAACTTTACTTATGCATATGCCAATGATTGAAACTAGTTTCACAACTGTATTCACTTGAGTGTGCTGTCTACCATACTTGAGCGTACTTTAAAATAAGTTTTTGATGTTGTGAACTGTGGCTTAGAGAAAAACTAGATAGGTACGCGATTCGTGTCTTCTTTAATAGTGATCTGTATTAACTACAATAGATCCTTTCAGTGATATTGACCATTACGATAATATTTTTATAACAACTTTGAACTTTTTAAAACAAGTTTGAACTTGCTTTTCGTAAATAAAAACTATATTGGAATTTATAATTTTAAGTGACTTTACTTAGTAGTTGGCAACATTACATTTAGCTTTTACGTTTCGTATTATTTTTGAGTGATAAATATAAATATATTTTCATAGTAAAAAGAAGCGACAGTTATAATTTAACGGTACTGCTTCTATCGAAAAACAGATAAATAATTCAAAACATTGGCAATTTTGTCATATATCATATAGAATTTAACGCAATTTATAAGACATTATAATCTAAACGTTGCGTATAGCGTAACAGACCATTAGTTTTTGTTTTTAAATGTAATGGGAAACAAATTTTTTTCAAAGAAAACCCAGTATCAACTGAGTCAGATATTTGAAACTAGTTTCAGGTAATCTGGTTTTGATAATTGTTTTGTAATAAGACTAAAGCTCAAGTCAAGAATCAGCTGGTGAACAACGCTTACGTGAAACGAGTATCAAGTCTCGTTCTGTAATACGAGCATTAGACATATATTTTCTTCGATCTTGAAATGAGCTTCCGAATTTTGTGATGACCTCAAGTGGCTCCCAAATCGTCTTCACAGAAATACTCACATTCTCTTACTTTTATACAATATTATTTTTAATCCGAACACGCTAATGTATTTTAAGGAACGTTTCAAGTTTAGACACGAAACACATGATCGTGCACTACGTTGTAACGATAACCACTTTCTGTCTATTCCTCAACACAGTTCAGTACTCGCAGTTAGTATATAGAATGTGGAACTACCTGCCTTCATATTTACACTCAGCGAAAACTATAAATTCTTTATAAATATTTTGAAAACGCTATATTTTTTCAAAAAATTTATAAAGAATTTCTCTTGAAGTATATTGCCGATGCATTTCACTTTAAATTCGTTGATTTACTGTAAATTATTGTCATCTTTGTTTTATGTATTTAGTATTATTATAGTATTTTAATATATTTTATTTTTAATTGTTGCACGAATATACATTACGTACCTAGTTAGGTATATTCTTCTGATTAAAAACACTTATATTATAACATTTTAAGATAAGATATCTACTGATATATTTTAAGCTCTTCCCTGTTTTTAAGTGTTATTAATTTTTCTAGTTCTGTGAACGAGTTGCCTGGAAGAAATCGCTTAGAGCAATAAGGTCGACCATATGGTCCATGTTTGTTTTATAAAAAACTAGCTGACCCGGCAAACGTTGTTTTGCCATATAAATAAAAAAAAAAGAAATAAAATCGATGTTGGCCGATTCTCATAGATACCGGATAAGCACAAAAAATTTCATCAAAATCGGTCAAGCCGTTTCGGAGGAGTATGGCAACGAAAACTGTGACACAAGAATTTTATATATTAGAGATGTAATGTGTTTGTTTTCTAATTGACAATAAAATGTATTTTTTATTATTATATGTTTAATACACTTGAAAATCCATTATAAAAAGAAATTCTGATAACTTTTTTTGCCTTCCACTTGCCTTAAGAACTACTTTGACGTCACTGTGGTGTGCCGTTAAAACTGCAGCTGCTTTTACCTACGTCATTGTACGAATTAAGGTCGTTTTTGGGGTTCTGTACACAAAAGGTAAAACGGGATGTATCTTATGAACCGGAATAGTAAGACATTTGAAATTTTCATCAATGATATAATCCTATGGCTGCTATAACGAGATATACTAAAAAGTAGAAAAAAGATATATTTTATAGGGCTCCCATACAAAAGACATACAGCAGTTCCCATCACAGTCACTAGGTAGCGCTGATTGCATATTATGTTTGCTTGCAGATGTCTTAGAGAACGTAAGGAACGGAACCCTTCGTGCCCACGTCTAACACGCACTTAACTGCATCTACAAGGGTGGTCATATGTACTATCATTCAAAAAAACTTTCAAAATTCAATTAATGAAACAAAGATAGACAGCAGGGTAATAAGACTACAACACGATCCACTCGTCCACGCTTTAAGCTGAGAACGATAATAACATTTTATCGATCACAACGACAAAAAACACTTATTTGGGTATTTACTTATAGACAAAATTTTTGATGTCTTTGGGTATATTTCTATACCTAGTGAACATAAATGCATGAATAATTTTTTGAGTGCAGTTTAGTTTTATCCCTTACTAGTGCAAATTATATTTTACAATAATTGCAGCCTAGGTATAATTTTTTTTTTTTTTTTCGAAATAAATAATTTGGTTCTCCTGAATATGGAGAACCAAATTATGGTTTAAATTTAGCGCGTCATATGGCGCGTCCGTTTGTCATTTTCCGCAACATAATGGTCTATGTATCAATATCTGTTCGATGAATGAATATAAATTATAATTTTATCGAAATTTAATTAATTGACCTCTAATAAAATAAAATTTGTATGATTACAACTACATAAGTGTTTTTAAAAATAAGTAACCAAGAAGTGTCCGGCGTATAATACTGATTAATATGACATAAGCTGCGCTTGACCGTACTTGGTCAGATAAATAAATTAGGAATATGGCTAGCTGTGCAGGGAGAAGCAAACCTTGCAACGAACGAGCTAAAAAGAGGATTGGCAGCTAATTGGCTTAGATCCTGGTGTCATGAAGGCTAATACCTAATTAGTATTATATTTGGTTTAGGTGGTATTTGGTATTATTTAACTGTCACCTGAACCCAAGTAGTTGGAAAAAAAACAACAGTGAAGTCTGTGTATATGATAACTCATGCTTGATATTAAGGAAATTTTCGATTCATCTGTGCCTAATTCATATGATTAAACCACCATATTGATCAAAAAATAAATAAGTTTTTTACTTTTCCATTAAGAAAGGAACGATTTTATTGTTTAAATATGCTGAACTAAAAACATTATTCAAAAAGAAATTGACATATTTTACGTAGATTTCAGTAAATCAATATATATAAAACTGTTCCGTTACTGACTGAGTGACTGAGGTACTGAGTGACTGAGTGACTGACAGACAACGTACAGCCGCAACTACTGGGCGTAGAGAGCTGAAATTTGGAACAAACATTCTTTAGGGGATGTAGGGGTGCACTTAGGAAGGAATTCCCGAAATTCCCACGGGAACGGGAAATATAGGACTTTTTAGTTTGTATGAAAAATCTTATTCCTTGAGTGCACCGATGTGAAACTTGGTGTAAAGGTTTTTCAATATGCGTCTGGTTGTGTTATGAAAGGAATTCCCGAAATTCCTACGGGACCGGGAAATATATAATGTTTTAATTTGTATGAAAAAATCCCATCCCTTGAGTGAACGGATGTGATACTTGATATAAAGGTTCCTCAATAAGTGTCTGTTTGTTTTATGGAAGGAATTCCCGAAATTCTCACGGGAAGGGGTTGGACTTTTTAAAATGTATGAAAAATCTTATACTTGAGTGTACGGATGTGATACTTGGCATGAAGGTTCTTCAAAGAGTGACTGGTTGTGCTACGATAAAAAATCCCAAAATTCCCACGGGCACGGGAAATATATGATTTTTAGTTTTTATGAAAAACACTTATTCCTTGAGTGCATGGGTGTGATACTTGGTATAAAGGTTCTTTCAGTAGGTGTGTCTGGTTGTATAGTTTCTGAAATTTCCACGAGAAGGGTAGTTAAGCGCATACGAAGTTGCGGGATAAAGCTAGTATACCATAAAAACCTGCAATTGAATTCAAGATCTGAAAAGAGTCACTAAAACTGCCAGAACAAGTTAAAACGCTTAAAAAGATGATAACAAATCAAAAGTTCATAATAAACCACACAAAAATCTACCTGAAAATAAAATATACAGCTATGTGTCAACAAATTCTAATTCATCTGGACTTAAAATTTTTAATCATTGATATCTTGAAAACTATAAACCATAGCAAAACGAGTCCCTCATTAAAAATATATGTTGTGTGGTATATATATTTTCATATAAACATGTGCAACAGGGATAAAAATGAAATATAATTTTAGCCCATCCATAGTAAGTACAATTTCTTGCTTTTGCTATGCAAAAGATTTGAAGGTATTCTAATGAACACACAAATACAAGACCAATAAGAAAATTTCAGTGCCGACTTGCTCGCCAGGAATCGATAGAATTTGCATCGAAAGACGTCAGTTTATGTCGAAGACAGTTTATCAGTTAAAGTTTCGAGAATGTTGTTAAGGCTTTTGAGATGAATAAAGACCAAAAAGGTAGATGCCACTGAAATCGAAAACTATGTAGGTAAATCGTCTATCGGTAAACTCGTCTGTTAATATGGCGCTGTTTACGTCAATGCCGGTAGCATTGACGTAAAAAGCCTTCTGGTCAGAGGTGTCCATTTGGGATAAGAAGACTTACAATATTTTAGGAAATTCTCTGAAATAAACTATAATTTATCATAAAGTGCCGGTATTATGATGTACACGCGCTTTTACCTGCAAAACTTCTGATTTTATTAGATTTATTCAATAAAATATTTAAGGCAGCTTTCTGAATTATTGTACTCCCAAATATAAAAGACAAATTGACAATTTTAATAAATAGCGAGTTGAGAAAAACAAACATACATATTCTTGAACTATATTATATAAGTATAGATTCTATTACAGAGTATAGATTTCAAGGCAAATTCTGGGAGAACAATATTATTCTCATTTGTATGCTAAGCGTCAGGATCCCGTCACGATATCCTAAAGCAATCTTAAATGTACAAAATTTTACATTTCGTACAATGTCTTATTAGCTTATATTATAAATAGTTTATTCAAAGTAGAAATAAGCATAGAAATATTATAAATATGATTTTTTGGGTTCCTTGCCTTCCAGTGCCCCCAGTGTCAGCTGACAGCTCGCCCCGTTTCAGTTGGTCAGTCTCATTGCCACCCTATTCATTTTGATAGAATAAATTTTAGAATTTTGTACTGTCGACAGCTAAAGTAAATTTAAAGTTATTTTAGGAAAACCTGCAAATGCAAAAAAAAATCAAAAACATTTTATAGCAGAAAAAAAATTTAACATTTCTGTGAATAATTAACAAATAGTCCAAACATGCAAAATTTAAAAGTAAATCATTCGCTAAATATTTGTTTTAGAGTACCGTAAAACTACACAACTATGGTCCAGATTTCACGCGATTTTTGTTTACTTTCTTGATATTTTACAATTAATTTACAAATATAATACCTATCCGTTGACGTTTTTATATTAAGTACAGCGACGTCATTGAATACATGTAGTCAAGTTTATTTTGAATCATATCATCATTGTGTCATGTGTGTCATGTTGACAACTATGGACCAGGTTAAAACGTATGGCAATAGTAGCTTATTGCGATCAATTTTACCATAGTTGAGAGCTTTATTTTATAGAATACTGAGTACTCTAAATCAAAAACACAAATTAGTATTTTTATGCACTGTAACCAACACTAATAAACAGAAGTTTTCGACACTCACAAAGCCAACATCGAATGGCATCAATCCATGGCGCCACCTGTAAAATGCTGCATGGTTGTCTGGTAGAAATCGCTACTCAGCGATAAGACCGCCAAGTTTTTATGTTTAATGTAAGTGTTCTTTTTTCTTTTACTGTACCTTTATAAACCGAAGTGTAAATAAATAAATAATAAATGCACGTAAAACTAATCTCTTCGTGCCTTAAGCAAACAAAATAGTACAAAACAATAAAGTAAATGTCGTTTCCTACCGCAACATAAGGGTTTTTGTTCGTTGAGATCGGTGGACCATAGTTGAGACCCTGGACCATAGCTGTGTAGTTTTAACGGTACCTATGAATTTCGTTTCCCTTAAAATCTACTTTCTTTGATCTTATCGTGACAATGTTACTAATTTGATTAAAAAATTCTATGAGAGAAAAAAAATTAAGACAGCAAAAGGTGTTCATGCAAGATATCAATCTCCTTTCGACTATATTCGTACAAAAATTATACAAGGTGTTCCGCTTGATTTCCCATAACTCTAGGGTATTAATCGGACCATGTAAAAGAATCAAATAACATATGAATAATTTTTCAATTACTTATATTTTTTTTGTTTTCATTTGTCATACAAAATAATTCAATTAAGTCAAAACATAATAATACGTAAAACACCTTTATGCGAAGTATGACAAAGTGGCATTTTTTATCTTTTTTTATCGCTATGCACAGGTACAGTTCGGAACGTTTTGCGTTGTACACTGTATGCAACGTTCCTCAATGTTTAAAATGTTTTTGTTGTTTATTGTATGGCTTAAGTGACACGCTTCTATTGAATAAATGTTAAAGAGATTTTACAAGGATGATAATTTGTGAATTCATTATATTAAGATTGATGATATCTTGGAAAGTATGCACTTTGGCAAAAAGTAATATTTTTTCGTAAGGAAAAAAACCTCAAAGTTATGAGATATCAAAAGGAACAGCTTGTATAAGATTGGAATAAATTTCAGAGTATATTTTATGATACTCTTTATAAAAAATCTTTATCAACTGAGTTAAAGATAAATTGATAATAAATGTAAATCTGGATGTTTGCGCATTATTTAGACACATTAGTTATCAAATCAATACATCTCATTATTCGTCTGAATCAAGTATTACAGGAAATACTTAAATCCATTTTGTTATCTTTATTACTTTTTTATTTTTTTTATTCTTTTATCAAATCTAGTATACCTTCTAATCAAAAGGCATTTTAAAACCGACTAAATCTAGATTTCGTTCGTTTCTATTAATAAGATCTTATTATTATAGCTAAAAACTTGAATAATAAGTCTCCACATCTCATTCGGCTTGGGTTACAGTTTTTGGTTAGGTACAGTTTTATAATAATTCACAATCGCGATGAGAGGTATGTGCGGGTATGTTGGCAATAGAAACGTAACCTATTTTTAGGTAGCATGGCAACAACTTCTCTTGTTAAATACCTGCGTAACTTTTCATCCCGTTATAATTACTTATATTATAGCCACAAATTAAAAGGATTGGCCATTACGAATACCTTGGCCAAAGTTAAGGCTATAAATTACAAAAAGATATTCGCAATTTTAAATTAACAAGCGAATCCTTCCGATTTTTATACTTATAAATATTGAATCTTAAGACAACAATGAAGTTAACCTACCTTTCTTAACTTACATTGTACCTTACCCCTAATCAAAACGAAACTCGGCTTACAATTAACACAGTTTTCCAACTCAGCCCATTGCGTACACAAAAAAAATACATTGAAGTAGCTCCTAAAATAATAAACCCTAATGGTGCGTACAGATTGCTGTAATGGAACTTGTAATGTAACATTCTGCGCACCACACGTACAAATACGCAACGTGCGCAGAATGTTACATTACTAGTTGCATTACTAGCAATCTGTACGCACCATTACAGACAAAATTTACATACATACATAACTTCACGCGAGCACAGAACTTTATCGACTCGTATTGTTACGAATGTTCGTATAGTATGGAGACGGTTTGTTAGCAATAATTGAAATCTATCCATTGCCGCACGGCCGGCTTACATAAATGTGGGCCTTTTTAATTTTGAATGTTTGTAATTAAATAACAATAACTGTTAAATAAAAAATTACAATGCTACTAAAAACTTACCGACTCCATACTATACGAAAATTCGTTAACATACGATTCGATAAAGTTCGATGCTAGTAATGCAACTAGTTATGTAACATTCTGCGCACGTTGCGTATTTGGACGTGTAGTGCGCAGAATGTTACATTACAAGTTCAATTACAGCAATCTGAATGCAACATTATGGGGGAGGAAGAACACCAGAGGTTATAAGACTATCTGATGCCACGTTTGATTATAATGATGGTTTTTTCAAACTTATTTTAACATTACGACATTATGTAACTCTAAACACCAAACCCAGTGGGCCCAATGTCAACAGCTCTTTACAAAGTAGCGAAACCACCAGTAGTTGTCATCTAAATTGATCATAGCCTCGAAAGGGCCCGTGCGTGCGCGCAGACAGAACGCGGCGAATAAATTGAACGGATGTGATGTCGAGATCGCTTTAGTTGTTTTTTTTGGGACGACTTTGGGCTGGATACTGGCAGGTTTGTGTACGGATATTGGGGATAAGTGATTATGGCATGTCAATTAATTTTACCACTGTAATCAAATGATCAAGTTTAAGAAAGTAGGTACCTACTTGAAATGTCGTAAATACTCAAGTAGTGAAAATATTTAAAGTAAAATAAGATAAATGAATTATGGATTCGGAAATCAGTGAGTATCAATGGTTATTTTTATGTTCCTAATAACGCAGTAATACAGATGAGATTTTCAAACCGTCTCTCAGAAAATCTTATGATTTGTAGTTACCTAATAAAGATAGAAAGCAAATTCTTAAGATTATTAAATAATTTAACCTATAATTATGCAACTTAACTTAGTTGCAAATCTAGAAAGCTAAAGTATAACATACGTCTAAGCATAAATATTTTTCATACTGGCCACACTTGTCTAGCCTAGAACTAGACTACCTACCTACAGTAGTTAAAACACAAAATGGCATTTCGAAATCGGTTATTATTATAGCATCCAAATATCGAACCACCGCAAACCACCATTACCATAAAGATCATTAAAAAATACGAAATACATTACGAAAATTTATTTTTTAGCTGTAGATCCAATGCGATTAGATCTTCGATAATCTGATAAGATGCATATATCAGATAACAAAATAATATGTAAATTTTACGAAAATCACACTTATTAATATTACCAGTGCCTTAATAACCATAAATTATAATGGTAATAAGTTTGCTTACGTTTCTAAACTGGAAATTAAATACTAAGTTTTTCGCGTTGCGTATGGTTCTAAACCGCGCGCCGCGCCGCCGGGCTAGCTTGGTACCGTCGACAACGATAAATCGAGTCTTTTATCAATATTTCTTAGAATATGGTATTTAGTGTATGTAATTTATTAAGATTATGACATATTTGGTTCTGTGGTCGTAATCATGGTATCAAATCGAGTAATTCTATCTATTATGGTGCGCATATTAGCTTACATAATAGGATAAAATAACAAAATAATATTTATCTTGTCGATTTGACTATTTATCGATGGTTGTATGCTAGCCCTGCAGGTCAGTGTTCTTAGGTGTTATAATCAACGAATGCAGAGCATTAAAAAACCGACTTCACGGCAAAACTTTGGCTTAGTTGAGAATGTCATCAACGTAAACATTGTCCGAAATCATACATTATTTTTTCAAAAGTTTGAAATTTTCAATGAAGTACCCAACCGATTTCTATGAAATTTATATGAGACCAACTATGAAGTATCTTCTATCATTTTCAAAATCGATTCATAATTGTCCGAAATATCGTGTAACAAATACACAAAAAAAACATACAGGCGAATTGAGAACCTCCTCCTTTTTTGGAAGTCGGTTGAAAAGATTAATGTTGATAGCTGACCCGTCAAATTTTTGACAACGCATGAAATGTATTAAAACAAATCATTTACTTATGTTAGAAACCGCAGCAAGGATTTTAATATTTTGTCCTCTCAAGTTACTCAATAGACTACTAGTATCATCCACTTGTAATGCTAATCCCGATATCGAAATTAAATCAAGTCTCCACCAATAGTTTAGATATAAACAGGCAGCATTTCAATGGCAATATCATATTTATACATTCACATACCTGTCAAAAAGTATTTTGACAGGTCAGACACTGTATGGCCCGTGAACATTACTCTTTATGTTATCAACAGGTATCAACGACGACCATGATGGTGAAATGACGTCAAAGATGACAGCACAGGGGTGTACTTGCCCTTCGTAAAACATTGCCAGAACATAACACTGGTAATATATGGCGACAAACTTTATATGGACGGTGGTCACTAGCTAGACGATCACTGTGATTTATTTACAGTGGATTTCAATGAAGACACTCAATCCTCGATTTTAGATTTTAAATCTGACAATGTATTTTCGTTACCAAAATCCAGATATTTATTTTGTATAAGGGTGCTACTACACTAATCGATCGATGGTAGATTGGATTAGTCGATGTCGATCGAGCTGATGGAATATAGCCGGGGTTACTCGATCAACGTTGACCGACCGCCGATTAAAGCTACCAGACCAGTCGCCCGACTTTCAAAATTTCAACTGGTCGTTGAGTATTCCATTGATGGACGGAGCTTTCTTTACATCATTCTGAAAATCGATCTATCCTCTTCTACTTAAAAACAATTACAGTAAGAAAGCTTTTATAAAAATTGTAATTCAAAATTAAACAATAACAAGGAAGTATGCATATCAAGAACAGCATCAACAAGAAAACGTTATCGACAATGGCATTTAACATTTACGTCAAATTACAAAACCGTTAATAATTTTCGTTTCACTATTACTAAAATTGTTGCATATCTATGTAAAACAAGGTCAACAAATATCTATGTTATTTTTTCACAGCACAATACATAAGTCGGTCACGGTCTTAATTTAAGAATGCGTTCTTGTAAATTAGCTGTTTTTTAAAATTTAAGACTTTACTGAACCTCTTGGTTACTACTTCAGGCCTCTATTTAAAACTACACGAAAAATACCGTCAAAATATTAAATTATAATTAAAGTTATGAAACCAGTGCTTTTAATGTTCGATCGTGAAACTAAACAATTTTTTCTGCTCAGATTTTAGTCGATCCTGAATCCGCATTTATAAACTCGTATAGTATATTATTTTCTAAGTCTATAACTTATGATTAAAAGTAACTTTTGCGTTGACACCCGAACTATGCGTCCAAGATCACATTAAAACATTCATTTTGCTGAACTAATGGCTTTTCAAAGGAACACTTCGACAACTCCTTTAGACCTAAGCAAGATTTAGAGCACGATCCTATGATTATCGTGTACAACCTTAGATCCTGTAATACCTACTAAAACTTGAAACCTAGACCACCGTTACAGATTTATATTTTGCATTTTACATTTCGGCCGTTGGGTATGAGAGACTGAGGTGACAGTCAGATTGGCAGTTGTTAAAGTAATATAGGGTAAACTGCTAGTTAACAGCTTTTTAATTGTTTTCGTGAACTAATAAATGCCTTCATAAGAACCTTAAGTGTCCAATGACTGGACGTTTACCCCTATCGACTTCTCAATCTATTTCTCAGCGGAGAAACACGAAATAAACTAACAGTGTCTTAAGATTTAGGTATTAAGATTAATTACGCTCCAAAATACATAGATAAGTCAAATTCACAACTCGAAACCCGAAACCCGAAACCCCAAAGTATAGGTAACCTAATATTTTAAAGTTTTTGCATTTAAAATGCTTAATTACTCTTAAATATATTTTTAAGCTATTGCATAGCTTCTATCGCGGACCTTGAGCGTGGGGACCGAATCCAGAAATTCCGTAACGAACCTAATCTAACTCCGACCGGCACAGCGGTGATACTTTGATTTCATAACTTTACATGCGGGCTTTTATAAACAATCAGTGCCATCTACTAGGAACTTGTGAAACTTCATATTAGATCAAACATTACTGCATTAATGAAATAATAAAATAAATAAATAATTATAGTTGCATAAGTTGATAAAAAATGCTATGCAATAGCTTTACCGCGGCAGTCTCCGAGTGCCACACGTCTTTTTTATTTAACACATATTTTATTTATTTAATTATAGGAAACCTCCCATACGTTCTCTATATCGCATACATTATTTTTTTTACACAGATTATAAAAATGCGAGCTCTTCCTCCAAAGGCCAGATTGTAAAAACCATTTATCATATCAAATTCAAATATCAATAATGAAAGACTTGTTGGTTTGGATAAAATTAGAATGGTCAGATTCCTCATTTAGCCTAAACCGTTTTTTTAATCATATTTTTTGTTTTGACCTTTCCTTATCAGCTTATATGCTGATAAGCTCGTTAACATTCCCACAAAACCAACAAATTTTGAAGTTTCGAGATGAGGCTTTACAAACAAATGACTTTTATAAATATTTGTGTGTTAGAGAATTCGAAATGCAAGATAATTTCGTAATCAAAAGCAATAACGTAATTATTAATTGATTATAGTTAAGGACCGTAGCAATTGGCGTTCCCTAGTCTGTGCCGACCCAAAAGGGAGACAGGCATTCAGTTATTTATGCATGCACTATGCATGTATAGTTTAGGGTCGACGGGAAAAGACTCTCGGCACTCTTCTGTCAAAACTACTGATCACAAAAAATACATCTCTGCTACGACATGAGAGAACCAACACAAGGCAGCCATATGTGCGTGCTTATGCCATGTCACAGCCAGGCTCCTTACACTGTTATTTACTTTGTCTTAAGAAATAACTTGTAAAGAATTTAATCACACGTCATCTTATTTTTTTCATGGAACTGAAACTAGTACCTAACAGAAACACATTTCATTAGATAGAGTCTAAATAAGATATAGGTATAGGTTCTAGAATTTTGTATTATGAATATGATTTTTGTATTCATTTTGCTGGTGCAAATCACCGGCCTCTATTTCTACGAAAACGAAGAATTCTTCAAAAACGTCGACAAACACCGCGGACGACCAATAACAGGGTTCGCGCGCGGCAAATTGCGGCAGCCGAACACCTTTCCCGAGCGTTGTTTGGAGGCACATTCCATATTTTAATACTGCCAAGTTGTTGCTATTAGCCATCCAACAGACCTTGTTGCGTTCTATGTCTGGGGTTTAGTGATCTGAGCAGACTCCGAAGCTAAGTTAAGAGAAGGTCATTTTTCTTAACTAGCGTGGCCACATACCGCACACAGGAGGTGGTCTCAGCAGTGCTCGTGATATTATTTAAATGTATCACGATTAATTTTACTTTATAACCGGCTTTGCACATTTCGAAATTAATATTTTAAATCAACTTTTAGGTGCCGTTATCGGCGCCGAGAGCATGATGGTCTGAGTCTGAGGTGACATGCGTCATGTTCATTTATATCTACAAATGTCTGTCTGTAGGGGAGAACGGGTACAATTGGCACACGGGTTGGTTGTCACAACTGTCAAACAAGCGCCGAAGAAGCACAAGAGCGACACCTCCCTCTCCGCTTCACCTGAGTATCTGAGGTGAAGCGCTGTTGCGCTTCTTCGGCGCTTGTTATTGAAGTATTCATTCGTTCTATTTTGTTTTATGACAGTGTGATAACCAACCCGTAAGACAACCATACCCGTTCTCCCCTACCCATTTTCGGGATAGTCTGCGGAACTAATGAACTGATTTTGATCTAGTTTGCACCTGTGAGTAGTTCTTGGAGCTCATGAATTTGCGAGCCGAGCTATCTCGGTCTTTCTAAACGGAGTCAGTAACAATATCCATTTGAAAGGGCTTCAACTGCAAACTGCACCCGATCGGATCCGGGAACTACAGCTAGTCTTTAATACATCCTGATTTGAGTCGTGTCTTTATAAAAAAGTGTATGTTGTATTAATATTAATGAAGGGATTTCGTCTAAGTTCCTTCATACTAAAGGCTACGCCAATCTCCGTTACTAAGAAAAAGATTGCCAAGATGCCATGTTATTCCGATTTCAAAATGCATACATACACTAAAAACTATAAACACCGACAAAGTAATAGGTAAAAAATATATTTACTACCATTTTTTTTGGATTATAAAACCGATTTTAGGTGCGAGTGAGTTAGGGGTTGAATAGCTTTATTTGGTGGATAAAATTATCATATCCTAGATGTTCAGACAATATAAACGTGATAATTCTAAACTAACGAATAGAAAATGCCACTAACACTAAAGAAATACAAACAAATTCTATGTTTTATGTCATTTACTTCACTTTTTTACTTTGGTTTTACGTGTTCGCTAACTTTGGGCTTTATCAACAAGCTTCAAGTCGCTCAGCTGGCAATGGAAAGGGAGATGCTTGGAGTTTTCCTGTAGGATCTATTCAGGAATGAGGTGTAGTGAGACCTCCTCACTAAGTAAAATTTTTTACGTCAATATACTGTGTACAAGTATATTGACGTAAAAAATGACAAGACGTATATTATTTGGCTCCCTCGTCCATCCCTACATGGTGACCTTGCCAAATTCGATGAAAGTATTCTAAAAATATAACTGTTTGTTTGTTTGTTCATGCCATAGCAGAGCTATATTTCTGCCATATTGTACCTATAATAAGCACGTTTTACCAGGCCTGGCTCACTCCGCGCGGTACATCCGTTATTTACCTACAGCGCAGCATGTTTAGATTTGATTATGTTCAATTTAGCAAACAAAACATAGGTAGTATTACTAATTATTCGTCGTAACTTTTTTTTCATTTTGTACTTTAGGTAAGTTGAAACAATATTTTTTACAAAGGTAGAATAACAGTAATACCTACATCGGTAGATACTTAATTACAAATTAGGAGATTAATTATTCTTCACTAGGCAGCAACCCTAACAGCAGCGTAAGAAAAGATAAGAGACATGCGATAGAAAGAGACAAAACTTCTAGGTATATAAATTTGCAGGTACGTAATGCTGTGCGAGCTGAATTCCACCGTATCGCGTCGTAGCAAGACTCGAATTTATTTAGATCTTCTTGCGGAGTAATTCTTCTGTACCAACTATTACTTATTCTGTGGTTTTACGAAAGAGTGCCGAGGGTTTTTTTCCGCCAGCTTTTTTCTTCTCGGTCTACCTGGGGTTCTACTTTAATTTCGTTTTTTTTTTGAAAGCCGAAGAAGTAGTATTAGACAGCATCAAGACATGTTGCGATGGGGAATGGGCGATCATTATCTTCATGAGCCGAGAGACGCGCACTTCTGGACGGAGGCCTCCCCCAGGATTCGTCATGTCTTCCGGACCCACGCCGCCCTCATCCAGCGTTTGACGTTCGTAAAGTGTAAAAACTACGAATAAAAAGATTTCATTTTCAAAGATCTTATTCCTTGAGTCCACGGATGTGATACTTACTTGTCGTAAAGGTTCTCAAAAAAATGACTAGTTGTTTTAGGAAGGAATTCCTGAAATTCTGACGGGAACGGGAAGTACAGTTCTTTTTAATTTGTATGAAAAATCTTATTCCTTAAGTGCACGGATGTGATACTTGACATAAAAATTCTTCAATGAGTGACTGGCTGTGTTAAACATAAATAATGTTTTTACGCGTACGAAGTCGCGGGAAAAAGCTAGTACTTAATAAAAATCCTTTTTTCGGGTCAAAATAAAATTAAATAAACAGTCAGCAAATGACAAGTCGCTCGCAATGAGGTCTGTAAAGTAACCGAACGTGAAGATTTTAAAAATAGCGATTTTGGTGAAAAGGTGATTGTTTTCAACCGTGAAAAGAATAAAATATAAGAATAAAATTAATAAATTACATGAAACGTCAAAAAACTATAGAATACTAAACTGTGTTAAATAAATGAATACCTAGTAATACACAAACACACTACTATCACTAAGTAAGGCTTTGAGCTGATATTAAGACCCAAAGAATATTTTGTAATTGATTTGTAAGTACTAACAATATAATACAATAAAATCCCCAGACAATCACACCGACTACATGGCCCCAAACTAAGCAGAGCTTGTGATATGGAATACCAGGTAGCGAGCTAGGGGAGAACCTAGAATATAAATACATATAGTTAAACGCCCAGACACGTAAAATATTTTTTTTCTTGTTACGTGCGGGAATCGAACCCGCGACCACTGGCGTCTGAGGCAAATAGGGTTACCCCCATCTCCAAAGTGTTTGTCTTCAAATGCTAATTGAAGTACCGCATTGTGCAGTATTTGTACACGAACGTATCGTTCAGGATTTACTCAAAACTAAAAAGGTAAAAATACTTAACATCTTGAGTAGCACCTAAAGTAATTAATTGAAGTGATAGATACCCATTCTTTTGTCGCCACCCGCCACATTAATATGCTTTATCTTATCGCGAAGTTTTCAAATCCAAAAAGATATTAGTCCGGTTTTCATAGCCAACACATTTAATAAAAAATGGTGGCAGGGTAACCAAGTTAACGAGCTCAGGTGTTTGACCGATTGTATCTGTCTGAACTTTACGATCATAACCTCACATTTTTTTGTTTGAAGGCTAGTTTATTCAGTCACAGCCTATGATGAAATGGTTGTTGTTGAAGCTTTTGACTTTATTAAAAATGGATATTAGGTAAATCAAATATATTCTAAAATTTAATCACACAATCTCGGCGGATGGTAAGTAAATATGAGGTTAAAGATGAATAAGGAACAGACTCATCTCAAAACATTGCCAAAATAAATCACCGGCGGAGCGACGATATTTAGCGATAGGCTCTTTTTTAATTTTTGTTGTATGGGACCGTTTAAGTAATTATCATACGATATCACAGGTTAAGCAATGTTCGGCGCGGTCGGTACTTGGATGGGTGACTGCCGACCATTCATTTCTCACGACGAATTCCGTGCTTCGGAGGGCACGATAAGCAGTCGGTCCCGGGTGCGGTATACTTGTATACAGTAGTCGTTAGGGTTCGTCAGAAGCCATTTTGGCGCCCTGAAAATTCTGGCATCCACCACACAGCACGGGGCCAGCTTGGTGGATTATGGCCTATACCTCCTCGTCACCCAGGGGAGAGACTCATGCCCTGCAGTGGGCTCATTATTGAGAGTTGTGATGATGAAGATGATGATGAATTAATGTTTGATAAAAATATAAAAAAATCACTGATTCTTATATTACTGAAAATACATGGACATTACAAAAAATTCTCCTCCGCGTCTACCAGTCTGAATCCTTCTGGCTATGTCAGTGATCTTTAAAATTACGCAACGGATTTTGATGCGGTTTTTTTTAATGGATAGACTGATTCTTAAGGAAGGTTATTATGTATAATACATGCATAATATAGTAGAGAAACACTGATATTAGATGTTTCTAATGTGATGTCGTAAATAAGCACGTTCTTTAGCGCTTATATTGCAAACGCTGGCTGAACCCTATGAGATAGACCAAAATGATGTACTACAGTATTGTCCACCTTAAAAAGTTCAACAAAAAAGTTCGCGATGGTATATGTCTATCTCTTAGGGATAACCCACCATAACCATTTTTATCCTTTACAAAAAAATGGTTATTTACGAAGTTAGTTTAAACAATACGGCATTCATTCTTATCCAATTAAGTACCTTTAATAAATTGTGCATTTATTATAGATCAATATGCTTTTTACAGCATGTAATTTAAGTGAATATTTCCGAAGATATTACAAATTTAAAATGTGCCGCCGCCATGTTGCTCTAGCTAAAAGTTTCGCGCACGACCGAAAACCGCGACACTGGTCTCAGACACTGCGCTCGTCGCGTCTACACGGCAGCTAGAGCGACACCAAGCTAGAGCGCCCCTAGAGCTGCAACCGAGTGTCGCGGCACATGACACACACGGACACTCGGTGTATACACTGAGTGTCAAGTGTCAGGTGTCGTCGTGTATCCGCAGCTTTAGGTTCGCCTGCGTATCTCCTCATTTGTGATTCGATCCCGCAGGAAAACTACAAGCATAGCCCTTTCCATTGGCCGCTGAGCGACTTTAACCCTATTTATAAGGCCCATAGTTAGCGACCAAATCTCAGTGCCATATGTCATCACTGACAACACACGCTGGTCAAAAGCCTTTGTCTTCAGACACTGCAGCATGGTACAGGTACCTACAGTAATTCAACTCGGCCGCATCTTTGAAATAAATGCCTACAGCGCCGCGGTCCGTTCACTACCCGCTACCCGCGGCTACCCGGATTCGGTGTTCAAATTACATTTGCCTACTTGTGTTTACTTCCGCTTAGTTTAACGACTGCAAATAGGTATACCTTTTTATATAAACAAATAAAATACTTTGTGAATTGAACAGGAGTGTTCAACAAAAATACGTTTGGTTTCGAAAAACCATGTTTACGTTTGAATAACAAATCGGTCTTATAAATCAGCGACCGAAAAATAGTTGCGCCTCGACTGAGAAGTGTATTATTGAATTTTAAAGAATAAACAATCAGCATATTAACGTAAAGCTCAATCAACAATTGTTTCGGCATGCGGCCAGTCGCGACTGTCTGAGTTCGAGCCGCGTAGGTATAGCTCGCGTTTCGTCCGTATGCATGAAGTTAAATTACTGTATATAGTATTACCGTGACTGCGGTGTACCTTATCTTTGTATTCTACTAATATTATAAATGTGAAAGTTTGGATGGATGTATCGATGTTTGTTCCTCAATCACTGCAAAACGGCTCAACGGATTTAGATAAAATTTGGCATTACTCATAGTTTACAGGCTGGAATAGCACCGATATTCCCGCGGGATTCAAAATTGCAACAGGTAATATTGTGTAAGGGTTTTGTGCAAACTTGAAATCACGCTGATAATGATTAAAACATGTCGAAATAAATAAATAATAAATAAAATCCCCAGACAATCACACCAACTACATGGCCCCAAAGTAAGCATAGCTTGTGTTATATGATACCATGTAGCGAACTAGGGGGGAACCTAGAATATAAATACATAAATAGATAAACACCCAGACACGGAACATTTTTTTTTTCTTGATCCGTGCGGGAATCGAACCCGCAACCACTGGCGTCTGAGGCAGATACGTTTACCCCATCGCCAAAGTGGTCGTCAAATAAACCATGATGTGTTTACATACCCTGAAAACTCGGCTGAAAAGCTTTATAAAGGTTTTTGTATCTAAAGTGTAATTAACTTTCTATTCCACCATCACCGATAATGTTACATGTATGTATAGTGCTAATTTACGATGTGCAGTGCATTAAAAAATAATAATAAATCAATCTGTAAAAGCTCAAAAGATAAGATAACCTTCTAGAACTAGTATTCAAATGATTCTCATTATAAAAAACGAAAGATTTAAAAAAGAAAATAGAAAGCTTTTGTCTGACGGAACTGAAAGTCCATCTTGCATTTTTTATGTTAAGATTAAAGAAATAGATATTAAGTAAGTAAGTATTTAAGTAACATTACATGTAGTAATGACAATCAACGCGAATAAAAGGAATTAAATAAACCTAAGTAAAACATAATTCAAGTGAGTAAAATTCCTATTTCTTTTTAAAAAGTTGAAAGAAACTTTGTCTACAAGCACAGAATAAGTAATAGTGGTACAAGTAGTTAATTTATTTATGTAATTTGATTACCTACGAATTAAATTACGAATACGAAAATTAATTTCCTACATTTAAATTATAAATCGATGTTTCAGTGTCTGCAATGTCTTCGGGTTCTGCAGACACCGAAACGTCGAGTTAAATGTAAAATGTAATTATAAATGTAGTTAAAAGTGTTTTATTTAACAGAAATATGTTTTAGTTTTTTGTGTAAAATGAAAGTGGCTATTTTCGAGGTATCTGATATTTTATTGTAGGTATTTCTTTTATTGTAAACTGACGACTAATATTGTAAACTGACTGAGCATTTTGGCAATCTGATATCTAATTTTTTGAGTTTCAATTTGGAGATAGCCAAATAATTTAGTTTTATTTACACAGGGTGTTTTACAGATAATAATAAGTATTTTCGCTTTGAACGCCCGAATTCCGAATAATATATTTTTCCCCAAAAGAATAACAAAAACTACACTTACTGAGAAAAATATATATTTACATAATAATCTAATGTGTATAAAAATAAAAGATATGAATAAGACTAACAAAATTCCTACCTACATAACAATCACAAAATAAAAAAGGATTATTATTTTTGAGGCGACCAACTACTTGTTAGGAAATAAAACTCGGTGACAAAAATAATAGATTAGGTATTAAAAATAATGACTTGGCGGCTAATATTAACAGGAAGACGTAATCGGTACGGTTAGGTGCGACGACGAGCGCAGCGAGAAGAGCGAGCGGTGCCGTGGCAGCGGCCGGCGAAGCGTCATAAGGTCGGCTCATAGATCATAGTCAACAAATCCAAAAAATCACTGCCAATTTAAATTTAAACAAATCTGAGAACTCAATATAAAAGCTGCTACTTTATAATTAAAATGTTCCTTCACTGTAGCTGCCAGCTTATTATTTTTCCTACCCATTTGAATTGTTTTTAAAATCCGAAATCAGATTTGTTTTTAGCCGTGTTAAATACATGCCAATAAAAAATACCATATAGGTACATAGGTACATACTACATAAGTAACGTAAGTAAAAACATGGACTACTATGAAATCATAGGTCCTACTTCCTTTAAAGTTTCAAACTCTAGTTTTGTTTACTTTTCATACTTGTTTAATCACAAAGCTAACGCCATCTAGTGATTTTCATAAGAACTATTTGATACTGTTAGTCGCATTCAATTTTAATTAGCCATTGCGAATTAACTGAGGCCAGATTTAGGCATTCCGGAAATGATACAAATAAAATTTCAAGTAACTTAAAGGACATAACTTAATAGAAGTAGTTTTGATAATTAACAACTTAATTACTCAAATTCTTTATTATTACGATTCCTACCAAACCGCTTCTCTGAACATTTTAATTTTTTAAGTACCTACTCACAAACTAATTATACTTAACTAGCTTTATCCCGCAACTTCGTATGCGCTTAACTACCCTTCTCGTGGAAATTTCAGAAACTATACAACCAGACACCCACTGAAAGAACCTTTATACCAAGTATCACACCCATGCACTCAAGGAATAAGTTGTTTTCATACAATCTAAAAATCATATATTTCCCGTGCCCGTGGGAATTTTGGGATTTTTTTTCGTAGCACAACCAGTCATTCTTTGAAGAACCTTTATGCCAAGTATCACATTCGTACACTCAAGGAATAAGATTTTTATACAAACTAAAAAGTCCGACCCCTTCCCGTGGGAATTTCGGGAATTCCTTCCATAATACAAACAGACACTTATTGAGGAACCTCTATATCAAGTATCACATCCGTGCACTCAAGGGATGGGATTTTTTCATACAAACTAAAACATCATATATTTCCCGTTCCCGTGGGAATTTCGGGAAGTCCTTTCATAACACAACCAGACACACATTGAAAAATCTTTACACCAAGTTTAACATCGGTGCACTCAAGGAATAAGATTTTTCATACAAACTAAAAAGTCCTATATTTCCCGTTCCCGTGGGAATTTCGGGAATTCCTTCCTTAGTGCACCCCTACATCCTCTAAAGAATGTATGTTCCAAATTTCAGCTCTCTACGCCCAGTAGTTACGGCTGTACGTTGTCTGTCAGTCACTCAGTACCTCAGTCACTCAGTACCTCAGTCACTCAGTCAGTAACGGAACAGTTTTATATATATTGATAAAGACCACACAGCAGAACTAAAGGGTTACCGACCCCTTATATAATAAGGGCCTGGCTAAAGAGTCGAATCCTAGCTCTAGCGCTACTTATCTATAGATTACAACAAAGACACAAGCTGATCCAATTAGAATAATATAAACCTCATACAAAATAATAAAAATGTAACTCTATACTTTCCTTCTTCAAAAAAAAATCTTGCTAAAAGTATTACCGAGAAAGTACCTATGCTAGAATTGATAGATGGATGTTTGCAAATATTTCACTATTCACGCTTAATTGAGTTAAAACATGGCACATTTTATTTATTTCCCCTGATATTGCAACAAGGATTTAAAGAGTTAGTGATTCGATAAAAAATACTTATCCCTAGTTTTATTTAGGATACCATTTTCGTCACATGTTAATGTACTTAATTTACAGAGCACGAATAGATGGTGATGTCAAAAGCCCTAGGCGAGCGTATGCCGACCAAATTGCCACCATACTTAAAAAAGGCCTAAAGTACTGGCTATCATGAACGTGGAGGAAGCGAAAGAGGTATGCCTGGATCGTAGCAATTGCCGTTTCCTAGTCTTTGCTTACCCCAAAGCGTGAATTTTTTAAAGTGGATTAAATTTAAAAGAAAGCATAGGTATGGAGAAAACTGATTTACCTAGTTACAAAATTTGTTCTGCAGACTTTAAAAGCTCGATCTCTAAGCTGAGAATACTCGTATAGTTGTAATAGAATCATAAGTAATTTCATGTCGTTAAATTAAACATATTTTGTAAGTCATAAATAAATAAATAATAAAATCCCCAGACAATCACACCAACTACGTGGCCCCAAAGTAGGTAAGCATAGCTTGTGTTGTGGGATACCATGTAGCGAACTAGGGGGAACCTAGAATATAAATACATAAATAGATAAACACCCAGACACGGAGCATTTTTTTTCTTGTTCCTTGCGGGAATCAAACCCGCAACCACTGGCGTCTGAGGCAGACAGGTTTAACCCATCGCCAAAGTGGTCGTCGACAAAAAATACCTAATTAAGTATTGTTTATCACGCGCACTTTCGAGGAGAGGCGCAGCCGCGACTTCACTCACCCCCGATGAAGGACTCCTAAGAGTTCGAAACTAAACTAACTTACTAAAAACCATATAATAGACAATAAGTGTTCCATGTCGTGTTTGAATTAAACGGATTCAGTTCGAGCAGCCACAGACGTCGACGCAAGTTAATTGAATGAGTGAGCTGCCAATTGAGCTCAAATCACCGACAACTGCATCGTTCACTTGACTAGGAAAATAGGAAAATGTCCGGCCATCACCTTGTACCAATTATGAAATAACAGACAAATATATGTTTTACATTTTGTACAATACTATACTTCAATTAAAATTATTTTTCTTGTACATATCAATTATTTAAATAATCAACGAATGCAGAGCATTAAAAAAACCGACTTCACGTCAAAACTTTGGCTGAGTTGAGAATGTCATCAACGTAAGCATTCTCTGAAATCATACATATTTTTTCTAAAGTTTTATATTTTCAATGAAGTACCTAACCGATTTTGATGAAATTTATATGGGACCAACTATGAAGTATCCTCTATCATATGAAACAACAATTCCGAAATATCGTGTAATAAAGATAACTGTGGAAACTTTATTGATTTGTATTACTAGTTATATTATTTTATATTATTGTGTTAAAATATTGTTTGATTCTCGAATTAAATAAAATAAAAAAATAAATAGAAAAACATACGGACGAATTGAGAACCTCCTCCTTTTTTGGAAGTCGGTTGAAAATATTTGGCAATACTCATCAAAAGTACAACAATTTAGATCGAATCTTTCACTCATTGAAGTCTATGGACTGATTGATATAAACATTATCTTTTTATTTTGCTATATTTTTAATTGTAAAAAAAATGCTTTAGATTTAAGTTGTAAACAGTTATTATTGATATAAATATTCACGTAATATTCTTCAAATTTCCAATTCTTTTGTTTGCACTATATTTTTCCTAGGCTGACCCCTTGTCACTACAATAGTCTCCCTCCATCTTTATCATACCTCTAAATTTGTCAAACGTGACATCAGATGGTCTTGTGACCTCTGGTGTTTTGTCTGCCCCATAAGGGATACAAGCGTGACGTTACGTATGTACGTATTTTCCTAGGTGTTCCTGCAAAGTGCAAAGTGTTTCTGTTGATTTCCCATAACTTTAAGGTTTTGTTCATCATTCTGCGCACTACACGTTCAAATACGCGACGTGCGCAGAATGTTGCATTACTAGTTCCATTACAGCAATCTGTATGCACCATTAGGTTTCCTCATACAAAAAGCACCTCTAAGCATCACATATGATTAGCATTCTAGAAAAAATTGTCCTACCTTTCTAAGCTTAAGTCGTCAAAAATAGAAAAGAAGAACAAAAACCGCCAAAAACATCATTTTTCAACCGACTTCCAAAAAAGAAGGAGGTTCTCAATTCATCTGTATGTTTTTTTTGTGTTTTTGTTACACGATATTTCGGACAATTATGAATCGATTTTAAAAATTCTTGTTTCATATGATATAGGATACTTCATAGTTGGTCCCATCGGAAATCGGTTGAGTACTTCATGGAGAATTTCAAATTATTGAAACAATATGTATGATTTCGGATAATGTTTACGTGGATGACATTATTAGTCGGCCAAAGTTTGGACGTGAAGTCGGTTTTTTTAATGCTCTACATTCGTTGATTATTTAATGTCACAACTAACTTATTATTACTTATTTATTTATTTATTAAATTAAATTAGTGACCACGTGGAATACAACCAAAATTTCCATCACCAATTCTAATCATATAAACATTTTTAAGAAATATAAAAATAAAAATATGATTCTAACCTCGTGTACAATACACAAAGACACCTAATTACCCATTAAAAGCATGACGCAAAATGATTGTAATCTGCTGAGAAAGTAGATAATACTGACAGTTTGACATTAAACCACGTTGCGTCGCTTCACGCGCGGATGATAATATTATGAGATAGGTGCATCTTAGTTGTGGGAACTCCTGCAATTCAGGTTTCTTATTAGCAACAGTAAGTGTTAGGGAAAGAGATTAAAATTCATTAAGGCGTCGAAGGAGATTATCTTTTGCTCATGCAACTTGGACCATCGCCAGGAATGAATGAAGAATTGATTAATTGTTTGTTTGATAGTGTTGGTAGGTAAGTATTATTGTATTAGAAAGGCCATGGATCCATCTCTACGGCGCCGTGCCATGCCACGGTAACGGCGCCGTGCCGCTACTCAACCGATTTCCAATGGGACCAACTATGAAGTATCCTCTATCATATGAATCAACAATTTTCAAAATCAATTTATAATTATCCGAAATATCGTGTAACAAGGACACAAAAAAAATAACATATAGACGATTGAGAACCTCCTTCTTTTTTGGAAGTCGGTTGAAAATAGAGCTGCACTGTTGATTGGATAGCATTGTAATAACTATTGCTGCAAGAGCGAAGCCGCGGGCAAAAGGGGCTAGCGTAAGATAAAGACCACCAAAACAGGCAAAACACCTTAACTAACTGGTCATGTTCTTGCTTATCACACGCTTTGAGATATCTTTAAATTCACGTATCTACCTACTCGTACATTCAGTGCAATCAATTCCTTAACCTGGTTTGTAATAATTAAGTTTTTTACAGGACGTTACCAACTTATGGGCTAAAATATGGCTGATTCTCAAAATTATTTAAAAATTATGTTTTATCCTCATTCAAAAAACAGTACAAATATTCAAAGCTTATTGAAACTAAATTATTACGTTACGAGCGGGTCCGGTTTCTTTAAAGCTAACGTACAAAGGAAGTTCTTAAATGCTCTTTTTTTGTGTAATGTTTCTCATTTCCTGCGCCAATTATCAACCAATGTTTAATTTTTTTAGTTTATATTTATAGGTAATATTACAAGGTCTTATTAAAATCTACAACTTAAAAACGATACTGCTAAACGAGTTCATCTATGCATCGATATATTCCTACGAACTTTCCTCCTCTTTCATTACATTAAAAAGTACCTAAAAAGTTGCAGATTATTAAACTTAGTAATACTATAAATATAAAACATCAGCTATTAATTCAAATAAAAAAAACAAGTCATTGATTTAATTTAGATTACATACATGCAACGAACATATTAACTTAAAAACCAAATGCATGTCTAAAAGAACTCATAACAAAGTTATGTAAAACATAAAGTAAGTAATAATTACAGAAAGAAACTATAAAATTAAACCACTTAACCACGGTACAAAACAAGTGAAAGTAAATTTTCACATTAAAATAATGTTCTAGAAGCTAATTGCGGCTCACGTGAAATGTTGTAAGTTCAAAAAGTTAAAGTTTACTGACATCGTGGTAATTTCCGACTATCACAAAAAATAAAGATGTAGTTTTGTTCACATTAGAAACTTCTTTTAAAATGCCGTCAGGAGCCATTAACGAAGATATCGCACGATTCCGTTTCGGTTACAAGAGTTTTGTTTTTGAAAGGGCTTTTTGTACTAACTGTCGTTGTGGCTTTATTAGAAACAGGCAGGTATTTGGATAAAAAGTATTATTTATTCCAGACTTTGCCCTACATTGAATGAAAGAAGAATCGTCACTCCCCATACTAAAAATACTAATATTTGTATAGTGTTTCTTTTTAGTTTATTAGATACATTTAATTATAGGTAATCACAGAAAAATCATACAGTATTATATTTCATGTTTTATAATAAGATATTTCCAAGTGAAATTATTAAAATATGGTACCAACAACTTCATCAACAAAGAAGATTGAACTTGTTTAAAAAAGTACAGTTGACAGGTGACTGACAGATAGATGGTCGCCATGTTGTTGATATATGATATTATCATTCGCGTTTCCTTCCTCTGTGTTAGTGAATACGCTCTTGTCGGTTTTCTCTCGAGTTTTTTTTAGCGGGTGGATAGCTTGCTATCCACCGCTATCTATCAGTAACAATATTAGCTTTGCGATACAATCAGTATTCCATTTGCCCAAAAGAATATAGGTAATTAAGTTTTTCATATTTTTCACAAAACAAACAGAATCAATCAACATCGATGTCAAAGACAGACAGGTATTTATTTTAATGACAGTGACGGACGGACGAGTGCCATATTGCTTTTATTACCAGATTCACGTATATTTTTAGCAAAATTACATAAAAATCAATTGAAATATAAGCGACGCTAAAAAATATATAATACCAGAAATAGATATGCATTGTTCCATAGTTGATTTTAAAAATTGTTTCATGTTTATACATTCAGTAGCATGAAATGACGATTCTCATTTTCATCAAACCCGCCCAGCGTTGTCAACGGACAAGAGCAAACATACGAGTACATGATCCAACCACAGAAATATTCACGTTTATAATATCAGAAGTTTTGGGAGAGCCTTTTAAGACAGAATTAAGAAATAAAGCTATGCCGCCCTAGAATAGGCTATCCAATTTTGTCACTTATGCTAGATCCTAATTTACAACACATTTACCAACGGATGAGAATACACTTTATTTATTGTAAAATTAATCTCATAAAGCTGATTTTCATCGAGCACAAAAAGGAAATGGGACATACTTTCTATATTTACATATAGAATATACGTATTTTTATAATGGCGAACAAAACATTTAAATTCTTATAAACGTTTAAATAACAGTAAATTGCAAAATAAGTCGAAAAATGAAGTTTTCACAGTTCATAATTACAAAGTTTTTAACCGGATGTTATACAGACTCCGTCACCATTAAAGACACCGAAGCATCGCGTCAAAATGTAAAATACGCGATAAAATAAAATGTCTGATCTGCGTCATGTCCTCTTCATGCATAGGAAATCTGGGGTTCCTGACTCCTGTACCAAAGACCTAGATAAAACCACTCGTACTCACTGCATACGTACTTTATTGATTAAAATCTTAATCCTTGATTCGAAAATTACAATATACGAGCGTGGCTATGGCAACCAAATCCAGACTTCTATTTTGTATGAAAAATATCTTTCTCATTCCATTAATTTCTTTTTGATACTATCACGTCCGCGGTTTTACTCTCGTAACTTCTGTCTATAAAATTTCCAACCTACTCCTCCTATAAAATCTCAGACCAGCACATAAAGAGAACAAACAAACTCTTCAGCTTTACATTAGTCATCATCATCATTCAGCCAGGAGACGTCCACTGCTGGACATAGGCCTCCCCCAAGGTTCTCCACACAAATTGGTCCCTCGCTGGCCTCATCCAGCGTTTAATGGCGACTTTGACCAGATCGTCGGTCCACCTTGTGGAGGGCCTACCCACGCTGCTTCTCTCAGTACGAGGTCGCCACTCGAGAATCTTACTGTCCCAGAATGGCCATCCGTTCTGCGAGCTAGTATGTGCCCTGCCCATTGCCACTTCAGCTTTGCAACTCTTCAGCCTAGCTATATCAGTATAAATTCATATTATTTCAATTTGTGAAGACCCTTCTTTTTCATATAATCTACAAACATCACAGAGGTGGATTTCGTACAACATTGATCAAGAGTTTGCCTTCGCTGTGAAAGAATCAGGATGAGTTCTTAAGTTGGTAAACTTGGACACTTCTAGCTGTACAATAATAGCTTTTCTTAGGCTGCTATTAAATGCAAAAATGTCATAATCACTGGTAGTAACAGGGATTAGCACGTTGACACAAACAAACTCTTCCTAGTTTCGAACTTTTAGTATCTAAGGCTTAAGGGTCAGAATAAGTTTGGTAATAAACAATACCTCCTGAAAGTTCCAAAATAAACTAGGTTAGGTTAAGTTGTTTTCTGCACCTGCTATAGTCTTATTGTCATGTTGAATACATCATAAAAACTGATAATTACCTACTCATTAATACTCCAGTCATTAACAGTCAGTTAAGTGTGTCAAGTGACGCTTGACTGGGTTCCGTACATGTACTTTTGTTTTTCTTTGAGTTATGGAGTCAGGAACAACTAGTAACTTAATAACACAGTAATTATCAAAATGATATGTTTGTTTGTCTATTGGAAGTAAGTATTTCATGAAGTTATAATTATTAAATGATAGAATCACCTTTTGAAGTTATTGTTTCATTTTGTAGAATGTATCGTGCACGCTTCATATGTCATTTACGATAAGCATCTTCATAAAAAAAAAATATGCCGTGATGAATCAAAGGGAATGTGGTATGGTGGAGTAGGTTTGACCGTTATTGCTAGGAGAGTATCAATTGGAATAAGGAGATTCACAGGCGAACCAAAGTCACCGACATAGCCAGAAGGATATCAAAGCTGAAGTAGCAATGGGCACGGCACATAGCTCGCAGAACTGATGGCCGTTGGGGCAGAAAAGTTCCCGAGTGGCGGCCACGTACTGGGAGACGCAACGTAGGCAGGCCCCCCGCAAGATGGACCCACGATATAAACGCTGGATGAGGGTGGCACGGGACCGAGCGACGTGGGGGAGGCCTATGTCCAGCAGTGGACGTCTACAGGCTGTTGATAATGATGATGAACGCGGTGGTTTTAAAGACACTGAACTATCAGATAAAATTTAAGATAAAATTAAAAGCAATAGCTATAAGTCAAAAATATATTTTATTGAGGGGTCAAAGACCCGTGCGGAGTAAATTTTAAATTGCAACAGCCATAATGAAGCTGCATGAAAGCTTAGTTATTTATAGTTCGGATAAAAGTAATGAGATCCCTTTATGAACAAGATGAAAGAGCAATAGATTCACCAGTCTTGTAACCTTCACTTTGAGGATTATATATTCTGACTTCTATCTTTATAGAAGGGCCATCCCAAATCCATATCTCACAATGATAGGAAAATATCTAGTTTCAAGTGCCAGCATTTTTAAACCCCTCATGCTACATTTTCGTTGGATCTACGATGTATTTCATTAAGTTTGATTTTATTTGACTCATATTAGTTAAAATAGACTAATAATTAAAATAAACTAGATATCTATCTGGCTGCTGAGCGCAAGGGGCCTTAATTTTGTCATCTCATCAAATAAGTCTGGTTATTTTTCTTTTAAACCAAATGTTTTTTTCAGAATTGACATGCCTATTTTTTCCTATTGGCCAATAGTAAGATACCTACAGTATTCTTTATATAAGTTTTACTGAAAGTCAATTTCAATATTGCAGGGAAAGACAGAAAACGCAAACTATATGACAAGCAAGAAGACACTACTTATATTCTTAAGCGGACATTAAAATATATTTTTGAAGTGAATATTACTTACAGCCAAATAGCAATAACGAACTTCAATAAAATCTAATTAAAAATCAACCGTGGGAAAACTTAAATAAATGAAACGGTTTCACTACAATCGTTCCGCTATCCCCAACGGTACCCTACAACCTGACATCCGCCACTGCTTACAAAAACCAGCCAGTTTCCGCGCAACACGCGATATTCAATATAAACAAACAACGATAAAGTTATCGATCGTGAAATAATCGATAGAAATAATCTATTCGGTGTTTAGCTTCCGTACCGTGCCACTTATCTAGACGGACTGACAATTACTTTGGCATAATTGTACGAAAGTTAATGCGAATCGTGGCTAGTTTTGTTTTGGGTAGTTAATTGATAGGTTCTACAAGTGGAATGGTATGTTTGTTTGTTAGCTCTTCAAACTTATAGGTACAGTAAGCATCAAAAGTTGATGAACACAAAAAAAAATCCTTAAAAAAAACTAACATCTATATACAGGGTGTCCCGCTTACCCTATATAATACCTTCTTGGAGGTATTCTATTACCCATAAGGATTGCAGAAGAAATATGAAAAAAAGTAAAAATTCGAAGTTTTTTTTTCAGTTTTTGTATGTCAGAAATAAATTTCGACATTTTCTTTCATACAAAAATTAAAAAATAAGTTTTGCATTTTCCTTTTTTTATATTTTTTCTGTTATCTTTATGGGCACTAGAATAAATTCGAGAAGGTATTATATAGGGTAAGTGGGACACCCTGTATAGTTGTAATAATAAAACATAGAAGTTAGTCAACATTAGTCGTTATTCAGGGACAATATGGTGAAAAGCGACTTTGAAATTTTCAATGTATTCATAAATTTTTGATGCTGACCATACCTACTAGATTATATTACACCTATTACCCAAACTGAAACACCAACTGTTACTATATAGCTCCAAGGTAAGATTTAGTATCTTGTGCTATGGAGCCTGTACTGCGGAAACTCGTAGTATCCTAGTAATTGACCCAGAGCAAAAAATTACATATTGCACCAAGAATCAAACCCCGACGCTAGTATAAAAGCAATATACCTACATATACATAAAGAGACTCTGAATTTAATACAATCCTTGAAGTTTCATGTCCTATTTTTCTATAAATAACTCGCGAGTTCAAACGTTTTTGTATTCAGTGAATAAATCAGATATTAATTATTACATACAAACATAACCTCACGCCTGTCTCCGTTTGGGGTAGGCAAAGACAACGGAACACCAATTGCTTCGATCCAGACATACCTCGTTCGCTTCTTAATCTTTTCATACATGATCGCCGGTTACGGGTACTTTTAACTAGCTAGGCCCTTTTTAAGAACGTCGCCAATTTGCCTAGGGCGGCCCCTTCCGACAGCACCATCCATTCTTGCTCTGTACACCTCTTTCGTAAATCTACATGCACTCATCCTTTCCAAATGTCTGAACCACCATAGCATACCCTTTTCAAGCTTAGTCATTATATCTTCTTTCAATCCGCATCTCTTTCTTATTTCACTGTTGTCCTGCTTTCATGTCTTTTCTGCCACGCCCAAGATTCACTACAGTACATAAGCGTTGGCGCCAAATATTCCTCAAGTACGACAAGCAAGACGAACCTTATTCGGTATAATTTTGCTTGCCATAACTGAGTATAAGGCGCCATAAACACAATTTCCTGCTTTTCCCTCTTTTCAATATCATTGTCATACTTTCCATCTCTTGTAAACTTACAAAATTGCTTACAATAATTTTGTAAGTTAAAAAATTGTCTTACAATAACAAAAAAACATCGCGTATATTTCAAACTAAACCAATGTAGTACAAGTGAATCCAAGAATGCAGACATTAAAAGCAAGCGCTTCTATTTTACTGCATTTAGCCTAAATAACCAACTCGACAGCGACTTGCTTACTAGACAAATAGCGCAAAGTAACGGCAACAAATTTATTGAGATGTAATTATCAAGCTGACACGGTTCGAATCCCGGTGCGGACCGTGAAGAATGGCACATTTATCGGATTCTTTACGTGGTTATCGTGAACACTGGGTGGTTTATTTTTGTTGGCAACACTGCCTTTTTAATGATTAAGTTAAGCTATGGAAGAACGATTCTTTGCCATAATAACCAACGAATGCAGAGCATTTAAAACCGTCTTCACTATAAATTTTAAACGCTTGTCAAAACTTTGGCTAAAGTATAAGGGCATCAACGATATACTTCTCTAGTTCTGTGTTTTCATACATAGTTATAATTTCAAACTTTTCAAAAAGTACTCAATAGATTTATATGGGACAACATCTGAAGTATCTTCTATCATTTCAAATTATCGCGTAGCAAAAATGCAAAAAAACATAAGTACACCCGAATTGAGAACCTCTTTCTTTTGGAAGTCGGTTCAAAAGATACAATCTTTACTCAAATTTCTGTTGCAAAAAATTCAAAGAGTCATAAGTATGGAAAAGAAAGAAATCCTATGTTTGACAGTTTTCTTTTTTTGTTTTCCGCCAAGGAAAGTCTTTGGCTACCACTAAAGCAAGCTCTAGCAGGAGGAGGATGAATCCTGTTACGGACGAAAGGGAATTCTAAAGAGCTGCTAACCCCAGTGTCTAACAGATATAGAGTACCCAGACAGTGTGGGGACCGCAAGACTGGCCACGAAACTCCTCAGAACGCCTGAGTATACCCACTAAACATCCCCCTTTAATGATCAGCCTTGATGGGCTATTGATCATAATCGGAGCGACAGCCAATCGGTAGCCGGAGGCTGCGCAGCGAGCGGCATCCTGACGGCTGCCACCAAAATGAACTGAAAGCGTGTTTGACAGAAAAACTTTTTTCGGTTTTCTACTTTCCTCTCTTTACTGCTTTAGACATCTATGTTTCATACTTAAAGCAATTTTCAACCGACTTTCAAAAAAGGAGGAGGTTCTCAATTCATCTGCATGTTTTTTTTTTGTGTCTTTGTTACACGATATTTAGGGCAATTATGAATCGATTTTGATAAATTCTTGTTTCATATGAAAAATTCAATAGAGAATCCTTCATAATTGGTCCCATATACATTTCATCGAAATTATATGGGAGTACTTCATTGAAAATTTAATTTCTTTTTTGAAAAAACATGTGTGATTGCGGCGAATGTTTACGTGGATGACATTATAACTCAGCCAAAGTTTTGACCTGAAGTCGGTTTTTTAATGCTCTGCATTAGATGATTATGTTATTGAAATTAGGCACTGATGCTGCTATTGCTTGCTATGAGGAATTTTCAAATTGACTGAGAAAAAAAGTTAATATTATATTTATATTATGTTTCGTCCCAAAAGATAGTGTTGACAAAAAACCATTCTGTCAAAATTCTCTATGAAAAGCAAAAAAATACCTATGAAAATTCAAGCTTACGAAGCCGCGAAAATAGTTTTGGGAGTTTCAAAGTACGCATTAATTTTAAACATTGTACTTTACCACGGTATGTTTTCAAATACAGCAATTATATTGTGATTAGCGTTACGAAATATTTACAAATTCTGTAACTGTATGAGAAGCAGGTTCTTTTTAATTTTTAATTGACATATTATGATTTGGTTTTTATGCATCTGTCTCTTTTTGTAGTAGTGATCATTGGAAACAGTATTGTTTTTAGGTTTGATTCTAATTATGTTTCTGTGACACAGTGTCTTCATTCAAATCGTTTTGAATGAAGACACTGTGTCACATGATAACATTTGTATCAACCTTAGAAACAGAAATTATGAATCGTGAAAACTTAAAACAATATTAGAATATTGTCTTAAGTTTTCACGATTCATAATTTAAATAAAACTACTTTTTAACCGGATTAATCGCGTATTTTAACTCGACGTTTCGGTGTCTTTGCAGACCCCGTGGTCACGAGCGACTGAGGTTTTAGGCGTCAGATTGATAGTGGAAAAAGTTATACCTACATCATCTCCATCTATTTCTCAGTCTTCGAGCTTAGCGTTCAGGGTTAACACAAATTAATGAGCTGACAGTGTCTTGAGTTTCAGGTCGTGCTGTTTGTTGGATGTTTGATGTTTGATTAATCCGGTTAAAAAGTAGTTTTATTTACAATATTAGAATATTTAGCATGTTTTTTAATTATATAGAATTGTAAATTTTTCGGTTTTCGGTTTATTCGTTTGATTTCTAACTGAAGTTTACATTTTTTATCCTAAGAGACTATAAAACTGAATAAATTCTATGAAAAATAAATAAATGTGTTCACTTATCATGATAAATCTCAAGCATTAAATGCACAGACTTACGCAGACAAATATTTAGAAGAAAAATGAACCACCCCACGCACGATGTACTTAAATTATTTTTAATATAAAAAAAAATGTGACAAGAGCCCAATAAACAGACTTAAATCTTATCTAAATAAGCTTCGTACTTGAGGTACGCAACTATAGACGTAGGGTCTACTTTATATAGATCTGTGATTTATTGTTTAAAACTAGTGTTGTGACAAAACACTGAAGCGGCTTGTAGTCATAAAAGTCAATGGTTATTCCGTGTTTTAACTGTTTTCCATCGGTCAAGGAAAACATCAGGAAGAAACCTATGAAATGAAACTTCAAAAGTACGTTTGTTTGGTAAGATATTTAAAAAAGGAACATGATTATTTAAGTTTTTTTTTATTGAAGCCTAAGCCTATTTTGACCTCAATCTCACCTGGGGGTAACGATCGAATGTTTATAAAATTTTCTGTAAACAATTTTTCGTCGTATGCGTTAAATTTCATTTTTTTTTGTATCTTTGTTACACGATATTTCGGACAATTATGAATCGATTTTGAAAATTATTGTTATATATGATAGACGATACTTCATAGTTAGGGCCCATATAAATTTAATTGAAATCGGTTAAGAGCTTCATTGAAATTTTCAATTTTTGAAAGAATATGTATGATTTCGGAGAATGTTTACGTTGATGATGACATTCTAACTCAGCCAAAGTTTTGACGTGAAGTCGGTTTTTTTAATGCTCTGCATTCGTTGATTATAAAATTGCTAATTATAACTAAGCAATATGATAAAGCGTAGATATTGTTAGATTTTTGTCAGACTGATTTCTTGAATTGCCGATCAAAACTGAAAAAATGTAAGGTCATTTATTATGTTTATAATTCCTAATTTACTAATGTTTTTTTTTATATATAAATACTTATACCTACATATTATACCGAGAATACCAAACAAAAAAATTTAAAGCATTTTAACGTCTTTTCAAAAATTATAATTATTAGATATCAAAAAAAATAATGATACAGATTTAAGAGATAGGTACAAGTTAAGTATGTATGTAATAAAAATGAAGAAATTTTTGTTAACTTACCTTTTTAAACTGTATAAGAAAAAAAAATAGAAATAATAAGTCCAGCAATCAAGCTTATATTTTCATAACTTAGCCACGAGACAATAACTTTTGCGAATAATGTGTCTTGAAGAAATTTATACTGTAATTATACCATAATCATTTATACTAAGTAATATATTTAATAACATTGCGATGAAAAATAATATGCGACAAGATGGGTGCGACGAACGTGCTTGAGCCGAGCGAGCTAAGTGAGCGGTGCCGCGACAGCAGCCGGGGAAGCGCCATAAACCCTAGAGCTTTTTTAAATAACCCCGACGTGGTTTGTGGCACGGATTGTGGCTGACATAGTAATTTAGCAAGCAACTTAGATTTTTAGAGGGGTATAATGGTATTTAAAAGAAGTCTGTTTAATTAGCACCCAAAAAAATTAATTAAGCGAAAAACGAAATCTTCCACGAATAAACTTAAATCAAATTATCATCACCTTAACTGACTTTTTGGATAAGGTTTCGTTTAAAGGAGGAAAGCTTTATACTTATCACATATTACACATCAACTCTTCACTAGTTGGTGGTCGGTGACCTTTTTTTTTTTTTAAAACGTGCTATCACGTCCCCGACCGCCCAAGGGGGAGCGGCGGGGTATGTGGGGATGATCCGGCAGAAGGCCGGACCCACCCACTAAAAACCTCCAGGTGTACCTCATCCGCCATAAGTGGAGCTCACGGTACCGCCATTGGCATTACCCGTGAGCCCCGGCGGGTTGCACTCAGCCTCAGCCGAGCGCCCTCCGACGACGGAAATGGTACAGTACACAAGACCATTTCCCCACCATAGCCCTAGTAGCCGCATCAGGTCCCCTCACCTGCTACGGCTGGCTATCGGGAGGGAGAAGGTGAGCGTATCTCCTTCTCCGTCCCCCCCTCCGCCTTCGGCGGATCGGTGCCGAGGAGGCGTCATCCTCCCGGCACCGCTCCGCCGCCTCCTTCTGCGACATTACGTCCTCGCAGAAGGAGGTCATGGCCGCCCAAGCCTCTCGTCTCCCCAACATGGCCTTTACCAGGCTGGGAAGCGAGAGGTCCCCTCCGACGACAGACGTCAAATCGTGCCGCTGCCGACCCCACGCTGGACACACCGCCAAGGTGTGCTCCGCCGTGTCGTCGGCCGCCCCACAATGGTGACACTCTGTCGTCACCTCCCTCCGGGCGACCCTGTGCAGGTAGTGACCGAAACAACCATGTCCGGTCAATACCTGCACAAGGCGGAAGGTCAGAGTCCCCCACCTTCGCTGCACCCCACCCACTCAACGAGAACCGGACGAATCGCATCGATCGTCCAGGCCCCGTAAGCGGAAGCGACGAGGGACTCTTCCCACCCCCTAAGGTGGTCGGTGACCTGGTGATCATATTCTGAAGACACTCAATACCCAGTGACCTTTACAAATATTTTATGGCAACACTACATGGACTACAAAACAAACCCAGTAACGACAGTAATTACATTTTATCCCTCAATAAAAAGAGTAAGCTATAAAATATTACTGATGAGCTATTAATTTGTGCTAGAAAATCCTGACCGGCTGTGTATCACTTTCCTGTTTAATTTCATCGCCAAACGGTTTTGCTGTTAGAAATAAAAGAAAGATTTCGGCACCAGAATTTAGCGAATCTTATCTATAAGTATTCGGTGGTGAATACTTAACAATTGAAAACCAACATGCTTTGTGTCCTTGGTTGGAAGCATTGGTTTTAAACAGGGTTCGAAAAAATCCAATTTTTGTAATAAATATCAAAATAAATTTAATTTGTAATAAATTTTATACTGTAAGGGGCTTACACGCTTAAAAACGTAAGCTACAGGGGATTTCTCAAACTTTAAATGAGGTTACTTTGGGAAACGATCTAAATTATTCTGAATTGTAGTTTTTGGCTACGTGTTGCCAGGGTAAACATTAATCTCCAAACCTTTTAGTTTAGAAGATACTAAAAAAATCAATTGATATAATATATCAAGATAAAATTCAATTGAACTACCTATACATAGCGGCGAACTCTGGTTTTAAACAGTCTGGCTGGGGCTTAACCAAACTACCTACTATTATTAGGTATTATCACGAAATTTTATATGTATGTTTGTTTATAACTCTTTCATGAAAAACCACCTAATGAATGTTAATGAAATTTCACAATTACAAATCTTAAATGTACATCCGAATATAGGCTATAATTTATGAATATGTTGGATACATACTAAACCTGTGCAGACGAAGTCGTGGAAACTAGTAATTGCATACAATTTCTTAATTCAAATTGACATCTAGACACGCGGCAGCGTGTCAAGCCAAGTTCAAGCAAAGAAACTGGCTAACCAGCGCCAAGTGTAATATTACACGAACCACTTGGTGCCACTTTTGACCCTTCTACAACTCAAAACCTCTTTAACGTTAAATTCGCCCAAATTTCATGAAGCTAGCTCAAACGGTTATAAAGATATGAAGTTCAAAAAGTCGTTAATTTTAATATTGACTGACTGACTGATAGTACCTAAAACTAACCTACTTCCAGATGACCAAGAAGGGTGAAATTTGGAATCCAACTCGGTAATTGTGCGTAGGAAAAAATCAAAAATAAGTATTGTCATAATGGTAATAATACTTGTCCGTAATGGTAGATTGTTACTTTAAATACATATTTCGATTTTGTATAGAATTTTGCACTCATCCAAGCATATTTTTGTATTGAACTTGGCTCTCCTTTTTTACATTTATGTTTTTGGTGGGATTTATTACAGGTTATCTTACTACGTGCGGATGTGACGATGAAGTCAGATTGAATTAACGTAACTGCTCAAATCAGTATTCTCTGGAAAAATCTCACCTCCAAACTGAGTCAATCACTGATTTACAACCAGAACGTTAAGCAAGACTTGGCGTTGCCAATGTACCTACCTACAGAAGGAATTTTAAATATGGGGATTTGACACTGACACTTTTTCCCAGGTCAGTAGTTAGTTACTAATTCAAAGAAAAATAAATTAGAATAGAACTGGGCCGTTATAAAAGATTGCTGGAAAATCACAGTCTATCACTTAAAACCCGATGGGTCTCCAGGAAGGTAAAACCCTAGTGTATTAAAAAAGAAACAAAATGTAGTAATTTAATCGTTCTATACTGTCTTAGGTTTTCAATAATGGTATGATTAAATTAGGTACCTCATTTTGCAATTTTTTAAGGTGCCACCAAACATGGATGCCGAATATATGAGGTTCACTCAATTAATTCTTTAATAACCTTGAAGTTCTTTTCAGTAATCCTCAAAAACCTATTAATAAGATCAAGAAGCAGTAATCACTTTTTACTATTTTATGTTATGAATGAATATAAAGCTACGTTTGCAACTTTAACAAATTTTACAATGTACCGTCGTATGAACGTACGGCCTAGACATTTAATGGCGTAACACAACCTATAAGATCAAATGGGCACGTAAACGCTATAAAATTTAACATAGTTATGAGCAACTTATGAATAACATGAAATAATAGGCAATCTTTTTTACTAGAGGAATACAAATTAGTTTTCTTTCGGGTAGTAGTAACGTACGTTACTGGCAATATCTACTACTTATATACGGAGTTAAAATTTTATTCAATTTAAATTAAAAGTATATAAACTTTATTAATTTAATCCATCCCTACCTAAAATATAAAATAATAAGGACACATAAATAAGGCCCTTCAAGAAAAGCAACGTTTTAAAAAAATTACAAAATTACATATCATTCCCTAATTTATTTCTAATAACCGTCAAAGCGTTTAATAGCTATACACTATTCAGTGAATTATTACAGCATTAATAAAATCATTGTTTACCATAACAAACCAAACATGAGTTTGAACTAAAGCCGTACATCCGTTGCACGGTCAAACATGCAAAATGCGTTCTAAAATTACTTTAAAAGTTAAACTAACCTTTAAAATGTATCCGATTCGCTCTGCTAATCCTATAGGCACTTCACTTTAACACAAACACTAAAAAACTTTTTCTTTGTGGTTATTGTCAGCAAGGCAACCGTCTATTACAGCGTGCACAGTATGACTACTTGCGCCAGTATATTTGCGGGTGCCTTAGTTAGTTAGATAAAGCAATCTAGATTGAGGTAAAAGTAAACGCAAGGCGAGTGTTCACGGTAGAATTCATATCAGAACTCTTTACTTTTCAACCTCCATGGATAGACTTTGATGAATTACTGGCAGTTTTTTAATTATATCACAGATTAAAAACAAACGTGTTTTTTTTAAGCTTTGGTATTTTGTTAAATTGACTTTTATGTCGATTTACAAAATAAATGGTTTAACTTTGATATTTAAAGCTGGCAGTGAACGCTTGCATAACCGTCAATATGTGTGCTGGGCACGATTTTAACCTAAATAGCCCATTTGGCAAACATCACCATTATTCTACGTCACATAAGAACGTTGCCCTGTCTTTTCTCTGTACGCAACTGCAGGTAAACCACGGTCGATGACTCGTCCGTAACTTACCGGGCGTGAAAAATGTAGACCCCGTTCCAGCGCCGTTCGCTTATAGGGGAAATTCTTCCATTGACGGAAATATGTACGTATTTAGCGTTTTTCTTTACCTCGATAATAATACACCGAACTCGTAAGGTGAACTTATTTTTTCCGCTACTGTCAAGTCTCGCGCCCTCTATTAGCATGTAGGGAAGTCCAACATGACGCTTTGGGTCTTAAGGAATGAAAAAAAAAACGATTATTTCATCAATATTAATGTATTTAATGAAAATTTGTTGGAGCGTAACGTTTATTTTAGTCGAAATCACTACAAAACATATCAAAAGAAAACTGAATCAGTTTCCACAGTGCTAATTATTTAATATTAGGTAAGATAGGTATGGATTTATAAAAAAATCGAGCAAATCATCACCGAAGTTATGATATTTGGCGATGAAGTGCGATATCCCCGCTGTATGTCAAATGTTTGTAACATTTGTCATAGGTTTGGCCTCAATCTAACCTTTATGGTAAGTCAAGATAAAGTGCACTTTCCATCAGGTGACATGGAAGACATAAAAATAAAAAATGACATAACAAGTAAATACCTATTTATTTTTTTACTCTTCCGCAGTATTTTCCGGGGAAATTTTAGTAGTGCTGTTTTGACATAGTTAGGTATATATACTTATATTCACACATCGCAATTGGGCTCATAGGTTCTGCGGGGCTAGCATGCTACCGTCGACAACGATAGATCGGGCCTTTTATCGATATTTTCTTAGAATATGGTTTTTATTGTATGTAATTTATTAGGATTATGACATATTTGGTTCTGTGGTCTTAATCATGGTATCAAATCGAGTAATTCTATCTATTATGGCATATTAGCCTACATAATAGGATAAAATAACAAAATAATATTTATCTTGTCGATTCGACTATTTATCGATGGTTGCATGCTAGCCCTGCTGAACAATGAATATAACTAGGTACCTACTTATAATCCTCCTAGGTACCTCCAGAAGATCACCAACTCGTTCATGGGTCAATGTGTACGCTTTATTTTATAATAAAATTCCAAAATATTTAAGATTAATCCTTCGATAGATTTAAGGATAAGTGTTATGTGAAAAGGTTTACTATAAGATATGCAAGAAGATGGGATTCCCTGGCTGTAAATTGTTATTGTGTATTTTTTTTCTTATTTTTAAAAGATGATTGCTGTTGAGTTTTTTGCCACTTCTTCTCAACAGATCGACTTTCCGAAGTGGTGGTAGATTTAGTTCAATTTGTAAATTGTTTGACTTATATCAAATGTATTGAAATACTTACAAAATAAAGAATATTTGAGTTTAAATATTTTTTTAATATGTACCTACTTACATAATAAAACATTACCAATGCTCGAAAAACCTTTTCATGTACCCAGTTATTTGCATAGCGAACACGCCACACGCCACCACTCTAAAGCAAACAGTGTCCCCTATCGCCACAGTAGTCATCTAATATGATATTAACATTTAGTAATGTGTGATCTGATGGACCCACCTCACAAATCTCGGCCAACTAGCGTGATTTCACTTAGATCTGTCGCTCTTTACTCTACTACTACACACTTGTCCAGATGCTATTGGGCCATTCGTAGCCGATCCTATCTGTATAGTTGTACAAACCAAAACGATATGCGTTACCTAGTCTAAATATAGCTAAGTAAATGAAAATTAATAACGGGAAAAACTGGATATGAAATTATCGTGTAAATGGTAGGATGTAATAGGGATATTTAGCAGCTGGATACGGGCAATGGGTTAGTAAGAATTATCAGATCTCCGTTATGATATCAATTGCATCTACTTGTTTTGTAAGGACTCTTTCCGTTATTACAAACTGGTCCTTGGACTCGACAGCAGGCTGGAAGTGGAAGTGGCAGTGAAACTGCAAGCTGTTTCACTTAGTTTCTGACGCCGGCGCCGGCACGCGCAGTGTGACATGTTCGACAAATCTTACAAAACCGGTCCACACGTTGTTTTTTTAAATTTTTATTTGTGTAATAGAATTATTTTATTTACATTAAAAAAATACTTACTTATTTACGCCAATTGTAGCTATAAATTACGGTTGACATTGATTCGGGGATTATAATTTCATAATGCATGATTTTTTCAGGGGTTATAAGTAATTAAGTACTTAATGCATTACGTATTACCCCGATTTTTGTTTTAGTTAAATATTATGACAAACATATATATATATCACTACAACTTTTACGCACAAAGGCAAACTTAGCCCTGAAGAGAATTTTCTTCCAGCAAACTTTTCAGGCCTGAAATTAGTTAATTTTAATCACTTTGTTTTAAGGAAATGTTCGGTCTAACGATGTCTTTTTACGACAACATATTTGATTGAAATTACCTACCTATAAAATGGTCCTAACTGCAAATTAAATTATAAAAGATGGATTAAATTTTGCGTTATAAACGATTATTTTTCAGATTTTGAAGTTTTATTAAGAGAAATACGAAAACATAATTTAGTAGGTGTAGTTCGCCAGGAATTAATTTTTAAGGCTTATTCACCGCATTGTCCTGTCATGAAAATAAATTGACCATGTTTCGAAAGTATTGCTTTTCGTTCGAAGAATCAGCTAGCTATACGTAGAAATAGCCTGTAGAGAGATGAGTTATATAAAAATCTTTCAAACATAAGTAGTACCTGAACACGGTAACTGTTAAGATGGACTTTTAATATCAAGCAGAAATATAAGTTGAAATTATGCCCAGGATTGTGACTAGAATGCTTACATATACGACCCTATAGTTATATATACCTGATTACGGTCCTACAATCCTGGGAACTGTTACGTAAGTATCTACACGTTAAGGCTATTATCTACACTTCGAAAAGCAGGAAAATACAACTACCTCCTTAATTATGAGAAACAAGAATACTTTCCATTATTTGCTTAATCTTAAGATAAGATCTGCGTTTGAACTGTTACAGTTATCTTTCGCCAATACCACATTCGTTGTGAATGGAAGATTTTGTCCGAAGTTATGTTTCTGAATTCACAGCGTAATACTCGAAGTCAACAAAATACATTCTTATATTGCTAACGTAGCTCCATCTTATGGTATAGCTTTGCATCTAAGACCACCCGAGACCAACTTCTTTACAGAAATTGTGAATCCCAGTTAAAGTGAAGCATTGCAATGTTTTAATAATGTTTTTAAATTTTTGCATTTAAAATGCACAATATTCTTAAATAAATGAAAAATGTGATAAATAAAAATTACCCGACCAGGACTTTTTTTTTATTTATCACATTTTTCATTTATTTAAGAATAATTGAAAATACATTCTTGTTTCACATTTCTTAACATTTTTTCTCACGTTTTATTTTGCCAACTTAACATTAAATCATGTCTTTAAATTCTCAAGCACTCACCCAGTTGTCCAGTGTCATAGTCTAGTTTGCAAATAATGTAATATACTGTTATTAGTCTTGACTCTTGATAAATATACACGTTCTTAAAGATCAGAAAAAACATACTAATTAAAATCACCCGACCAGGACTCGAACCTGGGACTCCCGGTCGCCGGGCTGATACACTCAAGTGGCATTTGTGATTAGAGTATTTTTAGATCTATGAGAATAATTGAGCTTTATTTAATGCAAACGCTTCAAAAACATCGTTTAAAAACACAGGTTCTTCAAAAAATATTATTTTCTAGAAAACCAACAGTTATAGGTCGCACAACTCTAGCGCTGACCGAAACGTGGAGGGGATATCTGCGCATCGGTACCTGTAGCACCTCTGAGAGACCTATTTTTGACTCCTGCGCAATCCCCTCCACATAACCTCCTCAGCGCTAGAGTTATGTGCCGCGACTTGTACAGTCACGTCTAATAATATGCATACATTTCGCAACTTATTCCGTTGTAAAAAGTTTCAAAGTTCAATGAAAATGTATACATATTACTCACGTCCCGCCTGTGAAGCGGTAAAAGCATTTTATGTCAAAGATCCTGAGTTGGATCTCTCAACAGGTTGGATATTTGTGTGACGAACAAAGGTATTAGCAGTCAAGTCATAGATATTTGTGTGTTTATTCTAAATATTTCAATGTGAATGTTTTGAATCCTTAAGTTTATTTATCCGCAAACGTGGCCTATAGAGTATAATAGGTAAAAATACTGTTAATCTAGAATATACTGTTTTCAATTCAATTAAAATAACAGTTCTGTGGGCTTCCCTAAAACAGTGTGACTAATCGTATCTTCGGGGTTTTGTTTAGTTACCTATAAGGAAAGCTCATTTCTTTATCCTCACCGACTAATATGTCACGGAAGGAAGTACAGTTAAATCTAGTTTACCAAACATTCGGCAATATCTACTCATAAAGGTTTTTATAAAAATACTAGCTCTTTCGCGCGGTTTTACCCGCGCAATTTCTAATCCCGCGAGATTAGCGTGATAAAAAATATAAGTTCAAAAACTAAAACTCGACTACTATTTTATTTTATTTTATTTTACACTTTTAGGAAAACTTACAGCTATTATATTACAGTAGTGAAGAGAAATGGATTGTTTATGGCTATTTACAAGTTTCCACTTATAAAACAATTACGTTATTGTCCGTTCATCGTAAGATGTCCCCTGCCGTTATGTTGGCACTATTGCTTGTCAAGCTGTTGTCGGTATTCTGGGATAGTGAAGGAATCCTTTTTATTGATTACTTGCCAAAAGCGCAAACGATAACTGGATCCTTTTATGCAAACTTAATTCCGAAATTACGTGAAGCGATTAAAGAAAAACGTCGTGGGAAATTGTCATTGGGCGTGTTGTTTCTCCAGGATACTCCACCTCATCGTTCGGAAGTTGCGCTCACCGCAATCCGCAGTGCTGGCTTCGAAGTCCTTGATCACGCACCATATTCTCCTGACTTAGCCCCGAGTGATTTTCACTTATTTCCAAAATTAAAGGAGCATATTCGTGGAACTAAATTTGACGATGATGACGCGGTTATGACTGCCGCTGAGGAGTTTTTTAATAGTCGAGAAAATGATTTTTTTGCGGAAGGAATAAGAAAGTTGGAGATGCGGTATTCTAAGTGTATTAGATTAGAAGGAGATTACGTAGAAAAATAAAATATTCTCGTTTAATTTTTTTTTTTGTATTCATTCTAAGAATTTTTTGATTCGCCCTCATATAATATAAATTGTGTCGTTATTCAAAACCTTCCTAGTCTTATAGTTGTTTATTATTTACAAATCATAAAATTAAACATATATTTATTCGTGGTAGGTATAAACAAAGTTAGATTACGGGGTTAAAATGGACACATATTATTGGTAACACTGCTGCCACAATGCTGCCAACATCAGCAGGCAGGGGACATCTTATAGTGAACGGTCTGTAGATACAAAAAAAAGTCACATCCCGACGTCAAAATCACGCAAAGTCACTCAATGCAAAGTCACTCAATAAATTCAACAGTTTATTTCAACATATTCATTATTTTGATTGTATTTTATTATTAAAATGAATCTGTTTTGCTATAAAAGGTGGCATACGACAACGGCTATCCTTTAAACATATCTCTATCATTATGATTACTTTTTAGAGCGTGTTTTTAGTAGTCAGGTTTTAGTTTTTGAACTTATTTTTTTTGCAGACGTTTTGGAGTAATCGTGTTTACATAATATTTGAAATGTGCTAACGAAGTTCTTTTATTTGATATCCCACACGAAAGCGTAAATTTGTTTTTATTCTTTACTTAATTATTATTTCACTTATTTAGGAGTAATAATTTTTACATATATTTGAGCTGTGCTAATACAGCTCTTTCATTTGATACCACAAACAAAACCGAAAAGAATTTTTTTTTTGTTCTTCACTTTAAGTCTCCTAGAGGGTGCTGTATCCAATGATGTAGTCAATTTAACATAACTTTATGTAGCCTATAACCAGCGGACAGTGAAGAGGCTTCCAACGATATCTCATTTGTCCAAATATGATTAGTAGTTTAGATGTTCTGAGGGAACAGATGAACATCCATACTCACATACAACATACAAGTCAAAATCATAACCCTCCTTTTTCCTTCGCCGTAGTCGGGTAAAAAGTAACCTATTTGCTATTCTACACTGTGCACTATGGCAAATTTTTATTCAACAGGCCTATTATGGATCTCAAAACCATGCGATGATATGAAAAAGTTTTGATGTTAAGGCCGCTCAACATTCTCGCGAGATTCTCGCGAGAAAGCCATTCTCGTATTCTAATCAATTTCTCTCATTTTTCTCTACTTTTTGTGGGTTTTGGGGTTTGTGGGGAGTTTGGAGTTTTGTGTAGGAGTCACGATCGCATTTTGCTCAGTAACGAGCGAGCCGCCGATTAGAACGGTTATATCGCAGAGTATATCTCAGCGATGCGCGTCTGCTAATGATCTTGTCAAGTTGTCAGTCGAATAAACTACTAATACTAACTTGAATATTCGAATTGAGCGATAGTAATATACAAACGTCCTGAGTCGAATGATACTTCTAATATTCGTTATTACTAACGATGGTTAACCTCAATATGGCCGAATGACCTTGAAAGAAAGCATTCGAATGGTTAGTTGAATGACTGAATGCATTGACGTGCAGCTTGTGACCGCTGTTTCACCCGCACAACTCCCTTTAGAGAGAGAGAGAGAGAGTGTTGAAGTAACTCGTAATAGATTTTAAGAGTTTTTGTTAATTTTTTTATATTGTTAGTATTGAAAATGGTCCAGGAAGATAAAAAATAATATCTAATATGTTTTATTTACTAACAAAGAAAGATAAATTGTGGTAAAAACATATTGATCTCAAGGCTTTATATTCTATGTATGAAGATAATTATATTAACGACTCGCGAGATTCTCGCGAGAATGTGGAGCGGCCTTAAAACTTATCATACGATCATTATTTGGTATACCATGTAAATTGAATACAATAACCCCCATATATAATAATTAAGTATTTATTTAAGAAAGCAAATGAAATGGAAGAACACAAATGAAATCAAGAAACCAACATATCATAGAGGTGGGTGCGTTCTCACTTTTTTCAATTGACGTTTTTAAGTCTTAGATGATGATTGAAACTGTCATTTCAAAAGGTAATGCAACGCCTCTTGCATGCAAATGTATAGGGAATTCGTTTATTCTTTATGTCATAATTGTTGATCATTGTATCATAGAAATCTTGTTTATCATGTCATGTCATGAAAGAACCGTAATAGGCCTGCAAATCTAACGTAGGCCCTCACGTTCTATCGAACCATATCAACCAAGGGCTTACGAAAAAATATCAACAAAGGGCTTACGGATAAAATCGTATAATTTATACAACGATAAGAAGGCTACGGAAAGAAATTTCAATTGAAATAATCTGTAAATACCTTTGGACTAACTTTCAATCATACAAGGCATACTTTATGTTTATTGCACCCACCATGTGCAAATACGTTCTAAAATTATCTAATAAACAAAACAAGGAATATTTGACAGGCAAATCCTTCCGAGAAGAACTCAATCATAACGGAAAATCACTTGCGAATAAAACTAGCTCGTACAAAAAATCACAAAGTCAACAGAAATGGCCTGAATTTGTGACTATCAAGAAGGTATAAATTACAAAGCACTGACGCCAATGACAAAATAAAGGTTTACTTTTGACGTTATCAAGGTATTCAAACAAGTTCGTCTTACATCTACAACAATGAGGTTATCAGTCTCATATAGCAGAAAAAAATGCTTGACAACCAGTAATGGAGGCTTGTTTGTACGGTAACACTCTGTAAAGGCATAATACTAACGTAAGTAAAGCGTGTTAAACGTGTATAAGGAATTTAGAATTACGTGAAATAGTGAGACGGGAAGTTGTGGAGATCTTTTTTACTAATTGCGATTTTTAGCGTTGTATCTACCAATCTGGATTTTATTCATGCATTATCTGCCTTTAGACAAAACATACCAATCTTGAAAATCAAACTACTTTTAACTGGTTATTATCAACTTTTTTCTCTATGCCGTAATACTGGACTGGGAGCAAAGGAAAAACATAGAATGTGCAAGCTGCTTCTTCTCCCGAGCATACTGTAAAAGTCAGTTAAGAGACAGAGGTTTTGATTGGAGGTTTCCTTTGCGGGCGATAGGCTGACCCCCTGTCACTGCAATAGTCTCTCTCAAACGTGACATCAGCTGGTTTAATAACCTCTGGTGTTCTGCCTACCCCAGTTATGTTATATTGTATAAGTACAAAAGTTATATATTAATACAACGTGTAACAAAATGGAGAGATAAAACGTAAGGGTTAGATTCTATACCGTGCGTAGAATATACAGTAAAATAATTAGCATGATCGTGTAGTAGGTATCTGTCTGAGTTACCCATCACTTTATTTTCACGCTATCTGTTGTCGAATAGATTTCATCAAAAGCTAACAGCTGTTTTAGGGTTGACATTTAGATATTTTGATCTAAACTTTGAACTTGTTTTTCGGCCGAACTGTAGGGATAACAAAATCTGTTACTTATGAACTTCATCAACAAACATACAGTCGCTCGTGACCACGGGGTCTGCAAAGACACCGAAACGTCGAGTTAAAATTTAAAATGTAAATATACGCGATAAATCCGGCTAAAAAGTGTTTTATTTAATAGTATGAATCGCGAAAACTTAACTCAATATTAAATTCCATTAAGTATTATCTCTTCACTATGTTACACGTTGTATAAATAAAGTATTCAGATACATATAAAACATCTTTAAAATAGGTACCTACTTAAAATAAAAGAACCCAGACACACCAGTTATGTGGCCACAAAGAAAGGTTTTATTTGTATTGTGTTATGGACACCACACAGGAACCACAAAGCCTGTTTAGAAAAAGAACCACAGCTGAACTGACCTGGCTGGGACTCGAACTTAGGACATCTCGCGCCGCAGCCGAACACCCGACCATTGCGCCACAGAGGCCGTATTTATGTACAGAAGGCAGCAGATCAAACGTTACATTACCTGTAAAATTTCCCAAATGAATTTTAATTTAACTTATATCGAAGGCATAGAGTTCAGGTTCAATTACATTTTGTTCACAGTTTTGGAACGCTTGATATGCTGACTTCTGCACATACACCTATTTACATCGTTTCAAATTTTTATCTGACATCCTGTGTTCCGCAACACTTATTCGCACGTTCATAGTAGTTGCCACAGTTTATCTAATGGTGCGAACAGATTGCTGGAATGGAACCAGTAATGTAACATTTTGCGCACTACACGTCCAAATACACAACGTGCGCAGAATGTTTCATTACTAGTTCCATTGCAGCAATCTGTACGCACCATAATAGTTTGAAACAAAAAATATTAACTGGTCAAAGTACAATGCGAATTGTTAAATTGTTTTAGAATAATTTAAATTCGACCTTCAGAATTAGAATTGAACGTTATCAGCTATATTAAGTTCATTAAACAAAATAAGCCGAGATAATTATAAAAACTAGACCGAAATCACACTATATATTCTCAATTCTTTATTGTTTTCATAATATACAAAAATCATTAGGATACATTATGACCCTATTGGGTATTGCAATATTAGGAGAGAGGAGGCGTAAAGATATTATAGATAAATTAAATTTACTGTCTTATTACAAATTTACAAATTTATCATTTAAATATTCTTGTACTGTATAATAGCTTTTTGTAATTAATAAATTTTTGAGCTGGTTAAATAATATTTTTTCATTTGTTTGAGTTTTTAATACATTAGGCAGATTGATTTAATGTATTTACGGGATTCTTACCACGATTTTCGATTTTATTTTCGCACGTCCGATATTCAAAAACCCAGTGATACTGTGAGCGTGTTTTGCAAAAGTGACATTCATGTGAGGTCCAGTAGTAGCAGATCAAAACGAATAAGAAAGGGGGGTAGATCGATATATCTGCCTCTAACTGTCATCGCCACCTACCTACATCTGCCAGTCCGCGATCATGGTGCTTGTAACAGCATTGAAATATCGGACGTGCGAAATTAAAATCGAAAATCGTGGTAAGAATCCCGTAAATACATTAAATCAAAGTGAAAATAACCGCGATAGTTTAAAACAATTATTAATTAGGCAGATTATTGGATATAATACTTAAAATGAGGAAAAATAAATTAAGAACTACCTACCAAGCCATTTATGAGCGTTTATAGTATGTTTACAGGTCTGAGGAGAATCGGCTTAGAATAGCTAATCCGCCCCTAGGTAGGGTTGCCAACTTTTTTTTCTGGAAATAAAGTTAATTTGAGTATGAAAAGAATATCAAACAGTATTTTGGAAAAATAAACTGGATTCAACTTATTTAATGTTTTCAACACATATTTTTAGAATTTCTTGCACAAATTTACTTCACCATAATTTCCGACTACAAAAATTGAGAAAGTGTGCTACAATTGTCCTGTTTTTACCTGTTCTTTGTGATTGATCATAAGTTCACGTGTTTGCATTTTCCACTTTATTAGATCATTCAAACATTTTATACCGAGAATTTTGTTTTCTCTGTTTTGTGAGACAGTTTATGAGCATAAGTATCATAGAAAAGAAGTGATATAATGATAAAACATGTGGTGCTGATAAATGGTTCAAATTTTTCGCGAAATTATCAGCACTGGTGCCGATAAATAGTACCTACATAAATGTTAATATATAATGTTATACTGTATTTTTATAAGTATCCCATTCTATGCGAAATGGCAATATAGTGTTTGAATTGAATTATTTGTATTGTATTTTATGCGTACAATTCATTTTTTTCGTTAAAATAGTTTATAACTTCGGAATCCAAATCATAGCATGGTGCTGACAAATGGATTAAAGCATGCCAATAATTGGGTCTTCTAGCATTTTAACAGCTATCCTTTTTAGTTTTTTTAAATATTAAACCAAAGGTACTAAATAAGCCAAATAAAATAAATAATACACTAACGAAAATCTACTAAAAGTCTTGGATGCTGTAAACAAGGCCATGCAAGAAAGTATATGAAATTATCATTTGGAACTGAGGAACACAACTAGTGGCGGTATTATTTCTCCGTTGCTGCAAAACCTTAACAGTATTAAGGTAGTAAGGGCTCTTTTGACTACAGAATGATCAATTTCATACTCGTCGCTTTCTCCTAGTAATGAAATAACTTTTTCACTTTTGCGACATATACAATTTTTACCAGGTTTATCATATTTTAGAAGGTGACGCGCGTCCGCAAGTGTGCCAGCAGGGCACTCCTCAGGGGTGGGAAGAGTCACTCGCCGCGCCCGCTTACGGAGCCTGGTCGATCTATGCGATTCGTCCGGTCCTCGTTGAGTGGGTGCACAGAAGATGGGGGACTCTGACCTTCCACCTTGTGCAGGTATTGACCGGACATGCATGTTTCGGTCATTAAGTGCACGGGATCGCCCGGAGGGAGATGACGACAGACTGTCACCATTGTGGGGTGGCCGATAACACGGCGGAGCACACCTTGGCGCTGTGTCCGGCGTGGGGTCGGCAGCGGCACGAGTTGACGTCTGTCGTTGGGGGAGACATCTCGCTTACAAGCCAGGTAAAGGCCATGTTGGGGAGTCGAGAGGCTTGGGCGGCCATGACCTCCTGCAGCTAGAACGTAATGTCGTAGAAGGAGGCGACGGAGCGATGTCAGGAGGATGACGCCTCCTCGGCACCGATCCGCCAAAGTACCATACCCCACCGTTCCCACTTGGGCGGTCGAGGACGTTTTAGCACGTTTTACTACAGTCAAAAAAAAGTTATAGGTATCATGTTTAAACGGGTTATAATTTGAAATAAAACCACAGAATAAGTAATAGTTGGTACAGAAGAATTACTCCGCAAGAAGATCTAAATAAATTCGAGTCTTGCAACGACGCGATACGGTGGAATTCAGCTCGCACAGCATTACGTACCTGCAAATTTATATACCTAGAAGTTTTGTCTCTTTCTATCGCATGCCTCTTATCTTTTCTTACGCTGTTAGGGTTGTTGCCTAGTGAAGAATAATTAATCTCCTTATTTGTAATTAAGTATCTACCGATGTAGGTATTACTGTTATTCTACCTTTGAAAAAAATATTGTTTCACCTTACCTAAAGTACAAAATGAAAAAAAGTTACGACGAATAATTAGTAATACTACCTATGTTTTGTTTGCTAAATTGAACATAATCAAATCTAAATATAATCTAATTGAATATTTGTTTCATTTTATGTCCATTTTTAAATACTATTTGCGACCTCGATCATAGAATTACTGTGAGTGCTATTAGGTAGGTAGGTATCTACAACGTCCCGACGACGGGCGCGCGCGTGATACACGACCCATTCGAATTGCGCCGGCGCGGCGGAGCGCTTCGCTGTAGGTAAATAACGGATGTACCGCGCGGAGTGAGCCAGGCCTGATAAAACACTTTTCAACCAGATTCATCATGTTTAATTTATGCCCGGGTCACGAGCGGCTCAACCAGTCACTCCTGACCACGGGGTCTGCAAACACACCGAAATGTCGGGTTAAAATGTAAAATATATATTATTCGTCTAAAATCTGGTTAAAAAATGTTTTATTTGACAATAATAATAGATTAATTTATTTCAGGCAATATTTACAATGAGATCTTAACAATTGAAAACAGAGGCCCATAGAATAAATACCTTACAGTCTAACATACATATAAGAATTTTATATTTAAGGAGTTTATCTCTTCCTACCTTCTTTAAAAAAAAATCTACGTCACATTTTAAATCAGACTGTCTTAATGGGGAATCTTTCCACCAACAATCTATAACCAGCCTCTACTGCGACTAATATTTCCCTTTTCTTCGAATGACAATGACAATACCTATACAGGGTGACTGGTGACAAATTTTAGATAGTGAAGGAGAGTACTCTGTACTCGATTCTGATCATAATTATGTACCCTACAAATAAATATTACTATTTTACTATTTACTTTTCATACAACCGACTCAACCGCGGCACGTAACCTGGCACGCGGTACGCTGCCAACGCTAGCGTAACCATGCGTTGCATAATCAAAAATACGTAATGAAGCGCGCTCGGAAACGGACGTGTCTCGCATTACCGTATTGAATTAAATTTAATTCGCGATCCGCGCGGCGCTTGCTGCTGCACGTCACTATGGCTATGGGTTCCGAAAAACTCATAGCCAATGAGTTGTTGGCGTTCATCCAACATGCCATCGACACGATGGATGAAGTCAGCATCTTGCAAATCTGCAAGTCTGGCTTCACCCAGGAAGAGATAAGTAGCGGAAAGGCGTTACTGTACCAGACGCTCGGGAAGACCGCGCAGATGCCTTCCCGCAGGAGGGATGGTGGTGAAAGAAGTCTCCAGGACATCGTCACCCTACTGAAGGAGACTGACCCGGACGATGTTCCCGCATTTGTGGCAAAAGAACTTCACAAGTTGCCAAGCATCGGGTTCGACCACGTCGACGTAAGCAGGTTGCTGAAGGACATCTCGTTCCTGAAATCAAGCCTCGCTGATGTCCAGAGGAAGCTAGATGCATCGAACACTACAATAAGTGAACTTCGTACAGAAATATTACTTATAAAAAGTAATAACTTAGTATGTGGGTCACCAGAGTTCAATGCGTCTAAAGCGAACACGAGCCTTCGTGGAGCGCAAGTTGCATCTGTCAGCAGTCCGGAATCGGCGTTGCCGATGACGCGGGTCACTGCGTGTGACACCCCGCGCCCCGCCGCCGCCGGTTCCCCCGCTTGCAGCGCCCCGCGCCCCTCCGCTCGCTCCCTCTCTGTGACGGAGCCGATGACGCAACGCGCACCGACTTCGCGCGCGTATGCCACCGCCGCCGCTGCCGCTACATCGCAGCGGGCGACAACGGAGAAGAGGAAAAATTGTAGCGGGCCCGCTCGCAAGACTGAACCTCCACGTCCTCGGCAGGACAAGAAGTGTGATGAGGAAGGCTTCGTCAAAGTGGAGAGAAAGAAAAAGAATCCTTCCGTCCGCAACCATCGCGGCACTGCACCGCTCGTAGTAGGTCAGCTGATGCGCGGTGAAGTACCGTCAACGCAGCTGTACGTATCCAGAGTACACTGGTCTACAAAGGTCGAGGAAGTCATAGAGTACATTCGAAAGAAAACCACCTTTACTCTGAGGGTTGAGCGGTTGGAACCTCGCCATAAAGTTAGTTTCAGCTCATTTGTGGTGAGAGTACCGACCCAACATCTGCCGACCTTCATGAAGGAGGAGTTCTGGCCGCAGGGAGTCGTCTTCCGGAAATTTCGAGGGCGACTGTCTCATGACTCGCGTCACACGTCGCCGACTTTACGTGTGAAATAGTGTCAAACTTAGTGTAGTTTTAAGTATATTTTATATATGTTAGTTTAAGGTATATATCTATGGGCCCTTTGTTTATATTTACCATCTTATAAACTTTGTGTTGCCTGAAATAAATGATTTATTATATTATTATTATATATATATAATCAATTCTTTAACTTTCGGTTAAGTTAACTTAGTAAATAATTAATATTACTTTTTGTTGTAAAGGTATTTTCTCTTCATGTATCACAAACTATCACATCCTTGACTTGTGATAAGTGACCCACCAGTCACCCCGTATAATTAGATCAAGACCTGTAGATTTCACGGCGTTCTTGATTAATTTTGACTGTATAGCTTCTCTAGGTTCATTGTGAGTTTTAGGAACTAGTTTTTTGGGCATACCCTTTTTAATTGCATCCAAGGCTTTCAGTAGATCTTCCTAAATTATTTTTTTTATTTTATTTGGTTAATTTATCCTTATTCATCCTTTGGTGCCATATTTCAATAACACTTACACAGTGTTACACAGCGTTCAATCTGTGCTGATAATTGGTGGTGAGGGTGCTGATAATTGTTTATACGGTATTTTAAAAAAATTACCGTATTATGAATTATCAGCACCCATGAAACAGAAGGTATTTAGGAGTTAAGTTAGGAGTTACTAGTAACTCAAGTGCTGAGAATTGGGTCTATCGCCCTATCTGAACTGAAAGTAACGGATTTTTACCAATATGTGTTGACAGTAATGACTCACACTACTCAAAGTACTGTGACGTGGTGTATGACAACGCCCCAGTGAATGTTTTTTAGTTTACTGCAACGCCCACATACCATTTAATAAACTTACTTTTTTGATTGAAAAAACATCTCACATATGCTCAAAATGTGCAGTAGGTATGTTATTCAAGTGCGTTCGGAACGGATCCGTAAGACAAAATATAATTTATGAATCCTTAATCGAAACCTGAAAACTTAAGGCAATATTTTTGATTTTGAATATATAACTTTGAAATCAATTTTAAAATGATAATCCAAGAACTTAAACATTTTATTGCAGGATTGACGGCGGTCTTAAACGTAAATGATAAGCTTTCAGCCTAAAGTTCTGTATCATTTAGCAGGTGTTGTTTATTCTCACCGTCGTGGCAGTGACATTTGGCGGCAGATTCTATAGGAAGGGTGATCGCTACCCAGGCGAACCCTGACGGGTCCTACCACCAAGCAGTGCCTTTTACGACCCTACGTGGCTCCCAGTTGTGTCCTGTCTGCTGTTTCTGACACCTACATGGAAGACTTTGAGGAGCGTGTTCAAGTGGCAATGTGCCGGCACATTATAGATTTAACCACAGCAGAAAGTAACTACTTAACAGTTCTAAATCATCTTTATTGTAGGTATTTATTATATCCTGCATCTTTACTGCTTAACCTTGCCAGAATCTTAATGGTACCTACTTTTGTCACACTGGAAACCCATCTACTTTACCACCAACCATCTGAGAGATTCAAACAGTAAAACATTGTGATACGCAGACCATTTTAAGCATGTTATCAAAGCGTGTTTCAATAAAAACATATACCTCGTCCAATACGCCGCGCCACCGCCGCGCCGCCTCTTTCAAACAATATAGAAACTATGCTTGGCCCGGCTATTCAACTCAACTCAAATTTATTTATTGCATTCCACAATGGTAATAAGGTGTTCATACAATTTATTTGGCAGTACATATTAAGGGCCCGTTGCTTGGGCACAGCAACTTGAAAGAGGATAGATTCGCGCGTTGGGTCTTGATGACTAATTGTTTGTCGTTATTTTTCGTTAGGCTATCGACCACCCTGCATATAAAGTCTGCTGCCAAATATCACAGCTCTGGCGGTGATGTGTTACGACAAAGTTGTATGAAAAGCTAGATCCTTCCTAAGCCCTTATGCTGTCACCATCGATACTTCATCTACGCTTTTCCAATTATTTTCATTGATGATCTATTTTTATACAGGCCCGCTGTTTGACCCCAATCTCGAGATGTTTAAAACTCAGGTGTTTATAAAAATACTATGGCTGTGGGTTTTCCTTAACACTTACATAAGTTAAATATTTTCAAGACAATAAAATTCTGATTATTATTTCAGATTACTAAAACGCATAAATAACGCTCTTGTGAGTAGTAAAATGTACATGAAACTATTTATTAGTCTGGATACGTTACGTTATTTAAATTGCAAAGTTAATTAAACAAAGGAACATAAATCAATGTGATGTTATAGATAAGGATGAGGAAAGTAAAGATTTACAATCTGCAAAGCATATAAAATAAAATGTAAAACATCAAATGAAATTTAAAATATTAAAATTCATTTCGGCCGTTCAGAGAATGCGTTCCTGACACATCGCGATTGAACTGACGACGTAACTTTGTAATGGCGTTGCAGTTACGATAAAAAATATTTTTGCTGGTTGTTTACCGTTTTAAAAATTGATGAGCATTAAAACAACATTATTATATCAATAATTAATGAATTTTATAATTTTGTGCCAAACTGAGTGTCCAATAACTTGGTAAACAATATTTTTCAAAATCTATACTGCGCTATTACAAGGTTATGTCAAAGCTTTATATTTGTAGTGCTGTGCTAATAATAACAGTATCGTAATCTGTTCTTAAACAGGTATACTTTATGAAATAATACTTACGTTTCGTTTTTCTTTTTAAGAATTTGAAAATAATGGACTTTATTAAATTAAAAAATAAAACTAAAACTAAACTGAATGCGCGAAAAAAAGTTGGTTACAAGCAAAAGGCATATATGCAGATGCTAAAAGCAGAGCTAATTAAATTAGTTAAAGAAAATAAAGCGGCAAATGTGCGATACGAAATCGATGAACTGGCTCTGGAGTACGGTCATCGCGTTCTAAGAATTCCATCGTATCATTGCCAATATAACGCGATTGAGCTAATCTGGGCTCAAATAAAAGGTTACGCCGCCCGCCACAATACTTCCCCGCCATTCAGCACGAAAAAGATTTTGACCTAAGTAATTAAAAGAAGCCTGCGGGGAAGTCACTAGAGATGACTGGACAAAGGTTGTTGAAAGAATAAAAACCTGATTATGGAACATTTTGACCGAGATATTAGGATTGAAACTGTTATTGATAATAAAATAATTATACATGTAGGCGAAGATGATGATGAAGAAACTACCTCCTCAAGCGAATCGGAGTCTGATTAATATTCTGTACGCACATTCAATTCAATATACTTTATTGCATAGAAATACAGATTGTAACTTTGTAACAAAAAATAAATAAAACAATTTTATTATATTAATATTACCTTTTCTTGGTTTGCACTTAAATTACTAAAATACAAATTTTAAATGATTCCGCCAATTTAAAACGAAAATAATCTTAAAAATAACCCGGCGTTTCATTTTGGAGGAACGGTAACGAACTCAGTGTTATGTTGTGCCCATCACTAGTCATGACCAACTGATAGGTGTCAGGAACGCATTCTCTGAGCGGCCGCACTATAACTTTAGTTTTTAATCAACTCGGATTTGATTTTTCATATCGTAGATACCTACCTACCTACTACGTGTTCAGAACAATAAATTAAGCATGCGTTCATTTCTATAAGTAAGTACTAGTAAGTACAAATTAAAATATTTTTTGCTTTCTTTGCTTTATCTTACGTATTTGCTGAATACTTAGATATGAAACCACTTTCATCTCGAATTTGGTATCCCTAATGCTCAAATAATTATAATGTAACATTTTGAGAGGCTATCACATAAGAATCATTATAATCAATTTGCGTTTTGATGGTCGCAGTAGGTATACTGAAAATCTACGCAGATCATTGCTGCCCATTCTCGACTGTTATGATACCTATATTCTTCTATTTCAGGTCACGGCAAATTATTATGGGATTGCTGGCATGGTTTTCGTAACTTGCAAAAAAGTTAATTTTTGAGCAGCAGGAATGTGCTGACCGTAGTTTTTCCCAACCACTCATTTCCTTTTCTATAGCAGATTATTCAGTTTTTATTTATTTTACATTAAATTTCGATTTCAGATGTTTTCAGCACTTTCAACCGACTTCCAAAAAAGTACTCAATTTGTCTGTATGTATTTTTTTTGTGTCTTTGTTACACGATATTTCGAAAAATTATGATACGGTTTCGAAAATTCTTGTTTCATACGATGAGGATACTTCATAGTTCGTCCCATATAAATTTCATCGAAATCGTTTGGGTGCTTCATTTAAAATTTCCAACTTTTGAACAAATAAGTATGTATGATTTCGGACAATGTTTACGTTGATGACATTCTCAACTCAGCCTTTTAACGTGAAGTCGGTTTTTTTAATGCTCTGCATTAGTTCATTATGCTTCATTTATAAAAGTTATCCCAATTTTAGCATGATTAATACCTAAGTCGTACATCTGTGTATGTAGGTAATTACTTATACTTAGGTAAGTACCTACGTCATCTTACAGCCTGCATTTTTTTTTCTATCAATAAATAAATAAAGTCCCCAGACAATCACACAAACTTCATGGTCCCAAAATAAGCATAGCTTGTGATATATTGCCAGAACACATCTACCACATTGGCGGTAGATGTAATATGAAGGATGATCGGCTAGCCAGGCGAACCCCATCTTCATCACTGCGCAAATGGATATGATGACAGACATGGGTATGATACCAATTTCAGATTGATACCACCACGTGTTCCTAAGAAAATGGCTCTAGACAGCTGAGACAGACTAACAATTCCTAGATGATTAATAATTTCGTAGAGAACTTTCGAGTTTATACCCGCTGCCTGATAAGACAGATAAAAGTTTTTTTTTTTTCAAGTCCATTATCACAAACTCATCATAGTTTAAGAATAGAGTATATATAGATTGATCTAAGGCCACTTTTTTCCTTTTGCAACAGATTTCTTCGACAATTGGTTTACTATAGCTGTTTTAAATATGCAAAACACTGATGTTTGCTAATTTAATTATGGAACTACGTATGAAAATCCTACAATATGGTAATTAAAAGAAAAAAAATGAAAAACCATATTTATAATAAAAAAAAACAAAGTTTTATTCAGTATTATTTACATTTTTACAGTCCTAAGCCCCACCCTAAGCTACTCGAGGATCGACCGTTCACTCGCTAAAACCACAGCTAGCTTCCAGGCGTCTTTCAACACATCAAAAATTCCCGGGTTTTGCGAAACAAACGGCTAGCCCACTAGAGGGGTTCTACCGTTGCTATCACCCACTCACTCACACCAAAAACTCCGGGAAAAACGGTATGTTAAAAAAAATACCGGTATTTCAGACTGCCCTTGCCACCAACTGTGAAGCAACGACAACTTCTGGTCCAATTCCACAGTAGACTTCAAGACCCCAAACTAAAAAGTTGCTCCAAATATTTTTTTGGCATATGGCGCATTTTTCATCTTTTCTGTGCACTCATTGTTATATTTTTTTTTTACTTATCAGTAAAATGCAAATACTTAGGAATATATTTTAAACATCGAAAGAATTAGAACACACAAAATTAAATTCTTAGGCTACTCAAACAATCATCAGGAATGAAACATTACTTAAGAAGAGTTTTTAACAAATTCAAAGCATATAATGCGAGGTACTCAACCTCTTCTTAAGGCATAGCCAAATAAAAATTATACTAATATTGCTTTTCGAATCAGTTCCAAATATAAATTCCATCACCAATGCCTTAGAAAGAGATTGATTAATAACACAAAAACAAAGTTTACTTTGTAAAAAGTGTGTAACATAAATTTATGACGAAAAAAATGAAGGTTTTAACGGAGTCAAGTTGGTATCAAATCAAACAAACTAATCATAATTTTCCCATTCAAACTATTTTTATACAATACTGTTAGCAACAGTGTATTTATTGACACAGGCAATTGATATGTTCAAAGTATACAATTAAAAATATTTAAAAAAAACCTACTATCCATTTTTCAACAACACATAATGTGAACAGGCCCTAGAAATTTTAACCCTTACAATGCAATATAAATAGTAAGTTGTCAGTTTAAGAGTTACCACTGATCTGGCATTATCTGTACTTTTTTGTCACTTTAATATAGAATCATCATATCTTCATTAGTGTAGTTTAAGAAAATATTTATGTAATGTTACAGGTACAACAATAAAGTAATTTTAACCTAATATCGATATTGGACTATATTGATAACAGTATTATTTACATAATCAAATAGTTGATTAGCTTCAAGTAAGAAAATAGTTATTTTTTATTTGTGCACTATATGCACCATCTAACCTAAGAAAAATAACATTGCTTAGAAATTAAACTAAGTTTGTAAATAAACCTAAGTCTTCTGCTCCATGAAGTCTTCTCTGGTTACTTCTCAAATAGTTATGGGGCATCCGCACTACTAGTGCAACTTCTAAGGATACCCCAATCATCAATTCAATCACTGTTGACTCCTGGTATACATTGCATGTATTATATACTAGGTGTTTTTTATTTCCAATGGTACACAATGAAGCATTTGGAGCATGTTTTTGCACAGACATTAATGTCATTTCTTACACTCATAATAACTTGCTTTCCAAAATGGCAGCATAATCTTGAAAACATTCTTCTTTAAAATCAAACACTCATTCCTTCTTCATTTTCATTTACGCAGCAGTCAATTAATTTTTCAATTATAATCATCTTATTTTAATTATTCAATCATCACATTATTTCACTATGAAATCACAAATCTTGTAGTTATTATTAACTGAGGCACAGCCTTATAAAGTTCGTGAAACTAGTAATCATTTCACAAAAGCTTCAGGTGGTATTTTCCCCTCCGAGTGAAGCTGATTGAATATGAACAATGCCCTTTGCATGTCCCATGCAGTTTCTTGAAGGCAGCTGTAAAAAAACAAGTTAACTTTTAGTAATGCTTGGAATTATTACTAGAAGATACATGAATACCAAGAAAAATGTAGATTGCTGCTGATTTGTTTTTGTTAAAATCTAAAGAATTTTTAGACTTATACTTTTCAAATATAACAGTATCATTTTGTTACTTTCAACTGACTTCCAAAAGGAAGAGGTTCTCGATTTTGACGATTCTTTGTCCCATACAAATTTCATAAAAATGTATGAAGTACTTTTTGAAAAATTTGCAATTTCACAAAAAATGGATTCAAAGCGGTTTCGCTTCAGCCTCAGTTTTATCAAGGATTGAAAATGTAGGTGAAGTTGGTTTTAGCATTCTTTAATTATATTGTATCTGTGCTCAGGTAAAAATCTAAACAGTTGAATCCATTTTCTAAGAGACAAAAGTCTGTTTTCAAAAATTTCTTTTATTTTACTCAATCAACGGAACACTAAATCTTATCATTCCTTCAATACAAATCCGCCCAATTCGAATTCAATGACAATTTAACAATTTTTTGTTAATTCATAAAGTATTTAAGTATGTTAAAAGTCAACACTCACTTCGCACTCCAATGGTCGTTCATTCCAGTTTGCTGTCCCAACTGCATTGTGAGCATCATTTTCTGGTTGTCATCTGCGATTCCTACGGGCATTGGAGCAGGGGCCGGCGCGGGCGCAGGGGCGGGAGCGTCCGCTACACCAGACTGGAACGCTTTGTCTTCCTGCACACAAGAATTTATATGCATTAGGATTGATATCATACATATATAATTTCACGCCTGTATCCTTTATGGGGTAGGCAGAACATCAGAGGCTATAAAACCATCTAATGTCACGTTTGACAAATTAAGAGGTATTATACTGATGGAAAGAGACTATGGCAGCGACAGGGAGTCAGCCTATCGCCCACAAAAACGTCAATAAAACATCTGTTACTTAATTAAGTTTTACAGTATGCCTGGGAAGAGAAGCAGCTGGAACATTCTATGTTTTTCTTTAGCTCCCAGTCCAGCATGGAAGAGCTAATATCACAACTAATATCACTTTATTCAAATTCAGATTTTTATTTCAGCCAGAACCATATTTTACATCAGAAAAATAAAGATTAAATTAAAGTAAACATACAATTCAAAACAATAATTACAATAAAAAACGGAAGACTATTAATAAATTTTGCAAGTAATGTCAATAGGAATTAAATATATAATTATAAATTTTAGATTTATTTATTATTTAAAATATAAAGAAAAAAAAACAGTAAATTTATTAAAACTATAAGTAAGTACGCAAATGTCAGTAGAAATTTAAAAATTACTTAATTATTCACTAAAATTCCCTATAAATAAATACTACTATGTTACTATTTACTTTACATACAAATGTGTCGATCGCGGCACATGACCTGGCACTCGGATCGCTGCCAACGCTAGCGTAACCGTACGTTGCGTAATAAATTCTTTAACTTTCGGTTAAGTTTACTCAGTAAATAATTCATATTTATTTTTTATTATATTTTCTCTCTTCATGAGTGATCTCAAACTATCACGTCCTAGAATTTCAAGAGTGACCCACCAGTCACTCTGTATAATTTGTCGTCAAATATCGCAGTTCCTGCGGTGATGTGTTTCAGAAATATTTTATGAAGAGCCAGTTCTTTACCTAATCCTAAATCACTTACCATCAAGTGAGATAGAGATAAAAGGCGGTTTAGACACCAATAAAAAAAAATATGCTTTTAATTAAAAACATAGTTTTGTATATAATTAAAATTATCGAATTAATTGAAATTTAAATACGTGTCAACTATCGTACATGTGAATACCATAGCTGTAGCAGTTACTTTAGCATGCTAAGATAGCTTAGATTTATCCTATTTTACAATGAAACCACACTTAGCACTATTTAATGTTGGTATATTTTTTTAATACAGACATATATTAATGTCATCTCAACATCTCGAGTTTCTGGGTGACCAAGAAACTCGACATAACTGGTTTGGAAACTCAATTACCAACCTATTAGATTTATAATGTCTATGAAACTAATGAATTTTAATTCTAGCAGGGCTAGCATGCGACCGTCGATAAAGACTCGAATCAACAAGATAAATATTATTTTATCCTTTCACGTTAACTAACATGTTCCCCACAATTAAATTACTCAATGGATGATTAAGCACACATAACCCAGACACGTTTTAAGAAAATATCGATAAAAAGGCCCGATTTATCGTTATCAATAATAACTGCAGATAAAAAAATAACAAAATAAATAAATACAACAAACCTGTTCTTTAGTAGTATTGGTGACATACAACATATCGTTCATGATACAAAATCCGCCGCCGCTATTTGGGACAATGAGGAAAGTCCGGTGAAAAGACCGAGTACCGTTCGTGTTAATCTCTTTGAACACTCCGTTCATTGTTAACACGATCATTGTGGGCTGCAAATGTAAGAAAGATTATTAATATTAGAAGATTATGATTAAAGTTCATCTAAAGTTAAGAAATAGCAGATTTCAGGGTGTTAATGTTTTCAATAGATGCTTTGCATCGCAAACGAATCGCATTGGGTTCATAAAGTATCTTTCAAATATTTCCCTGTTTATTTATTAGATTTATCAAATATATTCCGGCAGGGATGTGTTCTTTTAACGTTTTATGAAAAGCCACTACCTTCCTAAAACCATGCGAATTACTCTCCATCAGGTAAGATTAAATTCAAATGTGTGTTCAGTCACCTTTTAACATTTTGTTATTAAAAAGTTTTGTTTTCTATCCCGTAACTTATTACCCTTTAAAAATGTTTCTAAGCCCGAAGATTTATGTCACAGATGCACTTACCGTAAAGACAACCAAGTCAACATTGAATCCCATAAGATCATGCGTGGACTTGGGTAGTTCAGACAGGAATGTTACAATCTGCAGTCTTCCTTGCTTCAAGTAGCGTCTCCTTGATTCTCTTTCAGTTATACGCAGTGTATTTCTGCTATTCGATATGTAGGCATTCAACCTGAAAAACAATTGGAAACGTTTAATTTGATCCCATGATCAAATCACTTAAATGCAAAATACACATTAGAGAATATCTTTAGGTACTTTATTTGCACAGAAATTTGAAGTGTTACATAGGCTATTTAAAAAAAAAATTGTCGATAATATTATTTACCTGTTCGCAACCAAGTTCCTATTATCATTTGCAAGATAATTAGCTGACATGGACATCATAGCATGTTCATGGTAAGCTTCGAGTAAAGGTTGCCTTGAGTCAGAGTCATATATTGCAAAGTACTGAGTCAGGAACTCTCTAACTAGGTCTTGTCCTGACGGGTCAATTAAAAATGATTGCTGCTTAGGAGGTAGAGCTACATCTTCTACGACGTCGAATCCAATTGCGGGGGGCAGGTCTACTCCATCCTACAATATAATATTAATTGTAATCCATAATATGGCTTAGAATAGCACACTAGATATGCGGGACCTGCGGCATGCGACAGATAATATCTGTAATGTATGTAAGTATTTATACAATAATATATTAATATAAATAAAAGGTGTCCTTTTTGATATCCCATAACTTTGAGGTTTTGTTCCTTACAAAAAAAAAAATATACTTTTTGCCTAAGAATATGTGGTTCATAAGTTCATACTTTACAAGATATCATCAATTTTAATATAATGAGTTCATAAATTATCACATAATGTCGAATCTAATGAGTCTTTATCATAAACAGGTGTCAAAATAATTGCACTTATCTTATCAAATATTACCTCATTATTTTAATAAACAAAATTCGGCAACAATAGTTTTTATTACAAATATAAATAAGTAATGCATTGGTCCCCTAAAAATGCTTAATCCTGTCTCACTGAATTTCCTTTATTTTAACTTACCAAATTTTTTAGTGATTTTATTCTTATATTTTACTCTGTATATTGATACTATTAGAGTACAGGGTGTTATACTTTTCATATGTTAGCTGCTACTTTCTAGATATGGCACGCGTTAGTTTGAACATGTTTGAAAGAATGTTTTCTTTGGGTAGAATTTTCTATCTCTAGCATTTAGAGTTCCCTACAGCTGGCTGAAATAGGATCCAACCTGTATATTCTGTATATTTTCTAATACTTTCACCTGGACTATGTGTAACTTTAGGCGGCTGAGGATGGCCCTCAGGTCAGTATTACAGGAAATTAGTAGGTAGTTTTAATTGAAAATTTAATAAGTGGCTTCTATCTACCCTACCATTTCAAAACTAATGAAAGGTTACTTTTCTTTGCAGTACTTACCAATTTGGTCAGCTTCGGGAACCTCTTGCGCACGTCGCTGGACATAACAAACATAATGGCAACAAAAATGAGTCAATCTGAAACTCACTCATACAAAAATTGGTGAAATTTCATACGAGTGGCATAAAAATGATTATTATGAATATTAACTTTGACTATCTATACCTTAGTTCAGGGATCGAAAACAGAAAAGAAAATTCTGTTTAAATTAGTAGCTGAATAAGATATAGATATCAGAATCATGTTTTATTATTGAAGTCAGTGAGCGCAAAAGACTAATTAATGAAAATTGTTGTTTAAATTCAAGACTTCGTGAAATTGTTGTAACGCTGCACTGAAATAATAAATCATGGCAAAATAATATTTGAAAACAATTTTCGCTTGAGCCCAATTATTTTTCAATTACTGACAACAAAGAATTATGTTCATAAATCAGCAGATTTTAAAACAGTATCAACCATGCTATTTAATACAGATATGGCATTGACATGCTTATAACAGGACTTACAGAAGTGCAATAATATAGAGAAAATAATTTTTAATAGTTACTGTGTAGTACATAGGGTGACTGGTTGAATAAGGATTACTTTCACAAACTTTAAAAAACAATGAACATTTAAATGAGGAATATTAATAATATTTACTAAAAATAACTGTCATTTGATTCACTAGCCATCCTATATTACATATTAACTTTCCAAGTGGCCTTAAATAAGTGTGCTAAGAAATATTATAAAAGAAAATTTAAAAGTGATTTGTATTTAGAGATATACAAACTAATATTTCTTGGCACACCAATAATGTCTTAAACCAAAATTACTCTGCTAATAATTGACATACTAACGGGTCCGCCAAATAACTTTTTTTTTTTGAAAATGCTATAAAAAAAAAACTACTGAATATTTTCTCAAATTTCTTTTTTTATTTGAAAGTACAATCCTTCCGGCTAATAATAGAAAATAATTTCATTCAAATGGCTGCCTCGGCTGGCCATGCAGTAGCCTACACGATCGGTCCAATTTTTAAGCACATTATTGATTGTGTGCAGCTGTATTTCACCAATGGCTTCACGAATATTGTCCTTTAAAGCGTCAATTGTCTCTGGCTTGTCAGCGTAACACTTATCTTTGAGGGCACCCCACAAAAATAGTCCAACGGTGTCAAATCACAGCTCCGAGGTGGCCAAACGACATCAGCTCTGCGGCTGATAATGCGATTTTCAAAAACAGGGCGCAAAACATCGAGTGTAGCTTCGGCTGTGTGGCACGTAGCGCCGTCCTGTTGAAACCAAATGTTGCTAATATCCTCCTCTTCAATTTTTGTGAACAAAAATTCGTTCAACATGGCCCGATAACGATCGCCATTGACTGTAACGGCCACTCCTTGCTCATTTTCGAAGAAAAATGGCCCAATTATGCCTCTGGACCAAACAGTGACTCGTTTTGAGTGAATCGGCTTTTCAATGTATGCGTGCGGGTTTTCTGTGCCCCAAATGCGATAATTTTGCTTGTTTACATACCCGCCAAGATCAAAATGAGCTTCATCTGAAAAAATGATTTTTTGGCAAAATCAGCATCTTCTGTAAGTCGATCGCAGGCCCAACTAGCGAAGCGAAAACACATTGGATGGTCAGTTGTTCAAGCGTATACACAACCATATTCGTCCAGCGGAAGGATAAAACTAATTATCTGTCAAATCAGACATGAGCTAAGTGTTACCATTCACGAAATAAGCACTAGTTGAAAAAAAAAACGTTACATGGCGGACCCTGTAGTACAATACATACTCAATATTTTGAAGACTTTTGCATAGAATGTGTATATGATGATAACAAGTCACTTTTATTTCAACAGAATTCTTTGCTTAAGATTAACACTTTGAATAAGAGAAAACGCGAAGGAACACACACTGTCAAAAATCAGTTCCCAAATCTATGGTGATCAAAACAGAGGTAGATAGTGTAATAGATGCACGCGTTTTCTCTTAAGGTAACTACTCCTAGAGGCATCAAACAATTTGAACTTACTAATTATTGTGATAAAAATACATGATATATAATTTAATTACATATTTATTGGTAAAGAAAGAACTTTTCAAAGGAAGAAAGAAATTTTGAAAATAAATAAAATTCTAATAGACTTTCATTCTATTAGAATTCCGAAAAAAATTCCCAAAATTCCCACGGGCACGGGAAATATATGATTTTTAGTTTGTATGAAAAAAACTTATTCCTTGAGTGCATGGGTGTGATACTTGGTATAAAGGTTCTTTCAGTGGGTGTCTGGTTGTATAGTTTCTGAAATTTCCACGAGAAGGGTAAGCTAGTAAAATATATATATATATATATTAGCTTACTTTGGCTGAGTTGAGAATGTCATCAACATAAACATTCTCCAAAATCATACATATTTCTTCAAAACTTTGAAATTTTCAATGAAGTACTCAACCGATTTTGATGAAATTTAAAAGAGACCAACTATGAAGTATCCTCTATCATATGAAACAATTATCCGAAATATCGTGTAACACAGACTAAAAAAAAAACATACAAATTGAGAACCTCCTCCTTTTTTGGAAGTCGGTTGAATATACTAACATTGTGGGCCACATAATGAGTGTTCATGTATCATTGGCATGTTTCTCCTTGAATAAAAAATGTTTTCTTCAATACACTAACACAAAGAGCACTGTTCAAATAAGTTGAACTAGAAACAATTGTAAGGACATGAGGTTTTCTATAAAAGTCTTACCTTAACAACAAAAAAAAATTAGTACCACAAAATGTATATTTTAATGTATTGAACAAGAAATACTTATGTATAAATTCCCAATGGTTCTTTACAACTAGATGCAACAAATAGGGCATAAACTCGAAAATTAAGTACATATATTTTCTAGTTCAAGCATTTATTATTTATATATGTTTAATAATACATATTTCCATTTTAAGAGCCCTGTACAATACAGATAATCAAAAGTACATTTCAGATTGGCAAATACTTGGACCCAGTATTTCAAATATTGTACATCAATTTAATCAGCATCACAATCTATAAAGATTTCAACAATTTAAAGCCCAAGGATTAGCCATATTGATTGGCAGATTTGACAAAATATGTAACCACAAAGGCTTTTCAGGCCTCATTAGAAGTAGTTTTAAGTTTACCTGACGTAAATCTCATGATCATTGAACCTATTCACCAACGGGTTTCCTTTGAGATACAGCTCCAGAAGTGGTATCGCCTTAAGAGGGTCCAATGACCCAATGAAAGGTATCTATAGAATCAAATTAAAACTTTTATAACACCAAATCTTTTGTTTCAAAGATTTAATATTCTATCTCTTGCATAATTATGAAATACACTATTCAAAAGAAAATAGGGGCCACCCAAGGAACGGGGCATTTTCATATTTGAGAAAAAAGCCATTTACTTTCAGATAGAGAAGGCAGATCAAATGTTACATTACCTGCCAAGTTTCCCCAACTAATATTAACTTAATGTCAGTGCATTGAGTTCAGATTCAAGTAATTTTTTTTGACAGATTTGTAATTCTTGATGTGCTGCCTTCTGTACATGTAATACAAAACTAAAGCTCAAATTATAATATAATCAAATTGGGCTGTGTTAAGGGGCCACTTCATATTCTTTTGGATAGTATACCTTGCTTCATGTTATGTCTGAACTCTCAAAATCTCACAGGGTGTAAGTGAGTGAATCCAAAACCTACACAACAATAAATTATACAATATGACAATCAAATATTTTCAAAGTTACTTACCCTGTTATCACCCATATACAAAATTTTCAAATTCTTCAATTTCGTAGCCATTATCTTCAAATGCTCAATTCCATGAAGTTTATTATCATTTAAGTTCAAGGCTTCAAGGTCAGGAATATTTTCTGATATTATATCAATAGCTGCTAGCATGATCATTGGTCTAAATAAAGCACAAAAAATGTCTTGTAAATCTGTAAAATAGAAAATAAGCAACATTAATCAGATAAGTCAATAAATCTGTTATAGAAGACAGAAATAAAACTGAACAGCTTTCTATAAAAAAAATCTATATAAAAAAATATTTGGTACTTCTAAAAATCAGTATTATTCAGGATAGAAATTAAACTGTACTTTTGAAATATTGATAAGCAATTAGCAGTTTCATAGAAAAAAACAAGACTATTGGACAGCAAGACTATTCTTTCGGATTGTTAAAATGAAAGCAATTTTACTATTATTTAAGGTTAAATTTGTTTTTCTTAATATATTACCTGGATCTGCATGAAATCTAGTAAGGTCCAAGGCTTTTGTAACCATATTATATCTTTTAGCCATAGCCAACTTCATCTTTTCCTTCATAGTTTCATCAATAATAACATTTGGAACTGCATTTCTTACAATGACAACCAACTTAAATCCATCAGACATTACAATCTTTCTATCAGCATTAAATAATTTCTCAGCTGTTTTCACATCATCTACATAAAAAACTGCAGCATTCCCATTTATTTTATAATAATGTGGTATAAATACATCTGGAGATATGTAACCAAGTAGTGCTCTTAGTACAACATCCTTGTCATGTTTAGCTCCATAAGGTATAATAATCTGGTACCATGGTAATAAACCAGAAATAAATTTCTTTTTTGGTAAATGGGGTCTGGGTGCTGGCGATCCTCTACCACGACCACGCACATAGTGACCCTTTCGGCCCATCCCCTGTCCACCTTGACCACCCATATCAATGTCATCATCATCGAGTAGTAACTTTGCATCATTCCAGTGTTTATTAGGAAACTTATTTTTCCCTTTCTTTGTTCCTGGTTTAAAGCTAACTCGTCTTGGGTTATTGCTGTGATGAATCCTGTCATCATGTTCTGAAAAAATTACCATGAATATACATAACTTCTCCCTTTGACTTTGTCTTATTTGTTGTAAGCTGATTTTATTGTATCAGCATAATACCCATTAGCCTATCTAAAATCTGATTTTGAAAAGGATTTGTAACATCAAACAAACAATTTAAGCACAATTACTTTTAAATATTAAAATAAGCTACTACACAAATGGCTACTCAGGTAATATTTAAGTCTCAGTCCCAAAAGAAATTCAGAGTACTGTCTTGAAAATTATGCTATTCCTAGACTCCATTGGAGTGTAATGTAAGATATTGACAAAATAAGTCGTATGTACTCTACTTAGTAACAATATTAACCATAATGAGACTGAAACATGGTTGTTGTATGATATGCATATAGTAAAACATAATTAAGAAAACTTTTATATTTAAACAAATACAAGTAACTTATTACTACCAAGACCTAAAATATTAATAGAACTGATTTTGTCAGGCAACAGTCTCAATACACAGGCTGGACTTTCATAATGCAGGGAAAGTACTCTAAAATATCAACACTGACACTAACATATCACATCTGCATAATAGAAAGATAACTACGGTGAACTTCAAGTCAAGTTTTTAAATGCAGACAAAATATAATCTTATCTGCTTAGTCGGTGATCCATTTCAGGTTATTATTTTAGATTGTATAGTCCAGCACAGGATAACTTTCCAGTTTTAAAAGTGAGAAATTTAACATTTACAACTACATTAAAAGGAACCGTAAGAGAAATACACACTGAGATATACCTGAAATCATTGTAAACTAGGTAGTTAACTCAGAAGTGAATCATATAACAAAGATTACAAAAATGTTTAAGAAAGCGTATAAATAAATACATGCGGTCGGCATTTGAAATTCACATTTGGAATTTCAGGTTGTCATGGCTTATATTTTAACCTTACCAAAATGATCATCAGACTTCCAGTTTCGTTTTCCTCCACGTTTTGGCATGTTCATTTAGAGGTGTTTTTAGAGATTACAGTATTAGAGAAAAGACTTGAACAAACTCTCTTCGTTGAACAAACACAAAGTATTTCACAATAGAGATTTCTTCTAGGTTCTCAAAACAAACACAATTTATTGCATTTAAGTTCAAATTTATAACAAATTATTAGTACGTAGTACTATCAGAAATTCAACTCAAACAAAATGGCTGACTGACAGAATGAATGAAAATAGTTGTATATGAATGAGTTGCAGTGAGTGAGTGAACTAAGCGTCTTAACGCAATTTTCTGTCACCAAGCCAACCAATCACACTCAACTGACAAAAATAACATCGAACCTGTATGATTGGTTGGTTGATAGGATGACGTCTCTTTTTTAGTGATACCAACTATATCGGGATGAATCCCTAGGTCAAACAGAAAACCACCATTGCATTTCGGCTCTTTCACGGAATAGAGAAAACCTATGGAAATGATATGCAAATATATAGGAGCCTAACCGATGTCACCAAATGCATACAAAGAAGCCGTTTTTCCATACACTATTCTAAAGATTAACAACGAATTGGGTTCCTCGTTCCTATTTTAGTTCAAAACAGCTTATACAGTGGCAGCTGGGGTGCAGCTTTTTAATTTTATTTTTTGTACTTATTTCGAAAAATCTGTTGATAGTGACATTGCAGCTCATTGCCGTCTCAAAAAACTTGGATAAGGCTATTGTTATAAAACTACATCATACGTTTTTTTTCTGACAGCAAGAATTGCAATACATCATCTGGCTCCATTCGCCTCTGACCGCAGAGGTGAACCAAAAGCTTAGGAAGAAACTACTCCTAAAAATCACATTTTTTAAAATAAATTGTAGGTCACGCGCCACGTTCAGAGGGGCGCGGGTTTGCGGGGTGATGAAGCATAATACTGAGTATTTAATGACAGAGGGAGCTAAAATTTGTTTGTTTTTCTTTTTTTGTGTTATTAATTAAGATTTGTAAAAAGTCGTAGAACAAATGCTGTAGGGAATTGGGATTGATATGGAGAGGACGCCTGCAAGAGTTGATGCGCTTATTGAAATTAACCCTGTTTTATTTTATATTGGTTCACATGAGTTCAAATATGTGAGAAAAACTTATCCAATTATTTTATCGTCAAATTAATAGTCATACCTATTATTTTTAATAAATTCAAGTTTTTTCTTTATTCCGGACCACATATATCTGGGGGCTAATGTTGGTACCTATATTTTTCGACTAGGCAATTCGTTTCTGAACCAACAGTGTGCTAATGAGATCGTTACTTAGAAATATGTGTGTGTGATACAGGTCAGATGCGAGTTCCAATACTACCTTTACAGTAACTAAAAACTCAAAGTAGTCTTATAATTGAATTTAAATTCTATATTATTCATTTTTTCAAACCTAAAAATGGGAATTCTTTATGGCATTAAAGGTGCTGACGATAACAGCTTTTCGTTCGAAATTTATAAAAATCTCTTGTTCGGAAGCACTTGTAAGTAAACAATAAATGTCAATTTCAAATATTCAAAAAAGTTACCAAATGGTATTGCTATAATATAATAATAATTCTTCTATCATTGAAATTCTCTTTCTCTGCGTATATTTTAGGATTTTAAATATACGAAAACACTAAAATATACGCATAGTATATATATAAAATAAAAAAATGCAGGTTCAATTCACGGTGTATATCCACAGATATTTTATATGATTCTAGGTGTTTGGCAATTCTTTTCTTATTCAATCCATTATCTGGCTCCCATGTCACATCACAAGCAAGCACCGCAGTTCACCGCACTGCCTGCACAGTCACCGCAAAAAGCCAGGAGTTATTAAAAGATCGGGTTTCACAACTGTACCTACATATCTATGACTTTTTAAATGCACTAATATGCCAATGAATAAAAAATTACAGTGTTCAAAATGAACGATTATATTCAGTTTTTTGAAGAACTAGCTTGTATTAAAGGCTTTAAGCTAGTTTTAGTAGGTAACTGAAACTATGTGCATGACTCATTCCCGTTTTAAGAACTAACTTTTCAACGTACTTTACATAATTTCATAAATATTAGTAATTATATATTAATTAATATCGCTACATCAATTGTCTTGTTATGGGTATGGAATCACAGTGTTGAAATAAAATAAAATAATAAATTATTTAAAAAAATATCGTTAATTTTTAAGTTTCTAAATTTAAAATAAATAACGTAGTAAATACTATTTCTACTAAGACACTAAACCCTACCAAAGAGCTGACATCCCTAAAAGTCTATATTGCTTATGGTACAAGCCACTTCTTTGCTTGTTTCATTTTACGCAACCTCGTACAAACTATAGTCCTATTTCTTAGTTTAAATTTGTGTTTTAGCATTGTGTGTAAAAATTATTAACTGAAATATTTAAGACCATTTACTAGTAATAAAAACCATTGAAAAATGTTATCAACTCTCAAAAAATAAATGAGGAATTTTCTGACAGCTCCTAAAGATTAGTTCTAAAAACCTCTATAGATGGCACTTTTAAAAAGCCGCAGGCGTTAACTCTGTATATTATAATGTAGGTAAGTGGTATCTATCATGTATACTTATTTATAAGTTCAATTTCAGATAATAGAAGTCAATTAATTTATTTTACTTTTCAAAACACAGCGTGGAATAAACGGCTACATGATAGACAAATCTTCACCTTTTGTAAAGCGCCATCTATCGAAGATTTTTGTACCATTTTGTTTTTTTTAATGAGCTGTCAGAAAACCTCTCATTCGAAAAACAGAGGTATTCATTTTAACTTCTGTTACAGTTCTTAAATGAAGGAACTAGTACAATTAATTTCTACCAAAACCAGTTGAATCCTTTTAAAATGCTGTGACCCTATCCTATATTCTTCTTTTGAATCACTTTTTTCATGTTCCGATTAACGCAACTACAAAAAATATACTTATTTTAGTTATTATATTCATAAATTTCATTTCCATACCTAATGTTTGAAAGTATTTTGCAATTCAAATCAAATTTGTTTTATTCGATTATCTCGATTTTGTACGGGTTTAATTAGATTTTTCCAGGTTTCCATTTTATTCATAAAAAATAAAAAATCATAGACAATCTGATGCTTTCGTCCTCGTCCGCGGGGTCTGCCATGTTTTGCCCTATTTGTCGCGCTTGATCAACGCGTTGTGATACCACTGCTACAAACTGTTTTAACCGAATGTTTTACGGGTTTTGTTTTATTTATTATTAATTTTCAGAACAGTGTTTTTTGTATGTGAACCACACTGGTTAGCATTATAATTATGCTCTCTCAGTGTTTGACGGTGAAAATTGTGTCTGATACTAAATTTCGTTTTACTCAATAGCTCGCTACTGTCTATTTAGAAGCGTCATTTCATCTTGTATTACGGAACATAGGATGCCATCATCAATTGTTGGTGCATATCCATCAGATAAGTGACGCAACCCACGTGCACATATTACAGCGAGTATCTCATGCTTGTTATTATTTTGTTCGCGAGTTCGATTCGAGCGGTCGTATCGACGTAAGTCTTGTTGTCCGTCTTGCTCGCGCGCTTTGTGTTATAATATTTTTTTTTCGAAGTCGGGATATTTTACTGTGATTGTTAATTTGGCTCGTGTTAAATAGATAGATTAATGCACACGTGACGCGGGTGGAGTGTTTGGGTGGCAGTGTGCGTCGGTTGGTGGACATTGAGGCCGCAGTGCGGAGCGCGAGGTATCCGAGGTGAATCACCTGCCTGTATTCGAGCCGTGTTTACCGCGAGTGCATAAGTGCTTGACCGGAAGTGATTAGGAATGTGCATAGTTGGTGGTCGCCGATGACATCGCGGCGATTAGCCTGTGTTCGGTGCTTATAATGCTTAGGTTATGAGTGTGTGACAAAGTTGTGGTGTGCTGAGGACACTGGAGCCCCTAGACGGAGTTGGGCCCGCCGGGGCGGCCCTGGTGCTTCTCGGGGCTCCTCACGAAGGCAAAATGGCTGCGTGGAACCGCCACCACCATTTCAACATGCTGATGGATGAGAACTCTAAAACTAAATGTAAGTTTTTTAACATATTGCCTTAAACTTTTCATTTCAGTATTTTTTTATGTCTTGTCTTTCTATTACTTGTCTTCATTGAACTAATTTTGATATATCGTAAGAAAAATGTTAAATTTGTATTATATTTAGACAGTAAAAAACAATTTAGATAGCAAAATCTCGAATTGAGTCAGCCTATATTAATTAGCTGTAAATTTGTTAATAATATACTTAAAATAATAGTTTCATATTTTTAGTTAAATTTTTCAGTGCTTTTAAGCTAGCATGTCATGTGTTACAACTGAAAGAATAAGTAAAGTTCAATGATAAATAGTTTATTTTTGATTTGCTAGTTATTTGTTTTTCAGTACAACACATTGGATGGTTTTGTGCTTCAACCAAGTTGCTTATAATCAACTTTTTCTGAAAATGTTCTATTCTAATCTAAAACACTGTGTTTACTAACATGAAAGTTTAAGTTTAATAATATTGTCAGTAAGTTATAAACCCATTTATTTATTATACTAACAATTTAACTATGCCACTGCTTAGCTCAACAAGGTTTGAGCATGATGACAGATGGTTCAGATAAAGATGAAGATAAATGTGTAAAATAAGTTTCAATCAAGTACCTACCTCATATTGCATTCACAATTATTTTCAGTCAGTTTGGTAAAAACAAGAAGTTTCTAACTTTCTTTGATTAGTTGTTCTTAAACCAAAACTCACTACTTTAGTTACAAATGAAAAAGCAATAAAAAAAAACAAATATACCAATTATTTAAAAATACAAGATCTAAATCTGAGTGAGACAAAAAAAATTATCTTATATGATCAGATGAAAGACCTAGGTTTAAATGAATCTCTTGTGAGTTAGACCATATTTATTAATTTTATCTAGAATTTGTAGGTGTAGTTTTCTTTTAAGTTCAAGATATAATATCAATCATGACATACTAACTACCTATGGTGAACAAAATGGGTGAAACATAGGTATGAAAGAGATCATCTATTGATGATAAGGCTGCCAATTGTATGCTCTAATATTGTTTAAACTCCCTATATCTGTATTATACAAAGTATAAAAAATAAGTAGGTATTATAAGTATATTTCAAGGCAAATTCACTGCATTAACTCTAGAATAATTTTAAGTATCAAAAACATCAAGATTATGGTAATTCTAAGGTTGAGTGATCATTCATACCTAGGCAAATAATTCAATGCAGTAAACTGTCAGGTTGAAATGTCAAAAAGAAAAATAATTATACCAGTTATAATCTTCATGGTGTATGGTATTGAATGAGAATGATTGCAATTGAATATTCCTTTAGCATTCATTTAGAAAAAAAAATTAACAAATGAAAAAATATGTGTATTTAAGATGTGCACTTTATCTTTACAGTAACTTTAACGAAAATAAATAATTACCAAATATACCTATTGCTTTAAAATGGTCACATAGTGAAAATAGTTTTTGCAACGAAAATTTAAAGACAACGAAAAAGTAAGTGACGTGACATCTCCACTTTAGAAATGAGGAAATGAAAGTATAAAATATTTTGAGAGTTAAAATATTTCTTTTTCCCATATCATTACGATATTATGTTTAAAAAAAATCATTCATTCACTTAAACCGCATCACAATTTTTTTTCTTCCCTAAACCGGGCACACTGAAACTGTAATTTTACTGCATTGAATTATTTGCCAGGGTATTAATAGTACAACTGCTATGGTACTATGACAGGAAAACATACCGTGAAGAAAAGTAAACTAAAACAAGTAGTTTTAATCAACAAATTATCACACAACATTTTAAAATTTTTGCCTGTTGTTACGTCTTGAATGGTTAATTTCTCTCCTAAAACTGGCATTTAAACAACTTACATATCACCCTATATGATTCCACTATTAGTGGAATAGTACCTACATAATATTTTTTTCACAACAAACTATTTAGTTTAGTGCTAAAGAAAATTTTAAGTTGGAAGCTTCTTGATAAAACTAGTACATTGCAACCTCCATGTACATGACCTCACAAACCAAAGAAAGTGGCATACATTCATTGTCCAGGGTCATTTTCCATAGCCCAAAATTATAAACATAATCCTAAACAGACTCTGTAATTTTACTGCATTGAATTATTTGCCAGGGTATTAATAGTACAACTGCTATGGTACTATGACAGGAAAACATACCGTGAAGAAAAGTAAACTAAAACAAGTAGTTTTAATCAACAAATTATCACACAACATTTTAAAATTTTTGCCTGTTGTTACGTCTTGAATGGTTAATTTCTCTCCTAAAACTGGCATTTAAACAACTTACATATCACCCTATATGATTCCACTATTAGTGGAATAGTACATAATATTTTTTTCACAACAAACTATTTAGTTTAATGTTAAAGAAAATTTTAAGTTGGAAGCTTCTTGATAAAACTAGTACATTGCAACCTCCATGTACATGACCTCACAAACCAAAGAAAGTGGCATACATTCATTGTCCAGGGTCATTTTCCATAGCCCAAAATTATAAACATAATCCTAAACAGACTTTTCCTGGGTTTTCATAAGAATTGTCTTTTTTTATCTCGTCTACATTATTACTATATAGTATATACCTTAATGCATTCCTACTTTTACTCTATGAACAAATTTAATAAATACAAACAAAGTTGGTATTCATGTTTTTAATTTTGCAAATAATGATGACCCGCTGATGTAGGGGTAACATACATTGCCTTCTATGCCAGAGGTCCTGGGTTCGAATCCCGGCGGCGGTGGATATTTGTGTGATGAACACAGATATTACTCGTCAAGCCATGGATGTTTATATGTTTATTTAAGTTTATATTCTAATAAAAATATGTATTTATTCAATATGTATGTTTATATATTTCTTAAGTATATCAGTTATCTAGTATCCATAACACAAGTTCTTTAAGAAACTTAATTTGGGCTAGATAATGTTGTGTGGGTGTCAGAAATATTTATTTATTTACTATTATAATGCCTTAATGTTTTCTGAGAAATTTTCCTTATAAAACATAATCCTATGGTCTGGCATGGTGGTCTCTTAATCAAGCTTCCAGCATATTGTGCACCAATTGGGCTTTACGAATGGCTACTCCTCCAACCTAAGAGCAATTAATGCTAGGGTGATTCAGTGGTCTATTCTCTTTATAGCTCTATTCTTGCTATACATTAATCCTAATACCAAGCATTATTGGATATGCTTATGACAGCACTGTGTTAGGAAGATACACATTCAATGCGAGAATGAGCGGCCATGAAATCCAAATTTTGAGAAACTATGATTGAGGGTGTTGAGTCAGTATTAAGTAGAGTGATTAAAAAAAACAGTCATTTGTAGAATCGGTCATTTATAGATTTGATCATTTGTAGAATGGGTCATTTATAGAATTGTACATATTCAGAATTGGTCATTTAGACTATTTAGTCCACTTTGTCCTTTTATTCCGTCAAATATGACTAATAGGCATGTATGTAGCTGTTGCCTGTCTGTATGTTTTTCTTTTTTTGGAAACATCTTTTTCTTACGTCGACTTGCGGCATGTTCATTATAATCTGCAAAACAAAATGTTTACTCTTAAATTCATATTAATTCAAAATTCTTTGATAGTATAGTATAACAATGTGCTCTTAAATATAAAAAAAATCCATACATATACTGCTGCAGTACAGCATGCAGTCATAAGAAATAAGTTAAAATTAAATAATATCTCTGTACATATCAAATATTTTATCACAAATGTTGCAAGTTAAACAATTTCATTTCAACAAATGATATATAATATCAAACACAATATATTTAAAATGTCAAAAAAAAAATACAAAAACAATGTGGGTACTTATATATGAATTTGTATAAATTTTCTACCACAGTGTCCATGAAAAACTCAAAAGTCACCTTAAATTAAATTCAAAAATGATATGTTATATAAAATAGAATAGAAAAATGTCAAGCTGATATGACTATTAAATTTTAATGAAATTGTTGATTATGCCATGTACATATTACATATTATTATAAAATGAGAAGTCACATTTTTAACCACCATCCCATCACCTTCCATGCATTTCATATTATTGCTTACAATTACCCCAATACAAATGATTGATGGGTTACTTTTATACATCCATATCTCATGTACCAGTTGTGTTAAAAAGCAATAAAAAAAAACGTAGAACAAACCTGATATATTAAATTGACTATTATATTAGTATGGTCAAGCATCTTTTGATGTTGCTTTATAATAGTTATCAAAGTGTGCATTAGGTGCACCCTTCTCTCAATGTTCACAATACATTTTTCCGTTCTGCCCGCCATTGCCACTTGTGCATTGACATTAGTGGTTGTATATTTTTGAATGCACACAACCCTCCCATGATCTGTCTATCATAAAGGTGTCCTACATTACTTTGACCTGATTTTGTAAGCTTATAAAGCTTTGAATAAATAAATAAATAAAATAATTGATATCAGTGTTAAATCTGTTGATTGAAATATGAAATATTCCAGATGTATTAATGCCAATTTTTAAAATCTAATTATTTAGTGTAGTGTAAAGAATTAGAATGATTTCTTGACTATACATATTAAGACATCTCAGCATGAAGCTAACATTTATATTAAATTTGGAGGCAAAAATTTTTTTCAAACTATATCTGATAATTTCTTTTGTTAGCACTTATGTATTATTCACCATGAAGATTTTCGTAGATAAAAGGGCCGGCGACCAGTCCGCTTTTAGCCTGACTAGCATTTTCGCGCGGTTTCGGTTGGCGGTTTTTTATGATCCCGTGTGAATATCCTTCCCCAAGAATTAGGCTATCTAACGAAACATTTTTGTTCCAAATCGGAGCCGTAGTTACAGAGTAACTTCAAAAAAAATAAAATCCTTAGCTTCACTCCAGTATCATTTCTTACACTAAGGTAATTGTCGAATGTCATAAATCCTGGTATATTGCGGTGAGGCTCATGTTTATTTCACCCTTAGAATTCGTAACACCAACCTTTAGCCTGAATTCGGTTTCACCGCGCAAGTAAAGACATATTGACAAAACGTGTTATTGTGTTATTTTGATCATCTTACTTATATTGTACATGTGCCACCCCATCCAAATAAGCGAAGCACGTGGATACCGCGTCTTTATTAAATTATCGGGTTTTCGCCCGCAATTTTACTTCCCACGCATTTGGCAGTGACAGAGTTCGATGCATTCGCCAGATTTAAATAACACAAACATTTTGTTCCTAATTACCCAGTTTCTGGGAAATCCAGGACAAAGTCTCAGTTTCCTGAGTTTTAAAGATGCCCCTGATCAACTAATCTAATATATAAAATTCTCGTGTCACAGTTTTCGTTGCCATACTCCTCCGAAACGGCTTGACCGATTTTGATGAAATTTTTTGTGCTTATCCGGTATCTATGAGAATCGGCCAACATCTATTTTATTTTTATATCAAAACAACGTTTGCCGGGTCAGCTAGTAGGTACATAAATTTCATGTGTTAAATAAGAACCAATTTAGAAAATATTTTTAGTCTTTAATTAAAACAGATCAAAATCTTTATTTTTGGAAATACGGAAGAACAACTCAGATTTCTTTCCGTAACAAAATTTTGTTAACAAGCTCTTTGAAATTCATAGATGCGAAATAAAACATGTTAATTTTATAGTATCACCAGGGGGAAACAGAATTTTACTTGAATAAATTAACACAGTGAATAAATTCCCCTTCTGAAAATATGGCTTCTGAAATTCGTAGCTCTGAGATGATGAAAGTTTAACGACATTTGATGTTCATGGCACGGAAGGACCGCTGTGAATATTTACGGTATTGGGTCGAGTTGTAACGGAACCCGCCGGGCGGGCATTTTGCGTAGCAATCAACTTTCGTTCACTGTCTGACAGAACTGAAAGCTGTTGTTGCTATGCGGACACGGCGGCGGCAGCGACGGGCCTCACAGTACGCCGTCATTAAAACCGTACACTCGTGAAACTACCTGCATTATGTAGATTATATCAGCCACTTTGGAAAGTATATCTTCAATGTTATAGCCTGATATGTTTAATATTTATAAGGTATTTTCCTCAAACTTTGGCGAAGTTACAGTATCGCGGTTTTCAGAAAAAAAATAAAGAGGCTATTATACCAGTTTCTAGTTGTCTCGGAAGTTTGTTAGTCTCACGATTGTTGATCGTAAGTCATAGGCCGGTGAGTCGGCCGCGCACCGGTGAATGGTCACCTTTCTCCGACACACTGTCTAGACGACTTCGCTTCATCCAAGCCGTGAATGAAATTCACAACGGAATGCGGAACGATGATTTATCCGTACCACCGAAATTAATGGTGTTGCGTTGTGCAAGTGAAATTTATAGAGAAATAATAGAATGCTGCTATTCCATTACAACCTCCGAATTAACAGAATATTAATTTTAAAATATTGATTCTGTATTACACAGTTTTCCGCTGCAATAAATCATTTTTGTTTTCATTTTAATAATGGATCTTTGAATGACTCAAGCAGTTGAAATACCCACTAGGGTAGCGACAATGCTTGTGCCACGTGTTTTCATTTGAAATTGTTTCTGCTCTTTTTTTATGCAAAAAATCAGTTTCCTTTTTTCAATAAACGCTTTCTTTATTTCGCGCTTGCCCTTCACACTGCATATAAAAAGACAGAGTCAAGAAAGAGACAACCATTGTTTTCTCGTTGTTACTTTTTGACACCGCACGTTTCGTGGCGTTTTGAATTAAGTTGGCTCATTAATACGGTTCATTTCCTAAAAAAAAGTAGCTCCTCGTATCATGCTATGGATTGGCTGTCGTATCTGTGAGGACTTAAATTTGGTATATTTTCATTGTGCTCATTCTTTGAAATATTCAATGAAATCTTTGTCTCACATCCTCTTTATATCGTATCTGCGGAAACACTGTGACCTTTCTCATTGTAACTATTAGTGACTAGCAGTTGTGGGTCATTATTTAACGTAATATTCTTGTTGTGAGCTCTTCAAGAAACATGTTTCAAGCCCAAATCGTCATATATGTTCGTTTATAGAAATAGTAAATATGCTACGTCATTTTCAGTCAGTTTCGTAACCAATTTTAGTGCTAGGAAATGGTAGATTGAGTAGCTCTGTGATTCTTCTATTTGTGAGGCCACAATTTCATTGTGTGCCATGGATGATTTGCGCTTCAACTGAATGAAGACTAATATCATCTTATCGGGAATTCGCTATTTGGTGTTGGTTGCATGATGTTTTGAAATGCTCAGCTCGAGTTGTGGGAGGATGGGGAAGATGTGCATTTGGGTTTTCGGTGTAGGTAATAGGGTTAATTACTACTCCTAAATCGTTTGCTTCCATGAGTTCAACTAAAATTATATTGTAATCATGAGAATTGAGGTTGTCCGTGTGTGACGCGGCAGCCCTAAAGTGCCCCTCGGTGTCAATGACCGCCCGTAAGGTTTTTGTACGTCTAACCAACGGTGTTGATATTTTAATAATTGAATGAGTATGGAAGGAAAGCACCAGAACGTAGCGGTTTGCTCGTAATTTATACATCTGACGTTTATCACGGAGTCTACGTCGAAAGTCTTCCGTAGGTAGATAGACTGATGTCGGCGGGTAATGAGTAGATGTTCCAGTTTGATTCTGTTAACGTTCAATATTCTTTCTCATTAAATACCTTACTACATTTTTTTTTGAGATCCCTCTCCCACGTATTTAACATGAAAGTGTAACCATTATCTTTTTAGGCAAAACATTGATTGACTTTATACATTTTAACGAGTCCTTATTTTTAAGTAACTTTCTATTTATATTGAACTCCTATTTAAAAATATTAATCCATAATTGATACTTTGTTACGTTATTCCCGTACAGTCATCAACTAGACCAACTAGACAGAAACATCAATGATCTAAGGTAAGATTGTGGTGTGCTGTGCTCGTCATAGCGTGCGCTATGTGAAGTCAGATAAAGTAAGTAGTATGGCTAAGTCAGGCGCGTTGTTTTCGCGCGCGTTTTGGCGGCGCCCCCTTGCGGGCCTCGGGTGAACGGCCAGACTGTCGAGCGGCCGTTAAACCTGCCTCCAGAGGCCCCGACATTGTTAAACGCCATCACTACCTAGCCTCTGGTAAGCTTGACGATTTCAACTCGTTGAGGATTCGGATTGCTAAACTCGTACCAATTAATGGCATAACTTGATCAATTGACCGCACCGTCCGTTTATCGAATTCTATACATATTGTCGGACGTTTCACTTAATTCGAAACGGGACCATCAGTTATAGAGTTGCTTACATTTGAAAGAATTAGCATTTAAATTTTATTAGTGTTAACTATCTTTCCACGAATGTCAGGCTCAATAATAAGATTTCTCTATTTCACGTCGCTCCTAAAACGTGACTAAAAAGCGAAGTAACTTTCTAAGGGCAGTGATCGATTTTCCCATTACATGTCCCACCCATATTTCTCGCTGTGAGTTATTACATGAAAGTACACGATAAATTTTGCATCTTCGTACTGATCAGCTGTTTATAAAAGCTGTTACTTGTTACAAGAAAAGCTCCCACAATTAAACCCTGAGAAAGTTGCCGTTTCTTAAGACAATAAGCAAATACAGATTTTTGTGGTACAGAGAAAAGAATAACAACGCCAACTGGCACGGGATTAAATCATTTATTCTTTTCCCCTTGAATTTGTATTTTACGGCCAAGGTAATGCGACGCCCACTGACCTCTTTGCTTTTTTTTCTCTAGTATAGTCCTCTATGAATTAATGTTAAAATGCATTATTCTTCTAAGTGCTTAATAGAAAACCCTCTGAATAATTTATTAGCCATGGGAGACTTACAAAAGCGCGCTAGACGAGACTCGGTTGATATGTAAAAAGATAAGATCTGTTCACAAATATTATGCTGAATCGGTCACGGTTCGACTATTCTGGGGGGATTATGTCTTCGCTAGTACGTAGCCCAGACGACCACTTCGTCGATTCGGAGACGGCACGGGAGCGTACAGGTGTTATAGAGCAGACGTCTGCACAGACAAGCGTGCTTTTTTATCTACCGTTGCACAGAGGATTTGCATTCAATCGGTGAGACTGCACGAAAAGCAATTGCCCCAAAATGATTTTCCAAAAGTTCGTATTTAAATGCATATTCTGCTCTGTTGCATTCTATAAACCTGTACCTACTTAATTAGTTGGATTTAAATCTTAAAATAAGTTTAACCGGACTATGATATTAATCAACAAAGAATAATGAACCCTCGTCGTCTACTCATTATAAATCGTTCACCGATAAACGCGCTTCGTTTGATCGTTGCGAAGTGTTACCTACGACGCCATCTAAATCACGTGGCTTTATATTTACTGTAGAGCGTCGAGTTCGCGCGTTAGTTGAGGCCGACTGGTCGTGTCGGCGGAGCGCGTACCGTCCTTATCGCCGCCAGTTCGTATCAGTCACACAACACGTGTATAAACATTGTTGCACAATAACACGCGGGTGACGCGAACAAGGACGCGCGGTTGCTGCACCGACCCCTACCTCTAACCTATCCATAAACTACTGCTCTAACTAACCACGACCACCTGCGAATCTCAAAACCGATGGTTCAATGTACGTAAACATCGCGAATTACCTTGCTCCGGCCAGACGCCTAAAAAATAAGATGTGATCATTTGTTTGGAATCGACTCAATTCTGAGCCATGGAATGCGTTTGCAGTGTTATAAAATAGTGTCTTGTGTTTGAAGTTTTGTGTTTCTAATCTAAGTGCATGATATGTTTTGAAGTAATGTCTACACAGACTGAAGGTGAAAACGATGAAAGTAAGTGGATAGCGTCTAAATTGAATTATAAACGCCAATTGATTCTCGTGTAAAGTAAAGGCAGTGTGTCAAGGAGTTCGCCTTAATGGATTCCTCGAAGTGTAGACCGTAGAACTGCGCAGTTAGTTTGAACTGCGACTGGCTAACCGTACATTTCACTTAGTACGATCAGTCGCTTTTGTACTTGGTACATTTTTTAACATACTTTCTCAATAACTTCTTTTTTTAACTTACCATCAAGTATATACCGGCTCTACTTTTACTTTATCATAAAGTATTATATTTACTTACTTTCTGAATAATAATTACCAATGCAAAATAAGAAATAAAAAAAATATTCGAATCAGATCGTAATTCAAACTGAACAATACAGCGAATGGTTGATATTATAGTTTTCAAATTACATAACCTATGATGCTCCATTCCATTCAATTTGATGTCCAATTGATTATAAAACAAAATCTATAGTTAATTAAACGATATGTTGATGAAAAGTGCGTTTGCGGTGGCATAAATGGCGAGCTATTGCACCTCCCACGCGCTATGGTCGGCAGTTAGTCGCATTCCTGGCATAGTTCGGCGCGGGTTGACGGCATCCGAGCCGGTTCACAACGGCCTGGCGCGGTGACGTAGTGCGGCGTCTTCGAGCGACGGCCTCCACTTTACGTTGCACAACGATTCACAACACGCTGTTTTCTGCATTAGATTATTAGTACAGACTCTTAACTTTTTTTTATGCGCACAATGTAGTAACTTATTAGCGTTATTATATTTGATACAGTACTTAGTTTTAAAACAAAAAATGTATATATCTATACAGTCACCCACAAAAAAAAACAAATCTCAAATTCGAAGAAACTAAAGTTTTCAGCGTCTTCAAATACTTCCACTGAAAAAGAGAGGAAAATGAAACTGCATTTGCAGTCGCATGTATACTGGACTCTCCTGAATTGCGCAGTTATTTAAACAACACGTCTGACCGCTAGTGTTAAGTATCGTTTGTGCTTCTACCCGTGTCGATTTTCTACGTCGTGTCCGATCTGCACATGTGTCTATATTTAGACATGCCAAGAACACAATATTACCAATAATATCGATCAAATAAAAAGCATTATATTTATTTTGTTACTCATTCATGCAACGTTCATATCAAGATGTCGATTTATTCAGCGTAACGCAAATATTTTGCATTATTTTGATATCAAATTGTCTATACAGTATCCTGTTACTTCTACTAATTCGCTAAGAAAGAACCTTTTAACATTTATGGAACTCAAATTATATCTCTAGTGTTTATAACTAGAGCGTAAATGTACTCTTTGTCTGCACAGATACTTATTAACTATGCAACCCGAGTACATTGACATTAATCTAATACATTGCTAATGAATTAATCTGAAATAACGAGTCTGTTACTACGGGGAAATGTGTTCATTTGGAATGTTTGTTTTTGATGTGAATTTGTATGATTTTTTGGTCCCTTATAAGAAAAATATGCCTTAACACCTCTTACTATTCGTTGCTACACTTTTAATATGCCAACTTCTTTATTATGCAATCGGTTTGAAACACCGAGGTCATGGTTTTGAAAATATTTTTATTCGCCTGTGTCAAGGGCCATGCAATTCGGACTGTATGTCAAGTGCACTAGAGGTGATAGTGCATTGCAAGGATTTAAATTGCGTATAATATACAACTACGCAGTAAGTTCTCCATACAGTCACATGCGAGCGTATGATTGTGTGCATTGATGATAGTGTTTAGCTGAATCGCATCACGCGTGTGGTCTGATGCGAACTGCATGTTGTGTGTGGAAAATAGTTATTGCTTTTTTGTTATAATTGCATACTTAACTATGTTTGTTTAATGGAATTAAACAAAGTCTTAAATGTTCGGTCATTCACTCCTTTTACAATTATAATAGAGTAGTGTATTTTTGTCTTGTGCATGCTTGTAAGTAAACTGAAGCAGAGTCGCAGACTCAGCACAAACGAATGGTTTGTTTTTATTATTGAAAGTAATGCGCAACATTTAAGGTCCCGCTCCATTCATAGGTAACCACGTATTATCTGATCAATGACGTTGGATAAATGTGTACGTAACATGAGAGCTCTGAAATAATAATATTTTTATATGTAATGGCTATAACTTATAGCTTGGAATTCTAACAAACAAAAGCGTCTTGTAAATGTGAATAGGATAGTTTATACTGATGGATAAATTGTAGCTCAAAAAACTTTTAAACTTAACTCAAAATGTAAACATACGTATTTAATTACGGAGTACTTCAAATTTTCGATAAATTTAAGGGAGGTCATCACAATAAAGCTAGATTAGCTTATTATCAAATCAGAATCGATGATTTAACAAAAAAATAAGCTCATCATGATAAGATTAAAATCTTACCTGCTCTATGGATAATTAACAAAGTTAATTAAGTTTAAGTAATAAAAAAATATTAATTAAAATTTTCATTCAAAGAGGACGTTTAAAAAGAAATATAAAATTGAAGGATATTAATTCTACCATCATCATACCTACCATTTTCGGCAATCGGTAAAGAAGTTCCCATATTATATCTACATTATATGTATAATTACCTTCACATGGTAAAAAGATGGTTGACCTACCTAAATGTATTTATCCCGAGGACTTCCATGCCTCGTAAGTCAAGTAATGCCTAGCCTTCAAGTGCCGTACGTACACCTCTAAACAATTAGTCGTTAGCAATGGACAGAAGCGATTTTGGCGATATAATTCAGACATCCAACAAATCGTAATACCCCAGCGTGGTTTATTGTGCAAACCTCCTCTTCGCCCTAGGATTACCTATGGCCCTGCAATTAGAACATCAAAAAGGATTTCAGTTTTGATGCTTAATTGGAAATCAGGCCATGCAGACTAGGACAATGTAGGACCGGGGAATGCTCCCAAGGTTATATCTACGATAAGCCTTGTTATCGTTATCATCAGTAACTTATCATAGCAACTCCCCTATAGTATAACTAGCTGACCCGGCAAACGTTGTTTTGCCATATAAATAAAAAAAAATAGATGTTGGTCGATTCTCATAGATACCGGATAAGCACAAAAAATTTCATCAAAATCGGTCAAGCCGTTTCGGAGGAGTATGGCAACGAAAACTGTGACACGAGAATTTTATATATTAGATATTTTACCGTCTGAGCCTAGAATTGTATAAAAATTATGGCCAAAAAGTAATTAGGTGTCTTTAAAATTTAATTTTGCCTTTGCATGTGAAGAGAAATTGAAGTAAGTACTCAGTAATTTAAATGAAAACATAAATTAAACTGGTATATTGTTTTCTGGTATTGTTTTTTTCTCTCCGTAGGTTGACGCAATTATTGGTGTAATATATCTTAATTATTATAATAACTTAACATAATATCATACCAAATCATAAAAGTAAATAATAGTCTAATGCACGTTCTGATCGCGCCTTCAGGTGTTGTTCTATTGTAGTTTATAATTTTTCATTTAAAATAGTACTTAGTGTCGTCAAAACCCTTGATTAAGTAACAACTATTCATATTCAAATAATTATGAGTATACAAAATCAGATTTAAATATCAAAGACATGAAAATGTACACGATTATAACTACCTTTTGATTTATTGGATTGAGATAAACAATTATGCTATACTCTTCAAGTTTTTGAATGAAAATCAAACTCTATAGCAGTTGCCGGTTGTAAAAGATAAATTCCGCTGGCAAAAGATTGAACTGAATCGCAACCGGTACTGGAAAGTATGAGTCAAAGAGTTGTCAGTGTTACCTGTTGATACTTTATTAAACGCCCACAAATATTTAAAGAGAAAGCAACGTTCAAAACAATGTATATCGAGCTGCAAACTTTCATTCGTCAGCAAATTGCGTTTAAAAGGATTTGGAGTCCCAAAACATGGGTGTTTTATTATGAAGTGTCGCTTTGTGCCAGACGGTATATAAATAAGTCTGAATTAACTTGTCTGCGACCTCGAAAGTGTACGCTGCTGAGTTCATGCCGACACCTTGGTCGAAGTCGACGTGTTGTAAATGCTAAGGTAATAACGGTGAAACTTTAATAACATCGTACCTTATTCTTATTTTGTTTTTTTTTTTCGAAATCCAATGTTTTTTTTTTTAAATGTGGATAAATTATTTTCAAGTCTTCTTTATCTGTGACGTAGTAGTATGTAGTATAATTCAAGGTCGCCCGTACATGCATGTGGACAGCCAAGTGACCTTAGGGTAGGCCTTTGTTCACCAGTGGTTGATTCCTAGCTGATTATGATGGTCAAAAGAAGTGACACCTAAAACGCTATCTTCCTAACACATGACTTAAATAATAACTTAAAGAAATGACAAAAATAACTTTACTTATGGAAAACGTGGTCTGCATATACCTACTTAACCAAATTCATCCAACTAACCTTAAATTACTTAATTGAGATCTACAACTTCTTAAGTTACGTTTGGTCTATCAACTAAATATCAAAAACCAGTATCAATTGGTACTTTATCGGGCATTTCGGCCTCTGGAATTGACTGTTAAACAGTGAACACCATAAAAGTACACTGCCGAGTCTAATGACTAAGAATGAGTCATTATCAAGCAACACCCAAAACACGAGTTATTTGGAAACACGTGGGCCAGGATAGTGATTGTTCTCATGGGAACTTAACTTTTAGCCTTTGATACCTACTTGTGAGTCTTGTTGAATAAATACGGATTGTCTTTTACGTACGTATTTTTACCATTCTTTGTTCATAATATGCGGATTGTATATTTCGTGTTTCTGTGGAAGGAGATCAATATAACCGTCGATTACTAAAGTTGTATCTCCGATTTGAAAAAAGAAACTTTATTTTATATTATATTTACCTAAACGTTCACCGGGAAGTCGATCAGCCATTCTGATATTTATCAAAGAAGAAGTATTCTATTACAAAATAATGTTTCCAAATCTTAAGTGAATTATTGAATAGGCATAACCCATGTCTTAAGAGTTTTAATATCAAGTAGCAAAAGAAAACAAATCAAACTTGATATGTATCCAAGATCAATTCTGTTGTATGATGAATTAAATCTTTTTCTTACCCTTAATACTATAGTTACTTATGCATGTCCACATTAATCTTTACAACACTTCTTAATAGAGCCTATGTTGCCGTATTTAGAAAAGCTAACTCATGTTTTCGCGTCTTACATTATTTTTTATGCTTTTAAAAAGACTTGTGGCAAAACCTGATGAACACTGTAGCTTGTACTTTAACATACAGTAGCCGGAAGCTACGGCTTTAAGTGACCTTAAGCACGGAGGTTGTCGATATATTTTAATGTTGGTGGTCACCTATCATAGAAGTGTTAATATTACCGTGTGGAGATAGTTTGATATGCTCGATGTCTATTTTATATTATAAACTATTAATCACTGACCTAGTAGAAATACTCATAAACGTCAATTGTTGCAGTGGGTGTGGTGGGCGGCGGCATGCCAGAGGCCACCGGAGGCGAGAGGCGGCATGTGCCTCTGTACGGAAGGCTGGTTGCTGAAGAGCAGCTGGCCTCCATGAACGCCCCTTCGGACATACAGGTGAGCGCTAAAATGCGCGTCCCCCGAGCTTTCTCCGGCTACTCTGTCCCCATTCAGGTAATTCTACACGAGGCAGCGTCTCTGGGATTTTGGTAAACGTAACCATGTTTGAGGGCTTGAAAATAAAACGAAAGCAGCACTGCATGTGGAGGGTTTGTTTGTTACTAACACTTTGTAAATGTAATACGAAACTTGTTAATAATTCTTGGTTTAAGGGACAGCATTTTCAACGCTTCAGTAAAAATGTATTCTTCACCCCTAACTACGTTGTGTATTTATGTATTGTTCCGTTAAAGACCCTATTAGTAGAACAGGATAGTGGAGTAAATTAATTATCCCTCTAATTGCCACTAATTACGCCAGCACTGTTACCTGACACTGAAAGACGAACAGTGCTTATTAAACATTGTTTTGATGTAGCGCTATCTTGAATTAAAAAAATAATAATAAAACAAAGAACACTTTGTTCGTTGTTTTAAAAAAGGTATTCAGAATACAGATTAAAAGTGATATGTTTAGTGTTGAAAACGGACAGCGGGCGATCAATAGACGCCCCTCGTCTAGACTAGGTTAATTAATAAATGTGTCCGGTTTGCGTTGCTACGCCAAATTTTTTGTCTATTTTTCTGTCGTCCAGTAATGCTTCTGAAAACTATGCATATATTGCAATATATGATACATGAAACTGGTGTTGTTAAACTGGACAAAAAGCTGCCTCGTGAATCGTGATTCCTGCCCTATTAACCGCTTGTATTCCTATACCTTGTGCTTAATTGCTAAAGCTAACTAAAGTTTTTTATTTAAGGAACATTATTTAAGGTTGTTTTTTTGATCGTACAGGCCATGCAAGCTCGGATACCACACCACTTTCGGGACCCTTCAACAGCACCTCTAAGAAAACTTAGCGTCGATCTTATCAAAACCTATAAACACATTAACGAGGTAAGTCGCATACGATTGAATACGCAACTTATTACATTATGTCATATTAACATTTGAAATCTTAACTTGAAATTTGATAATAGCATATTCCGTTATTTTCTTATTGCATCAACTATATTTTGGGATCAAATCATGATTGTCCAGCTCTGGTTAGAAGGTAGGTAGTCTGTCAAAATCTGTTCATTCGTCTCAAAATTTTCCTAATTTATGATATTAATAAATAAGAAAATATCACTAGGATCATCATTCAAGCCTTATTTTACACCTAGTAAAATAATCTACCTGGAATATGTGCTATTATTATATGGACTGTGTCATTGTTAAGAAAGCACTGCAAGGGAAATAAAATGATCGTCAAAATGCAGGCTTCATTCAGATTGAAGCCTACAATCCTATATCGGCAAACGATAAAAAATTGTATAACTTTGTCGGCATTGAACGACTTTTTACTGTTTTAATTTAATTAATAAATAAAATAGCTTCTGATGAGATAGATATACATGTGTTCAAAACAAAAATTCTTTTAATAAACAAGGATTAAGATAATACCACAAAGGAAGGTTGAGTTTATTCTCGCTTCCATCTTAACGGCCGATTGGTCGATTAATTCGGCGCCATCTGTTGTTAAATGAGTTACGGGGTGCCATGTGGCCCTTCGTCCCTCGACCCGATTAACGTGAACACTGTAGTAATTATTGTTTGCGTATCGTTATAGGAAATTGCTCATCTCCTTTTATGCGCGTTTAACATTTCTTCTTTGTGTTATTTTTATAAACGCATCGCTGTGAGCGCAGATTTGGAGTATGGGAAAAGATTTTGCAAGAAGCGCTAACATAACACCCAGAATATAATTTGTAAAAAGCCGCTCCTTTTTGATTGGGACCTGCCCTGCACTAATAGATTTTATTCTGTGTGTCTGTTAAATAGGTCATCATCCTATTATGTTTGTTATCTGCGAATATTCTTGGAAAAGGGGTGGATATAATTGTTTGACTGAGAGATCTGTTAAATGTGTAGGCGATATGTGTAACAAAGCGTGGGAGTAAAAACAAGATAGTACGAAAATATGCGAGCGACCAATTTGAAAAAATCGATTCAATATCCCATTCATTGAAAAGGTTACACACCCACGTCTTTATTTACCTACGCAGATATAAAGTAACCCGGTTTCGAAATCATTTTCGAGCAATTAAATGTTTTCAACATGTTTTCACTGGCTTAATTAATTCCTCTCGGATACTTAATGTTGCGTGTGTTCTGTAGAGGATAAAAAACTTTGTAAAAAGGTAAAAGTTTATGGAACATTTTGTCCCTGTCAATGGAAGTGATCAAAAGTGGATGGCGACTTTGGAAGTTTGTTTAAACTGCACATACCTACAGATTTATAAAGCCTCTTTATTAGTTTTCAGAGGATTTGAGACTGTAAAACATATATCGATAGCATAGATTTATAAAAATAACAGGCATTGTTAGTCGCTATGTACTACGACTAATTTTAAATTTAGTAGCAGGAAAATCTGAAGCTTTATAAAAACATCCTTATTTATATTAACTGTACTGAGCAGTACTATTTATATTTTGAACTCAATCAAAATATCTTAACGCCTGCTATTTGAAAATCTTCTTTTATTTTTGGCACATGATTATTTTAAAGCTTTTCTTCCATTTCCTTGAAATCAACAAGAAAGTGACCTATCTAAAATGTTTTGTTGCGTGGGCGTTAAGCTTTGTCAATATCTGGCGCACATGTAGTTTTTGTTCAACGAATTTTCGTCGCAATTTATGAGTGTAGAAGCACGTCACAAAGACCCCCTAAAATTGTAAATATCATCTTCCTTGCAGGTATGCTTTGTTGAAAGTTTTCTTTGTGAATCATGTAAACTGTGTTTTTACATAATAGAGACACGTATAGGTATAACCGCTCGAATTCTATTTTTAAACTCGATATTAATAGAAACTGAAATCTATTTACGTTCGTAACGTTCGTTGCCCTATTTGGTGTTATGTTTACATGGCGTCTTGCCAGGATACACCGGTGACGCGGACGGTGTTCCTTCTAAACGTTATTTATTATCAATTCGAATAAAGTTTTCCACGAGATGCGAGTTACTGGAGTGGAAATAAATCTTTTTAGCTTTGGTAACACTCGGTTTGCATCAGAGTATCGAGTGATATGATTGTATGAATAAGTAGCTCGAAGTAACCACATTGTGGTTCAACTCGGAGCCGTTGGTTTCAAATGGCCTGGTTCGGGTTGCGTCATGGCGTTTTGATATTGTCAAGACAGTTGAAGGGAAAATCCTATGCATGGTTTACTTATATTGTAAAAAAAAAACTGCTTGATCTCATGAGTACAATGAAATGAAAAGTATATTAAGTAAAGGGAGTGCTATATATATATATATATATATAGGTTTATAAAAAGAGAGCAACGAATACGTGAGTATAGTTGTTTATTTTTTCCTTATAGTCCTTAATCGAGGTAAATGTTTCATTACCAAAACGTTGTTTTCTATTATTAATTACACTTTCTTTCGTTGGCGTGCGCATAAGTATGTTTTTATTGCGATTCAATCAATGCAATCCTCGTATCATATTCACACATTATGCGGTGTTTCGAAGATTAACTGTTTTTGTTAAGATAAATACAGACGTGCTTATAAAAGTCAAAATGTTGTGGTGTATTACAAAACAGAAATGCACGTAGTTAGTTTTGCGCTAAGTATGTGCTAAAATGCAACATGCAGAAGTGAATAGCGCTCAGTTGACGAATGTCGCAACTGCCTAGCCGATGCCAGCGAATTCAAGTCAAGGATAGGTCAAAGATCGAAATTGCACTGCCAGTATTTTTCTGTATAACCTAGATTGACTGTGATTTGATTCTATTTATAGACAATCGTTCTGATTGATTGCTTTCAATTTAGCCTTTGAAACGGCTTCTTTGTAATATTATTCATAATTGCTTTGTAATATTATTCGGATTTCAATCTAAAATGTGACACTTGCTAAAGATTTCATGATTGCTTTATTTACTTTGACTCGTCTTTGTTTGCTCATTATAATTTTAATCGTTCATTTAGATGAATAGATCTCGACGGCATGACTCGCTTTCTCTGCATCATGAACACCGTACAACGGTCTTTACTTGTTTTTAATGGGATGTGCGGGATAATTGAATATTAATTTGCGCTAACTGTACTGTCGTGTGTATACGATACGAATGGCGGAGCGTCAGCTGTTCGAAGTATCCGTAATTAATTCAGATTTCGCCCATTAATCGATGGCTTCACGAGATCTTTTTGTTGGACGTTGAAGAATCTCCGTACTTTTTTTTGGACAAAATATTTCTCAGGGCAAGTTACATACGTACATAACCTCACGCATTTCTCCCCTTGGGGTAGGCAGAGACAAGGGAACACCAATTGCTTCGATCCAGACATACCTCTTTCGCTTCCTCCACGTTCATTAATCTTTTCATACATGATCGCCGGTTACGGGTACTTTTAACTATGCCCTTTTTAAGAACGTCGCCAATTTAATCGGCGTACGTTCGCCTAGGGCGGCCCCTTCCAACAGAACCATCCATTCTTGCTCTGTACACCTCTTTCATAAATCTACTTTCACTTAAGCAAGTTAATAAGGCATTTTGTTGTATGTAAAACCATCTTAAAGCCCCAAAACAGTTATTCATTTAGACGCTGCGTTTAATATAAATCAACAAAATTATCGATTCAAAATAATAAGATATATCGAATTCGTAAAGCATAATAACGTGACTCATATCTCTAAGCATCATTTTCTCTAGATTGAAGCATGAACGTAATGTAGATGTACTTACTTAACTTACGGTGTAACTCCCGTAATTTTAAATCCATTGCAAGCTCAATACGTTGATATTGTTTTGTCTGCTACTGAAACCGCGTAATGTACCGTCCGTACATTAAATATTTGACGTATTATTTACCGTGTACAAAGTAAGTCAGAAGTGAGCCAAGGTGAATGTTGCACGTCACGCCCTGGTTTGTTACCACCCGGATCGCAGGCGCCGGCCAGCTGAGATTGTCTGGCTCTAATTATGCCTACGTCCACAGTTTCTATGGTTGCCTGGTATTTGTAGTAACAATGCTCATGTACTTTTACAATGCACAGACAAACAAATATGAAATTAATTTGTAATCGATACATGTATTTGTGGGAAATATTGTACATAATGGAATGCTTTATAGAATTAAGGTGAATTTTCAAAACCGTTGTTACTATGCAATCAATTGTATTAGGGAATGCAATCTCGTTCTTGCGAGATCTCGATCTCGCGAGATCTCGGCCCTTTTCTGCGAGATTAATCTCGGCCTAAAAATGGGCGAGATCTCGCGAGATTAGCGAGATTGAACTCGAGCATGAAAACGTGAAGAAGGAAATGAATGTATACGAGTCCGGGGGGTCTAAAGGAGAACTTATGCAGTTCGCTGATAACTGCCTCACAACTATAGTACCAACAAGTGTGGAATCTGAAAGAGCATTCTCAGCGGCTGGCTATCTTGCCTGCAAAATAAGGTGTAGGTTAGGTGACGATACCTTAAATACGTTGTGCTTTCTAAGAAGCTACTTCCAAAACAGTTTGTAAATAATTGTATGGCGAGATGTTGCTAATGTTCCTAATTTGATTGTTTTTATTTGGTTTTCACTTTATATTCTATTTCTCTTTTTAGTTTGGCGAAACGAGCCTTTGATTTGATTGATCTCAACTCAAATTCTATTATTTTTGTTAATTAATCTTTTTGACTTCGTAAAAATAAATGTTGATTTCCAAATATCTATGGTTCTTTTTCTTTCAATATCCCGGGATTTATTTATTTGTTTACATGTATTTTATTAGTGAAATTTTTTGCAAAAATTGATACTCTTAACTACCAATCTCGCGAGATCTCGAAATTGTCGAGATCTCGCGAGATTGATTTTCATAATCTCGCGAGATCTCGTCCGATCCTCAATCTCGCGAGATTGCATTCCCTAATTGTATTGCAATCGTAACGAAATTTATTACATTCCAAATATCATTGTGAACACGAAAATTCTTAATGTTTTATAGAAACTTTTTCCTCTACTGTTCTAATTCTTTGTTTCGTGATACTATACGGTTGCGTGTATAAAGAACTTCGATCAGAGAGCAGTTTGTGACCAAATGGCTATTAGTTACCGTAGAGTATGCCGAACGGTCTAATAGAATGACAAGGGGTGGTATCGAAAGATTTTATTAGCGGTAATTTACTTGGTCTTTTATTTCCGTTATTGTACTTCAAAGTTTCAAACACAGTTTTCCGAGTTAGGGAAATTATAATAGTTATTAATAGTTTTAGTTGATTCGATTAAAAACACGTTTCAGAACTCTCTTAGCTCTGATTTCCTTTTGAGCCTAACAAATCTCGGCTCTGACTGAAGAAAAATTGAAGGCGGAACTTGTTTTAACGCGGAAGCCGAGTTCAACTCGAATTGATCGCGTTTTATTATACGCTGAAATTGGGGCTAAGAAGGAATCCGCACTATAAATACAATCTAAACTAAGATTAAAATTTTTAACTCAACTTAAACTGTAGTTTACCCTTTTTATGTACACTTTGGATTCAAACAAGTAACAAATCAAATAAGCTTGCATGGCTTTATTTCCTAGAAATCACGCGCAAAAAATTCATGGAAAACGACAACTGTTATTTTTTACGTAAACAAGCTGAAACTTTGGGTCCCTGAACGGTATAAGTAATCGGTGCCAAGGTGTTTCTCCACTAATTGCGTGGTAAAATTCACTTGACATCAGTCAACCTTCGCGACGCGACCGACTTATCTAGGCCTCTGTGTACAAACAAACACAACTCTGGCGGGGATCTATTTATAAACTGGTCAATTTATGATTTACCCGGCTATTGAAAGACATTTTCTTCTGACGGTCTTCGCAGCCTTGTGTATTATAGGTTAACACACCAATTGTAAGCATTGTTCTTTTATTTTGAAGCCATATAAATGGGCTTTCAGGATCTTTCATAATAGGTACATGACATATTTTTTTTGGGTTTGTTTCATTGTCAAAATAAGCTTATCTTACTTTAAAGTCTTTTGAAAAAGCTTGTGTTATTCAGCCGTATTTAGCATATTATTTATAAGAAAGCAAGTAGGTATTTAATACGGAAATAGCAGATTTTGATAAAAAATATTAAAAATTTATTTACATAGGTACTTATTCTGATTACCACATAAAATAGTATGAAAGTTTGCTATAGTAAAAATCTCTTATATAATTATTTATAAACCATAAAATGTTATCATAGTACCTATAGGTGTTTACATGAAATGTGTGTCAAGCTACTGATAATAATATGGCTCAAGGAGACAGTAACTTAATGATTTTCAATTAAATTTACGATCAAGAAAAAGTGTATTTATATCCAATTATAATGATAGGGCGAATGATTTCTTATTATATAGAAAGATGAAAATACAATATTACACAACATTAAGTAATTTTCGATTGTAGTCTCTTCTAGTTTTGATATTTTTTTCGTTTATTCCGTAATAAATACAAATATTGAGTAATGTGTTCTTATTATTACTCACATTTTAATTCATAACTTTGCTTAAGAAATACGTAACTGGGCCATTCCTACCTTTGCGTCGCTATAAATCTGCAAACATAGTTATATTTCATTCTTGTTTACAGTCAACACAACTACAAAAGAGAAAATATCGATTAATAAACGAGACGCATGAAAACTTACTTACTTAATACTTTTAAACTTAATACTTTTTCTCGATACACTCAAATCCCTAGAATTATTGGCCTGATGTGACAGGTGAAAACGGTAATAACTACGTATCGACTTCAACCGGCGATATCTGAATAATAAAACAAGCTTATTTCCGTTTGTTAGCTCTTTTGCTGGGTGGACTCGTTCAATTTGAGAATTTACTATTTATTGCACTATTCTTGTAGAAAAATTGGTGAAGTGCGTGTCAGATTTGCAATTTGAGACTCCGCATAGAAACCTGCAAATTATTGGTGATTTTATGTTTTCATTTTAGTACCATTAACCCTTGACCAGTTTTTGGTAATTAATGTTCGTTTTTTTACTTATTAGGTAAGTTTTTAGGATATTAAGTAATAGAAATCTATTATTTTACCCAGAACACCACAAATTTATGCTATTTAAAGTTAGAAGTAAATAGTATAAAACGAATATACATTACCAGTTACGAAGGTATATTTAAAAATAATCTGACAAAAGAGGAATTTTATTCATAATCTTGAGAATTTAGAAAAATATTCCATGAAAGTACTTACTTAAATCAAACCAATCTGCTGCTAAAAGCACTTAAACGAAGTTTTCTTTTATTTTCATCGTGATTATTTCTTTACTGAAAAAGAGAATAGAAATGTAAAAAGATGTAGCATGTTTAGATAGTAAAAACCCATTAAATATAGTGTAACTGGGATCCAACAATCTCCTTAGCAGCCTAATTGGATTAAGTCAAGTGCGATTGGTGGACGTACCCCACCACAGGTCGCAGTCTCCGGCTTACAATTTGCTTTGAGGTAATGTTAATGTTGTTAGGATATGAGAAAAGAAAATCTCCTTATCGGATATCAAAATAAAATGCTAATTATCAGTTGCTAGATAAAATAATTTCTGGACAACTGCATTATTATTTACATTTACATTATTTTTATTAGACAAAGAAAGGATGTTTTAGTATTGCTTGTAATTAATAAACTAAAGAACTACGACAGTATTCTTAGTAGTTTCAGGTGACCGAATTTACACGGCTGAGACCGCGCCTAATGGAGCGTACACATTGCTTGTAATGGAACCTGTAATGTAATCTGCAAAAAAAGTTCCCATGATTTGTACGCCTCTCGAGCGCGAACTGAGCCGCAGTAGAGCGCGCTCGTGGCCTGCTCTAAGCTATCCGTACATTTTCTGTTTTTTGAATAACATCAAAAAATGCTCGATGCTCAATGTGGACGGGCGTTCGCGCACCCGTTCACATTGCGCGAGCACCGGTCGCGAACAGGAATTGCGCCTGTGTGCGTGAGACTTGCACCTGTGTAGTGACGCTCGAAGCGCGCTCTACGCTATCCGTGAATTGTCGGTTTTTTGGACAACATCAAAGGGACGCGGATTGCAATTCATATTGAATAATTTTTTATTGTTTTGCATTTCATAAATATTGGATAATTACGAGAGCAACTTCAAAGTGTGATATTTTGTTTGTTAAGTTATCTTAATGATTATGATGTCAAATGAAAGCTCTAGGCATAAAACCAATTTATCCATTTGAATGATGTTAATCAGTTTAATCGTTTAGGAGATAAATTAGAATTAATTTTTATGGTAAAGATGTAAACAAACCAGAACTTGTAAAGTTTTTGTTTTATCAACTGTAAGCAATTCTCTGCCTTTTCTCCTTTTATAAAATGTGGTGCGCCGCAACCAACGTCTAGGTCTTCAGCATTTTTTTTATGAATTGATGATTTATCATTATATCTTGATGTATTTAAAAAACCGACTTCAATAACATTTTTAAATCCTCGTGTAAACTTTAGCTGTGGTGAAACTTCATATATGTAGGGTAACTAGTAGATCACTTTCCAAATGCGAGGACGTGATAGTTCAATATCATACTTACACCACAGTACAGATATATACAGTAATTCAACTCGGCCGCATCATTGAAATAAATGCCTACATTAGCGCCGCGGTCCGTTCACATGTGATAGGGCTGCCCGCCTTCAGCGTTTAAATTACATTTGCCTACTTTGTGTTTACTTCCATTTAATTTTATGACTGCAAATATACTTTTTTTATATAAACAAATAAAAAACTTTGTAAATTGAATAGGAAGTGTTCAACAAAAATACGTTTTGTGTCAAAAATCATGTTTAAGTTTGAATAACAAATTGGTCTTATAAATTAGCGACCGAAAAATACTTGCGCCTCGACTGAGACGCACGAAAAGATGTATTGTTACATTTTAAAGTATAAAAAATCCGCATATTAATGTAAAGCTCAATCAACAATTGTTTCGGAAATTTGAGATACCTAGTAGAAATTTCGAGAAGCCAATGTTGTATGAACCTATATTTTTAGTTATAATGTGGTAGCTGTAAAGCTGTAAACTGAGTTCTTTTTAATATTGTTTGATATATCTAGAATATTCTTGTTAAATCTTATGGCCGACGCGGTAAAATCTTATTACCTACGTTGTTCTTGGAATAATTACCGATGTAGATAGATGGTTATATGTCTTATTTTGATTGAAGGTATGTAGGTACCTACTTGATATTGTTTTATCGTGTCGAGTTGTTATGCAGGTTATTACGATAGAAAGGTATTGTGATTATTTCATATTTATAATATTCCAATAGTGTATCTCTAAATAAATGTGAGAGTTAACCTTTATACCTACCTATTGAGAGAAAATGAATAAGTAGGTATCTTGTTTTACGTTTGCATTTAAATTTGATTGAATTGTTTCATTTGACAAGAATTATGATTTGTTATAAATCTGTATTTCGAATATGTTTGTTATTAAGTAATAGAAATTCATCTATTAGCGCAAACTTTAGGTGTTAAGTACTTAGAAGTTTATGTTCTTTGTGTTTTTTTTTTAGAAATTTGCGTATATTTGGACTAGGTACTAGGTTTTTTGTAAGTAAAACACCCGCGCGAAAGTCCCCGCAACAACTTCAGAGGGCAATGTTTGGCGCGATCTCTACCTACTAACTGGTCTTTGCAATCCATGTCTCGTGTGATCTATTAATTTTCTGAAGTCTGGCGGACAGAAAAAAACGCGTGTCGACGGACCGTGCTCGCGACGAAATACGGAAACATTTTGTCTCAGGATGCTCGCAGTGTATGTTCAGTTCGTGCGAAATACACGTACAAATACACCGAGCGCAGCATCGAGCGCTGGTTATTACATTACAGGTTCGATTACAAGCAATGTGTACGCACCATAACAGCTTATAATAAACAGTACCTCACATATCTAACAGAAACAGGGATTAAATTACTATATTAGTTTCCCACTCTATTAGACAACTTTACTGTTAAATAAATCCACGCGAAGCCTCTTTTACTCTATTACAGTCACGTGCAATAAAATGTATACACTTAGCAATTTATTCGGTTGTAATACGGTTCAAAGTTCAATGAAAATTTATACATGTTATTAGTCGTGACTGTACCATACAGTCTGCGGTGCTTGCAGTGTCCACTCGTTAACTTAGCCACTAATATGATTGTTATCTCAGCTTTTCCCTCGTAATAAATTAAGTCTATTATTAGTGTTGTAAAAGGAATAGAACGGAAAAGTCTTCCTTTTTTAGGACTAGTACAGTTCGCGTTAATCTCTTATTTCGTTGTCGGATAAGTTAGACTGAGAGTGTAGTAAATGTTTTTTTTTTGTATTAGAAATGCAACAGTAGTGGATGCTTTGGATTGTTTTGATATGTTTCAGCATTTGCTTGTGGAAGAAATTATATTTTTTTACAAGTTCTGCACTTTTTAAGATAGAGGTTTCTAAAAATTTCCTAAAAATAAACCAGTTGGAAGTACAGACATAAATAAAGCCTTATAAGGAGTAACATATTCGCGATCAGATGATTAAAAATTGGTGAACAATAATTGTCAATAATTGATCTCCTTGACTGGTTTGAGTCGACTGGCCAGTATGTTTAAAAATGAAATTGACAAAGATGTCCAAATAAAAATTCGGTAACACGCTCACACACAACTCAATCTCACTCAACATTTAAAATAATGATGCTGTAAATCTACATTTGCCTAACGATTGCTTCTAACCGGTGTGTGATAATGTCGGAAACGCGAATCACTCGGGTTCGACGTACGGTCTACGCATCAAGACGGCTGTCACCTTACCACGGGTCAACGGAGTCACCTTGCCTCCGAAACCAGATACAGCTTATCATATGCAAATAATACCGAAAGTGTTGCTTCATGAATGAACGCATAAGTTTATCGTATTTTTTAACTAAGAAATTGTTTTATGTGAATGACATTAATTGTATTTTCAACCAACTTTAAAAAAAGGAGGAGGTTCTCAATTCGTCTGTATGTTTTTTTTTATGTTTGTTACCTCATAACTTTTGACAGAATGAACCGATTTTGATGATTCGATTGAGTAGGTACTTCATGAAAAATTTCATTTTTTTTTTCAATTATGTATGAATTCGGAGATAGTTTACCTTGACGACCTTATACTTCAGCCAAAGTTTTGACGTGAAGTAGGTTTTTTAATGCTCTGCATTGATTATTTATTTGAGCGTACGTCTTTTCGGACTTTTTTTTTGTAGAAAATCTTAGTTTAAGCAGTGTCAGTTTTGCGAATTTGTTATCTTTTTGATATATAAAAATATGGTCACACATCCAGACTTTAAAAGCAAACAGGAAAGATATATTAAGTCTGGCTTGCATTCGTTTTTTCCTCTATATTAGTTAAACAAGTATATAATTTGTAACATCTAACTTGTTTTTATAATCTGTTAATTATAAAGACGTCTTCATAAATCTCATTGAGAAAACAGTTATCTGTAACTTTGTTTATATTCTCTAAGCGGTCTCACCGATTTAATAAAGAGACATTAATTAAAACAAGTGTATACATGGTAATTAAGACTGTTGAATGGACACGATGGTTACAATGTTTGACCTTACTGCATGTGTATCGTGGGACAACTACACTGTCACACGGGCTCATACGGCCGCCGGAAGCGTGTAAAGGTCTGTGTACAATGCGTGGATTTCGGTTACCGTATATTAATAATGGATTATTTTATTAATGAAAGCATCCTTAATAGTTTTGGAAGTGTTATAGAAACCGAAATTTTTTCTTAAGTTTAATAGTACTATTTTCAATTTTCTTTTGCTATTTAAAAGTTAAACATTTTAAAACTATTTAAGCAATTTTTTTTTATTAAGTAGGTACTTGGTTGTCGCCCTTTATTTTGGGAGATAAAAATTCAATTTATCATTAACATTTGTATTTAATTTTTAATATAAATACTCACCTTTTTAAGATCTCACCTTTGCCCAGGCGCACCTCTATTGTTATGTTAAGTTTGAGAAAAATATCTCAATATGTATTTTATTTCACAATTAATACGTTTGTGACGATTTAAAAAGTTTTTTTTTTTTTGATTTTACTTTTTTCATACATAGATCTTATTTCATTATTAAATATCAAGAAATTAAGTAACGCAGAAACAACTGATAGGTGGTTCCTCGAAAGACTACGTAAGGAAAGTCGCTGCGTAAGACCTAGTTAAAAACATTCCGAATGATTTCCGGCGGGTAAATAGCACACGGTGTAAAAATAACTCGTTCTCAAAATAAACGCGGATTATTGCGGCTACTGTCACGGATGGAATTCCCCCGAAACAGAATAAAAGGATGCGATGCTGATTGGAGGAAAATGGCGAAAGATTTTTTTTTTTTTCAACATTGTAACTTTCTGTAAATGTTAGATGTACTTAACATGTAACTTTGGAAAAAAATTACGCCTATATGAAAAATTCAAATTATACAATTATACGTATTTTTATCAAAGTATTTTTGATAATCTACAATAAATGAAAGAAAAATCAAGCATAGTGACCCTTTTTCCTATAAAAATGTTGATTAAGAGAAAAAAATTTACAATTATGAAAAAGAAGATTCTACATTCCAATATTACTAGTGTGGGTACACGCAAATGTACGTTTTTTACATGTTTTTTTTTTTTTTGGAAAAATCTGATAAGTATTGAGCGGTAATATAGGTGAAATAGGATAAGCGTTCGATGAAAATTGCTGTTTTTTATTGAAAAATACAAATGATTTTCAACCCTAGTCGCGAGTCCAATTCAGGCCAGTTTCGTGGCTGCGTGTGAGTCACCTGGTTCGGTGTGGCAATGCCTCGTGTGACTCATTGCTGAGTTCATAGAGTTGTGAAACGTCAATGGTTTCTCGCTGCGAGTACGTCACGTTTGCAATTTTATCACTTTCAGGCGGTTTTTTCTGTAGAACTAGGCGATTTTTGCATTATACGAAGCGGAAGTTGCTATTGTTCTTACTATTTTGGAGGAAAAGTTTTCTATGATGTATGATTATAAATAAGGAATTTTTTTTTCATCGTACACTTTTTTATAAAACTGGCAATTTATGGGGAAACATTTCTTGTCTAGAAATTGGTTAGGCGATTTGAAAAATTTAATTTAATATGAACACAACTGACCTAATGCTGCTTGAATGTTTGCAAAAGTCTACGATTTCGATACAGATTATCTTGACTATGCTGAAAAGCTTCAATATTACCCCATCAAAAAATTATTAGTTCAAAGTTAGGTACTATTATAATATGATACATACATAAGCACAGTATATAACAGATGACAATCGGCGCAGTAAAACCGTCCTTGTCGGCCGAATTGCGCTCGCACCATTATTGTGATGCTCATTTCTCGGTTGTCAGCTGCAATTGAATAATTTCATTTTGACATTGGCCGCAGAGCAATTATCTTGCCTGTGAGCTGTGAGCTCGGAAAATTACCCACTTTTGCGGTTTTTTAAAAGGTGGTCAAGGCTCCTCGAATGTTGGTTTGTTTTTTCAACCTTGGGTTTTGTCGCGGTGTGGTGAGTATGTATCTGCTGAACGATTATTATTGAAGCTTGACAGAGTCTATCAATTGACATTTTTATCTGTCGTATGTCCTTTGAGATTACCTTTTTTATTGAGATCAATAAGTAGGTATATTTTATTGCTTATTTGGGCAAGTTGCCTAAGATTTGCAACAAAATACTTTTTTAAAAGCAGTATTGAAATCCTCATTTGGGCACAAAGATCTTCCCAATATATATTAAACAGACACTTCTTTATAAGATACAACGAAAATTAGCTATTGAAATCTTATGACAAATCGTATTATTAGAATAGTTGTCGTAGCCACGTGAAAGCTTTCAGCTTCACAGGTCCGAGCGGCAACAATCTATGGGCTGTATTTAAATGGCAGCGGTGACGCAACTATGACGTTTCCTAAGTTGCAGATACACAGCATCGATAACCCGCCCACTCTCGTTTTCACCGTGACGCCCGGTGGTGATAAGTAAATTGCCCGTTAGCTGCCTACTGCGCTGTTCGTATATGAACGTGTCTGGTCTAGGGATAGGCGGTAGTTTTGATAGTTGCCTTTATTTATTTAATATTTTATGTACCATCGAACCAACTGAATCATGACCCACGAGAAGCTCATTCTGGCAAATCGTCTAAATGCTAGTAGGTCGAAATTCGCTTGAAGATAGGTTTCCTTGGTGACGAACTTGTTATCATTTCATTATACACTGACATTTAATGAGTACAGAATTCGCACAGTATCAAGTCATAAGCATTATACTCGATAGACCTTACGAGTTTGACAGTTTCAAACGAATTATAAGCAAAATGGGTCATGAATGATTCAGTTTGTTTGTTAGTACACAACAGACAGTTGAATTGACAGCTATGTGCAAAGGCACAGCTTATTTCTAAATGAAATTTCTTCCAGCAAGCCTTACAGATACGCGTTTGCAAGAAAAGAGGATTTTTGCCTTTTATGTGACAATTAAGGTGACTTTGATATTTTATATGAACAATTTTAATCATACTTCATCGATTGTACTTCTATTAATAATACTATGAGTAGATATAATTAAATCTGACCGGACATTTCATATTCGTTTATTTCTATTAAAAATGCCCTCTTGCACGAAAGAAATGCTCACGCACGGCTGGACCTTCTCTAGAAAAAATAAACAAAACAAATTTAATCCTAATAATCATTAGCCATTTCGATTCTTAACACGTACAAACAATACAAGATGGGGCCAGTTTTACGTTTCGGTACAGTTGATTGTCCTATAGCCGGTCGGTAATAGGGCATTATAGTCAATAGGACCATGTTAACAATACCACACGCAGTATCAAAACATCCGGTATTGATATCGAACGTGAAAGCATCGTGTGAAAAAAACATTTATGTAACACACACATGCACTCACACATGCATTGTGTGCCTGTGTGTGCACTGTTAAGTTGCTAGTTTATAATGACTGATGGTTTTATTTTAAGGTTTTTTGAAGCGGTTAAGTTTTTGGTAATGTCTGTGATCAGAACATACTTAATTTAATGTTTGATTTGCTCGAAGTATTGCTGAAATTTAAAATTTTGAACCAAGGACTGTATACCGGTATGAATTTCTGTACAATTTTTTTCTGTATGACGTCATACCGTGAAATTAGGTGTATTTAAAAATAATAATACAGGAATTCATACTGAAATAATTCTTCTACCTTTTTTATTATTGTAGCATAACTGATTTTTTTTTCAGTTAACTGAAATTTTCCGGTATTAATATTAATGTTGATATTAAAATTTTATTTTTAAATAACTGTAGAATGTTCGATAGTTTAGTTGAAGCCTATGAAGCGTAGGTACATATGCTGACCTATACATTTCGGTACAGAAATTAAATAAGTTAAAATATTTCTGTACTTAAAACATCTACAGAAATTAATCCGGTATACATTATTTGGGTAGTGATATAATTAATTTAGATTTTAATAACTTGTACAGTTATTGTGTTTGATGAAGAAGTACCTACACTAATAAGGGCACTGAAATTTTACTAGTACTATTTAAAAATTTTATACCGATATGCAGTCCCTGTTTTGAACCTTCAAAATTAACCAAATTAAATATTATTAGAACTCGGCTACTACTTTTATAACATCGCGTCGTATTTAAAAAGTATTTTTGCAATTGTTTTATTATCAAAAATACCATAGTAAATGTCCAAGAAACTTGTACGAATGCAGTCGAGATTTTTGTTCAGAAAAAAAGCAAATGTTCGTTTGTCATATTGTTAAGTCGTCAAAGCTTGTTAACCTACATGATAGGATTATTTTCATGATATAAAAAAACCTATCCTTACATTATAAAAAAAAACTTGAATATCAAACAAAACAGGATCTATATTGTTTTTTTTTTGTAATCGATTTCAGCATTCCTTAGCTCAAGTTATTCGATACAAAAAAAATGCATTGTTTATTTTTCCAAAAAACTGCCAATAACCCTATTGCTAACACGGAACCTGGCAACCCGCTTACATTCTATTAAAAGTACATCTGAATCTCAAAGTGGTCGCATCGTCTCCATAGCGATTAGAAGATAGCCTGTTACTAAGGCCGGATGGATGTTTGAGTGCGCGCGCGCGCCGCCCGGCCGGTTGCGCAACCGGCCCGATGACGCAACGTCTGCGCCGCCGGAGACCGTTCTGTTTGTTAATGCAAAATAAGTTTGTATAAGGTGTACGGTACAGTCGAGGAATTGGATGCGTTTTTCAGTTACTTTTTCTTTAGTTTAATTAGTTTGACGTTGCAATTTTATGAAAGTTGAGTTTTTATTATACGTTTAACGGAAATTTAAATATCTACTTAATATGCGGTCAAGTTTAGACTATATTTCCGTACCTACTTAATTTTTTATATCTTTAACGTAAAAGCGTATCTACTACTCATCTATGAAATCTTCCCAACGACGTGTGTTATTCTCTCTTAGCTTTTTTTCAAAGTTGGTCTGGCACGCACGCACGCGAAATCAATATCAGCCGCGAGAAACGGTAAGCCAAGTTGTCCCATATACATCAACCGAAGCGGGGCTCTTAACTTGGCTCATTAGCTGCACAAACTTTTTTACGTGCCGCCCGTTCGCATGTCATGCTGCATTTGTGACGTATAATAACGTTTTTTAATATTATATTATATAATTATAATGTATAAAGCGTGGGATCCAGTAAGTACTCCAGGCATTACGTTATCGCACGGGATCGGCAGAAATTAAAACAGGTGTCTGTCTGTAGGCGGTTTGCCTTACTCCCACGTAGATAAATAAACTTATTTACAAGCTAAATAATCGCTTTCAGCGCTCTTGTTATGAGATCTTAATTACTTTCATTAATTTAATTACGCCGGTTCCCAAAACAATGTTTTGGCTTTCCGTCTGTGTCTCTACCAGGCATCGGTTAGGTCCGTGGGTAGGTATGATATAAATGATTACAGCTAGTCGACACGCCCGCGCCGCAACGGTGCACCCAAATCAGGCGATTTGTTGTGTAATATTGTTGTTCTCTTATGCGCGTAAGGTGCAAATTGGTTTGCAACGAATAAGATTGAAAAAAAATAGTTTACAAAGGGACTACCTTTTCGCTTTTTAGTCTTATTTCTTGGTTTAATTATTTTATCTATAGATTTAAGCTCATTCAGTCTTATTTATCACTGATTTTGATGAGATTATAAAAATATGAATATTTTACTCGTATTAAACTTTCAAAGGTATAACAATGTTATCAGATAGCAAAATATGTGGAACGAATAAAAATAAATAAAGTAAGATTTTTAAATATTGATTGGAACAAAATAATCAAAATGTCTTAGTACATTTTGATTCTACCAAAATAAAGCACAGATGGGACTAAAAACATTTCATATGTGATTTAGTTAATTGAAAAGCAAACAACTATTTTATCAATCTTTTTACTTATTTTTAAGAGTTGGAATTTTTTTCTAGACTTGCTTCTGTTCGGTTTAGTGTGCCGTAGCCGCGTATCCTCGACAACATAATGTTACAGACAACGTCGATTGTAACCTCCCCCCTGTGTTTACGAGTCGCAACGCGAAAAGCTATTAACTCGAGAAATAAGTTTGTCAGACCGCCTGCCTGAAGTTACCTTTACTTAACTAACCCTGACATAAAATCTTTCTTGGGCCGTCGAGTTTTGTACCTTGATACGTCACAGGACAGCAACGAAGTGCTCCTGTCAAATCCTAAGTGCGGGTCTTGAAATGGCATGGCTTTTAGATTTCAATTATACATATTTCCTTTTCACTTAAGCTTCTCGACGCGACATAGTGATATATTAATTAAATATGCTTTACGAGTTTTTTTTATCTCCAATCGGAACAGGCGGTTGATTTATGAGACGTAAAAAAAATAAAGGTCGGATAAGATCTCGCATATCACGAAAATGTTTCAAAAGAGTTCCGATGCATTCCGGGAAACTGCAACAATTTGGACCGTAACTCTCTGAATGACTGCTTGATTTTACGCCGTATGCGTTGGGAACATAAAGTCGGGAATTCTTTGTGAGTGTATGCTTGTGCAGGGGCGTTGTCCGTTAGAGAATTCTTACTTACCGCTGACCCAAGTGCTCAACACTGCTCATACTGTATTTTCTTGTTGTTTCACTAGATAAAGCTCTAAATGTTCACTAATACTGGAGTTATGGTTTTGACATGTTACGAATAATAAATATGTATGTTTGATGCTTCTTAAATATACAAGTAAACTAAGTTGTGTTTTTCGCGTAACTTTTTTACATTTGTTTTTTTTTTTTAAATTTTCGCAACGTTATATCAAACTCCATTTTTATATATTCGAAGTCAAGCCGATGGCGCTCTCTGCCTCTTCAGAGTTCTGATTATTCTTTCATTCAGGCTTTTATTCTCAGCGTTTTTCCTCGATTGAAAAGTGCACCAAGATTGCTTTTAAACTTTTAAACGTTCCGCAGACGTTTTCTTTTTATACAGAACCCTATTAACTGCGGAGGCCAATCTGTTCTCTATTGCAAATTAAAATAGACCAATGAATCGTTAATGTCTGCTTGGGGCTTGGTAGATCTTTTTTGATATCTTTATGTTGTATGGTAAGAGGAAAAGGAGCAAACATCTTTGGATTTAGACTGCGATTTATGTATAGTTAATTGTTCTACTTCTGGTATTTTGTGATATTTTTTTACCTTCATTTGTTTTGCTAGGTTTACACTGAGGAGATGTAACTCTACTTGTTTCATTGCAAAATATACATATACAATTACAGCCTTTTTTCAAGGATACACTGTCTTTATCGACTGTCTATTTGCCCTCGATTTTTGTGGCCTATTTTCTGAAACGCTTGCTAGACGGATTTCAAATTTTTGTATTTCTTATTTGATTTACAAATAATGGGCGCATACCTAGATTTAAAAAAGAAGAAAAATAGTAAAAACTACTCAGGTACGTGTCGAGCATGCTCTGGAATACCCACGTTTTACTTTAAATTTTAAGGCCTTCAGGATAAGTTCACCTTCAGGTTAGGTACATTACCAACCCACCAATCGGAAGTAAGAAAATAACTAAACGTTGTCAGTTAACTAATTAATACACCACGTGTAAATCCCGTCCAGAAATGAATGAACCCGTTCTATTTGTATTCAGTTAAAAATTTCACACAACCCTTTGGATAATCCTAAAACGGCTATCGTTTTAGCCTATTTCAAAACGTAAATAAAGATTCGGGCTAAAAATAAAGTTTCATCCCAAGGCGGCAACTCGGTGACAACATACCTACTCTAGTTTGTTTTCATAAACGAATACCGAATCTGTAAGCATTACCGCATGATAAACAAAGATAACAACTTTTTATACAGTATTCAAAAACAGGCGAAATATTGTTTTATTTTTCTGCGTGGGACAAACGGAGGTACAATTGATTTTCCTGTCGGTTTCAATTATTTTTGTACAGTTGAGTTTTGATGTGACCCTTTTAATTTCTTTCCGCGTAAGACAGCTTGGGTTTATGAAATTTATTTAAGTACCAATTCAAGTCAGTCTTTATAATCAGATTTTTTATTATTATTATAATCGTATTCGTATTTTTTTATCATTATGAATAAATGATTCTTAGGAAAACTGCACAACCCAAACTAATACAAAAATATACGCTAATAGTGTGACTATATTTATTTAGGTATCATCCTTACCTGTATTACGCTATACAATATTTTTTTTTTATAAATAAATTACCTGTTAAAACGCATCTCTCTCGTCCTTGTGTCTAACGTCGTAACTTCTATTATGTCCCTGCCTACCCTTAAGAAACACGCGCCAGAAGGACGTGGGCGTTCTAGAACTCGAGTTACTTCCATTATAGGTATTGGATACTAGATCCGAGAAAAAGGCAATTTGGGTCAACAGTACTGTTTATTACTTTTTACGTTACGTGGGGAAAATATGAATTAGAGAGAAAAACGGGTATATTTGTAAACAATATGAAGCGGAGGAATTTTGAAAGGCTTTAATTAACTGATAATCTCCTTAAAAAACTTATTTTATTATATTTTTGCAATGAATCGTGCAAACTAATGAAAAATCATAGCTTGTCGCCACATATCGTTTCTCGGGAAACATTGTGTGAAAAGCCACTTCTACACTAAACTCAGTCAGTAACTGTGGGGTGAATTCGAAGTCGCTGGCATAGGCACGAATAGAAATATGCCATAAAAAATGAATAGGTATAGACCAACACACGAAAGTCAAAAAGTGACTTGATAAGTTTTTAATATTTAACGAACGAGCATACGTCGTATACAGTATTGCATCACAATGATAGGGGCTTTCCTACATACTGTTTGTTCCACGATCGACAGAATTCCAACAACAGCTGTATACAGTTTTTTTTTACTAGGAATTGTCAGCTATATTGGTGCAGCGAAATTATTGGTGTTAGGGAGGTACCTCACTACTGCGGCGAGTTACTAGGAACTTAATCGTGACTATTTGTTATTAAACACGTTATCAATTCCGGCAATATTGCGGTGGTGGGCTCCGGGTGTTGTGTTGAGGTGGTTTTTCATATATTCATTAGTATGGATGCCTTATTTTATTTTTGTAATGTGATTGAACAGAAGTTCGGTGTTAATCTAATCTAATTGAGATAGTAAGTGGTGATTTGGCCAAAAATAGAGCTAGTGGGTTGAGGAAGGAAACTGAATTTTATTATACAACTGAACACATTTGTTATTATGAGAACAAAGTGAAATAAAAGAAAAGTGCTACATCATACATACACTCCTTATAACTCCTTTTTAAAGTAGAATACTCGCGCAAATTGTTAAGTCTTATCTTTAAAGGTATTAATCCTGAAATTATGTAATTTATTATCTTGTAAGCTAGAATTAACTTACTCTTCAGTACGGTATAAATATGTATACGTTGTATAGATTTCGAGTCGGCTTTACGAATATAAAGATTTCAGTATTATATCAAATGTAAGCGGGTTACAGGAGATCTAAAAGCGTGAACCTTCACAGGGTCACTTTTAACGGCTCACAGTCTGTGACCCGGGGGTGACCTTTTGCCGGTATGTGTCGTCTTGAGCTGATGTCACATACAAATATTAAATATTTTCGTTTTGATGTTTAAAATAAAATTATTTGTATGTGTTGGGATTTTAGAACAGTTTTCATGGTTGATAGTTTTAAATAAAATACGTGGACAAAATTTAATATATTTTTTTAACCTGGTGTAAAATCCAAGGGCAAAGTGAAAACCATAATAATCTTTACGTTACCATAGTTATGTATTAGCGCAGAACAAAAAAAACGTATAAAATCAAAAATTTATATGAAGATACGAAATAGTGTTAATATTCTTTTCTCTATCAAACGTAAGCCCAAAACAATAGATTAGAAAATACGATTATCTTGAATTTTGTAATGTGTTGTGTTGACGATTTTACACTTTGCCAAACTAAAAGCCTTTCCGATTATTACTTGCATAAAAAGCTGAAACATTGTTTTCACAATCACATTCCAGTTAATCTGTTTACGAAAAAGTCAATACACTGCTCATTATGGGCGGTATTACAATTTTTCAGAGTTTAAACATAATAATTTATGTAGGTACAATTACAATATTAATTTTGATCTGTTGTACAAATTCATAACTGTCAGCTATTATGATCCTCGATAAGCCTATCTACGGTTGTATTATGCATTTATAAACGCTTCCGGCCGCTGTGATCGTAGCCTTATACGTTGCATATTAATCACGATACCTAATTCCGGGAAAAATAAGGAAACCTTTCTGTTAATTTTAAATCTGTTTATATCAACTTTACGAGGTTAAATGAATATTGAGTTCAGAATGAAAAAATACGGCACAAACTATTCCTATTTCCTTTTCTTAAATTTACATTTTATGCATACCGCAACACTACGTTTTCTATTACATGGCGTTCTTTAGCTTTTTTCTTCTTTCAATTTTGAATAACCGGAAATTTTACCCTGACCTCCGCTACTGGGAATTGCATTATATATTACCATATTACTAGGAAAAGCATTTTTTATGTGTGTATTATGAGTATACTGTGTAACTAATTTGTTTTTATGTTTCTTGTTTCAGGTAAGGAAATCTAAATCTTTTTCATGAAAAGTGTTGCGGGGGTACGTTTTTAATTTCACCTGTGCAGGAAAGAAAGTAATTATTTAAAAACTTATTTTGAGACCTTGGATATAAAAGCACCTTAGGAAACTTTCACGAATAGATCAATGTCTTACTTATCTTTAATCTATACATATAATAAAATGGTAGGAAAGTCAAAACTGTACATTGAATATTTTTTTAAAAGAATACTTGGGGTATGATCTACAATCGAAACAGAAACAAAAAATATAGTTTTTAGAATTTTTGTCTGTTTGTCTGTTTGTCTTTCCGGGATAAACTCAAAAAGTACTGCATGGATTTACTTCAAATTTGGCATGAAGATAGTTAAGAAGTCGGGTCAACATAAAGGCTACATATTATCACGCTAGCAGTGTTATAATCGTAGGTGCGTTTGGTGCTGCATAGCGTTCACGCAGACGACGTCGCGGGCAGCAGCTAGTATCTATTTATAATTTCTTATAAACTACGTAAATAAGCTTTTGCGAGCTTTACTGTATTCGATCTAATTAAGATATCTATGTATTTTTGGTTTTATTATGATACTTTCGGTGATCAATCATAGGTACATTTTTACCGCTAAAGCCTTGCCGTGAATAGTATGCTTTCTGACTACCGTACCTTGTAAGTAGATTAGCAAAACTCAAGTTCCCAGTTTTGCCTCTAACCAAATAAAAACCTAAATGGGCCCCTTACTATATCGTCACTGTATACTAATACTAACTAAAGCTTTACATTTTGAACTACTAACTTAAAACATTGCTACTTAGAAACAACGGTGACGTAACGTTTCGCCGAAAAACTCCCATATACGATATGATAAATTCCATATTTACTGATAATAGTATTTGCAACCTGTTGCAATGCGAAAATAACGCGCTTATCATCATTATCGCGGTGCGGCTTGCGCCCGGGCCGTCGTCGTCGCGTCGACGTCGCGTTTTGATACCGTCACTATGGTGTTATGTCGCCGGCTTATCACTGATGTTGATTGAACTCTGAATTTTGATATTTTTACCAACCAGCAGGGCTAGCATGCTCACATCGATAAATACTCGAATCGACAAGATAAATATTATTTTGTTATTTTATCCTATTATGTAAGCTAATATGCCCACCATAATAGGTAGAATTACTCGATTTGATACCATGATTAAGACCACAGAACCAAATACGTCATAATCTTAATAAATAACATACACTAAATACCATATTCTAAGAAAATATCGATAAAAGGCCCGATTTATCGTTGTCGACAGTAGAATGCTAGCCCCGCTGGTTGTGTTACGTATTTCTAAAGATATTTCCGCAAGTATTTTCATTTATTGTAACTTAAATGTACATGTTTGATTATTGGCTGCATCGAAACCGTTTGCAAAACAGGATAATTTGAATGTAGGTAGGTATTCTTGTTACAGTGGAAACTCAAAAGTATGAATGAATGTGCTATCAGTCGTCATCTCCAAAGATGAGTAATTTATTATTAAATACCTTGTAGATCGTATAATTATACTTCGTTCTATTTTTACTCCTATTGTATTTTTTCTTGAATGTGAGTTTGTGAATTATTTGAGTCAAGAATAATTATATTAGGTACTTTACAAAGATTATACTAGTGTTGAGACTAACTATGATACGTGCACCTAGACATTCTAATCTGTAATTTTTATTATTATAAACGTATTTACGTAAATTTGTATCATATTATATTATACAGTGAGTCACCGATTATTATCGAAATTTTGCCGCACCTTACTTTGTAGGTTTTCCACCTGATATCAACTTTTGATACACCTGGTATGGATATTTGCAATTAGTACACAGACGAATACAAAAAATTAACCTTAGAAAAGAAAGATAAAACAGCTGAAAAACGTTTTGTCTAATTGAAACTATCAAGCCTCAAGGTCTGTGTTTATTCGCGATTTTATTTAATTCGCGAGGTCATTTTATAGGAGACTAATAAATAGATAGAGAAATAGAGCAGTTATTACAACGGACAAAGTTGCCTAGCAAAAGTTTCACTTGTCGGTGAACCTCACAAAGAATCTTTCGGTGTTCAAAAATATACAACTAAGGATTTATTATCAATATATCTGAAACCAGACAAGAAGGGTGAGAGGATCATTAGATATTTCTTAGTAATCCTTATTCTATTATGAATTATTGAGTTTTCTTCTACATAACCCCCTGTATAATAATAATTTTGTTTTTTTAGGAAATATCCATAATCAATAGAGATAACGAATATACGATATTTTGTCACGATCCTGCCTCGTGCTGGGACGTTTAAAATAATATTGTATTTACCGTCTGGTATTTCACATCGGATGATAAACGTCATCCTTGGAATGCCCGCTGAGTAATGTTATAAGTATTATTTGTTTATTTTTATCGAGTATGTTTTTTATAAGATTACTGTACTCAGAATCCTGTAAAGAAACTGACTAGTTTTTGTCGACTTATTTCTTCTTCGACTTTTTTGCAGACAAAATAAAAACATACTTATATTGTACACGCGACATCTAATAAACATGACTAGAAGATATGACGTGATAAGATAAAAAAACGGGTCATTTAATAAATGCCGTATCTTGATTGCAAACAGTTAGATCTCATTCTTCTGGATATTAACTTGGACAGTTAAATTTAAGCGCCAGCGTATTGGCGCAATTATCAGATATAAATTTTATATCATCAATATGTACTATTATAAAAATCGAGACCGAAACCACCGCCGTTTTACACAAAACCGGGGGTTTAAGATAGGATGTTACCTAGAATATGTTAATTCAATAACTCTAAGCAAAACGGTAGGTTTAAAAAGTATCCAGCAACAACCAGTTGCTGGATACTTTTTAATAGTTTTTTTTCAACCCAGTTCAATAAAATATGTACTTTTTGTTTAACATTTAATTTTAATTTTGGTTGTAATTTGTTTTTGTGTTTTATCAATAAATAAATAAACCAAATTAGAAGTACCTTTTTAAACGTAATAATGAAATAAGTTGTATCGTCATTTATTTTCCATCAAAAACCAATCTTTTAAATAAATATTAATTAGTTTTATTTAAAAATATTTATTTTGTTATTTATTAAGCGTAATATTCGCATCGAGGTCAAAATTATGAATATAATAAACATGCAAAATAATACAAAAATATTTAACTGAGAATAACAGTAATTTTACACAGATTTCGAATCGTAACAATGTAATCGTTTCAATTTTCCACTCGGCACTGTGAAAAAACTACAAATTTATTCCCGATATAATCGAACACGTCAAATTATCTTGTCACGATCTATTTTACACGTCGCGTATTGTCGCGGCTTTTGAACGGTCCAGTTTGAAGTTGTTTCAATGTAAAAAAAAAAAAACTGTTTGTATGAGCAATCTGTCCACCTGTCTCTTTATAAGGACTTGTTTCCAGAGGGGGGGCTTCGAGCGACAGTTTCGATGTATCAAGGTGCACTTCTCTGTTTAAATTAAAATTTGGACCGTTTTTGCCAAATTTCTTGTTTTTTTTTCACAGAGTGAATTTTTAGTCTTTTGCGTTTAAAAATGATAAACTCACAGGTTTTATTTTAAACCACTATGTTTAACATTAATATAGGTAGTTTCTGAATTTGTTAAATCAAACAAACAAACAAACTCTTCAGCTCATAAAATAGATATACCATTAATATGCATGTAGCTGCAACCGGCGATGAAATTCCACAGACTAAACTATTAGATTTTTTTTTACTTTAATCTAAGAAAAAGATGCTGGATATAGAAAACCAGGGTGACTGGTGACAAATTTAAGATACTGAAGCACAGCACTCTGTGTTATATTCTGATCGTAATTATGTAATAAAAAGTAGGTACTTAATTATTCACTAGAATTCCCCATAAATAAATACTACTATGTTACTATTTACTTTACATACAACTGAGTTAATCGCGACACGTGACTCGGCACGCGGATCGCTCCCAACGCTAGCGTAACCATGCGTTGCGTAATCCATTCTTTAACTTTCGGTTAAGTTTACTCAGTAAATAATTAATATTTATTTGATTTTTTCTCTTTATGTATGATCTCAAAGTATCACGTCCTTGAATTTCAAAAGTGACCCACCAGTCACCTTGCATAAGGGGCACGTTTAAGGGAAGGCGGCGCGTCGCTAGGGGCGTCCTGCGTTTTTACTACATCGCCGACTTTACTAAGGAACTATCCACTGGTTTAGGGTAAAGCCGGCGATGTAACGAAAAATGCATGATACCCCACGCAACGCGTAGCCTGTCCTTAAACGCTCCCTGAGACTAAGGTTCGCAAAAGTAATTATCTTGTTTTCCTTTTACAATTTAATTGAATTATAGTTAGCTGCCATTATCATCGAAGCGATCTCTCGCCTTCATAATCCAAGTTTGCTAACCAATCATTAACTATATTTAACTTAATAGGACCTACCTTGACGTTTTTTTATTTTCGCATGAAACGTTATCATCTATCCAACAAACAGGTCCGAGGTAAAATGTGAACCGTGTGAATCGCTGTGATGTGTCTTCTCATAAACAAACATACATACATTCTCACACCAAAACTAGTTCCTATGAGAATTGTTTAATAAATACACAATTTTTAAACAATAGTCTATTAATTATAGCGAAAAAAATGTCGCTCTCTTGAGATTCATTCATGGTTGTTATATGTAATTTTGTGTGTTTGTAAAGATTAATTACTTGTTTATTTGCTGTTAGTTACTATTATGACATGAGTCTAGTAGATTTATAAAGGGTAGTATTTAATCGAGTAACTGTAAATAAAAATTTTAGGTGACAAAAATAATGAATTTGGCTTACTGTTTTAATTAAGTGAGCGACTGAGAGCGAGTGACGAAGAATCAATGAAACAGCGACTTAAAAACACTTTTGACCATGTCGGGATTGTCCAGGGTTGACTATAATAGCTGACCAGGTTTATGGCGCTTCGCCGGCCGCTGCCGCGGCACCGCTCGCTTCGCTCGCTCGGCTCGCGCACGTGTATAACTATATGCAACCTAACATGCTCCTCCTCGCTGCGCTCGTCGTCGCACCTAACCGTACTGATTCCGCCTTCCGATGCGGGAGCCCTTCTCGTAACTTATCTCTTTCATCGCAATGTATATGTGTTTTAGTCGCTCACTTAGTAATTCAGTCGCAATATTAATATTTAAAACCGTTCATTTTCATATATTTTTCAAGACAGTCCAAATTTGTTTTTTAGTCGCTCGTTTTATTATTTCCAGTCCAAATTTGTTTTTTAGTCGCTCGTTTTATTATTTCCCATTTATAAATAATGGCTCGATTTACGTTATTAATTCATGTTTTTATTATCTATGTATTACATTAATACTCAAGTGTTTAAGATTTGTTAATGAATTTTTTAGTAGTTTGCAGTTTTTACAAAAACTGTAATTAGGTATATTTAAAAATATTAAATCAAATCTCTTATTGTATTTTGCAAATAAATGCTTACATTTTATTTTAAACTACTTCATTTTAGAAATTGATTGATCCTAACATATTTTTGTGTTTTATACATTGCACCCATAAAAATGTATTTATCTTAACGCCATCTCATCTAGGATGTACCAGAAATAATCTTACGTAATCTAAATCGCAACATACCTGTGCACACGTGAAAACAGTTACAATTTAATACGAGCACGGAACGACGACGCGGCGACGTCAATCGAATTTGACGCATGCAGGCCTTCAGGCCGGGAAACCCCGAGTGAGGCGCCATGCAGTGCTTGTACAGGGTGTCCGGTCATATAGCCACTATGAGTGCATAAAATTGTAACGCAGAGGTTGATACAGCTGTTGCATAGTTTATTTTGGTACAGGACGTTCGTCAGTCATATGAGCATCGCGATTGTTAACAATTCTTATCAATTCTTATCGATAATTAAGTATATTTTTATTCTCAGCTCAGCTAAGTGAAATATGTATATAGCTAGGGATACATACATACATAACGTCACGCCTGTATCCCTAATGGGGTAGGCAGAACAACAGAGGCTATAAAACCATCTGATGTCACGTTTGACAAATTTGGGGGCATTATTATGATGGCGAGAGACTTGCTAGGGGTAGTGATATTTACCTATCGCCCACAAAAACGTCAAAAAAAACCTCCGTCCCTTAACTAACTTTTACCCGGAAGAGAAGCAACTGGCAACTGGCACACTCGGTTTTTCTTTAGCATGGAAGGATACTAGGGTTACTTGCAATATAATGATTGTTTTATTTGAGTGCTAAATCTGGTAGCTATGTAAACAATCAGTACCGCTGCATATTCTGTTGTAAATCTATAGGAACATCTAGGTTTATACCGTTGTATAGAGATAGCTTTCTATACGAACATTCTTTAGGGCCTTATGCCTTTTAAACTACTGGGCTTGTCTTGCTGGCACAGCGCGAGAGCGCCAGGTTCAAGTTACCTATCTATATTAAATTACCCAAGGGCACCCAATAGGGCAGGAACGAGCTATCGTCACGAATAACTAGATTAAAAGTTTTAGTATAACCTAAAGGTTAAACGTTTAGGTTGTTTTATTTAGTTGTATGAAGAAGAAAAGTTTCTTTATTTAAGATTGGATGAATTGTGAATACTTAAGACCATTATTTTATGCAATTCTGTGGCATAGGTATCACGAACGTTGAATATTTAGGAGAGCAAAGTAGAAAGTTATAATCTTAATTTTTAGGGAACTAAAATTTCCTTTTCTTTTCTTCATTTATAGTATCTTAGTTTGAAAAACACGTAATAGGCACTTTTTATTCATAAAAATGCGACGTTTCTTTCCCATGTGACTTACATTTCATAGTCAAAGAATTAGCCATACAATCGCATCTCAAAAGTCCACCCTATTTAAAATATCTTTGTGATGTAACATTTCGGCTACAGCATATTAGCCCGCTGAAATAAAGTGGTTTTTCCTGAACGTTTCACAGTATCCTACACTATTTTGTAAGGAAAAAATCTTATTTGATGCCGAGCCACGCCGTACATGCAACGCTTTGTTAGCGTGACAGACATTCGTACATGACTTGCTGTATGATATTTACTTTTAAATATTGGTTATCTTGTAATAACAGTGGAATGCTCTGTTGATAGCCACTTTTTATTATTGACCGATATTGTACTTGATGTTGTAAAGAGTATGGAATATATTTTTATAATTTGAGTCATGTATGCTTATTTGAATGCTTTTGTACTGTAGACTTGATACAACAAATGGAAAAACATATTATGCTTGCTGGAATTTTTATATTTTCTTTGTATTTTAAGTTCCATCTCTGTTATAAAATCTTAAACTACGTATGTTATGCGTCGCACTTCCAGTGCGAAGTTAGGTTTTTGATTTGAGCATTGTTTTCCTCTTAGCCACATGACTAAACTCAAAAATCTCCCACGTATTTTATTACCTCTAATTGGCTTTAAAGCACTATTAAGTCATTAAGAAAGTCATAGTCACTGTTATGTGCAAGTTTACTAAATACAGAGTTTTCAGTTTACATATTGTTATTACGAAATAATCAATTTCATTGAAATAATACCTGTGGTTTTTTTTTTAATAAATATTGTGACGTCTGATGATGCTGCAATTACGATAATTTGTGAAATCTCTACTGTATTCGTAGAAATTTTTAAGAGCAAGCAAACTTGTCACCTATTCGTGATTTCATACTAAAAAATATGTAATAACAAGACTGTATTACATCCCCGAGAGTGCGTAACACAAGTAGCCTAGAACATCCCTTTAGATATAGATATTTTTATCGAGAACAAGGCGTCGAGTTACATGTAGGCACCTGATGCATAAGGCTTCACTATGCTCTGGTGCACGTGTCAATTACGTACGTTTGATTGATCAGGACAAGGGTAGATAAACCCTCACACGTAGCCTACGAAGTTACGACCCAGTAGAACGTAATATCGCTTACATGTCGTAGTAAGGGGGTGTTACAATGTTGCGCGGTTTGATGGTGAAGAGATATAATATGGCACGTATGAAAAAACAAAACTGTATGGAAAAAAAACATTTAAAGAGAGATTATGGTGTCCTAAAGTGAGCTTTGCTGAGATAGTGTTATGGAGATGACGCAAGGAAACTGAGGGTAGCCTCCTAAAATATTTAGACCCAAATCTGAAACTAGGTTAGAAAAGTACGTTTCTCAAACTGACCAGGTTTGAGCCGAAGACGTCTCATACGGCAGGCTACTATTTAACCAATGCGGTTAAATGTTTTGAATATAAAACTTTTAGACTTAATATGAACTTTAGCCAATGGATATAAAACGCGTAGGCAGCCCGCCCCCACAGAAGGTAGTTTAAAGATGCTAATATTTAAAATAATCAACCTGTTTCAAAGACGCCACGAATGCATTTTCAAGCATTATCAATATGGTAATAAACCTTGTTCCAATCTGATTTAAATAACCTCCTTAAAAATCTCAATATAAAAAAACTTCATTCGGTAAAGGCATTAAAAACTTATATAAACTTATTCCCATTAGGCCGTATCTCACACTAAACGTACCGTGATGCCCTCAGAGCCTTGTACAAACACTTGCTTCTGACCCAAATTGCCGTCACTTATGACATGGAGTGGCTTGCGCGACTTAACAGAAATAAACTTCGGTTTTCCTACCCCTTTTTTGGATCGAATTTCTATAAAACCAATACGCTACTGCCATTTTTTTCTAAAAGTTATTTTTTTTTTAAAGTAAAAGTCACGGAAGCGTTTTTATACCAATTTTAATTAGGTTTTGTTTTCAGTATATTTTTATGATGTTATGTCCAAACATTTTTCCTACAAGGCAAGTCTGGTTGTGATGGACTAGTGGTTTATAATATTTGTACATACAACCAAATTCAGCGTCTAAATGCCGCCTGCTTTGCGATTTCTATAATGTACGTAGTAAAAAAACCGCTTGATTTACCTACCACGGTAAATCGACTCTGAATTTTATATGTAGGTAAATAATTGGAATTCAAAGTTATAGAATTTGAAAAACTCCATTGTTATTATCATTTATAAACACGTCTTCACAAAGTTGATACAAAACGAACGCAAACCTAGCTTCAAAACGCGGTTTGGAAAATAATCGACACCACCGAGGATATTGCAATTCTAAAATAAATTTGCATAACCTGACTTGTATTTTTTTATTTTTGAAATTATACTTCGAGGCGAAGGAGGCTTTGCGTGGCGCGTTTATAAATAGACCCACAAGGATGTGACCAGTACGATGACATACCACGCCGGTACAGGTGCAAAATGTTCGAGACGCTTCTGCGTATTATCGTCGCTAATTAATACCAGGAATTACAAATGTGGAAAGTGTTATATTTAGTAAATACGTAGGATAAACCTACCCGAAAAAGAATATAAAAGAATCGTACTAGTAGTAATTGTTTGCACATGAAAGAATTAACAATAAACCATTGAACAACTTTCAGAATAACCATTCAATAACCATTGAATATAAAATAGCTGTTTTATAAATACAAGCGTGGTGAAAATAACAACACTTTCACTTACATTTACAAACGACGTTGGAAAAGATTTAATTCGCCAATCACTCATTAGCTGAATAAGTTTTCGGCCAATCCACAATCAGTATTGATGTTATGCTAGTGATATCAGCCAATCGAGACAGCGTCCGTTGTTTGCGTCCTTGACTCGCGCGGTGTCATTTACCCCTCGTAGCCGCCCGCCTAAGCCGTTTTGGGTATGTTTAGCGGTTGGTGGTGACGACGGTGCAAGATGTAATGATTAGTTTTTAAGATTATAAATAAATTATAAATATTTCATACAATCACACCTCGTTATCTAGCCCAAATTAAGTTTATTAAGGTACTTACGTTTGGACACTAGATAATGAATTAAATATACTTAAGAAATTTATAAACACCATATTAAATTTATAGGTAGGTATAAGAATAAATAACTAGTAAGTCTAAGTCATATTTAGACAACTCAAGTAACAATTTTTAATTTTTACAAAAACCAGTATGAAAACCTAATCATTTTTTTCTGGCGCCAGTGGTGTTACAATTCTTAGATTTGTACTGCAATTTAAAATTACTCCGTAATTTCCCCATAAAATTGAATGTTACAAACGTGGTTAAGGCTTTAAAATTGAAGTCCACCGATAGTGAGACCAATTACAGAAATAAAAACAATTCCAATACAAGGAAACCTATAAAACATATTTCAAGACCACTTAACACGGACTTAAAATATAAGGTTACAGGTTCAATAAGTAATTACTACCGGCAATAACCACAAAAAGTAATGTTCACTATAATTGTCGTAAGCTAGCTGGAGTACCTGACTCCGTTCGGTTGCAGTTTTTATTGATTTGAAGTTAAAACTACCTCGTTGATCATAACTTTGAACAAAACATGCATTTGATGGCTCAAATTTAATCGGTACAAAATGCTGTCACCCTTTTTAGAACTTTCTTGTCAAAAATAATTTACACTCAACTTATATGAAACGGCTGCGGCGCAACCTATGCGAAATCAGTTCTTTTTTAAATAGATTTTTTTTAACGACTCTATTGAGAAATATCGTGTTAATTTTGTTTGTATGTAAAGTATCGCGATGTTTTCAACCGACTTCCAAAAAAGTAGGAGGTTCTCAATTCGTCTGTATGTTTTTTTCTTCTTTTTTTGTGTCTTTGTTACACGATATTTCGGACAATTATGAATCGATTTTGAAAATTCTTTCATATGGTAGAAGATACTCCATAGTTGGTTCCATATAAATTTTATTGAAATCGGTTGAGTACTTCATAGAAAATTTAATTAAATTTTTTTCTAGAGAACTCTCAAGAACATTATACTCTTCGACGCCGTCGGTAGATTGACGTCGACCGATTAGTGTGGTAACATCCTTAGATTGGTGCAAATTAGATGAACTTTTCAGTGTTTCCGAAGATAACAAATAATCTTAACAGACAGACAGATAGACAAACCTTTTATAGTACTTATAAAAAAAATACGCGGTGGGTCGTCAACGGAGCAGAGAGGGGGAGAACGGCCACTTGTAAAATAAATGTGTTCAATGACATCGAATGCTTCGGATTTTTCTTTTACAAGGTTTTGTACTTAAACCGAGACGGATTGGTGTGGCTTGCGTCTGGTTCGAACGAAGTCGACGGCGCGCGTCTAGTTCTTTACGTCGTTTTACGATTAAATTTATTTGCTTCCGCTGCTGGCGGTGACAAGGGCATTATTGTTCATATGTTTTACCCTCAAATGGTATTTAATATCTCATATAAATATTATTTCCTCTTTCTTCAACTTGAAAATTAAGAAATCATAAATACAGTACGAAAACGTTCGCTCCTAAAATTATAAAATAACATCATGTGCAAGGGCATTAGATTTGACTGACTACCCACACTTTCCATAAACTCAAAATCAATTTCAATTTAGATTTATTAAGGTCCTTAATAGAAAAACGAAATTGATTAAAAAGAGCGCTCAATATTGTGTATCGTTTAACCCCAAAGGAAATTAGCTCCCAGTGTTGCACGCGTACTCGGTAGCGGTGACACAATGGGATCTGGTCATATAATGATTTTTTATCAGTCGGGATTTGAACCGTAAATAAAATCCAAGATCAAGATCAGCTGGGGTTCAAATTTGAATCTTTCTTAGCCTTATCTAAGGCTGCTGATAAGAATGTAAGAAATTAATATTATTGTAAGAGTTATTGTGTATATCTTTTAAATGATTATGATTTTATTGGTGACCAACGTATTTGAACGTTCACCATGAATTATAGCTGGAGATGATATTTGGTGGCGGCTGACTTTATACGAATTTACGTTTTTTTTGGGCAAACCCTGTAGTTTGATGGTGCTGTCAGGATCTTGGCCGTTTCTAGTTAGGTGAAAATATTATGAAACATCTTTGACAATACTAATTTTTAATATGATTTATTTCCACATTGTCGTTCTTCCTAAACGGCCTAAAATAATAGTCGGAAACCATTTGAATGAATGGATGGATAAATCGTAAAGTAATAAAAAGTGCGTTTAACTAGACGTCGACAGACTTGTTTTACGACTTTTACCGAACGGTAATACTACGTAAAAAAACTTGTATAAAACTGTAATCTAATTTATAACCGTTTTATGTGTCCATAATATTTTGATTGTAAGAAATAAGAAGCCCTTTAGATCTTAAATTTATTTAATCTGAACTAGCTTTAGCATGCGCTGCTACAGCAAGTAATAAAGAGTGAATTTTTCCTGCGGGCTACAATTAGCTTTTTACATTTCAACTACATTCCAACTTTAAGGAAACATCAAAAATGTTTCTTTTTGCTGCCTTACATATCCCTCATACTTCAAAACCTGCAGAAGAAAGTTGTTAAAGAGTGCACTGGAGTCATAAACGAAAATGTATTTAATCACGCTGTAGCGTTCTTTGTTTTATGATACCATCTGATTTTATTAACGTCTAGCCCCCTTATCCTAACTTGAACTAACCAAAATAACCATACGGTAATCGATTCTAAGCGCTGTTACGTGTTTGAGGGATACAATAAAGTCGGCGGTTCCGCAGTGCGCCTATTATAACTGTTTTACGATTGTTAGGCACTCTCACAAGCTGTAGCTAAGTGTGAGGCGGTGTGTGGGTGTTGTCGAGACGACCAGTCCAGTGTCTGGCCGGAAAACGTATAACGGTACGAAATAAACCCGCTTTATGGGGTTTATATTCGGGGTAATTGCGACCTGCGGCGCTGTGCGGCAATGCCTCGTAATAGAAAATTGACCGATAACATAATGCAGTTTTGCATATTTTTGGAAAGGTATATTTAACATTTCACTTCGTTAAATCCGGAAGTTACCTAAACTGAAATAAAACTTAATTAGAAAAGTCAACAAATCTAAATAGGCCACAAATCTTAGAACAACCAAAGCTGAAAGCCCACAGCCATTCATCAAGGGCGAAGGGTCCGGCCAATCCCACTCTGTTTAACTTATCGCAAATAGATCAACGTTTAATGGGCTTTGCAGGGCTGACGATAATATTCAGTCGACCTGGCCCCGTTATATCAACCCGATAGCCGAAACGTCGCAACAGGCTGGGTCATTCGGACCACGCGCTGTCTAGACGATTTTCCGACGATTGCTTAATTTATATGCGATTTAAAAGGGTCATCGAATTAACACCGGTTAAAATTACTCAGGTTTTACACATATGCTACATATTAAATTCATGATATATTCAAATAAAGACGAGCGGGCGTTGACTTTTCTTAAAATGTCTCGCTATAACTGGGGGGTTAAGAGTTTGATGAGGTATTTTCGGGTTAGCTATTTTCGATGTATTTCGTCACTACAAAGTTAAGGATAACGCATGTTGAATTAGCATATAATAGTGATATTTGCATTGAGTTTCGTCGGGTATATTCAGGAGCCAGTCGGGTGTAATTTATGTAAAATGCCGGACATGATTGCTTTGCGGCTGGATTATTTTTTCGTTCCAGTTCGTGTGCTATGTCCCAGTTTGACGAATAATGCAATTTCTTGGTCAATTATCCTGCGGAGTTAAATGTTTTATTTTCGCCCGAGCCGCCTGAATGCTTCAATCGATTGTGGACATTGTTATTACGTTAAAAGAAGAAGTAAGGCATTACTTTGTGTTGAACATAATAACCATTATTATATCAGCTTTTTAATAACACATGATCGGTAGTCGCCTATAGAATCTATAGGATCCTAGGTAGCTGCCGTGTCAATGTTGATGGTTTATGTCTGTACTAGAAAAAATAGAAACCTCTTAAGAGTATTACTACCCAGACATTTTTATAACTAGATCTGTTGCAAAATAAAAATAAATTTAACGTAAATGATTAATTATTAATATAACCTATTTTAATTTTGAAAATGTCCAATGAAAAACTGACAAAAAACACACATGACAAGCGGTATTAGTTCTAAAACGGCAATGCTTATTTTGGAAAAAAAATGGAATTTACACTGCTACTTGACAGTCCGAGGAATCAATATTTTTGTAATAGGTACCTATAAAGTTGTATTATAGTGAGTTAGTTCTAATCAAGTCGATATTTTTGCTACCGTTACTGTTAACATAATACAATCATGTTTATTAAATGATATAAGCTGTACAGGTGCTATTGTTTTTCTAATATTGTTTCAATAGATAATTTAATATGGGTACTCTTATTTTACCCAAACCTTATGAAATCACTGTTTTTTTAAGACTCCACATTTCGATAGCTTCCTTCTTAGTTAGAATTTTTTGGGTTCGTTGTAGATATAGCAAATACAATATAGTTGAGCGTTGAACGTTGTTCTATCATAGGATCGATTTAAAAAAATGGATAAAAGAATCGTTGCAAAACTAACGTACGTATTCGTTATGGTCATAGTGAAATTATTAATGGCTGTATAAGTTAAAAGGTACCAATGAATTTTTATACCTGTAAAATGTATACACAAACAATGTACACTCTTTCCTTATAAAGATAAAATAAATACCGACGAATCCTGAATTTACAGCTATAATCCTCTTTCAAAGCAGCAATCCACACAATGGGTGTTTAAAGAAGATTTACTCACGTGAGTAATTCGCCAGTCGATAAATATCAAGATTGCCGTGTTTTATTCGACGTACTAGCTTACTGGTAATCATTTGCGGCATTCCGCTTGTACAGCTAAACGGCTACCAATCAGACTGACACCGCTTGGTGGAAGGATCCCTTCAGAGTTCGCTTGGCTGACGTGTCCTCCCTTCATAAAAAATCTGCCGCCAAATATCACCGTCAGGATTTATGCGGGTGAAACCGTGGGGAAGCTCTAGTATTATTGCTTTTAGTTAATAACTAAAAGAACTATGAATAGTTATCGTATTTAATAGAATATAAATACTCCGATACCTACTTAAGTTAATTTGATTGATACTGATAAGTATCAGTAAAATATGGCGACGGTCTAATATTTTGGAAATTCCATTTCTGACAGTGACTCAGAATATTATGTCAAAAATATAACGTTGCTTATCGTTATCATAAAGGGTACCCACACATCTTCCAAAAACAATAACGCACGCGTGAAATATCAAAACATATTGTAATAAAGGCACATATGGCTTAGAGATAACAATTTCTGAAAAGCATAATAACTTTCGGGAAACAATGTTTCCATAAATAGCCCTTATATCCTGACCTTTGGCTGATATTATGATAACCTCATTGCTAATATAACTTCCCCTAAAAGTTACCCTCAAAAGAACACATGTGATGCCCTCAAGATAGTAACATAAAATTCCTCCAGTGCGATAGAATGATTTCGGGCCCTTTTCACCCAAACAAGATGATATAATGTTACATTATAAATTATAATAAATCATGCAGTGTAGGATACTGGTTTCTTCCGCCCTGTAATTTTATCATTTCCCTTAAATGACACTTGCTTAACTTTAACGAGTTCAAATTGTACTGTGGGTTCCATTCACATGCACCTCTTGTAATGTAGAGATATAATTTTCGGCGGTCTCGGGTTCATGTGTTGCCACGCGTAGGGTCGATGTCCTTATATTATTTTCAAATGACCACGTGTTTTTGGGTCGGTTTTGATTACATGTTACGATCTTTTCTGTTACTATTTGCAGAAAAATACCTTTGTGGTAGTATAATAAGAACTACATTTTTATGGAATAATAATTTAAAGGTTTTCAATATAGCGTTAGCTTCCAACTAGCTGTTTTCCACCAGTCGTCAATCCATACTCCTAAAAATATAAGGATAGCTATGCTATGAATTTTTGACTGCGCCCCCTACAAGACTAGTAGGAAATTTTCTTGTCACAAATAATAGTTTAGTTGTAACAATTTCCACAATAAAAGTCCTTGAATCTCAAGTTTCCTTGTACCGAGCAACGTGACAATTCGCTCGGTTTAATATGTAACGTCTTGTCGAAGAGCGGCTTAGAGGGACGCCGCTGCGTGACGATCGCTCCCGCCGCTAATTGTCAAGGCTGCATTGAGCTTTACCCGGCGACTATAGCTTTAGGGCTGTCGACTGTTAAAGTAGAACTTTTAACTGAAGATCACCCAACAAGAAGTCACTTGAGCTGCTAGTTTATTTATATATAACCCCTTCTTTATAAACTTATCACTCCCATCCTAATTATTTTATAATTATATACAGATTTATTGTACTTTTTTAATTTATATAATAGACCGTGACACCATCAATTTAAAGTTAAATTAACAATGATATCAATACAAGTGAAGATAGAATTTAAGACAAAGTTCAATGGACGTTGTAGTTTGTCCAGTTAAGAATTAACAAAGTTCGATCATCTTTCAAAACATCGTAGGTAAACAAATTTATGTTCGGCTACCATGACACTACTCTCGCTCCTAATATTTAAAACTTTCGTATGAATAAAAAAGGAGTATTACCTATTATGAAAATCGATATTAACGATATCGCATTGTAACAGCCCTGGTTACAGCACTTCTGCCAGTGTTCTCAATGCTGGATCTGATAGAAGCCTAGGTGCAACTTTCGCTCTAAGCACGATCTGGTTTAACAACGGCGCGTTGCTCTTATTGTTTTGCTTGTTTATTGTCTTTATATTATCGCTAAATATATCTTCTTGCCGCTAAAGTTACCGTGGAAAACCAGACGCATGCGAGGAGAAACTGTTTACTGTATTTTTTGTGCGGATTCTTTAACGAAAAAGAAAAATCTTTTCACTGATAGTGTTCGGTGTATGTAAGCGGCTTTTTCTCACACGTTTAGTGTCGGAGATGTCCGACTAGTTTTGGCTCTTATAGAGTCCTTCTTCAGGGTTGAGTGCAGTCACGACCGCAGGTGAATAAATAGTAGTTATGACTCTCCTAACATTTGTATTTAGAACTCTTTTCATTTATTTTTACTTTATTGTAAACATAATTTTGCGATTAGTTAACTGAGGAGGTCGAATTGAGAATCGTCTTCTTTTTCTGCATAAAATTAGACAATATCTTCGTCACTATAATATTTCCAGAGTTTTCAATTATACAGGGTGACTGGTGTCAAATTTTAAATACTGAAGGAGAGCACTCTGAACTCGATTCTGATCATAATTAAGTAATAAAAGTAGGTATTTAATTTATCACCAGCAATCCCTATCTATACTAATATATAAAGCTGAAGAGTTTTTTTTGTTTGTTTGAACGCGCTAATCTCAGAAACTACAAGTGGGATTTGAAAAAATATTTTTGCATTTGATAGCCCAATTTTTGAGGAAGGTTATAGGCTATTTATTATTATATATTTTATCCCGAAATTCCCACAGGATCAAAAGTTACGCGGGTAAAACCGCGCGCGGTGTCTAGTGAATAAATAAAGAGACCTTACTACACTTTTCCCGACGCGATGCCTTAGTCATCACGCACACAGCAGTGTTCCATGCGTTGCGTAATGAATTCTCTTACTTTCGGTCAAGTTTACTCAGTAAATAATTAATATTTAATTTTTTCTCTTCATCATCTCAAACTTTCACGTCCCGGAATTTTGGAAATGACCCACCAGTCACCCTGTATATCTACCTGAGGTTACTTATCAAAACAAACAACGAAACGCTCATGATTTAATCAGAATTAAGTGGAAATTAACATGCTATAGAACTCACAGAAGATTAAATAGAGTTTCTACAAAATACACATCTAATTACTTAAAAACACCGATAAATAATTTAGCTATCATACGGAAGCCTGCGTTTCCTGTCATTGTTTAGGGAAATAAATCTCCCATTACAAATTAGGTAATTCGAAAGATAGATAGGTGCAGATAGGATCCCTCTGGTTACACATGCAGACCTGGGATAATCGACGGCACTCATGCAATTTGGCGGACAGTTTATCACTGACAACATTCATTATCCACACCCACCAAGGGCTTTTATAATTTACGGAGTTGTTAGCCCTAAAACCGTGGGCCATGTGGAGTATAAACTACAAGGGCCGTTAGGGAAAATATTCAGTTGATTCCAATTTTGTTTAGCATTTTTTTTTAGTTATTTGTTTTAACCCGCTGGTGAAATAGATAGATTTGATTAGGGGTCCGGTAAGAAATACTTTCAGTTAACCTGCCTTTTTTGCCACAAATACATAAAGAAGGTTTGTTAGTCGGGTAGGTACCCGAAATTGGTGCTTATACTAAGTTGGTCTTACGAGTCTTGATAATTTACAGTAGGGATGCGCTATCGTTTCCTTTTACAGAATTATTAGCTTTTTATTAAATTTTACTTTCTATTTCAAACCAAAGTAATAGCAAGCTGTTTATAGGGTTAAGAAGTGCTTCCTCAATTGGCTCGAGTAAATCCCATGGCATGTGTGTCATAATATTTCACAAATAAAGTCTCAATAAACTGACACTTTCACAGATCTTTTATGGCGTCAAAATGGTTCATTTTGATTGGACCTTAACAAGGTTTGGACCGAACTGCCTGCGTCTATTTTCCCTGACCAGTATAGTCCTAGTACTTTTAAGCGTCGAGAGAATGGGTTTCTCGTGGATGGACGTGACGATAAAAAAAATAGTATTCTAACCAAACTTACTCAACGTCGTATTCGAGTTACGAATACCACAAAAATTTAGATTAAAATCTTACTCTCTCTTAAAAATATATAAACCTATTCCTATCAAACGCTATGATTTCTCAAAGAAAACAGTTAGAACTTCCCCGCGTGACGTCAGATTCCTCTACGTCAACAAACAGAAAGACTAAAAGGCGGCCTCTCTGTGTGTTTACAGTGTAATGTTGACGACCCCGATGACTTGCATCATTGGTTCGCCGCGTGGGTGGGTTCCGCGGTAAATCCGTTGCTGACTAATGCGTTCACCCTCGTGCTTTGGTTCAAAAAATCTTGGTTATTGACTTGCGAAAGTTTTGCATTAATGGATGTTGCCACTGATTGTGCTGTGATTTTGATGTTTTTGGTATTGTTTACTTCGGTAGCTTTAGAGAAACAAGTCGATCTTTACAAAATTTTCGACAAGTAGGTAAATGGAAAATATTTTCAATTAAGTTAAACCTACAGCGATGCAAAAAGTAATAATAATAATAATAATATTCATTTATTTGTACTCACAGAAACACACACATTACAATAAAAAAATTATTAAAAGGAGAAAAAAAAACAATATTAAGAAGAAAAAAAGACAATATTAAAAAGAAAAGAAAAAACAATATAAAAAAAACAATTGGTAAAAAGTACACTATTTTTTTTTCTCTATTACTATAAGTACTGAGTTATATGAAAAGTGTGTGTTGCGGCAGTACAAAAAGGCCATGGCTCAGTGAGAAGTATTCAGTGAGAAGTATCGGCATCATGTTTTTGAATACGAATTTTTAATATGTTTTATTTTTTACTTAAGGATGTGCAATATTATAGAGTTTGATGTGTGGTAATGCAAATTACTTATTTTATTATTTATCATAACTAACATAAAATTCCTTGTTTCAGGTAAGTTACGCCATGATTATCTGCTGTTTACTTAGCAGTGCAGTGTTCGTGTAAGTTGAATAAGAAATGGCATATGTAGCTATTGATTTAAGTTGAACGTCTAAAGATGATTGCTTCGTTTATGTATTTTTAAAACTGAAAATCCAGTTAAGCTTTGATTTTTTTTGTGTCTGCTATTTTGCGAGTAGTTTCTACTGATAATCAACATAATGTTTCAATTGTTTTAAAACTGTAGCTCAGCTTATTTGCTGACGTAATGTCGCATTGCTAATTTAAATAACCGTAAGTTAAATGAAGTCGTTGCATATAGAACGGAAGATATTATTTTTGATGCGCCCCGTCGTCGGCTCGTTCCGGCCACGATTTGGTTGATGTCTCAATCGAACCGCACCGAACCGAACTATTACTTACAGTGTATACTAACAAGATCATCAATGGGTATCCACATTATCTACCAAGGAGATCGATGGCACAATATTGCAATGAAATTTGACTTGCCTCGAACACTCTGAATGTTGTTTTGTGAGCCATTTCCTTTTTACCGTTACGGTGACTAACGCTTTGGAATTTTCCGTAGGATGTAAATATGTACTAAAAAGGAAATTTTAAATCGCTATTTGACTCAATATATTAAGTTTTTAGGTATATCCAGTTTTTAATAGTATTTTTTGTCTACAAAAAGCCATGGCGTTGTTGGTACGAACGGCTGAAAATACAATTGCAATGCAGTCAATGCGGACACCAATAAAATAATGTGCAATAGTACATACGAACCGAATAGAATCGTCAATTTTACGAGCAGTAATGTCAGTGATAATATGTCGAAAAAGGAGTTAACTGCAGTAAGTTTAAGGGGCTTTTATGAGACTTGTTAAATAAGAAGGAAATTATTAAACTACTGAATTATCACTTTAGCAACTAACTTGTTTAAGGGGATTTTATGAGACTTGTTAAATAAGAAGGAAATTAATAAACTACTGAAATATAACTTTCAACATTTCATAATGAAATTCTGAAGGTAGGAATGTTAAACGTCCATTTGACACATTTGATCAGACATTATTATTAAAATTAACTGGGAAAAAACATTACAGTCTTTTTCGATTAGATGAGGTAGTTGACAAAGCCTTTTTATACAAAAATGACATAATTATCTCTGTAGTGAAAATAAAGCGCTAACGGCATATCTAAAAATACGTACTTCTGCGAAAGAGCAATACCATCGGATTTTGATATCAGTAATAAGCTAATGAACTTCCATTTAATGAATGCATTTATACATATAAATGCGCTTTACGCCCCTACAGACAACAAATCAAACTGCAACTTAACATATTCATTAATAACATGCAAAAAAAAAAACGTTCAGCTCATTTATCCGGCTGAATATTGCAAATAAGATCACGTAATCTATTCAATTTCGCCTCGCAGTGTATTAGTTTAATTTGAATTTCAAAGCGTCTAGGTTTGTAGCGGTATATTACAATAAAAGTAGGAGGCGCACGCGCCGCATCTCGGCGCCGAAACGCTCCAGTTAGTTAACGTCTGCGGGGATGGTGTCAGGGGCGCAGGCGGGCGTCTGCGCCTCGTAGCAGAAATGTAGGAAACAACGTTATTTTTTATATTTTGCAGCAATTGTAGCGATGAGTCTTAAATTTTTAGGCATGATAAAAATTTTGAAAAAAATATTTCTTCCAAAATTCTATTAAAATTTAATATGATTTAAATAGTTGTGACAAGATACTTTCATGAATATGTATGAGATGGTGATATTAATGAACCCTCAATTTTTAGTTGTAAATTATATAAAAATACTTAAAAAAATAGTGTGCTTTCGAGTTGAAGTCACATTTCTCTTATGAGCAACAGGATTTCCGGGATCCGAAACTCCTGGAACGCTGATAAAGAAAATGGTACATATGGGCTTTGTGATGGTTTAAACATTAAACGTCATTGAAATGAGTAGATTACATGGAGGCCTAATAGGCCTGTATTTTTAAAACGCTCATATCTCTGAGGGTAAACTCTGCTGGGTGAACTCTCGATTATCCGAACTTCACTAAGTTAAATCCTTAATGTAATTATGAAGAGTTAGTTCCGACTTTCGACTTTCTATTTTCGTTAATCTTTATTATACCGTACTGTATACAGACTTATTATGCACTTGCACAGCACTGATAAATTTAAATATTTATTTTATTGCGGTTCTTTTAGATGCTGCATAACTACTAATTTTATATTCCTAATTATCTTAATTAACTGTTTACGGCTAGTCGTAAACTTTTCATAATTTAAAAAGTGTATTCTTTTTAGTATCAAGATAAAATAGTACAATGAAGAAAGAACTTCCTAATTATAAAAAAGACAGGTAATCAGTCCTTGCGGAAAGTTGATTTTGGGTCACGATTATTTCTAATGAACGTCCGTTGTGGCCGAAACTGAAATGAGAGCGGGCTCATTGGCACGTCGCGACGGCCGCGTCGGTGCAGCGGGCATAAAAACAACCAGTATTGCGAGATACATACGTAGATAAGCAGCTTGACGGATCCGAATATAATCTAGTCACTCCGATTTCGCAATAGCTCCGCGGCTAAGCTTCACAGGTTAAAAATAAACTACATCCCACTCCACCCGAACTATCCTTCCTCACCCCAGTGTTCTATTTGCGGAACTTACTACCAGGTGAGATGGAGTAACTTTAAATAAGTCCATTGTTCAAGCTTTCCGAATTTGTATGCCATTTTTAACGTTATCATTACAACCAGCTGATCCGAACATGCGAATCTGAATGCTGATTCCCATTGTGTACAGCTTTGTGTTCTCGACAATTGCGCTAGTAACAGATAATTATTCGTATCTATTACGTATTTTGACGTCAAACGGTTCGCTGGTACAGCCTCTTTGCCATTGAGACCGAGTAAATAAATTTCTCAGTGTGACGTTTCAATGAACGTCATACCGGTGTTAACTATTGCTATGCTGGAAATATTACAACTCTTGTAGACGTTTTAAATTGGATACGCTACATGTACTTTGTTTGGAATCTGCTGTTTAAACATTCGTATTGCCATAGACCTTATTTTTTTATGAAATATATTTGTTTTTACATTATGATCAACACAGGTTCACGAATTTTGTCTGTTACTTAAAAGCAGATACGAGCTAAATCTAGTATTCTAGTTTATCATTGTTTGTATGTGTGATTATGAAGAGAGCTCTCCTGATATGATAAGTGTTGTTTGCGTCAAGTTGCAGTGGATTCTAATTAAGTCGTTTTTGTTGCACTGTAATTTACTTATTTTTACGGAAGTTACAATATTCTCAAGCAAATTTTTTGAATTAATATTAGGCACAATATTTGAACAATGGGTGGAGATTTAGATGCCACTTTCGTTTTACTTCATTTATATTTTTATTATATTATATTTTAATTATATTTTTGAGTTTTTTTCCATTTGTTTCCATTACGGTAGATATCCGATATAGTTTATTTCCACTCTCTCATTGCATCATAATGATGTGTAATTTTTTGAAAACAGTTATTTGTTTTTATTCTCAATATATTAAACAAAAAGTTGCTCATTTATATTATTAATCATCTCGAAAATATTACCATTCTCAAAAAACCAGAAAAGCCCTCAAAATGATAATGCTAGAGTTCATCGCGTTTAATAATACGCTAAAAGCTTCGCAAGATAATTTATTTTGATACTGCTTGGACTATATTGCCATAGGATATAGGACTATATCGCGAAAAAATAACACCGCAACATAAGCTATTTTTGTACAAATCACCACATCAGCCTACAAAGCGAGCTATACCACTTAACAAAATAACCTATCGGACCCTGTCGCCGCTAAGCAGTGATACAGTGGTGCCTATCAGGGGCCAGATTTCGGGCGCGTTATGGCTTCGGCACCAAGGTGACCGGGCGCTCTGGTGCGTTGACATTCCGGCCGGGTTTATCACCCACCCGCCGCGACTCGTCACCGGTTCGCGACACAATTGTTGGCGTATTTTTATTGCTAAACGGTTGCTAGGCCACGCGGTGTGCCGTCATCCTCCCTAGAATGCCGTCTGTTGTATGTAGACATGATGATTATGTAGCATGGTGTTTGTTTGATATTTATATTTTATACGTTGTATTCAAGTTGTCATCGATTTTTAAGTGATTATGTGTTGGTTGTAGATAGCTACACTTATCGGTGTTTGTTTTGAAAACGACCACTTATATGAAGATTAAATTGTATAGTATGATCTGTAATTGTTATGTCTCGTTTACATTATTTACTGATCAAATGAAAATCATTATAATATGTAGCTTTTGTAGAAGAAGCTTTATAGAGGGCATTTTGTTTATCAGCTTTGCCCAACAATCAGGCCGCAAAATTAATTTCAATCTTATTTTCTATAATCCCAATCAACTCAGGCTCGATTCGACAGCGTGCGCTAGAATCTTGGAATCTGCCGTTTGTTAACCGAAAGCGATCCAGTTACCAACGGGCCCGGCCCAGCAATGTTCCGCGAATCGATTGATTTGTAGACCAAATGTCGTCATCGGCCGGATTATTCAGCTCTGCGGGTACGAATGCCAAACGTAATTGAGGCTTTTGGTTAAGTAACGAGTTCGCCCTGACTGCGATTCGTTTAGTCAGAAGAAATGGCACACTTATTACATTCGATTAGTGAATTTTATGTTTATGCTCACACACATGGGTTATTATTACTACGTATAGAGAAGAGTTCCCAAATAAAAATTGTGATTGCAGTGACAACTGCCCATCATTGACAGAATCTGGAGATGTCCTATCTATACATAGGTACATAACTTCACGCATTATGGGGTACGCAGAACACCAGGGCCTATAAAAAAATCTGATGTCACGTTTAATAAATTTGGAGGCATTTTAATGACGGAGAGAGACTATTGCAGTGACAGGGGTTTAGCCTATCGCCCACACAAAACCTCTGTTATCGTAGTAACAATAACTTAATTTGTTGTTACCATTGCTTTTAAAAAATGAAATTTATGTATATTAAATGTTAACTAAATTTACTATGTATAGTAAATTTAGTTAAAACTTTTTCCATTGCAAAAATCCTATAACAATTTCAATTCAACTTCAAAACCGAAAATCTAAAAAGTACAAAAAGTCAAACCGAAATCGTTTAACCGACAACCCAATCACGAATCTTTGTGAAATCGACGGCTGCGTTCAGTGCAGTAGGAATACGGCAAGGAATCGCATCGGGTGCAGCGCTGGTAGACGGGGACTCCATTAAAACCCCGTGATCGGTATCTCACGTAGCTGTCACGTGATCCGGGACGCCGCGCCGGCGGCCGGCCGGTATCCGGATTGCGTCCACGGATCGCGATGTGCTAGGGCTGTCGGTATTCGTTGCTCTAATTTCAGATTTTTGTGTTTTCGTATAGATTTGATTTTTTTTTGGATTATAATGTTTGATTTAATTATAATTATAATGTTTTTGCTTGGTGGTAGGATCCCTTCTGGGTCCGCCTGGCTAGCGACCACCCTTTATATAAAGTCTGCCGCCAAATGTTACCGCTCCGGCGGTAATGTGTTCCGGCAATATTGTATAAAGAGCCAGTTCCTTCCTAAACCCGTGTGCTTTCATCTTCGACCTCATCGTCACTTACCATCAGGTGAGATTGAGGTCAAACGCGGGTTTAGTCACTTATAAAAAAAAAAAAAAAAAAAGATTTTTACTAAGAACTAAAACTGATCTTTCTAATCCTCTTCGACGAGACGGTTTAGTTCTGAAAATTATTGAAAAATAATTAAAGCAACACTTTTTCGAAATAGCAGCCCTGAAATACCCTTTTATTGTGGTCCAAACGCAGGCAATATCGAGTTTCGGGTCGCAACGGGCGGCTAATGAAACAAGATGTGTTAATTAAGGATAAGCGGAACGATTGTTTGATGTTGTGATTCGGTGCTCTGCCGCGCCGGCTTCGTGATTTGTATAAATACTTGTTGAAATTTGTTGATTTCCTGTTTGCACAGTTTAAATGTCCGGCACATCATGGCAGATATAGTTGTAGCAGATATTTTGTTAATTCAACGGCATTTCTTAACATAATCCTATAAGATACAACTTATCGATAGGCTGGTTTATAACCATATAGCTTAGTTCTCTAACCAATTTCTTAGCGAAATGTCTCAAATTAAGCGACTAGTCTGATAAGTTACATTCTCTTGTAGAAAAAATCCGCAGAATTTCTTGAAATCGTGTAGTAAACATATTCTTTATAATTCGGTTCTGAACAATTTTCTGCAGATCAATTTTTGTAAACTCATTCAACTTTGAAAATTCTTTCATTTTGATGTATACCCATATTAATGTTCCTATAATTACTTATCTTGATTTTCCTTTATTACTTCTTCGCAGTGCATTGTCGGAGCACTTCAAACTAACCTTCTTTTAGGCTCTGTTTAATTCGACTTTGTCACACCTGCGACTGCTTTATTAATTGTTTAATGCTTTATTAGTAATGTTACATTTTCTAACCATTTTCTCGAGTTGTATAGTAGAAGTAATTGATAATTTACCTATAAGATACAATAATAATCGTGCAATTTATTTATATCAGAGAACGTAGCTTTTAACAATTCTTAATATTGTATTCTTAATACATACGATTAATGTTTTCTCTTTTCAATATTTCTATTTTTTTAATTTATTTATCTAAAACGAACTAAGAATCAACCAATGCAATAATCCCAATGCAAGGATCATATCTTCCATAACTTCCTATATCACCCACAAATAAGCAATATTTTTATACAAAGAACTCAAAGTATTATCGTACTAAAAATCTCATCAGTAACGTAGAAAATAAAGTAAAAAGTTGGAGCACATTGCGATTGTCGGGCGTCTGTTTGCGAGCATGGCCCGAGGGCGCGTTCCGCACGGCTCGTCTGCGACTGCCGAACGGCGAGTATTGGAAATTAACGACTGCCTCCAAGACGATCTGATATTGCTTGTTACCACGGAGTTTTACAAGTTCTTTTAGAAAGATTCCGTATATGGTTTTAGTTTTAGAAAAACTTTCCCGATGCGTATTTTGAAGTTTTTTCATATAAGAGCGACGGCTCGTGAAGAAACTTTATACTCGAAGTTAGCCACTATTAGGTTTTGTTTACATAACTTTTTATATTTGAAATAAAAAGTCATGTAAACAAAAACAAATATCTAAAATAAATTATCTAACTTAAATCGCGACTAATCACAGAAATTTATGAAATAGAAGTTACTTAAAATAAATATCGTGACACCCCCGCAAAAGACGCCCAACGTCTTAATTTAGAATCATAAACAATCCGAATGAATTTCATTATGGGTGAGATGGTATGTAAGCGTTATTTATATCTATCTAATCGGTATCTGGGAATGAAAATTGAATTCCATTTAATCTAGAGCCGGTCGCCGGAGTAGAAATGAAATTCTCTAAACCGCACGCTTTATCTAGCATAGTCGTCTGAAGAGCCGACAGAGTTGTCTAGCCTGGATTCAATATTAACTCTTATTATTCCAGTAAGTAATAGTAAGTACTCGAGATTAAGAATTACCTATGATATCTTTTTACCGAAGTTTTAAACAACTAACTTTTGCTTTCTTTTTTATGGAAATATTTTATTTGCAATAAATGGATTTCATTAATATAGATTCAAGAATTTTTACACCGATATACTTAAGATAATGTTATCTACAATTTCACGTCTCCTAGCATACCTACAACATCAATAATACGTTATGTATTTATTGCGCAACAAATTTAGTTTTCACTTTCGTATTACATTGAAAAGTGTTCATTGCTTGATTTATAGTATATTTATTTCGTTTGAGCCTTAAATATCACAGTCTTTTTATATTTTAATTGTACTGAATTAGCTACACTTACACTCTCGGAATGTTATTATCACACCCAATGAACGTTAGTCTGTAATGCGACCTGGTTGCAGTTCCGGAAAAATACCCCTGTCAACGACCGGACACCCGATATAGTGTGGAACCGTTAGCCGAGTGATCGACCTGGCCTCCTGCCACCATCCAGGCGCCCGCGCTCCGCTAATTATAGACAATGCTCATAGAATAAACACTCGCATGCAAATCTCAACAAGGAATAGAATCGAAAGATATACAGAACAGAATCTAGATTGGTGAGCTGCGGATTGCATAAAGAACAGACTATTGATTATAAACATAGGTAGATACGGGTAGACGCCAAAATAGCTTCTAATAAACAAAAGACAAAATGCGAATGCAAAGGAATCTGAAAGCTTAACCTGTTTCTGTGTACAGAAAACAAAAAAGAACTGGGTTTCGGTGTTATTAATGTATGTTAGACATGATCTATTTATAGCAGCAGACTCGGTATCTAGTGTTTATTTTGTGCGTTTATTTCTGGATTACGATTTTTTTCGTTTCGTCCGAGAATAGAAGGTAAGGCATATTTAGGACGTGCGTCAATTGACCAAAACAATGTTAACGTATGCGGAATCATCCACTTAGCTGGAGAATAGGTATTACGGCGATAACGAGACAGTCAGAGTCTCGCGTTCGCATATTGCGGTTGCTATTGAACACGCAAATAAAATTTAAATAAAAAAGACTGTTTGAATTAGTTCAACTCAGAATAAATTAATATTTATTCAGCGGTGACAATTACAGGCAGAACAGTAGTAGAAAGTGAGATGTTCGTACGTGTAACGACTCGCGCGCAGTGTATTGTGTTGTGTAAACAGAAGCAACGCTAAGCGTACAGTGACCAGTCGGCGGACCGTGAAGGCATTGCCATGGTTCGCCAAGGGGAGTGCTCCACTCTCGGCCTCCTCAGGACCATGGCTGACACGCTTCGCTGGCACTCTCTCCGCGTTCTCAGCACGGTATAAACGATTTTCACCTTTGTTCCGAATCCCTTTGATATACTAATTGCTTACGCTGATAACGCTTTTGATGTAATTTTCACCAGTTCTTGCGTGATCTTTGATGGCCAGTCGAAGACCAATTATAAATAATGTTGATTAGTTTTTAATTTTGTGTTTACAAAGTTAACGGTTTTAAACCGAAACAAAGTTTAAAAATAGGAAAGCCTTTGCTTATGCGTGGTTAATTTTAGCACAAATGAAGAGTGTTCATTGTGATGTATAAGGAAGATACATCGATACAAGATACATGGATACATGTGAAACCCAAAATAATCTTGTAGATGCATATTTTTGCGAGAAGTGAGATGAGAGCTAATAGGGATCAAAGTCAAAACCATCGATGAAACAAATTGGCATAATAATAATACAAATAACTGGGTATATCTTACATCTACTTAACACGCAAAACGAAACCGTTACAAATTCCATACAATTGCAAAAGTCGATGAATAGAAAAATAATAAACTCGTGTATTAATTTTGTTTCCTATGACGCAAATCAAACTGGAGACGCCTGAAATGCATGAAACAATAGAAAAGTGTATCTGCTGATATCGATATTACACAATAAATCATTATCATAATACATATAGTGACGTACTGTTTTTGATATTGGAACAGCACGTATAGACCCGGTGATCAGGGTGAAGCGTGCTAAATGAATATCGTTGTAATATCGTTAGGTTAAGGGTCACGTTTTCTATCCAACAGAATTATCAAAAAGTAAGTTTGTACGCGATAACTGCGCTTGTGTTGTGTGTGTTTTATGAAGGAATTGATGGGTTTTATCTGTCCACTATCTGCTATCGTGATTGTTGTCGACGTTTGAACTGATCATTATTTCTCTATGCATTCTCTTGCAGTACTTACTAATTAGCTTGTATATGTGTTTTAATCGTAAATAAAAAAATACTACGCTGTTACTTACTTTTATTTGAAACTAGCGTATTAATTAGTTTAGATTATTTGAACAGTTGGTAGCTTATTATCATCTTCCAAAGAGGTTTAATAACCTATTAGCATATGATATGATTATACCTATACAAAAGTTAATTCGCTTATATGTACGGATAAAGTAAAATAAGTAAGTAATAGTTACTTTAAATATTAGATAAATAAATATGTCTTTACATAAAAAAAAAACTAAGGACCTTTACTGTCTACGAAACAAATCGACAAGTGTTCATCAAACATCTTCGCATCGAGAAGCATATCTTATAGTAATAGGAATTCGGTATAGCGGTGCAGCTGCATCGGCGGGGTTGATCAGCGTTTGGTTAGTTATCGTGCAGGCAATACATTCGTAGCGAGCTCGTGCCCTATCGGCCCGACCATACACAGAGATGACTGTGCTCGCTCTCATTCATTAGAGGGGTGCAGAGACGGGACGCAAGACGCCGCGCATCGCCCGACGATATCGATTTTGCCCCCACACCACGCAACCGCCCGCCCTCTCCCGAGGCCCCGCACTCAGCATCCGACCTCGAGCACTCTCCTCTCGCGCCTACTAAACACCTCCGACTGAAACTACGCTTTAACCGTATGATGCCACAGCTCAAAATTCCAATCGAGCAAGCGCGCTCAACCACCATCCGTGGATCACCGATGGACTCTGCAGCCGAAAGTCGTTCGGTTGAGATTGCAACGCAGAAAACACTAGAAAAATAGGCTTTAATTAAAATAATAATCGAACCACTTTCGGTAATTTCGTGGTCAAAGTAAGAACGAGTGCGCAACGTAGGGTGCACTTTTTAAATGTTCCACATAAAGTTTAAAAGGCTTTGGGTAAATGAATTCTTGTGATCTCTGAAGTGTGCATGAGATCACAAGCAAACCACCCCTTCGTTCCGTATCAAAAGGTTTAAATTACAAATTTAAAGCAACACACACTCATAAAAAAGTTCAACTAAACAATCTTCGCACTTCCGCTAAAATAATTACACCTCAAAATTTCTGGATGAAGGAATTTATTTAACTGCGCAAGAAAATCTTATTTTGATATGGAAATGTGCAGTCGAACTATTACAATGTAAAATTTGTACCTACATTGAAAAATTATTGCAGCAAAAATGAGTGCAAATTTTCTGTACATTTTCCTTGGTTGTTTTATGATTTTATTGTATTAAAATTGCGCAAACCCTAATAACGATTATAAATTACCTCATAATGCTTTGATTTTTAGATTTTATTTAACGACTTGCTTTAACCTATATTTATTAGTATTGTAGTTAGTTCATTGCCGTATAATAATGATATTCTCTCCAATGATATTTGGACCGTAATGAATGCAAGTGATAAAAGTGATAACAAGTTAATAACAATATGCTCGGTACGTATTTATGCAATTGACGTATTTACAAAGCGAACACTAAATACATTATTTGGGCTAGTAGATAACACGAACAAAATTGCGGTAGGTTCAGATTTTTAGGTATGTTCTCAATTAGTCATGAATCTATAGAAGTAAATTTGCATATTTACAAGCATATATTAATGGCGATTTGACAAATGTTTATTGGCTTACTAGGACAATATTTATGTACAAAGAAAATGACATTAATGGCCGTTGAAGTATCCTTTGTACAGTGCATTACGATCATGACGCCTTCTAAATTTGACCACATTTTTCGGTCTAGTTTAGTGCAGATACGGTGTCAGGCCAGGAATGAGATTACTTCCATAAAATTGCCTGGGACCAAAAACTATACGGCTAATATTTTTTTATGAGCTTCCTCGAATCTTTGTTAGTTAATCTTCTGATACCGGTACACATTTTTGGGAGAAAGTCCACTGATCGCAACAATGAAATGAATATTGAAATTTTTACGTAAGATCAACAAGATTACAGACTGTTGCGTCGCGTCGATCCGCAAGGGTTTATTAGAAGTAAAGATCAACATCTCACAGGATCTTTAGGATGCGGTGTCAGTAATATCCTGGGCAATAAGATGGAAATTATGTCTTCTATCGTATTCTTATTAGGCTCTCTGTCAATTATTCCATAGAAAATTGCCAAAATCTATACCTAAGAAGTCCGCAAGTCTGAGTAAACTTTCACAATAAGAGTCTAGTGGGAAGTAAAAATGAAATCAACTTAAAGTCACACGCCAAGTTTCGTGTAATAACTTCCTTTCATTAGATTCGATTTTATTATGCTCCTGCATGAGCGAGGCAGGAGTGTGAGGTGATTGTAACCTACATTTAGCAAGTTACGTATTTTGAAAAATAAACGTAACCGGAAAATGACAAACTGAGCTTGACCCCTAATTAGTGTACACAAAATGATATTATGTAATAAAGTAAACATTTATCTTTTGTATGAAATAACAATGGAAATAAGCATTTATTAATAGACAGCTAGCTCTTAACGCATTGAAGAGCGTTTATGTAAAAAGATGTAAGTACGGAATCCGGCGGAATAAATAAATTCTTAATAAATAAAATAGAAGAACAAGAATACATAAATCTTTATTGAAGAAGAGTGCTTCAATCTTTATTGTACTTTGAATTATATGCTTATATCTAAATTAAAAAAATTATATTATCTTAAAAGTTAGCAAAGAGAAAAAAATCAATTAATGCAGAGCATTAAAAAAACTGACTTCATGTCAAAACCTTGGCTGAGTTATAATGTCATCAACGTAAACATTCTCCGAAATCATACATATTGTATCAAAAATTTGAAATTTTCAATGAAGTACTCAACCGATTTCGATGAAATTTATATGGGACCAACGATGAAGTATCTTCTATCATATGAATCAAGAATTTTCAAAATCGATTTATAATCATCCGAAATATCGTTGTAACAAAGACATCAAAAAAAAAACACAGACGAATTGAGAACCTCCTCCTTTTTGGAAGTCGGTTGAAAAGGTGACAACTCAGCCTAATGCTTTGCTAAAGATTACAAATACTATTTTGTATTATTTTATCATACCTACCTACTGAATCTACATAGTTTGTTTCTTAATCTCGTAAGATCGAGATTAGAAATAAAAATTTTCAAACAAAAATTGTCCTAAAAAAGGGACATTTTGCTTTTTGCTGAAATAGAGATGTGAAAATATTTCGCCGACTGTACCCAAACGGCTATGGAGCGGGACATGAGGTCCTTTTGTGTGGACGTTACGCGACGATGACAATACTCGCCGGAAAATGTCCAAACAAAAAACTGTACTTACGCGTCTTGTTTGTCGAATAACTTGTATGTACAGGGCTTTTTTTTCATTTTGCTTTTTAGATAAACCTCTATACGGCCGTTTTATTCAATCGCTTTTTAACCCCTTCGGACCTGAATTAATTGTACGCATGTAAAAAAATATTTTTTATGTTGTTATTTTTTGAGGACCAATTTGGCGATGACGTAAACCTATCTGCCTCAGACGCCAGTGGTTGCGGGTTCGATTCCCGCACGAAACACATGAAAAAAAATGTTCCATGTCTGGGTGTTTATCTATTTATGTATTTATATTCTAGGTTCCCCCTAGTTTATTCCATAACACAAGCTATCTTTACTTTGGGGTCATGTAGTTGGTGTGATCGTCTGGGGATTTTATTTATTATTTATTTATGTTTAGGGTATTTGTAATTGGATATCATAAAAAATTGGAATTATCGTTTAGTTTTTTGGAAAACTTTATGTCCATTAGAATGGACATGACGTCTTACCCGTAGTTAAAATTGTTTCAATAATTTAGTTAGTATTAATAATGATCACCGGTAAAATTTGTATATTTCGATGAAATAATAATAAAGAATAAAACATAATTACTATTTATTTTTATTTTACTTTTCAATTTAACGATTTAACGATTTTCGGCTACTCCTCTGACCTAATGGCGATTAATGCCGGGGTACCTCAGGGATCTGTTCTCTCTGCAACTTTATTCTTGCTGCACATTAATGACCTCCTAACACCAGGCATTATTGGATATGCTGATGACAGCACTGTTGTTGAGAGATATATATCCAATGCGCGAACGAGCGCCCATGAAATCCAGGTTTTGAGAAGGTCTATGATTGAGCGCGTTGATTCGACCTTGCGGAATGTGTCCGATTGGGGCGAATCTAACCTGGTCAAATTCAACGCCTCTAAAACACAAGCGTGTCTATTCTCCGCAAAAAAGAGCACCTATACTTTTACGCCCACTTTCCAGAATGTGTCTGTTCCCATCACCGACCAACTAGGGCTTTTGGGCGTCACCATATCGTCCAAATTAAACTTCGGTCAACAAATTGAGTCTATGGCAAAAACGGCTTCAAAAAAATTGGGTATCATCTCGAAGGTCCGGCGGTACTTCAGCCCTGAACGGCTGCTCAACTTATACACAGCCCAAGTGAGGTCGTGCATGGAGTACTGTGCACAGAGAAGCGCTAGACTCTGTTGACCGAAGAGCCCGTAAAATCATTAATAACAACAACCTTACAAATATAAAATTGCAGACCCTGGAGCATCGTCGTAAGGTTGCTTGCTTGACAGTATTTTATCGGCTACATTTTGGTGAGTGTGCGAGTGCTCTTTTTGACCAAATTGAACCCACCCCTTTTTACCACCGGACTACCAGACGCAGACAGAACTTCCATCCCTATATAGTGGATTTACCAAGAAGTCGAACAAAACGCTTCGATAGTTCCTTTTTGGTACGGATTGCCAAGGAGTGGAACAATCTGCCTGCGTCTGTTTTTCCTGACCACTACAGTCCTGGAACTTTTAAGTGTCGAGTGAATAGGTTTCTCGTGGATGGACGTGTAACACCATAGTCTTCATGCGCACTTTCCATCAGGTGGCATGGAAGACAAACGTCCTATCCTTACAATATAAAAGAAAAAAAAAAAATGTAAAATTTTTGTTGTAAATTCGGAAAATAAAATACAATGTGCTCTGGTGTGAAACAAAGATAGATAAGTATTGCATTTTAGACAGAACACCTGAGGTTTTCCTGGACAAACTGGTTTTTTACACCTGGATGTATATTTTTTTATTATATTCCGGTAAATGATAGGAATTGTCGTACTATATTTCGGATGCAGGTCTAATCCCTATACCAAGACGTCATTTCCGGATACTTGTAGGAGAATTTACTAGGTTGATTTCAAAAGCTGGCTGTCCTCTTCTTTTATTTACAGAGGAATGTCCCATTTTTATGAGAGCATCTGCTGTCGAAAATTAGAACAGAACACCTTGGACTTGTTTTTTTTAGGAAATTTGCAGATTTTACAATTTGCTAAGTATTTGAGTTAAGTTTATTGGTTATTCGATAACAGATGAAATATCATTCGCAACGTCCATTTCTCTGATGAATATACGATACTAGCTGCTGCCCGCGACGTCGTCTGCGTGAACGCTATGCAGCACCAAACGCACCTACCATTATAACACTGCTAGCGTGATAATATGTAGCCTATATGTTGACCCGACTTCTTAACTATCTTCATGCCAAATTTGAAGTAAATCCATGCAGTACTTTTTGAGTTTATCCCGGAAAGACAAACAGACAAAAATTCTAAAAACTATATTTTTTGTTTCTGTTTCGATTGTAGATCATACCCCAAGTATTCTTTTAAAAAAATATTCAATGTACAGTTTTGACTTTCCTACCATTTTATTATATGTATAGATAAGCTAATAAGATGATCAGTCTTATCAACACCACCCTTTCTATTGTTATTAGATCTCACAAGTTCTGGACGAGCCAATGGAATTTACTGATGAGGTACTTTCATCGTCTTGTTTCATCCTGTTCTATTCTTCCAACAAAGTTTGAAGCAAGAACTACGCCTTTGATGTTCATCCTCTTTACAACAACTACATCTTTTTTGTTATCAGTAACATGCTCAGAATATGCATTCTCTTTTTTTGAACCCTCTCCGTCTGTAATTAGAGGTGGCTTTCCAGAAAGATCCTGTCGCATCAAGTATTTGGAAAAATAGATGTGCCTGCTTGGTCCATGTTATTCTGATTATTCTTTCTCCTTTGGTATTTCCTCCAGATTTTCAATATTATCAACTTGGTTAGGAAATAAAATATCATTACCTACGCGTGCAGTACTTTCTGAGGTAGTCTGCAAAATTTCTTCATAATTTTTTCGTCAATACCTGACATTTGTCCGCTTTCTAATAAGTCCAATCAATTCTCCACGATAACGACGCCTACATACATCAAGTTCTAAAAGATATAAAATAAAATATTGCTATAAATATAGATTTTTCTATTCCTCGTGAACTATGCTTTGTAAAATGTACAATATCAACCTAGACCTACTGTCCATTGCAATGGACATCCAAATGAACTGGTTTTATAATAAAAAACTGTGAATTTCATTTTATTTACGATGTCAACTAAATAATGTGTATACATATACCTAGTCGGGTCATAAGTTCTGTCAAAACCTCATATTTTTAATTTTCGAATACTGGCCAGAAATACGCTTACTAATTTTAAAAATAGAACGGTTGCGATTGTTGAAAATAAAAAAGAAATTATATTTTATTCATTTTCAAATATGGAGTGGTCGAGTAAAGAAGATAGAATCGCGGTTATCGCGTTGCACCGCTGCGGTTACGCGCCAAAAGAGATTTTCAATATTCTACAAAAATTTAAAATAACGTTACGGTTCGTTTATCGTACTATTAAACGATTCACTGAAGAATCAAGCTTCGAAGATCGTAAAAGAAGCGGCCGACCTCGCACAGTTAGGACACCAGCGGTCATCAAAGCAGTGAAGGCGCGAATCGAAAGAAATCCCGTGCGTAAACAGAAAATCCTAGCTCACCAGATGGGGCTAAGCAGAACCACGGTCAAAAGAGTGCTAAATGAAGACCTAGGACTACGAGCTTATCGTAAAAAGACCGGACATATTGGGATGAAATGCGACATTTCTTCGCATCTTATCCATGGCGGCAAACTTGTTTTACATCAACCGATCCATCGTGCTGCGCTGATGCTGTCTCAAGTGTGATAGTTCAAGCAATGGAGTACTTCATTCCCCACGCTGATCTATCCCTTGAAACCAAAGCTCGCCCATGGTTTAATACTGCTTGCCTAGCCGCTGAAAAGCGAAAGCGGGAAGCATACAAAGCCTGGGCAAATGCTCGCAGAAGCAAAGCCGTGGATTCGCATGAACACAAGAAGAGGTACAATGCTGCCGCCAAGTCCTGCAAAAAGGTAATCAAAAGAGCTCGTTTTGCCCACATAGGCCGTATCGGAGACAGAATAGCAGCATACCCTTCGGGAAGTAAAGCTTTCTGGTCCCTTGCCAAGTCGGTCGAAACGAACTTTTGTCGCCCGTCGCTGCCACCACTGAGGAAACCCGATGGTTCTCTGGCCCATACTTCTAAGGAGAAAGCAGATTTATTTGCTAGTATCTTCGCAGAAAATTCTCGTCTAGATTGCCAAGGAAAAATCCCACCCCAATTACCTCAGTTCGGACCTACAATGGGTACCGTTCACATTCGCCAAAAGGAGGTTCTTAAATGCTTGCTGCACCTAGACGAGAACAAAGCTAGTGGTCCAGACGGTATTCCTGCAGTGGTCTTAAAACGCTGCGCAGCTGAGTTGTCTCCCGTTTTGACGCGTCTTTATCGACTTTCATTGGAATCCGGTAAGGTTCCCAAGTCCTGGAAGCTTGCTAACGTACAACCAGTACCAAAGAAGGGAAGCCGTGCCGATCCTGTCAACTACCGACCAATTTCAATCACTTCCATACTTTGCAAAGTCATGGAACGTGTATTGAACAATCGACTCCTGGCATACCTCGAGGCCAACGACCTCCTAAGCGATAGCCAATATGGTTTCCGCAACGGGCGCTCGACCGGCGATCTTCTCGTGTATGCCACTCACTTATGGAGCGAGGCCTTGGAGGGTCATGGTGAAGCAATAGCTGTATCCTTAGACATTTCCAAGGCCTTTGACAGGGTCTGGCATGATGGTCTCTTAAGTAAGCTTCCAGCTTATGGCATACCGATTGGGCTCTGCGACTGGATATCTGATTTTCTGAGGGAACGGTCAATTCGAGTAGTCTTAGATGGCTTCTCCTCCGACCAAATGGCAATTAATGCCGGGGTACCTCAGGGATCTGTTCTCTCTGCAACATTATTCTTGCTGCACATTAATGACCTTTTGACACCGGGCATTATTAGTTATGCTGATGACAGCACTGTTGTAGAGAGATACGTATCCAATGCGCGAGCGAGCCCCCATGAAATCCAAAGTTTAAGAAAGTCAATGATTGAGCGCGTTGATTTGACCTTACGGAAAGTATCCGATTGGGGTGAGTCGAATTTGGTCAAATTCAACGCGTCCAAAACTCAGGCGTGTCTATTCTCCGCAAAAAAGAGCACCTTCACATTAACGCCCACTTTCCAAAATGTATCTGTCCCCATCACTGACCATCTAGGGCTTTTAGGCGTAACTATAACATCTAGTTTAAACTTCGGTCAACAAATTGTGTCCATGGCTCAAGTAGCTTCGAAAAAGTTGGGAATCATCTCGAAGGTACGGCGGTACTTCAGCCCTGCACAGCTTCTTAACTTATATACAGCTCAAGTGCGATCATGCATGGAGTACTGCAGTCATCTTTGGGATGGTTCAGCCAAATATCAACTAGAAGCGCTGGACTCCGTTGACCGAAGAGCCCGTAAATTAATTAACAACGTCGACCTTACGACCAAAAAACTACAGACCCTAGAGCATCGTCGTAAGGTTGCCTGTTTAACCGTGTACTACAGGATACATTTTGGTGAGTGCGCGAGTGCTCTGTTTGAGCAAATTGAACCCTCACCCTTTTACCATCGGACTACTAGACGCAGACAGAACTTCCATCCGTATGTGGTTGATATTCCGAAAAGTCGAACTAAGCGCTTTGACAGTTCCTTTTTAATACGGGTCGCCAAGGTTTGGAATGAACTGCCTGCGTCTATTTTCCCTGACCAGTATAGTCCTAGTACTTTTAAGCGTCGAGTGAATAGGTTTCTCGTGGATGGACGTGTACCACCTTAGTCTTCATGTTCACTTAACATCAGGTGTCATGGAAGACAAACGTCCCATCCATATTTTATATAAAAAAAAAAAAAAAAAAACATTTCTTAAACGAGCGTTTAAAAAAAATTAGGCTAGAAAGATCCCGCGCTTTGTTACGACGGTACGCGGGAAAAAAATACCGCGAAATTCTTTTTTCGGATGAAAAAATTTTTAACATTGAAGAAAGCTATAACAAACAAAACGATAAGGTGTATGCCCACAGTAGTGAAGAAGCGAGCGCGCGTATTCCGAGGGTCCAGCTTGGCCATTACCCTTCCTCATTTATGGTTTGGCTTGGAGTCTCATATTCAGGCATAACTGAGGTGTTTTTCTGTGAAAAAGGTATGAGAACCAGTGCCGTGACTTATCAAAATACTGTCCTGACAAGCACAGTGGAACCTCTTTCTCAAACAATGTTCAAGAACAGACATTGGACATTCCAACAGGACTCTGCACCGGCTCATAAGGCACGAAGCACGCAAGACTGGTTGACCGCCCGCGGAATTGACTTTATCCGGCATGAAGACTGGTCATCTTCTAGTCCAGACTTAAACCCACTGGACTACAAGATATGGCAATATTTGGAGGAGAAAGTCTGTGCTAAACCTCACCAAAATTTGGAGTCTCTGCGAGCAGCTCTGGTTAAAGCAGCGGCAGAAATAGATATGAATGTGGTGCGTGCAGCGATCGATGACTGGCCGCGTAGATTAAGGACATGTGTCCAAAATGGGGGAGGGCATTTCGAATAATGTAATTAAAATTATATTGTACATTTAATAACCTTTCATTTCATATATAATTTTTAAGTAATTGTCTAAAGGTGTATCAGTAATAACATTCAAAGTTTTTGACAGAACTTATGACCCGACTAGGTATATGTGTCGCTAAATAAAAAATATTACACGAGAATATTATCATAAATTACTAAAAAAAAAATTATTGACTCACTTTGATTATGCTCACTCATGGTGACGAAGATCACTTCAATCAATATTTGTAGCTACTTTCATAATTTTTCTTTACTATTTCTTTGCCAATCCTATTTTTTAGTATATTGAGGGTATGATGGATTTTTTACATTTAAAAAAGGTAACTCTGGATCATTTTATGGAGGTCACAAAACTATGTCCACTGAGATGGACACCAGGACTGAAGGGGACGTGCGGGCTTGTGAACGCGCTTGCATAATGCTTTTAATTTTGTCAGTTGATCCCGGTTTGTAAACAAGCAAGGTGTTTTTTTCGCAGACAGTGGATGGTGTTATGCATGTGCAGGTGGATCATGCGTAGTAGTTATTATATCAAATAATATTTACTGTTATATTTATGGAGATGTCATTCTGTAATATAATCCATCCATACAGCAGAGCTTTTTTGATGTTTATTCTGTGGTCTAGGTCTATAGACGACACTAAACAATACAAAATTGTGGTTCAGACTAACTCTTATACAAAAGCTATTTCGTTTTAATGCACCTTTAAAAGTGTTAAAGAGATAAGTATCACTCGGGAGAATTGCTAATATAATTTATATGGTATTCTTAAAGTGGTCAATTTGTCGTTGTCATTCTAGAAATTTCACATTTTCCTTCAATTGGATGCTGAATCTTCTTGGCATAAGAGCTTTCTATTTTAATGGAATGCAATTATCCAGAGCAAAGTGTAATTAGAGAAACATAAAAAGACGTAAAACTTCCTCATAAAAGAAAGAAAATCACTGCAAATTGACTGTTTACAAACAATATTTTAACTATGGTTAAATAATCGGAATATTATTATTAAATATTTTTTAACTTCATTGAAGGTATACCAAAATACCCCTATAGCACATGTTAATCCGTATTTTTAAATCATGATACAAGCTAAAACTGTTTTTATGCACTAGGCATACATTATGTGTTTGTTCCGACCAATCTGATCATAAATCATCGGCTTGGGTAATAATTTCGGAAATGCTCCTTTACCGCAAGCACTTGATCGCATACAGGTAGGTGCAGGCGTGTCTTTACAGGTTAATATTGCGTGTAAATACTGCACGGCCGGTTATTACGGAAAGGGCCGTCATACCGTCTGCCCGAACCTGCCCCAACGAGGGGAAGCAGTAGGGTAGGTTAAGGCATTGCATCCGACGAATATGCACGCCAAGCACTTCACAATACTCCCCCATTCACCTCATATACCTGTCTGCCTTGTACACACAAATAAACTACAATTACCACAAGTTGTACGGTGATAAGAGGCTTCACACTGTAATTGTTTCCGTGAATTATGCCTCTATGTAATGTCATAGTGCAATCATTATAAATAATCAAAACCTACCCGCCAGTGTTTGTTTTATACAAACATCAAGCCTGGACGTGTACATGGCTTATGTATTTTCAATTATCGATCACGCAGCCGTTTTCGTTTGTTATAAATTTTAAATCAGTTATCTAGACCTGGTACCGAAATAAACAGTAGATCGATATGGCTACCTCGCACTAATCCTGCTGAGTCCTCTGCAGATAGGTCTCTCGTTGCAGGCCCGGGCGAAGTACCGTCAAAAAGTTGTATATTAGAGTATCCAGAGATGATTAAAAAAGGCATGCGTGCCCACTTGATGCGTACATTAATGCATCGTTGTGGAGGCACTAATGAAAACGCGGAGTGGTGTGCGTTGCTGAAGCAGGCCTAACGTACGCGGGCCTTGCATTGGGTCAGGTCAGTGAACCCGCCCCCCCACTATCGGGGTAAATATTCCGAATGCACACAGATGCGCGCGCCGCCTACCCCTCACCCGTTGCACTCCGCACGCATGCACCCCTAACACCCCTCTTAAAACTCCTAATTGATTGCACAAATTCTCCCGGAATAAATGTCTTTTTATGGGTGTTAATGATGTAAACTTGTGCAATTCCGCTCTCTCTAATTGATACTAGGCGCCTTATAAGTTGTAAAGCGGTGTAAGCGATTAATTCGGTACTTTTTTCTTCTATATGACCACCTCGGGGAGGTTCTTCTCGGGACCATGAAAAGTTAAGTAGCAAAATTAAAAGACTTTGCTTTATAGGCTCTGTTTTGGTAAACTAATTAACTTCCGGTGTACGATTGTTTTATGTATAATTGTAAAATCAATACACAATCTTGTCGTCAATATCAGATATGGATGCAACTTGTGGTTCGTGATTCAAACACAGTATTCTCGACCCACAATGTATTCAAATGAATGAGCATTGAGCTTTATACAAGCGCCATCAAATCATATTCAACCTCGTGACAAAAGTTTATGATAGTTGCATGATCGCACGGTTGCATCATTGATGCAATACGATGATGTCAACCATGACGTCAGCGTAAATACTGCAACCGAGATCAGACTGAGATATGCCTCCTAGAGGTAAGATTCATCAATAATGAAGTCAGATTTTTCAATATTAGGCTACATCAACATAATGAAATTATGTTTTGAACATCGTGGCTTATTTCTTAAACAGATCTTATTAATAATTCTTTTAATTTCGGTACATCAGACAGGTGGACAGAGGGTAAGGCTTAATCATACCCAAAAAACAATTCAGAAACGATTCGGTAAGCTTAACCTTAAAGCTAGCAAATTACCACTCTACATTTAACCAGCTACGTAATAAAATAAATAACACACCATTAAGCTGTCAGGGCATCGCATTCCGCCTTCATAACTTGCGTTTTTGGCATGATGGCTTGACAATAGAGCTCGTTATGTTTACATCGGGCCTGGTCGAGCCTGAAACTAGATGGCAATAAAATGCCTCGGAGATATTAATAACGGTATAAATGCAGAATGATGGGGCCGATCCGGAAGTGTATACGGTGCTGGAGGAGCATCTTTGGCACGCAGTCAACCTGCCCTTGTCAGGAATGCATTCCGGTTTATTGCGGAAGCGAAATCCGCACTTTTATTGTGTAACTGTGATATTAACCTTATTATATACTTTAATCAGAGCCGGAGAACTTTACTCATCCTTATAAAGTTAGATTAACTAACTTTCAGATAAGTTTGCTCGTCTCGGTAACCCCTTTAGCATATCGTAAGGTCAAATATCAAAGTAAGTGCTTTTGTTTGGAACTTTTACAAATAGCTCGTATCGAATTACTTAATACAGAAATAATATAGATTAGTATTCGATTACTTATCTGTCTATTTAGTATCCTAAAAAAAATCTTGTATATTAAATTATCTAATAACGATGGGAATAAGATCATTATTATTTACGTGGCAGTACGGATGGTGTAAGAAGAGCACCTAAAAAGTTTATTAACCCTAAAATTAGCGTGGACTAATGTAAAAAGACTAATGCCCGTCTGCACTAAACTTCGATCTTAAGCATGATACTAAGTCTGTACAGTCCGTTCACAGTTAGTTTACTTCTGACGTATGCTTTCTCTATGTTGGCCCTACTGTCCAGTTTCCCTGAAAGTTTTCATAAAATTTTTAAATAGCCTCCTTTGTTCTATTACAACAAAGTAAAGTCAAAACTGAAAAAAAGAACGAAATATTAAAAATCAAATATGAAATAATATAGTGTTCTAGAGCGTCAAAAATACAGGTGCATACATTATTAGTAATACAAACGGTATTTTGTAACTGAAATTTAACGCGGCAACCCAAGACTCAGGGCAGCCAACCTAACAGCTGGAGGTAAACTAACTGTGAACTGAGTATAGTCTGATTTTTATTGTTATTTGTCCTGTCTGACGGTTGCTTTGACATGATACGCTTAAGTTCTTGCTTATAGTTATGACATGGAAAATCGGTGTCATAACTATAAGCAAGAACTTACGACGGCGTTCGAAAAGTTATGCCAATACGCTAGTTAAAAAAAACATGTTATTTTATTAATATTTTACCAAGACTATTTAAAAAAAAAACATGAAACGACATCTCAAAAATGAAAATTTCTTTCTCCTTCACTAATTAGTATATTGACGAAACCCGAGCTACACAAAATCCCACAATACTTTATTTATAGTATTCTCATTACTTTTCGATCATGTCAAATCAGCCGTCAGACAGGACAAACGTCAATCAATAAAAGTCAATAATTCTCGTAGGACGTCATAATATAGAGTTAAGTATCAACTTAGGATCAAAGTTTAGTGCAGACGGGCACTAATTGGTAGCCATACAAAAACTGTGAAGTAAAAACGTGCCGAAAATTTTGGGATCATAAACAGCTGTAGGTAGGTACATATTTGATGTGTCCTCCTTACTAGAGTCTGGCTAATGAAAGTAGTTACTGGGGGTTTTTGCAAGCTTTTTATATAGCAGTACTAGCATTAATGTAACCGTCGTTTATTTTCGTGTCACTGTTGTCAATCGAACGGTTCGAAAATGAATAAAAAATTAAAATTTATATAGTTTCATAATCAATGTGGGAACAGCGATACCAGTGCGTCTGACGATTACTTCCATATAGAATTGCTGGATTCAGATTATGATTACAATGAATAAAAATAATTATTGTATTTTGTAGTTTTATATTTAAACCTGATTAATACTAGTTACCTATTACTTTAATAATATACTTCTCATCAAAATGTAGGACAGTACCAAATTTGTATTTTTTTACGAAATTTATATAAAAAACTAGCTGACCCGGCAAACGTTGTTTTGACATATAAAAAAAAAATTGATGTTGGCCGATTCTCATAGATTCCGGATAAGCACAAAAAATTTCATCAAAATCGGTCAAGCCGTTTCGGAGGAGTATGGCAACGAAAACTGTGACACGAGAATTTTATATATTAGATATTAATTATTTTTCAAGTTTGTTTAACCCATGTAGATATTTCGTACTATTGTCGGGGTTATATGATGCTATTTTTTTAAATTCGCCAGGTTTTGCAGTCGCTACTTTCATTAGCCAAACTATATCTTCATACCACTCGCTGTATTGCTAAGTTTTTATATGAAATAACTGTATATGTATTTTTATATAAATTAAGCTTCAAATAATTAGGTTTTTACTCTTTTAACATATCAGCGGATTCCTTTCATATTTTCTGTGAAATGTCCAAGGCGTTTGACTAATCTGAAAATATCTTACTTTCCATACAAAATTTTCAAATGTTTTACATTTTTCTTTTTAATAAAATTCATCATTTCCATCTCGCATATTTTAGGTAGGTACTTGAATATAAAATCTTCAGTCTTAAGTATCTACTTATGCAGCAATGAACTCATAATAAGAAAAACCGTATTGTTCATAAAATGCAAAGTATACTTGGACTCTTTTGACGAGTGCGTGAGTCATTTATTGTTCCCTAATAAGCTTTAGAACTTTTTCCTTCCAGCTTTGGTTCTTTAGTGTATGTAAGAGGATGCTAATTTTAACTTATTCACCAAAATTAACTTATAAAACTAGCTCCAAAGAAGATAGATTGTCGCAGCACAATCGGGAATATCTCGTAGAGTCTCCCTGTGTTCCAAGTATCGAACACCTTAAATGAAGCTAGTAAAATAAATATATGTCTAAATAGATTTTTAATTAGGTAACCAGTTTAAAAAGGTTGTTTTAGTTCTTAGTTATAATTTTTTATTCGATTAATTTGTTTTTACAATGGACGTCGAAGTCCGCACCGCATGCGGTAAAAACCTTTGACCCCGGTGTTGCAGGAACATAAAAATATTTAAACATGATTTGATAATAAAACATTGGACCACAGTCCACCTAACCCAAAGATAAAGAAAACTTGTGATATGAAACTCGTCCCTACCTAATAATATTTTGTATAGTCAGCTACAAAAGTTGATTAACACATTTAAATTTTCAAAGTCGTTTTTAACCATATTGTGGCTAAATAACGACTTATATTGATTAACTTACATGTATAGTGTTAATGTGTTAATCAACTTTTGTAGCTGACTGTACATCGGTGCCTGTGACAAATAAAGGAAGTAGATCGACGCTCTTATGTTTTAGCTGTATATTCATTCACGGCGCCTCAGACTCCGTAGTGTTTACGATCTTCGATAATAATACACAATAATACTCGCTAGCAGCTTTGTGCGGTTTTACTCGCTTAGCTTATGAGCTTTTAGGAAATTCACAAAGCCTTTCATTCATCTCCTATTTCTACCCCTCAACCCCTTTTTCGTAATAAAAAGTAGTTTATGTCCATCTTTAAGGTTAGGTCTATCTCTGTACAAAATTTTATTCAAATCGGATCACTACTTTAAGCGTAACAGACAGACACACTTTCCCACTTATAATATTAGCAGGTATTGATAGATTATATAAGACTTTAAGCAGAAATCATGTACGCGATTTAAAAAAAACGTTGAGAACGAAAACCCTTGTCCAGAAAGTCCTCGTAATAAGATAATTTTGGTCAATCATACCGAGCATACCAGAAGTTACGCCGTCACCTGTTATATCGTCCGGCTTAACCGGAAGGACATACAGCATATGTAGGACAAATTGAAGTTTTGTCACTACATGTGCGAATCTGGTGAAATACAAAAACTATCATACATAACCCTCGTTTTTGCTAAGCTGTAGTCGGGTAAAATTTTATTTATCAAAGACTGTAATTGTATGGCAAGTTTAGGTGGCCGCATCAATCATTAATAAACTGTAAATTGTGTATTAATATTTTTTAATAAATTTATAAGTCGAGTATTCATAGTTATTACCTAATAACCAATGACCAGTGAGCATGATTGTTGTACATAAGCATAACAATCATGGCAAATCGCTTCAAATAGTACCTATTATAAATTAATTATCCTATCATCTGGCCCCAAAGCATGCTTATATAGCAATGTGTCACGGAGACCACCCGGCGGAATTAGAGGGTATTTTAGTAAACACCCAAACCTTAACTAGTTTATAAAAGTTCATTTCCTGAACTGGCCAGTTAGCGCTTTATACAAAGTTCCGTTCTTCAAATTATAGACTACGTCAGGGATAGCCAGCGTGTCCTTCTAAGAAATTTCTCGTCGACAACTTTAATTAATTATGTATTGTAGTCATTTTGAAATGTTGAAGAAGCATTAATTATTAGGGATCAAAACAATAAATCTAGGAAATAGACAAGATTGATAAATTATCCTACGAAAACACGTTATGGCGAATGTTTGTTCCCATTTAAGTGCGTTTAGAATATCAAGTTGGCGAGTTGTCGTCCCATGCGTAGCGAGTTGAAACGTCGTTAACAGATTTGAATCGAGTCGGGACACAGCTGAAACTCCGAGGCAGTGCTAACTTGTGCACTCGCTGTCCCATCTCCGGCTCCGTTCATTAGATAGTTATCCGTCGGCCGCAACACTGGATCACACCGCGCTATCAGGTGCGCTGCAAACAAAAAGAATAGAGGTCGGGTTAAACATGCACGACGGGTGTACGGGTATAATTAAAGTTTAGGAGACGCTCACGTCGCCCGTTAACCTCGTTATCGGGCGCTGGAAGTGGGTGAGACGCGGTGGGGAGGGCCCAGGCTCGGGTGGGGGAAACGGGGAAAATCAATGACAGCCGCCGCGCGCCGCCTCTCCCCGTCCCGCCGCTCATCTCGCGACCACGTGCCGCGGTCACTGGCCTGACTCACCACCTCGCCATCCAAATGATTTGTCTCCGCCGATGCTCGGCCTCCGTGATTGATGATCTTGCGATACCGACTCACTTCCGACCACTTCACTCTAGACGTCTCAGCCCACTTTAAACGCTCGTTTGCCGACCGTTCAAACTTATCTGTGGCCATGAAAGAAAAATGCCGCCCGACGCAAAAAATATACTTATACACCCCTAAATGTCTAAGACACGACAAAACGCGGCGGCCGGCAACAATAAAGTTGCACGAAGATAAATAGCTATATTGCTGTACAATGAAGCCACGCCGGTGTCGAGGGTGCCCGGTCGCCTGTAAAATATACTCGGGTAATAAGTAGGTCGCCGTCAAATTTGGGTTATCGTTTGGCCGAGTCGATATGTAACACTTCCGCACAGTACCGAGCTCTGCGATCACCGATTCTCCCGCTATGTTACGCTTGTGAGTTATGTAATTATGAGTTTATGAATGCCAGATTATAGGTCACGTGACGCAGGTCTGACGCATTGATCATACGCTCACCACTTCTCATGTCCGATTACTCCATAATTTTCTTTTTATTATTGTTTACGAAAGAAACAGTAAGACATGAAAGCGATAATTAACAGAATCATTCCAATGTACATTGATTTCGCAGTAGAGTACAATCGCAATAAATGTACTGAGAGTCGTACCACGCATAAGATGACACGGTGTAATCGGTGCAAAATGACAACATCCTCGGAGAGGATTTAGCAGACATCCGTATCAGGTCACCCGTCCCCACCAATGGCACGCATAGGTATGTACAGTTAATTGGATTAACTCCAGTTACCATGCAATCGGAACACGATGAATCATGAGTAGCACAAAAAACGCGTAGCAATGAACTCGTAGACCTTAATCCATAGGTTTTGGCGAATGGATGTTTTGTTATAAGTATATACGGTCGGTGTCGTCGGTCGATCAATGTCAACCGTATATTTGGGTCAATGGCCGTTGGAGTCCCCGCTCTGAGCGCCCCATCATTTCCTATACGCATGTGATGACTTTATTGTTATAGGACATACCTTTTATTATTATGTATGAAGTACTTTTTTTATAACCAACCCATGTAAGACCCCTGAAGTCCCATTTCGTGACGTAAAAGTGATTTGCGAGATATTGTTTTTGTTTTCGATGTTATCTAGGTAAAGAAATGCCTCGGCATAATTTTCGATTTGCAGCTGACATTTTTTTATAAACTGTGGATGATTATAATTGACATTGTTAAAGCGACAGCTGTCGAATAAGTCCTGTTTGTTTATTTTGTTAGCGGATGGGCGAATTACATTATTTAATCTTTGAATTTTTGTTTGTTGTGAAATTGCCGGCTGGGCAGAAATGTGGATTTAAAATATTTTTGTTATTTTAGTTTTATCTGCGAACGGATGAACTTTTATTGTGTACGTGATGAAATTTGATTGAGTTCGGACATTCTCTCGTGTATTTAAAGTGTTTATCTTTTTTGCCCACAGGTATATTATGCGAAGAAGAAACGAAGAGCGCAGCAGTACCTTGGAGAAGATGGATCACACAAAAAGGAGAGGAAATTGTACAACGATGGCTATGATGATGATAACCATGATTACATAATCAAGCAAGGAGAGAAATTTCTTGATCGGTATGAGATATCATCACCAATTGGAAAGGGATCTTTTGGACAGGTAAGACACACCAATGTTTCATCAAAATGTTATGAATCTCAAATAGGTATAGTTTAGCTATCAGAGTAACCAAAACACTATATTATCCTTTTTTATTGATCTCAATTCTAAACCTATTACAAAGTATCATTTTATAGGATATAATTTATACAGTAAACAAAAATCTACTTTTCGGAGAATATACTTAATAAGGTCTAGAAAAATATGTTTCTTATTGCATCAATAAAAATCACCCGTTATTTTCCTCAAGTGAAAATAGTGTGGCTGAACCTGAATAACGGTTGTAAAACTCTTCTAAATTAGATATTTACTGATTACATTTTCATAAGGGGTTTGTTTTATTGAACAATATGTTTATCTGTAGAAAAAAATCCAGTAACAAAATTGACGTAGGTATCATAGCACCTGTTGAATATAAAATAACTAATCTAGATAATTTTCCGAACTTATCTAGTTTTAAATATGGAATGCTATTTAAGATTTCTTAATAAAAACAATATAATTTATGTTTCATTGTTTGCCGACTGATTAACGAAAACTAATGACTGACTTCCCGAGTGAGATAATCCTAGGAAAGAGGATTAGGGTGTTAACAGTGTGGCAGTAACACCTCTGTAATAGACCTCGTCTTGTGGACGGCTCCCTTCTATAATTTATTGTTTATTCATAACGAAACCTTTTAGTCCATGCTTTCTTAGCAGACCCAACACGGATGGTTACTGGATAAGAAGCGTCTCGAAAGAGGCGACCAATTCAAATTCACTATGTTAGGTTAGGTTAGAATTCGCTTGGCTAGCTACAACCCGTCATAGGTTTTTAATCTATGGCTTTGGTGATGTGTTCCGATAATATTTTATGTAGAACCTGTCCCATCTTGAGCGTATTTCATGTTTGATCTCATCGTCACTTAACATCAATTGAGTTTACGATGTTCTAGTATTTTCTAAACTGTATATGAGTGAAAATACCGAAATTACCACATTCCTAGAACAGACTAAGAAATGGGAAGGTTTACGAATATTTTTAACAAATAAAATTCAGACAATTTAGCCAATTTATGTTACCCAAGTATCTAAAAGACATGTTATTTTACCCTGCTTGTGTAGGCATTAAGAGTAACCTGATAGTCGGCTGCTAAATTCAACAGAACCTTAGAGTAGGTGATCTAAATATCGTAAACTTTCACATTGAGATTAAGATAGGTCAGAGCTCCATTCCAATTGAAATTTGGGTATTTTATTGCCCGGAGATATTACATCGACTGTAAAAATAATCATGGTTTCTCCTAAATCGAACCGCTATTCAATTATTATTTTCTGCGAAAATAACACATAGAAAAACAATGTGTGTGCACTTTATTCTACACGTTACCTTGGTGACATCTCGAACTGATACAAATAATCTTTGTACTGAACAGTTATTATACAATAGGTTTTTGCGATAGTGCTGGTATCGGCATTGTTTGCACCATGTCTGAAAATGCTTTATTAAATTATGTCAATATAAATGTATACGTGCGTTTTAAGATACACTGATGTATCTTGAACTGCTGCAGCCATTATAATAAGAAATGTCGTCTCTTGAATCTCGAAATGCTTGTCTCTAGAATTTGGTTTTATGAATATGGAGAATGATATTTCCAGTTATGATTTTTCTGAATGTTAACTTTCACAGGGTCGTGTGTATTTTTTTAATACCCTTTTTGGCATATAACGAAGATAAGCAGTTTAATTAATTACAATTTGACGTAAAAAGCCGTAAAGTGCATCGCAATGTCTTTTATTTAATAAATAATATATTTTTGTATTGTTTCCAGGTTGTGAAAGCGTATGATCACGAAGAACAATGTCAGGTGGCGATAAAAATAATTAAGAATAAGAAACCTTTCCTAAATCAGGCGCAAATAGAAGTCAAGTTACTAGAAATGATGAATAGGGCTGACGCTGAAAATAAGTATTATATAGGTGAGTGCATTATTCATAGTATTAGACTTCATGGTTAATAATGTAGTCAATTTAGGTGATATATTTCCTCGAAGAAACGAATTTTCGCAAGCAAATTATCTGTAGATATGATAGTAGTTCCAAAAATAGGATATTCTTAAATCAAAGTTATAGTCTAATATAAAGAATAATAAGCATTGTTTAGACTTTTTCGGATTTAGAAAGATAGAGAATGGCATAGGCAGTTTTTGACTGACAACTTAAGACTTCATTTCATTCATCCATAAAGCGAATGAAATATCATTAGTGAATTCCTGTGATTCTCTATAACTGTAAACGATCGTTATGAAATTTTCATATACCTATTAATCCTAGCACTGGCATTAATTGGTGCCTTATTAAGCAGTTTCTTGCAAATGTCAATGATCAGTGTGTTTGCGACAACAATCTATAATTTATTTATTAACTAAACTACTCAGTATTCAGTATCGCATTTTTGTATTGATTATCCACAGGTATATTATCAACAATTATTTTTACCAACACTGGTATATTATCACGTATTTAGTGTGTACAAATGATATTCAAACCTCATTTTCAAAAGGTTTCATTGGCGTTTTTGTGGTCGATAGGCTGTCACTGCAATAGTCTCTCTCCATCATTATAATACCTCCAAATTAGTCAGACGTGACTTCAGATGGTTTTTTAACCTTTGGTGTTCTGCCTACCCCATAAGGGATACAGGCGATATTCTTGTTGGCATAAAAAAACTGTTGCTTCTAACTTCTACTTTAGCGGTAGGTTTCGCCAGTTTCTTTTTACAAATGACTGTCTAAAATACAAGTATTTGTTCAAAATAATATTAACTTAAATCTACCATCTAATAGCTATTGACGTATGTCAGAAAACATCATATAGACCTAGACCTAATACCCACCAGTATTAGAGAAGCTGTTTATGAATTGAATTTAGAAAAAAAATTATGGAGTAGTACCGTAGCTATTTACATATGGATACAAAATAAATTATACGGATATGGCCGATCTGTGCCACCATATCGGTTGACAAACCTTCCGTTATTTAACTTCATAAGTCTATCTAATTGAGTTATTGTCCTTACGTCGATGGAAAATTAATGATTGTAAGAAATTTCGCATACCAGGTAAAGTGAAATAAATGAATGATAGAAAAATGTTAATTTCTGCGTTCTTATCTGCTCCCATCACACAAAATTATAGCCAAATTATAGCAATCTCGGTTTTACCTGCATATCTTATTTGTGTTTTAATCCGGCTCGTAGTTTCCAAGATGTCCGCTTTCAAATTAATGCTTCAGTTTTATAACATCAGTATAGATTGTGCCTTATAAATAACACTTCACAGTAGAAATAAATGTAGAATAAAGAACTATCTGATTAATGACATTTGGAAAATTTTCGCCATCTGCCTAAAGACGTTTCTTTTTTTTAATACTGTGTTATTTTTTTCCAGTAAAACTGAAACGCCATTTCATGTGGCGGAACCACCTGTGCCTAGTTTTCGAGCTGCTGTCGTACAATCTGTATGACCTGCTTCGTAACACGAATTTCCGCGGGGTCTCTTTGAACCTCACGAGGAAGTTTGCGCAGCAGCTGTGCACGGCGCTGCTGTTCCTTAGCCAGCCAGGTTTGTGATGTTCTTTTGACAATCAATTAAATTTAAAAAAAAATCGAATTCACCCATGTTTTTTCAAAAACATATTTTTATAAACATATTTTTTGCAAACACTGCAACAAATGAGAACGCTATCTTTGTATATATTTTTTGTTTTAATTGTGTCCAAAAGCGCATTTTTTTTCTTCAAGCGCTAAATCGATATTGACGAAATTTAAATTGGGCCACCTCGAAAGTAATGCCGGACTTTTCGGTCGGTGGATAAAAGTTATCTGACGAATAAAGTTTAGTATTACACACCGGAATAAAGTTGTTGTTTATTTTTTTTTCAATTGTATGATAATGACATAGAATGAAAATCTACTTGAAACGAGCTTGAAACTGTCGAGTAATACTTTATCCATTAGATAACTTTTATCTAACACTAGCCACTGCGCGCGGTTTTACCCGCGTAACTTTTGATCCGTGGGAATTTCGGGATAAAATATAGCCTATAACCTTCCTCAAGAGTTGGGCTATCAAATTCAAATCCCACTTGTAGTTTCTGAGATTAGCGCGTTCAAACAAACAAACTCTTCCGCTTTATATATTAGTATAGATTGAGAAATCGGGACATAATCGAGTTATAACTGACGAATTAATCTCATCACAACAAACTTGCAGACGAATTGCGAACCTCATCCTTTTTAAGTAGTTCGAAAAGGTAGAGGGTTATTTCAAAGCCGTGTTAAGATTAGTTACTTACCCTGCAACATTTGAAAGTGGAGTTTTGATTCTTATCTCACCTGGTGACAAGTGAAGATCATGGCGAAGACGACAGATTCTGGGATAGTCAAGGAATGAATGGGGTCCAAGATGATAGCACACGGGCTTAGGAAAGAACTGGATCTTCATAAAATATTGTCGGGAAACGTCACCGCCGGAGCGGTAGGTAATATTTGACGGCGGTTTTTATATGAAGGGGTATGAAGTGGTAACAGTTTTTATATCCTACCTAAAGGGATCCTACCACCAAGCGCTCGGATTAGTCGCCTTTTACGACACGCTTATCCAGGGGTTGCAGAGCTATTCTAAGCCGGCCCGTCGGTAATTTTCTTACTTGCCCGTTTAGTAAAAATAGTTGTATAGGTACTTAATAGTCTTGTACTTTTTCAGTCTCGCCATGTACAACGAGACCCGGTTTCGGCCGTAGATTAACTTGTTCAATCTCTGTTTCAGAACTAAATATAATTCACTGTGATCTAAAGCCGGAGAACATTTTATTATGCAACCCAAAGAGGTCAGCCATCAAAATTGTAGACTTCGGAAGTTCGTGTCAACTAGGTCAAAGGGTAAGCCACTTTTTTGTTTTACTGGTGATTTAATTTAGTTAATAATAAACGGAGAATTTTCATGAATGTGACATAACGACATTTTGCGATTTGATCTTCTGAGTGAGATTATATGATGTATTCTAGACTATTGGTTAGATATATAATCTATAATGGTGGGGCCAAAATTATGACAAAAGGTATGCCTCTTTTTTCGTTGTGTTTTCAATTTTTATTGTGACGTCCATTTGACAAGCTTCCATTGTACAACTTACCTTTTATTATAATCTGATCTCATTTTTAGTGTGTACATAAATTGTTAAATAAAATAAATAAAACAGTGGGAGTCAGGGTGAACTTATTCATACCAAATTTCTAAATTATAAAAATTCTTTACATTCCATTCTAGTGAAAGACAGTGTTAAGGCAATTTCATGATTCTCTTCTTTTCTATAAGGTAAATGTTCCTACAAAAATGAATTATTCATGATAGGTACTATGAATTCTACCGGCTTTCCTGAAAAGTTTCCTAAAATTAAATTAAATTAATAATGTAAACTAATATCCCCGTTGTTTTTATTTTCAGATATACCAATACATCCAATCAAGGTTTTACCGATCACCAGAAGTGCTTCTGGGTATCCCCTACGATCTCGCCATAGACATGTGGTCCCTAGGATGTATTCTAGTTGAGATGCATACGGGTGAACCGCTGTTCAGCGGCGCAAATGAACTGGACCAGATGAACAAAATCGTCGAGGTTTTAGGCATGCCACCAGAACATTTGTTGGATCAGGTAAGAAAAAAACCGTAAAAATCAACTTCGACTCAACTTTGAGTGTGATCTCCGGTGTTAATTTTTATTTGTAGATATAGCAAAACTTAGACCACTCTGAGAAAACGTTTTTTTAGTTGTTTCATTTTGTTAGTTCCGATGTTGTGAGTATTTAGTTGTGCTTAATATGAAGCTGTTGTTTATGTTGTCTGTTGATTTATAAAGTATTAATTTTGTAAAGTAAAACATTCTGTTAACAAGACATTGGTTTACTCAAACACTAGATTTAGTGGGGGTTGTATTAGTGGGGGACCTGTATCTGCCTTTTCAGACCATAAACCTAGCAACTGTCTAATGAATTGACATCTTCTCGGTGAAGATACACCTTCGTCTTAATCACCACTTTCCCTCAGGTGACATTGAAGACAAAGGACACATACTTTGTATTTGAAAAAAAAAGTCTTTTACAAGGGACAGACTTTAGGTACCTTTCCCAAAGATTCTCTTCAACCACACCTTAGCCCTTATGTGCTCACCAACTTATATGCATAAATAAAGAATGCTTACTTATTTTGCATTGCTTTTGTTTAACAGGCCCACAAGACGAGAAAGTTCTTTGACAAATTACCGGCTGCCGAAGGTGGCGGCTATGTCTTGAAAAAAGTCAATGGGAAAGACGGAAGGTTAGTAAAAATTTAATTAAATATTTTCTTGTTTAGTGTTATAAATTGTTCATTGCCGTTTTTACTATTTTCATTGAATTGTAATTAAAATTAAAATGTGAGAACAATTGGTTTTTCCAATGCACCACTATCAATTCCATCTAGAATCTCATGCAAAGTGCCATTTACTACCTTTACATTCAAATAAAAATAATTTGGGCTTGTATAAGGAACTCTATTTAATTAATGTTTTTAAGTTTTTTTTTGCACTTAAAATGCTCAATTATTCTTAAATAAATGAAAAATGTGATAAATAAAAATTACCCGACCAGGATACCGCCAGGCCCCGGTAGCTCAGTTGGAAGAGCACTCGTCCGGCAAACGAGAGGTCCCAGGTTCGAATCCTGGTTGGGTAATTTTTATTTATCACATTTTTCATTTATTTAAGAATAATTGAGCATTTTAAATGCAAAAAAACTTAAAAACATTATTTAAACATTGCAATGCTTCACTTTAACTGGGATTCACAATTTCTGTAAAGAAATTGATCTCGGGTGGACTTAGCTGCAAAGCTTATACCATAAGATGGAGCTACGTTAGCAATATAACGTAAAAACAAAAAATGTGGTAATTTCGAGGCGTAGCGCCAGGCCCCGGTAGCTCAGTAGGAAGAGCACTCGTCCGGCAAACGAGAGGTCCCAGGTTCGAATCCTGGTCGGGTAATTTTTATTTATCACATTTTTCATTTATTTAACTCTATTTATGTTTAAATTTTTGACAGTTTTCTATGGACAATTGACACTAAATCAATGCTTTGGGCATGAACAACTCTGAGGGATTTGTTTTTGTTTCTGAGGGCTTTCATATTACAATTCTCAGATTTAAAAGAATGCACTATTTATACATGTGTTTTGTTTATTCAATAATTTATGAAAGTTTTTTGTATTTCATTGATTATTAATAACCACTCTTTGTATAATATATGAGTTATACCCCACCATAGGTTCATAAGTCTCTCTGAGGAGAAGGTTGGAATCGTAAACACATTAACCATATGCACAACCTTAACCGCATACATATTGGGGTTGTCTGGTAGAGATCCCTCTGAAGCGATAAGTCCGCCCATTGTACCATTCTTGCAGTAAAGTGTTAATAAATAAAATAATAAAAAATAACAATAAACCACCAAGTTGACCCAGTACTGGATTTTAGAATTTTCAGGGTGCCAAAATAGCTTCTGACAAATCTTAACAACTATTGTTTACAGCACCCGATATCGACTGCTTAAGTTGCCCTCTGAAGCATGGTGTATTTTATTATTATTATACCAGCTTGTGCTTCGCCTAGCAGTGGGACGATGTATTTAATTGAAATCAATATTTAAAAATGCTAATTAATGTATTTGTATAATTCCAGTGGGTACAGAAAGTACCGGGCGCCGGGCACTCGGCGTTTACACGATATTCTGGGCGTCGAGAGCGGCGGACCGGCGGCGAGGAGACGCGGCGAGCCCGGACATTCTGTCTCCGACTACCTCAAGTTTAAGGTAACTCACTTAAAATAAATAATTGTACAGAATTTGAATATTAAAGGAGAGCTACTCTGTACTCGATTCTGATCATAATTATGTTCCTAATAAAAGTAGGTACTTAATTATTCAGCAGAATTCCCTATAAATAAATAAAGAGTATTACTAGGTGAACAACCGTTCGTGAAGCCATCTGTAGCTACCTACATATTCTGTTTTGATTATTGCGCCGTGAGTACGGCCGTACCGGTGTAACCATGCGTTGCGTAATGAATTCTTTAACTCTGTTAAGCTTACTGAGTAAATAATTAATACTTATTTCTTTTTTTCTCTTCATGATGATCTCAAACTGTCACATCCTCGAATTTCGAAAGTGACCCACCAGTCACCCTATACCATCTAGCCCTAAAGTAAGCACATCGCTTGGACAACGGATGTACATACACAATTATACTTTTGTTTTCGTTAATACTTACATACAAATTTAATACAGACGTCAGTGGTTGCGGGTTCGATTCCCCCACAGAACAAGACAAAAAAAAGAAACCGTGTCTGGGTGCATACATACATACATACAAAACTTCACGCCTTATGGGGTAGGCAGAACAGCAGAGGTGATAAGACCATCTGATGTCACGTTTGACACATGAGGTTTTATAATGATGGAGAGAAGCTATTGCAGTGACAAGGGGTCGGCCTATCGCCCACTAAACTGCCAATAAAACCTCTGCCCCTTAACTGACTTTTACAGTATGCCCGGGACGAGAAGCAGCTACATTCTATGTTTTTCTTTCGCTCCCAGTCCATTATGGAATTTTTTGCCGTGTCTGGGTGATTATCTATTTATAATCTAGGGTCCCCCCTAGTTCACTACATTCTATCCCATAACACAAGCTACGCTTACTTTGGGGCTATGTAGTTAGTGTGATTGTCTGGGGATTTTATTATTATAATACACCCAGACCAATTGAAACAAATGTGTTATATGCTCACGAATATTAGCATTCGAAACTGCAAACACTGGTGTCTGAGGCAGACAGTGTTAAGCCATCTTCTATAATACGGCCGGCTTAGAATAACCCTACCGCTCCTTGATAAGTGTCTCTGGAAAGGCGATATATCCGAGTGGTGGCCCCTGTCCTTCCTAAACCCGTGTGCATCATCGACCTCATCTTCACGCAGGTGAGAGTGAGGTCAAACGCGGGATTGGTCGCCAATAAAGCAAAATGACAGTCACAGAACATAAATTTTCCCAGCCTAAATTTTCTTAAAGATCTTTTGTTATGGATACCTAGATAACATATAATAAACTTAAAAAATATATAAACATACATATTTATTACAAAATAAACTTCATTAAAAAAATATAAAGATCCAGAACTGGACCGCTGATATCTGAGTTCATCACAGTATTGTCCACCACCATCAGGAATCAAACTCAGAACCTCTGGCATGTAAGGCAATATATTACCTATTATTTATGATATAAGAATTATCATAAAATAAACAGCATAGAACCTGGCTTATCTATCACCAACGAGTAAGACTATAGAGAGGCATAGTGTGTAAGTGAGAGGGAAATAGAGGGGATTAACAAAGTCTATTCATTCAGTAGCGGCTGAGTATTTATTTACCGTTTCCATACTACAGTTTCTCGAAGAAATAAGTTTACATGAAACCTATATTGGATTGTCCCACATTGTTGTTTCTAGTTAATTAATTATCAATAAATAATAACCTCTAACTTATCTGATTACAGGACCTTATTTTACGTATGCTCGAGTACGATCCTAAGCAGCGTGTTAGTCCATACTACGCGCTACAACACAACTTCTTCAAGCGGACAGCGGACGAGTCCACTAACACACAGCAACAGCAAACACAGCACCACCACGGTTAGTACTTTACCCTTTCACCAACACTTGTATTGCTAATAGCGGAACACTACTCCACACAGACACAAATATGACCAGATCTCGCTTGATCAGGTGTAGCTAGGGTATTGAACTATCTAGGTAAACCAAAACAAGTACCTTTGCTGCGATGCAGCAACAAAACTAAAGTTTTTACTACTAGAGTGTTTATTCTATTCATGTTTGTAAAGCAATTAGTGCAGCAGTGATGTTTAATATCTATTCAAATTCTGAACATGAATGCACAATGAACATTGAAAATGAAAAACCCATAATATTAATGTTTCCTAAGCATCAATCATGACTTAAAAATAGTTTCAAGTTTAATTCTCCATAGGAATCTGTTAAAAAATGTTCACTTAAGTTTAGTTCAGAATCTAAGTCAGCTTTTATAATTTAGTCTGCCACATGAACAATTATACTTTACGACCACTTTGGCGATAGGTTAAACCTATCTGCCACAGACGCCGGAACAAGAAAAAAAAATGTTCCGGCTCTGGGTGTTTATCTATTTTTATTCTAGGTTCGGTACATGGTATCCCATAACACAAGCTATGCTTACTTTGCCATGGGCCCATGTAGTTGGTATAATTGTCTGGGGATTTTATTTTTATTTATTTATTTATTTTATCTCGAATTTCGCATTCACTAATGCTCAAATAATTATAATGTTACATTTTAAGAGGCTTTCACATAAGTATCATTATAATCACTTTGCATTTTGATGGTCGCAGTAGGTATACTAAAAATCTATGCAGATCATTGTTGCCCATCGACTGTTATGACACCTATAAGTATTTATATTCTAGGTTCCCCCCCAGTTCTCTACATGGTATCTCATAACATAAGCTTCCCTTACTTTGAGGCCATATAGTAGGTGTATGGGGATTTAAAAAAAAAATTTATAACATAAATACAAAAAGTTCAAAAAGAAGTATTATAAGTTATATAAAAGAGCTTAATCTGGTTAAAGGTACTAAGTTATGGTATTAACATAATATGTAAATAAAAATTTATTTAACATTTCATGTTGGTTTCTATTTTACTTTTACTAAAATTTTATTTGTTTAACAAGTTTTGCACAGTACAATAAAATAAATCCTGGTGTGTGTCTTATCATGTATAATTATATAATAAAGGTTTGGTTGGACCCATATAACATATGATATGGGTCACTCCAAAAGTGTTGTGAAGCTTGCCAGAATATAATTTATGTAAAGTTTACATTTTATCTTTTATCATCAATGTTGTCATTAATGGAGCTTTTGTTGTGATTGTTGCTAACATAGCTTTCATCATTTCATTTTGGACTAATCAGTGTGTTATCGTTGTTATCTCATAATTCACTATATTGATTGTTTACTTGATGTTTGATAACTGTTACAAACTAAACATACTGACTGACGCCTACACTAAACAAAAATTGAGAGTAAATGGTTTCAATCTTTATTGATGAATATTTAAAACATTAATTTATAGTACAATGCAATTTTGCTGTCATAAATGTGTATCCTTAATGTTATTACAACATAATATTATTTATTTAATACCAAAATGAAGATTGAAACTTCGCTTTAAATACCAAGAGCTTGTTCCCTAGAAAGTGATGTTTATTGAAAGATGATCCATCAATATTAGTCCCAGCCTACTAAAATAAAAATAACATGATAAACGTGTGGTAACAGCTGGCGTGGCGCGATGACTAGAGCCAGCCGCGGGGCGCGACGCGGTTTAAAGGTCTGTCACGTAAAGCTCACCGCGCACAGACTAAATATAGGATCAGGTTTTCAAACACCTTCCAATATATCTATAATACGATACGTGACGTGAAAAATCCAAACCGTAATGATTGAACACATTAAAAGTTAAGCAAAACACCGAAATCGTAATAATTGAATAAGAAAAACTGATCCTCCATTTAGTTTGGTGTGAAAATAGTCTTATTAATTGAATATTTAAATAAGAATAACTTAAGAAATTAAAAATTTATTTTAGCGTAATAGATGTTCAATTAATAAGACTATGTTACTGTGAACCCTCCTCAACCATGTGTATTGAAATATCACAAATAATTGCATGATGCATGTATCATGCATGGCTTGATTATGGTTACTATTACTATATATTATATAACATTGTAGCATTAAAAATTCCAAAATATATACAGTTTTAACTATAATATACAGCTTATGTTACCCCAAATGTATAAAAGATGAAAATGATCTGTAGAAAGTCTTAACTAGCCCTAGTAATATTTCTGCCCTATAGATTAAATTAATTGAATATGTTAGTCCTACTAAAGCATTAAGAGATTATTACCAATTATTCTAGAAAAAAATAAGATTCCATTGATAGTATATTTATAATAATTTTGATCCTAGAATAAGGTGATTATAGATTTTCTTGTTAGGTATATTTATTTAGAATGATTGTTTTTTTTTTTATAGATATACACATTTTTTTAACTGTAATTTAAGTTAAATGTTACATACATACATACTCCGGCTTTGCGCCCTCTCCGCAAACTCACCCAAATGGGTGGTCATTAATAGAATAATGACAAAACCATAAAATAAACATGTTTCAGTAACACAACATTCCAACAAAGCTTTTCAACATTTACTTAGTGAGTTTCATAAAACGCAGTATTTATCAGCTATATAATTGTTCTTATGACAGTTGGCGGTGCGCGGATCTGGGGCGGCGAGCGTATGGAAGTTGAGGGCGTGAGGCGGGACGAAGATATGCTGCAGTCAGTCTGCCAGCATAGCCCCGTCGCCATACACTAGCGAACACTACGCTGAAACTGAACGTTCCTACGATCTAGTGAAGTGCCAGAAACTAAACTCAACATAGTCATCATGCACTGCTCTAAGTGGACTCGTGGTGCTCAACGCAACATTGTGTAAAGTGATATCAGTGACAATGTCCGGTTTAACTCGAAAAACCATCGGTGAATGTGCTCAAATATTAAAGTGTTATGGTTGTGTGTGCGGTTACTGTCATGAAAATTGTGAGTTATAGTTAAATGTTTTGAACATAAAAATTTCATGTGTGAGTGAATAGGACATAGGAATGACAAAATAAAACACTTACTGGATTTAGATTTACGCTGGTGTTAATTGAAGACTATCCGGATAATTATGCTCTAGTATTTTGTAAGCCGAAAGCAAATTTGCGTGAGATTTGGTGTAGATTAAGTAAAGTTTAAAACAAATCACTCTGTTTCAAAGGGAGCTAGCTACTAAACCAAACTCCCTTTTTGTTTTGACAGTTATGTAGAGAAAGAATGGGCAATCGAACTAGGTGTGTAGTACAATATGTGGCAGAAATATTGGACTGAATCCATATTTATAATTTTATTTAATGCAATAAGTCTGACTGTAAAAAATACTATGGAGACAATTTGTTACTTTGTGTAACATTGTATTATTTTTTTTTCTTAATTGCTTCACTCAACTGTACTTAGATAATGTTGGAGATGATCCACACAAACACATCCGGACGCATTATTGGCATGAAAGCTAGGTTTTTTTATTGTTACGCAATGCATATCAAGGACGCAATATGGTAGAAAATAAATATTGTACATAAAGTTTAGGAAACAAAATAATGGAATACAGACTGCAACATTAACTCGATAGTCTATAGTTTAGTTACATATATTGCTAGTTAGGCTTTCATTCATTTTCAATTATCGCAAGCTTTTATATTTTGTATAAAATGTTGGCATTTTGTGACTGAAATTCAAAGGGCTGCAGACAATTTGCTTTTAATGCTGCCAGTTAAATTATTTCTGATAACACAATCAACAAATTGTTTATACTAAGCCCTCGCATTTCAGAGTTGTAAAATATTGTAAATGATTTATTTCAGATATGTATTGCTTGAATACTGAAATGTTCAATACCATTTTGTATGGAAGTAATGTAGGTTATTTTTGAACCATTGGAGTATTCAAAGGTCATGTAAAACAGAAAAATAGTGTAAAGTTAATTCTATAAAAAAAAAAACACAAATGTACTTGTAGGTTATGATGAGAAATGTAAAAAAACTTTGGGTATATCAAGATAGAAGTTAAAAATTCAAATAAATACTGATATTAAAGAAGTTTTGGATTTGAATCTACAATAGATTAACCTCATTGCAACAGACTGGTTGAACTTTGTAAAGGAGAATATTTTGTATAGAAATACACTTAATCACTGCCTTATTGTGCCGGAACACTTTTATGTGATGAAACCCAGAGATTTGTGTGAATTACTAATATGCTTTGAACAAGATTTTTATAAGTTACTTCAGACATATCATAACAAGACAGTTCTAATTGTAACTTACGGTTTTAGTTTCGTTTTGTATATAGGAGCACATATACATGCCTCAAGTATTTATTAGGTACATTCTTTTGTATTAACTGTAATGGGTTTTTTAATTCACACAAATAACTGGTTTGTTGTCTAACTAAATCATTTTACTCTGAATATTTGTTTGTGATTTAGCAAAATGTTTATGTTAATTTTTTAGTTAATTATTGTAAACTAATGACTGAAAAGTATTGTTCATGTTCAGAGTATACTGGTTTCGAAATGCGCAACTGAAAGCAGATTTTTTTCTTACTGTGAAATGTTGCTAAGAATCTTTTATATTATTAAAAAACCTCCAGCAAAGGATTATTTTTAAACAAACTATTGTATGGTTCAATAATGTTTGTATACATGAAGCATGAAAGTATTATGTCTTTTCCACTTTCTAATGTGATTTCTTTATGAACCCTAAATTTCTTCCTATGTAAAAATAAGTCTTTTTAATTCCTATACTGTGACTGTACTTTCATATAATGCTAAAGTTTTTTTGAATACTTTCTGCTTCATGAGGTTTTAGGATTGTTAGAAAGGATAAGAAATAGGTATGGTTGTAATTTTTATTAATTTGATGATATATTCTAAAAGGCAGGTTTCCATTTATCTTAGACATAGTGTTATGTGTTCATAATGTGATATCGTAAACTTATGTTAGTATGAAACTTGTTATTTATTTGTTTTTCTTTTATTAATAGTTGTCTTATTGCGTAAATACAAATATTATAATTTTCCGTGATTTGTCAATATGAATGTTCTAGTTAATTTTGATGTTTGATTTTAATAATCTCAATTGTTTATTTTTAATTATAATGCTTTTCATTTTATTGTTGGAAAAAGGATTAAGCTTTCCGGATTGTAGGGGCTCTAAATTGGAATCACCTATTATTTTAATCCAAACTTAGTTTTATAACTTTTTAAATTATTATACACAATTGAAGGCATACCTACTCTGATAAGAGACCTCAATAAGCTTAGCTTAAAATGAGATCAGGAACAAATGGATATCGGTTTCTGTTCCTATGCCTAGTTTAATTGTTAAATATATTAAATCAAAAGTAGATTCTTCAAATGTTTTCGACTAAAATAAAAATTTCCTTGAATACGTAAATATTATTACATAACAAAAAAAAGGGGAAGTGGCATAACATGGTTTCTTTAACTGACAATTTGTGATACAGATACAATTAATTATAAATAATCTTCAAGTAAATCTGTTTAGTTTAATTTATTTATGCTCAAAATTTAAAGTATTTAGGAGTCTTATTTCTTTTGTACCAAGACCTAAAATTATCAACTTTACTTTTCGGAAACCTGCCTAAAGCTTAGTAAACGGAAACCAACCTATATAAACAAATAGTTATTATTCAGAAAAGCCCTATATGTTCGCGCTTGAAAACATATTATAAACTATGAGAAAATATTTATTTCTATTGTGACAGTATGGGGTATAGTAAAGTGTTTGGTGTGACTGTATTATGAGCTGTAATGTTTATTTCCTATCAATTGTCGGCTGGCACTGTAACAATAAAAGGATAGAGCTTTATGTCACTAAGTTTTGTATTTTAAATCAATAAACGATAGCAATGATTGTTTGAAATTTTTATTTTCATCTTAGCCATTCTAGAGGATGATGGTAACCCTCATTTCAGGAACAAATCTGGTGAGTTTATACGTAGGTTCTTTTCAAACCTTTTTTGAATTACGACAGCCCGCAGGCGGAGTGAACTCCAACAGTACATTATCTCGACACCATACATATAGCACACAGCTTCGAAGTGTATGTGTGGACTGAGGGCCCATTTTTATTTTTGGGGATTTTTGCAGCTTAACTAATATCAGTGTTTAGTAAAAGTTGTGGTAATATTTGTAAAATAAAGCATAGAATTTGTAAAAGAATAATACAAAAGATATATCATTTTAAGTGGGTCCCTCAGTTCACACACATAAGTTCCCACATCTAGATATATAATGAGTTCACCCACAAATTTTAGTAACAGACCTTTAGTAAAACATGAATAAACATCTACACAACATTAAAAAACCTAATATGAATAGATAATAAACTATTACAAACCTCTTTGTGTGGTCCCTGAGGGCCCGCATAAATTTTGCTCATAATTAATAGATTATAACATGAACATTATCTATTCATAAGCCAGGCTTTAGTAAAAATGACAAGGAAGATTATAAAACTCAAGAAAGATCATAAATAGTGGTAAATATTGTGCACTTTACGTTTTTGTTGGTGGTCCCTCAGTTCATACACTATGCGAATGCTAATTGTTTAAAATATTATTAAATACAACAACTAAAATTTGGAGCATTTCAGTGCTTAGTAATTTTTTTATATTATCGATTTGTATTTAATAAATAATAATAATAAATAAATATTTCTGACACTCACACAACATTATCTAGCCCAAATTAAGTTTCTTTAAGAACTTGTGTTATGGATACTAGATAACTGATATACTTAAGAAATATATAAACATACATATTAAATAAATACATATTTTTTATTAGAATAAACTTATAAACATCCATGACTTGACGACTAATATCTGTGTTCATCACACCGATATCCGCCGCCGCCGGGATTCGAACCCAGGACCTCTGGCATAGAAGGCAATGTATGTTACCGCGTGCGTCCGGCTGTCTGGACATTTTCTCGCAGAGCGTTGCTGCTTATCTAGGTGGCTAATGCCCGAATACTGGAAAGTCTCTCAAATATTTAAATGCTGCTTAAATTTTTGAGTACCACTCATACGAAAAATTCGTATTCTCTAACGCAAATTTTAAGATCCAGTTAGTTTTAAGTTGACCTCCAAATAGGTTGTACTCAGGCTCCACATGAGCACTACTTAACGAAAAATTCTTATACTCGATGGTCACTCAACTTTTTTTAGCTGTTAAATGATCTGTCAAACTGATTTAAGCGTCGCTTGTGTTTAAGAGTGGTCAAGAGGTCTCCTAAATCTATAATTGCGGTGAAAAGTGTGTACTATAAAGTTAAAATAATGTCTTTATCGTCCCTATCTAGTCTTTCAGACCATGAAACGCCGAACGTGAGTCGCCGTCGAAATAATCAAATGCTCAATGCATTTGAAAAATACAACGATGCTGAGTTTGCGTGCGCGCTTTCGTGTTTCTAAAGAAACCGTGATATGCCTACTTGGAGTCCGTGTTTGGGGAGTCGATAAAACCGCCTACTAGGAGAAGTAGAGCTTTCCAGCCAATAGACCAAATACTTGTAACTTTGCGGTTAACTTTTGTAAATAAGTAGTCAATGTAACTACATTTTTATGAAAATAGTATATTGATAATAATGTCACTTTTTAACTAATTCTAACAGCATATTCTTTTCCGAGCTAGTTACAGCCACGTTTCTTTTTGATTGTCGCCATAATATATTATTATAATTAGAATACAGTTTCTTTTTGTCCAACAAAATGTTTTGAAAATTGATGTTGATTCGCGCCTTCTCAGATGTCAGTCATGTCAGTTGTCACGATTTCGGATTTTCTATTGTAATTAACCACAAAATTATATTGAACATCGTCAAGTCTTAAATTTATTAAAATATATTTAGTGACAAAAAATAGTAAGCGGCATTAAAATGTTTTTAGTAAACATTTAATTTGTACAATCGAGTTAGATCTGGCGTAAAATGAAACAATGTAAATGTTGCTATGATGTAAATATTTGACGGCTACTCACAGGGCCACTTACGTGAGCATCATAACAAATCGTCTGAGTGGCGTTTGTGTATATCAGTTAAATATGGGAGACGCTTACATTTAAATGCCCTTCAGCTGATTGATACATTTGAGTGGCTTTCTAGTATTCGGGCGTAAGACTAGCAGAAATGACAAAGCTGAAACTAAGAGATTATCTAGAGTGATCAGACTCACTCTGAGATAGGAATGCTGGAAAGAAGGACTACGTTTAGAAACGTTGAGCTTGCTGGAGTTTCCTGATAAGGAGAGCGAACTTGGTTAGGACCGGAAGAGCACCGTTGAAACCCTCTGGGCTGGCGTCGAGAGCGGCGCCGAAAGCCAGGATCTCGTCGATGGGAGCGAGCTGGATCCAGAACGCCATGCGGTCTTGAGAACCTTTTGCGTTCTGGCACTGGGAAGCCGATTTGGCGGCCGGTTGCGATTGAGTCGTGACCCGGCTGCGCTGACCTAGAGCGATAGAAGTCAAGGCCTTAGGGGCCTTTGATTGAACTGACTGGAGGGGCGTCCGAGCTAGGCTGCGGTCGCTCTCTCCAGTTCTCGATGGGCTTCACGGTAGCCCTGGCAGCACGCGGTGCCTTGGGGCAGCCGCGAAAGTTTGCTGTGTGGCCTGACTGGCCGCACAAGACGCAGGACGGAGCGGTGGGCGATTCGGGAGTGCGAGAGCACTCCTTAGTCCCATGCGGATCTAGGCACTTGACGCACCTAGGGGAAGCAAAACAGTTTGCCGCCGCATGACCATACAATTGGCAGCGGTGGCACTGACCTGGGAAACCACGCTTGTGTGGAGTTTCGACGCGGATGTTGGAGAGACCACACACGGTGGGCTTGCCTCTGAAAATGGACTGCCCTTGCGGGCTCTTCGCTAGGATTGCTAGCGCAAGTGGGAACTGCTTGCCTCGGCGGCTGTGCATTTTGTGCACAGATTCGACGGGGAAGCCTTGAGAAGACAAGTCCTCTTGGATTTGCTCGTTCGAGAGCTCGAACGGCACGTTCCTGAGGACGGCACGAATCTTACGCTCCTCAGGGAGGGCGTAAGTGTGGTACTCGAGCTTTTGATCAGCAAGAAGCCGAGTGAGATTCCTGAAATCGGGAATGGAATTGACAACGACCTTAATAGAGTCACCCACGTTGGATGCCTTACTATACTGGATCTTGGGATTGTGTCTACTGCAGAGAGCTGAGACCTCGGTCCAGCGGCTCTTGTCCCGTAGAAAGACGGGGGGCGGAGACTTGACTTTCGGCGGAGCCGAATCTGATTGCGACGCAGGCTGTGACGCCGGGATCGCTGAGACAAAAGGCGCAGGAGCAGACGCCGGTGCGACATTTTGCGGAGCAGGAACAGCGGCTGGAGCAGCTGAAACGGATGGAAGTAAGACTGAAGAGGCATCTTGCTTCTTCTTCTTTGACTTGGACTTCTTGCGAACCTCGGTGAACGGAGCAGGAGATTCTGAAACTAAAGGGACGGAGTCGGAATCACTACCTGGCGGGGTAGTTTTCCGTTTGCAAGCGGTGGAATCTACCGACATGCAATCTGAAAAAGGATCGACGAACTCAGAAGGATCTGGAGACGCCGGAGAGTCGGTTTGGAACCCCTGAGAAAAGGAGGTGACCTGAGGACGAGCGGACCATTGCTCTCGCAAGGACTCGATCTGAGCGAGAAGGGCATCCTTCTCGGCCGCATGTTGAGCTTCCAGTGATTGTTTGTCGCTGGATATCTGACTGAAATCTGCAGACAACTGGCTGAATTCTGAGGAAGAGGGACGTGCGAATAATTCCTCCTGCAAGGAATTCAATTCAATTCAATTCAATCATTTTATTTCGGATCATGTCCATATGTGTTAGTTACAAAAAAACTTACTACCTATGTTAGTACTACATGAAATTAAGAACATCAGTGAGTCCCAGCGGTGGGTCAGCGCGCTCAAGATGCGGTTGGGGCTGTCACGGGCGCGCAGCAGTAGCGCGGCGCAGCGCTTCCTCATGATAGCGGCGAATCCGTCCGTTTGTGCCGCGGCGAACATGCCCGACGCACTGCAGTACCGCGGCAGCCCCATCAGCACCCTGAACGCGTTGTTATATTGAACACGCAAGCCGTTATATGCCCTCTGCGAGTACCTAACTGCTCCACAAGCTGCACGAATAAAAACACTGGCAATAGGCTTTAAAAAGCATAACCTTCACTTGTAATGTACAACGCGCGAACCTGCGGGCCAGCATGTTGCATCGGACAGCCAACGACCTGCGCTCCCTATCGATATCTAAGTCATCCGTGAGATCGTCCGTCACCCAGTGACCCAAGTATTTGAACCTTGATACTCTATTCAACGGAGATCCAGCGAGCGACACTGTTGGGACATGAGAGTATGTTTTGGTGCCCGCATTGAATACCATTATTTCACTCTTTTTAACATTATAAACGAGACCGTGGCAAACAGCGTATTCCTCACACATATTTAGTAGCTTCCTCAAAGCTGCAATTGATGGACTAAGCAGCACCATGTCGTCAGCATAGCTTATATTATTGATACACACTCCATCAACGTGACACCCAACGCCGGTACTGCTCAGCCCATCAAGAAGTCTATTAATGTATAGATTAAAGAGCTTGGGAGAGGTTAAGCCCCCCTGCCTCACCCCACACTCCAATCCATATTCCTCCGAATAAGCACCCCCCCATCTCACACAGTTATTTTGGTGACTATACCAGTACTTTAGTAGCGCTGTTAGTTCCCATGGTAGAGTCGTCTCACTACGCAGCTTATCCCATAAAATGTCATACGATACTAGGTCAAAAGCTCGGGATAGATCTAGGTAACATGCATACACTGGCGTTTTTCTAGTTGTATAATAATGTACTGTCTGCTTGAGGGACAGAATAGCACTCTCGGTAGACATACCTGATTTAAAGCCAAATTGCGCATCATTTAAACTGAGATGCTTCTCCAGATGTCCGTCAAGCAAACGGTCCAGAACCTTAGCAATTACAGTAGCTATAGATATTGGCCTATAATTCGACTGGTCTGTAGAATCACTTGTCTTATTTTTAATTATAGGTACGACTATAGTATACATAAGATCCTCCGGTAAAAAGGAATGCCTGAGACAGAGATTCAAAAACATAGATAGGACCCTAGGAAGATGGACACCAGCATTTTGAAGGTGCTCAATGCTGAGGCCGTCATGGCCCGGTGTTTTACCTCTAACCATATTATTTATAACACAAGATATTTGTTTCACGGTAAAAAACACAGTAAGGTCTGACGGGTTTTCCTCAGCCCTGGGCACATTCGTTGCAGGGCCAAGTGGCGATTCAACCTTAAAATGACTCCTAAACAGGTTGGCTATATCGGTGAGATCATGCACTCCGGAGACGCTAACGGGAAGGGCAGTTCCATGGTTGAGCTTATTGGTGGCTTTCCAGAATTTATTAAAGTTTTTCATTTTGTGGTGCTGTGCAATGATATCCATTTTAATTTGTTGCTGATTGTTTTGACACCATTTGAGCTTTGATTTGAAAACTCGTCTAGAATCACACATGTTATTGTAAATGTGACCCGTCTTTGGCTTACCATGTAGTGCCCAGGTCTTAAAACATTGCCTTGCCCTCCCATGAGCTTCCCGCACGTGCTTATTCCATCCTGTTACATGCCTACTTCTATTATTATTATTATTATTTACATTACAACTAGCTGTGGATGCTTCAGTTAGGATACAAATAATATCTTTGTACATTTTTCGTAATATTGCCATATGGTCCTTATTGTCACAAAAGTTATGACTACAATCATTAGTAAATTCTACGGGAAAATCAATGTTACGCAACTTGCTATCACAAATAGATTTATATACATTAATTTGGGCGAGATCACGCTCCCCCCAAAAAACGGTAGTATTGCGCATCAACGGCTTTATAACTTTAGGTTTAAGGAAGCTCATATTACATTCAATGACCACTGGAAAATGATCGGACCAAAAAGTATCGTACATCACTGTAACATTTAGCACTGATAGTAGAGCGGCTGCGGTCACGACGCAGTGATCCAGCCAACGATGGCACCCATACACTTCACTAACAAAGGTGTAGGTGTCTGGCGGTAAACGCTCCAAATCAACGCAGGTCAAGGATTGTTCCGCACAGAAGCTTAATAGTTCGGTGGCAAAAGACTCGCCAGGATGCGCATTGTAATCACCCATTATAAACACAGACTCTATATTTTGACTTTCAATAATAGCGTTTATTTCACTGAGACACTCTATAAAATCAACTAAATTACCTTTACAGTCAGTTGGCATATAAACAGAAAATATCAAAAACGATCGATGATTAGACAGTACCTTTATAGCGGCTAGGCGAACACTTGTGCATGAAACTACCGTTACGTTGGTGAACAGGTCCTTCCTCCACAGCAAGGCGACACCCCCGTAGGGCCGGCCGCGCAGCACCCCGGCGGACGTGTCCACGGCGGACGTGCCGGTGGCGGCGAAGCGGTCATCTATGGTTCCCAAGTAGGCCAGGTCGTGCGGCAGTAGCCAAGTCTCCTGTAGGGCTACCACGTCCGCTATTCTGCACAGGTCGCGAATACCCTCCAACGATCGAGTCACACTTTTGCAATTGAATGATATAAGTTTAATTGTACTAATCATGAGAATTACTTTTATGTTCAGTAGTGTGCTTCAAATTACCGGGTCTTATTTTATTAAACTCAATAAAACGCCGATATGCGACGCCCTCAGGCCAAAATTCATCCCTTAGGAATAAATCCAATTTGTGTTTTGGCACCTGTACTTTATAAGCATTATAATTCTTAGGTATTCTCATATTCATTTTTAAAACATCAACTTGTATCATTGCTTTAGATTGAATATAATCCACTATGTCGTTTGTAGAAACCTCGGTAGCTACATTATAAATATAAATTGGGACTTTTATATCTGCGGCTCTAATTAATTAAATTAATCTGAACATGAAGCTTAGTCTGAACCTCATCCCTATATTTTGAGATGCGTTCAATTCTATTTTTTAAACCTACCACATCATCTTGGAGACGACGTATGAGACGACGATTGGATACGCATTGACGCTCGGTACACTCAGGGTGATGAGACATAATGCTGGGCTGAGAGAAGAGCTATCGGAGACAAACTGCGCTGTAAGAGAAAACGACCTAGTACGGACCTATTGCCGGTGAACGGCGGACGATCAGGCTTCGTTGGCACGGTTACGTATCCACCTGACCAGCGATGCTTCGGCCGGCAGCAGTCGGGTCCGCCCTGAAAAGGGCAGATGAATTAGCCCCGACACCACACAGCCTCCACAAGAGAAAACTTTCCGAAAGAGCTTAACTTGGCACCTGACCCGCACGAGTGCGGGGGAGGGAACAAGGGCAGCGCAATACGAACACTCGGGAGCGGCCGCAGACACGACCGTTCGGGAGCGAACGCAAACGGGAAGAGATGTAAAAGTCAGTCGAGGGACAGAGGTTTTAAAGCGGTTCTTGTGGGCGATAGGCTGATCCCCTACCACTACAATAGTCTCTCTTTATCTTAATAATACCTCCAAATTTGTCAACCGATGGTCTTGTATGGTGTTGGTCTTGTCTGGTGTTCTGCCTACCCTATAAGGGATACAGACGTGACGTTATGTATGTATGTATAGATAAACTTTTCACAAAATAAAATCAACAAGACTTAAAACATTTAGTATAGTTTAGTGAGACCTTAAATATACTTAGTTTTTATTATTTCTTGTAACACTTAAATTCTTGTCATTTTTCATCCCCGTATGGTGGCCCCATCTGCATGTATATAAAAACAATCTTCATGGCCCCAGTACGTGCGTTCCTGGCACTGAATCCAGTCTTCTGCAAAAGTTTCGCCTTTGTCCACGTTCGTAACTAAGCTTTTGTAACCAGTTACGAATAAAGATATTTTTTTTCGGCAACCAGTAGCGAAAGAAGAATGATTTTTCCAGTTTCGTCTTAGTTATGAATGTGGAAAAGTTTCGGAACCTCGCGGCAGATTGCAAGGGTGTTCGCTAGCCAGGCGGATTTGTCGCATTTTACGATATCTACGCTTATCCAGGGGCTATTCCAAGCCAAACCTACAGGACCGAAATAGTATATTATGTAACAAGTGAGCTAAGTTCATAATATAGTCTCGGCTCATTATTAAGCCCTCGCCTGCCGCTCGGGCTCCTCGACTGTAATTAGCAACGCTCACGTGTTACATACGACGTTTTTCAACACACTTGTGAGTAAAAGACAGACATACGTGGTCATAAAGTTTATTTGAAACAGCTGTTCGCTGCTGCGCGTCAGTAACCCTGTCCCATTACACGTACCTACACACGCTATTGTTGCTTGGAGGCGCTGTGCGGGCCGCTGCTGCTGCTGCAGGCGCGCCGCCTGGACGCGCCTGGACGCACAGCATATATTTAATGTATAACCCGGATCAATAAAATATGCTCTGTTTACTCGCATGTAATTTGCACTAAGGTACATTTCAACTTTGTAGGATTCATTATATTATGCACTAGGGTATAATATATTATGCACGCGTGACTTATAGCCCAGTTTATAGTTCTAAATTCAATAGGATAAGGCTCACTTTACGAGCAAGTGTGTTGAAAAATAAATAAAAACTCCTAAAGTTCCTTATTTCCCTACAGTAACTTAGATCCTATGGGATCGAAAGATAATTTTATTTTCCTCTTGGAATGGTTCTCATATTTTTCTGCTTCCCTGGTACTTCCGTTACTTATAGGCCTACAGCTCTAACACGTCGTTTTAGAAAATCCCATAGATGCTCAATTTGTGCAGCTCAAGCAGCTCAATGGGATTGAAGTCGGGACATCGCCTTAGGAACCTACTTAATAGCAATTCAAAACAATGTAGACTTTACGACAATTTAGTAATGCATGTTTAATTACCTATCTAACCTTAGAAAGTACCTACCAGGGAGGCATAAAGTTGTCAGAGATTAAAACAATATCCTTTCGAAACGAATAGGATCGAAGTTCACTCATTTCATATGGAGATGCAATTAGTGCATTTTATTCGCGTAAAAATATAGGATACAAAAGGAAAAATATATCTTCCGATTACATGGGATCTTAGTTGTAGGACATAATTTATCCAACTACTTATTACATACATTTTTAGTCATTATGATATTGGTACTTTTAGCAGTATGGTTATTTCAGCAATAGGTACAGGCCGAAAAAGCATTAACTATTCATAAGTATGTGTCGGGTTTCCAATATGGAAAAATGAAAAATCTACCAATAAAAGAAAAAATAACTTTTTTCGTAATTGGTTACGAAAGCTTAGTTACGAATGTGGACGAAGGCAAAGTTTCTCCGCATATGGTTCGTTCGGTCTCATTTTCTCGGCCTTGAGAATCTATCATCCCTAAATATAATATCTAATCATTAGCAAACAAACAAATCATAGGATGAAGCTGGCCGCCCGTATACACTTATCATAATAACTTTCCGTAGCTCAATACATGCCATTTCAATGGTTTGCGCAACAGGAAGACTAACAATATCAGTTCCTTCTTTAAATTGTATTCCTTTGTTTGTAATAATCAAGGAACCGCCACAATTTGCCTAGCTTCTACTATAGAAACTAGCTATTTGATGATTATTATGAGCCAGTGCTCCTTCACACATAAAATATCTATATTTTCTTGGTTCATGAAATAGTACATTACTGCAGCAGCCGGCAAGAGAGGCATTGTCGCACGAACGTGTGAATGTGGGCCGAGGCGTATACGTAAGTCCATCAATGCCTAGTTGCGGCCAAGGTTTGTATTTTTTTTTTATAAATTATGGATAGGACGTTTGTCTTCCATGCCACCTGATGTTAAGTGAACATGAAGACTAAGGTGGTACACGTCCATCCACGAGAAACCTATTCACTCGACGCTTAAAAGTATTAGGACTATACTGGTCAGGGAAAATAGACGCAGGCAGTTCATTCCAAACCTTGGCGACCCGTGTCAAAAAGGAACTGTCAAAGCGCTTAGTTCGACTTTTCGGAATATCTACCACATACGGATGGAAGTTCTGTCTGCGTCTAGTAGTCCGATGGTAAAAGGGTGAGGGTTCAATTTGTTCAAACAGAGCACTGGCGCACTCACCAAAATGTATCCTGTAGTACACGGTTAAACACGCAACCTTACGACGATGCTCTAAGGTCTGCAGTTTTTTGGTTGTAAGGTCGACGTCGTTAATTAGTTTATGGGCTCTTCGGTCAACGGAGTCCAGCGCTTCTAGTTGATATTTGGCTGAACCATCCCAAAGATGACCGCAGTACTCCATGCATGATTGCACTTGAGCTGTGTATAAGTTAAGAAGCTGTGCAGGGCCGAAGTACCGCCGTACCTTCGAGATGATTCCCAACTTTTTCGAAGCTACTTGAGCCATGGACACAATTTGTTGACCGAAGGTTAAACTGGATGTTAGTTACGCCTAAAAGCCCTAGTACTTTTCTAAAATAATGCGCGAAAATCAAACTATGTATAGTACAGTTCAGAACTTTTATTTAAAAATACAATTTTTGAATGCATAATTCTTTAATTTTTACGCGCCGAAGTATTAAACCTTTGATAAGTTACCGTTTTGGTCGCCATGTTGCGGAGTAGAAGATCGTTTCATTTTCAAATAACACGACAAATATGATTTGACATAGTAATTTATATATAAATATGTTGTGCAATTTTATGTTAAACCAAAGATCAGCTCAGAATCACGTTTTGCATGGTTTAAACAAGCTTTTAGGACCTCAGACTAATTTTACTAACACGAAACTTTATTTTATTTTATTTGTTAAGTGGACTATGAGATTCATATAAGTTTTTAAACTGGCATGGTCATTAACATTTAAATTAACTTTAGAAACGGGATATTTACCATGTTTTTCATTTATTTTGAGTTCTCGATATTTCGGCACTGTTACAAGCGCCATGATCACGACCATGCTAGTTTGTCTTCCATACAAATATCAAAATTCTATTACTACTAGCGCTACGCGCCGGGCACTACAGGAACTTTTTGTATTTTTTTCTGCGTTCGATATCAATATATCTAAAGTACCAGGCCGCGTATTTATAGTATAGTATTCAACCAACCAAATTTTTGCACTCGTTGCATTTGCTTATTTTTCTGTGTGTTTTTTGTCGCTGAATTCTTTTGTTAGTGTTTTCTACAAAGTACGTTGATTAGAGTGTTCACTCCTCGCGTTTTTACGATCTCAAATCAAAGATTTTACTTTTGTGAAGTGATATTTTTTACATAGGATGCTGACTTTCTAGTGAGATAGTGAGTTAAGAAAAGGAATTGCATTGATTTTGAATGACTGGTGCAAGGAGGTGAACAATTTGTGTGGCAAAAGCATTGAGTTTGACGAAAACGACCCGAAAAAATCTATGGCCTATAATTATTGTATCAAATACAAATAATTAAGAAAAAATAAATAATTGTCTGAGATGCATATTGTTTTATTACCCCCAATTCGCATAGCATCATGCTTTGTGCAGTTTATTTCAACTTATTAGTATTGCGCAGCTTGCACAATAGTAAAGTGGCGGTACGGCCGGGCTGCATTCTAGGGTTGTTTTGGTCAAAAAGGTTCCTAGAGTGGATACTGTGTGGCGCTAAAGTGCAAAAACCGCGAGACGGTCATCTATACTTTAGTACTTATATTCATCTATGATCACGACGGTACTGAAGAAGATCAAAGATCGAAACGCAAAATAAAGCCGGTAGACAGATTTGTTTGCCCGTGAATAAAAACACGCTTACCCGCATCTTCAGTACCGTCGTGATCATGGCGCTTGTAACAGTGCCGAAATATCGAGAACTCAAAATAAATCAAAAACATGGTAAATATCCCGTTTCTAAAGTTAATTTAAATATGAGATTCATAGTATTGGAACTGCAGGGAACGGATAGTGTATAATTTCATCAAGAGACTTCGTGTTATAAGTCGTTAGAAAAGCAGATCGAGAGGTCGTGGGTTCGCTCGCTCCCTGCACTAAAAATTAAATTGCGCTTCTACGGCTTGCTTGGGGTGGTAATGGCATTTGCTTCATAGCACATAATGTGTTGTTTACAGGTGAATCTATGAATCGATTAACTAGAGGACGCATGTTAGTAGATTTGGCAACCGCACAATATCCAGTCAATGACAATCACGGCGAAAACGAAACATCCCAAAATTTTGCTGAAGAAAACAATCATACTCTAATCGACAACAACAGAAGCACTTTGGTCGTACTCGATAAAAATACAGGGGAATTTCGATCGGCCCTTGCTCATTCTAGATATGAACAGTTTGTTGAGGAAAATAGAGCTAGTTCACCAGACTACCTATTCAACGATATTTCAGATATTTCAGATCCTGACTACGTATTTCAACATGGTTCTAATGATACTTCAGACATAGAGAAAAACACAAAGTTGAGGGTCGCAAGAGGAAAAAAAAAAGTAAAGGGCAAGCAGAAAGACTTACATGGAAGAGGATAAAAAATGCGAACTCAGGTTGAAAGGAGAGCAATATGATGGGTTTCAAAAAGACGAAAATGGAAAATATCAGCAAATCATCGGAAGATCGGCCAAAACTCTAAAAAATGGTTATAATGGTCATACAAAACAACGTCGCGGAGGTCCACAGCAAAAGTTTGAGTGTGAATATATAACTAGCAATGAGCGACAGTTAATTTTTAATGAATACTGGAAAATCAAAATCTGGCAAGCTCGAAAAATTTACGTGCGAAGCCTTTTTTTATGTTGTAAGGATAGGACGTTTGTCTTCCATGCCACCTGATGGAAAGTGCGTAGTGGACTGTAGTGGTCAGGAAAAACAGACTCAGGCAGATTCTTTCACACCTTGGCAATCCGTACCAAAACGGAACTATCGAAGCGTTTTGTTCGACTTCTTGGTAAATCCACTATACAGGGTGTGGCATAATGAGTGGATAATCCTTTACCGACGGTTGGGGGGCATTGTGGCTGTTCGGAAAATGACAATTTGTATTTAGTAAAAGTGTCACGGTTTTCGAGTTTTTGGGCAATTTTTAGAATTTGAAAAAAGTTAGGCCTTAACCCACTCTTTTAAGTGCCAAATTTACAATACAAAGAATTTTCTCTATCTGTTTTCTCAACAGCATTCAGTAATAGTGGTGCTATCAAACGTAAACTACCAATTTTGTACGATAGCCAAAGTTTTTTTTATTTTTAATTTTAAACGTACAGTTTGGGCTAAGTTCTATTTTTTTCCCTAACTTTGGTACCTCGTGGTGTAAAAAAAATGTACAGTGACATGAGTGCCCAATTGATTAAATAATAGCGTATTTCATTACGATTCCAAAATGGTATAATTTACGATATTTCTAGCTCTCAATTTAAAAATATTGCATTTAAGGTGAGTCAAGGTCAATTTTCTTAGGAGGTTCTCTTACGCAAAATTATTACTATTTGTAATAGTTTTAGTTCATCTGCCTTTGTGTTCACAGAACCGACTCCTCCGTCAAGTTGAATAATAATTCTAGGAATCATAGCACACCTGCGTTTCCTACTAAAGCTAATGTTTTGGTTTCTTCTTTCACTTAACGAGTAAAAAAGATAAAATGATAGCGACTCTATTGTTTGTCCTGGGGTACCTACTCTACCTGATTTAGGGTTCGTTATGGTATGGGTGTAAGTTCTCCTGTTCTCAAAATCCTGTGCACCGTCCTCTTTGATATTCCTGTACGTCTGGAAATCGCTCGTACTGACGTGGTCGGGCCGGCTTCTATCTCTTGGAGTACACTTTCATCGTCACGTATAGTAGTTGGCCTCCCCGAGCTAGTACCGCCGCCGATGCCACTTAACGGAATTCGAACTCCCATGTATGCATTATGCACTCTTATAAAAGCTCTGTAATCGGGATGGCGTGCATGGGGAAACCTTTCCAAATACAGTGCTGCAGCTTGACTGGCATTACCGCAACATTCACCGTAAATAAAATGCATTTTAGCATACTCCATCGGAGTGTACGGTATGTTGCGAGACATTGCAGTCGGTACCCAACACCAAATCACTGGGCAAATCAAGTCCAAGGTCACAGAAGTAAATCGATGAAGTTAATATCCAAATCACAAAGAAAATCAAGTCTGAGTTCACAGGCCAAATCGTAAATTAAATCCAATCCAAAGCAGAGCAAAAACGCGGGCGCACGAAAGTAGTATGATAGGACACTGGGGTGACGCAGGCAAGGAGTTAGCCAACGAACCCTAAAATCAGGTAGAGTACCCCAGGACAAACAATAGCGTCGCTATCTTTTTATCTTTTTTACTCGTTAAATGATAGAAGAAACCAAAACATTAGCTTTAGTAGGAAACGCAGGTGCGCTATGATTCCTAAAATTATTATTCAACTTGACGGAGGAGTCGGTTCTGTGAACACAAAGGCAGATGAACTAAAACTATTACAAATAGTAATAATTTTGCGTAAGAGAACCTCCTAAGAAAATTGACCTTGACTTACCTTAAATGCAATATTTTTAAATTGAGAGCTAGAAATTACGTAAATTACACCATTTTGGAATCGTAATAAAATAGGCTATTATTTAATTAATTGGGCACTCATGTCACTGAAAATTTTTTTTACACCACGAGGTACCAAAGTTAGGGAAAAAAATAGAACTTAGCACAAACTGTACGTTTAAAAATAAAAATAAAAAAAACTTTGGCTATCGTACAAAATTGGTAGGTTAAGTTTGATAGCACCACTATCACTGAATGCTGTTGAGAAAACAGATTGAGAAAATTCTTTGTATTGTAAATTTGGCACTTAAAAGAGTGGGTAAAGGTCTAACTTTTTTCAAATTTTAAAAAATGCCAAAAAACTCGAAAACCGTGACACTTTTACTAAACACAAATTGTCATTTTCCGAACACCCGCAATGCCCCCCAACCGTCGGTAAAGGATTATCCACTCATTACGCCACACCCTGTATAGGGATGGAAGTTCAATTTGTTTTTGTTATTTGTGAATTTACGGGCTCTTCGGTCAACAGAGTCTAGCGCTTCGAGCTGGTATTTGGCAGAACCATCCCAAAGGTGACTACAGTGCTCCATGCACGACCTCACTTGAGCTGTGTATAGGTTGAGCGGCCCTTCAGGGCTGAAGTACCGTCGGACCTTCGAGATGATGATTTTTTGAAAGCCGTTTTTGCCATAGACTCAATTTGTTGTACGAAGTTTAATTTGGACGTTATAGTGACGCCCAAAATCCCTAGTTGGTCGGTGATGGGAACAGATACATTCTGGAAAGTGGGCGTAAAAGTAAAGGTGCTCTTTTTTGCGGAGAATAGACACGCTTGTGTTTTGGAGGCGTTGAATTTGACCAGGTTAGATTCGCCCCAATCGGACACATTCCGCAAGGTCAAATCAACGCGCTCAATCATAGTCTCTCTTAAAACCTGGATTTAATGGGCGCTCATTCGCGCATTGGATATATATCTCTCAACAACAGTGCTGTCATCAGCATATCCAATAATGCCTGGTGTTAGGAGTTCATTAATGTGCAGCAAGAATAAAGTTGCTGAGATAACAAGTTGCCTTGTCACCATCAATACGCCACAACATCGTCGTTTATCTAGCCGTGATAATAGTAGAAAAGAAACTTCTTTTAAAAATAATTTAACGACTTGGTCAAATAATTGTGTTACAAAAATACGTGTGCAAACTTATCTATCGGTCAAAGGCAGCTTCGTGATTGGCTATTACAAACTCATCCCAATAGCACAACTACTATATCTTGTTCTTCATCAGAGTCTTCCCTCAATATAACAGATGATAACAGCATTAAAGAGTTCTTTGAGAGTTTGCCAAATGTAGAGTCTCATTATTATTGTAGAAGCTCTAGTACAAAAAAATACTTAGATCCCGTTTAGAATAGTGTTACAGGGGATTTATATAACGAATACGTGCGATTTTGTTCAATTAATAATAAAAAACAAAGCTGCATGGCTTCTCTCTCTAGGAAGTTTCGTAAGTTAAATTTACATTTTTTTGAGCCACGTAAGGACCAGTGCAATAAATAGGTACATTGCACATAAGAATGGAAACGTGGCTGAACACGAATATGTTCTTCATTTACAAAAAAGATCGAGCGAGAAAAGAAAACGAATGATAAGGAGAACTCTACAGCTGACACTATTGTGTCTACTGTGGATGTGCAGGCTGTTCTTTTGTGTCCAAGGCTACAAGCATCTGCAACTTACTACAAGTACACAGTTATACGCATTACAATTTAAAGACGAAAGAAGTATTTTGCTATCTTTGTCATGAAGGTAATGGAGGCTTAGACAGCAACGTATTTGCGCCAAGTGTCACATCCGTACACTCAAAGAATAAGATTTTTCATACAATCTAAAAAGTCCAACCCCTTCCCGTGGGATTTTGGGAATTCCTTCCATAATACAAACAGACACTTCTTGAGGAACCTTTATATCAAGCATCACATCCGTGCACTCAAGGGATGGGATTTTTTCATACAAACTAAAACATCATATATTTCCCGTTGCCGTGGGAATTTCGGGAATTCCTTTCATAACACAATCAGACACACATTGAAAAACCTTTACACCAAGTTCCAAATCGGTACACTCAAGGAATAAGATTTTTCATGCAAACTAAAAAGTCCTATATTTCCCGTTCCCGTGGGCATTTCGGAATTAGTGCACCCCTACAGAATTAGTGTATTTAGTGTCCTAAAGAATGTATGTTCCAAATTTCAGCTCTCTACGCCCGGTAGTTACGGCTGTACGTTGTCTGTCAGTCACTCAGTACCTCAGTCACTCAGTCAGTAACGGAACAGTTTTACATATATTGATTGACATTTAACTAAAGTACCTATGTATGTACCATTTTGTTCGATAACCTTTTGCCATCTTGTAGGTAGGGACGTGATCCCATTGCTATAAAAATTTTGGGACCTCTCATCCAAATACCGCGACAAGTGGATTTGGCAGTCCTCTCGTGATGTTAACCTAACACTGCCTAAAGAATTCTAAAGAGACCGAAACAGGTGGAAATCTGAAGGTGCAAGGTCAGGACTATACGGCGGATACATTAACACCTCCCAGCCATACTCTCTTAATTTTTGCTGGGTGGCTATAGATGTGTGAGGTCTAGCGTTATCATGATGAAACACCACACCCCTTCTGTTGATCAATTCCGGCCGCTTTCTCTCAACTTCTTGTTTTAATCTCATAAGTTGTTTGCAGTAGAGTTCAGAATCGAACAGCTCATAATTAATAATGCCCTTCCAATCCCACCACACACACAACATCACCTTATTGCGAGTTAACCCGGGTTTCGCCACAGTCTGTGAAGCCTGACCGGCCTTTGACCACGACCTTTTTCGCACGTTCTTGTCGTACGTGATCCACTTTTCATCACCAGTTATCAGCTTCTGCAAAAATGATTCGGTTTCGTTACGTCGTAATAAAGAATCACAAATGAGTACGCGCTTCATTAGGTTTCTTTCAGTGAGCTCGTGAGGTACCCAAATATCGAGCTTCTTTGTGTACCCAGCTTTTTTCAAATGCGCCAAAACTGTTTTATGGTCAATTCCCAGTTCTTCAGCTACGTCGTAACTGGGTGATTCTTAGTTCGGAATATATTTTTAATCATTTTATCAAAAATAATAAAACCTTGTGGCATAACAATTTTTTTTAGCTAGAATCCTTTCTTGATTAATGTTTTTGAAATTCATAAAATAGTCACCACTCTTAAGTTAATAGTTTCGGAGATATATCTTATTTGAATTAAAACACTGTTGGAGATAATGACGACCTGTAGATGTTAATGATTAATGGGTGGGAAAAAATGATGACTGATACGAATAATGATTTGTGTTGTTTTAATCTTATAAGTTACCTACAAAAATAATGAAATAAAACAACTCAATTATCATGAACGTTGAATCAACAATGTTGTTTAATCATAAAACCACAGATGAAATACTGTATTTATCATATTAGACACACTTTAACATTATTTATTAAAATAATATAATAATTAAATGTTTAATTAAAGTTACCCAGCTTTTTTCAAATGCGCCAAAACTGTTTTGTAGTCAATTCCCAGTTCTTCAGCTACGTCGTAACTACTGATATGTCGACCTTGCTCCACTTTTTCAAAAATGGCATCCATTTTATCCGTAATAGGGCGACCAGAGCGAGGTGCATCTTTGTCATCAAAATTTCCGGATTGAAAACGCTTAAACCAAATTTGTGCTACTCTCACAGACACTGCACTAGGTCCATAAACATCGCAAATTTTTTTCGCGGCTTGCGTTGCATTTTTACCTTTTTTGTAGTAAAATTTTAAAATGTATCGAATTTCTTCATTAGATTCACTCATCTTGACAGTACGAAAAACAAATGAAAATCACACATTTTCCTAATTTGAATTTGGAATTATGTTCTTTAAAATTTTAACTTTCAATGATACAAATACTATAGCCAAAGAGATTTTATTACAACTTCATACATACTACAATGCGAAAAGACTTTTTCCCCAACCTATTATTAACTATATTATAGTTGTTATTAGCGATAAATATATATAAATATATCTTATAGTATGGCGAATTTATTCCTTTTTTTTCCCAGTAACTTGAACCAAATAAACTTAACTTTTCGTTTTCATTTTCAAATATTTTTTTATCTTTTTCTTCTAACTGTAGGATAAAGGGGTGTCAGCTAATAATTTTCCTAAAGCAGCTGTAGAAATATCCTGGAATTCTATCTATTTCATAAAAAAAAAATTATTGGTAATGGATGTAACTCAGACATTTTCAGAACCTTATCATAGCCCAATAATTGCCGATGCGACGGGGTACCCCACTGTTGGGCATCGCTAGTTTTTGGTTTGGCGCTTTCAGGAGAATTATGTAAACAAGGTGACTGGTGACAAATTTTAGATACTGATCGAGAGCACACTGTGTTTGGTTCTGATCATAATTATGTAACATAAGTAAGTAGGTACATACTTTATTTTTCACTAGAATTCCCCATAAATAAATTTATACACCGCAATTTGGTTGTGGTATGACATTGCCTCTCACAATTAGCTGTCATGTGTTTGTTTTTTTTCATGTCATGATCAATTTGTACTGTATGTACCTATTTGTATTAATTCGTATAATCCTGACTGAAAAAGACCAAGTGTTTTTTTCCGCCGGCTATTTTGTCTCTTGGTCTACTGTAATATCTTATTCAATAACTATCAACACCGAAAGTTTAAAGTTAAAGAAAGTTAAAGCCAAAGTACAAAATTGTGACGTCATTAAGCGGCAATAAAAAAATTTCATTTTCATTTTAATCTCCACTGAATTTTATAACATTAAAAATACAAATCCAGAAGAAATAAAAACAAGGTCTATTGAAAAAAAAAGTTAACATCACTTTCACTTTGGAAACTATTGTGAGAGCAAACTGTAAAAGTTTTACCAATTTGAAATGTATTATTTATTTGTGGCATAATTCACAAAAAATGTTAGAAATGAATGAATGAAAATGAACATTTGTCTTCCATGACACCTGATGGTAAGTACTAAGGGCGAGCGACATGGAGCTACGGCGTAGATCCTCTGAATCTGGGTAAATTTAAACCTAAGCCTTATTGGAGCCCGTCGCTTTCAAAAATCGTTACTAAAAGACGCTTAGCATTAGAAACTTTTCGCCGAAACCCGACTCCATCTAACATGTCTATACACATATAAAACCAAAGTTTCTGAAGCTCAACGTCCCATAAGAACGGCTAAAGGTGGATGGGCAAAAATGTATGAAACGTGGTACCCCCTCCAATAGACATGAATAGGATGTCATTGAAAGGGTATTTTGACGGACAATTGCGTCTGCTATGGCGCTTGTCCTAATTCAGGTTTAGAAAGTAGGTATCTCTCGAAATAATATCTATTTTTGCAATACGAAATAATGAATCTTTGGTGTATCTTTAGAACTACTGGGCCGATTTAAATAATTATTTTACTGTTTGAAAGCTGCTTTTGTCTAAAAGAACTGCTATGATTGAATTCCAATTAGAGTTCCGCAATTATTGCTACAATGTATCATTTTTAAAAGAGAATTCACTACAAACGGCTTATATTAAGTACTTAGTATAATAAAAAATAGTGTGGGATTAGACGATGAATTAACCGTTTCCAATAGAGAAATGCAAGGATATATAGCAAATAATATTTTTAAAGAACCAATAGAATTATATTATTTACCTCGCTCGAAAAATGCAGTGATTTTATTGGTTCTTTAAAACAGATTCCTTGCTAACCAGTCTTGCAAAAATCTAATGGAAACGCTACCTTAGGAGTTTAGGGCTTAGGTTTAGGATGTTATTGAATAAAATATTTAATATTATAATAAATTGTTTATTTAACTATTATTGGTAAATAGTACATGAAATATTTAATACTTACAGTATCTCTTATCGTAGACACTTAAACATCATTATCAACAATAATATAATTTAGGAAAGCTACTGGAGCAGCAAATCCCGTATGCCTCGCATAACCTAAGTACCATACGATGGATACGATATGCGCACAAGTACCCATCGTACGACGTCCGGTTAAACATGTACAGCAATGTTGTATAATATTATTATTCGCCGCATTTATTAAAATATAACAATAATAAATCCTTGAGCGGACATGGCGCGACTGTATGCGCCCACGTAAAAGCCAGGCATCTTCGTGTATGCCATAGTTTGGCAGACCTCTGAGAGCTTGGTCTCTGTAAGTTTCGATTAAATAGAGTCGATTTAATAATAAATGCTCAGCGCAGTAGGATCGCGCCAACTTTATCTCATATGTCCCTAGCGCAAGTAGAATTATATCCTCTTCAGTCATTAAAGGAAAGTTTTCAATGTGGGTCACCTCTATCCTTTGAAAATGAACTCTTACATTATTGAGCCTTTTTCTCACCACATATGAGTATAGAAGGTTGGGGGTATCCATTTTTTGTCTTACAATATTGATAAAGTTGTCAACATATACACTATTAACGGTGGGTTGGTGGAAGTGATTTGTGATAGCCGCAGCAATTCTAAAATCCGTAAACATATGAGGAAGTGATCTATTAAAATATTTTTGCCGAAAGAGCTTAAAGTCACGTTTTAAGCGGCCGTTCACCACTTCCACCACCCAGCGGCATAACGTCACCGCTCGAGCTTCATTAGCTTGATCAGTAGTTAACTGTGTCTCCTGGCGGTTTTTTGTAGGAGGGACATAAGATTCGTATCCACACCCTTCGATAAGATCTAAACTGCCCCTGAATCCTCGGTCAAGTATAAAGGCGTAGTTTGGTTGCAGAAGGCTATGAAGTGGGTGTTCGTGGTCATTCATAATGTCACCCATTATTTGTGCATCTGTTTTCGTTGCAGAGTATGGACCCATTACATCTTATATGTATCCATCGGAAAGTACTATTAAAAAAGGTTTAAGTAGGTTCGTAAACTTGTGTAGACTGTATGACAATCTTTGGAACAAAAAGTTCGAGCTTTTGTTAATATAAATATAGGTCCCATCACAAATTAGCAACAAGTTATCGTTGTTTTCATTACCAAACAATGCCTTTGGTAAAGAAAGATTTTTCTCTAGTAATGTGTTTCTGTCTATATGGTCCAGTCCCAAATGCAACTCAACGTATTCACTGTCGAGACATTCCCTTACAATAACCAACAAACGTTCAAGTTTTCGTCGAGACATTCCAAATAATGTCGCAAGTCTTTCGTCTGGCTCTCCGGTGCGCAGTTTAGTTAAATATACGCCCAAAGCAGTTTGGGGCTCTTTGCATCTTGCATTTAGCGCAGGTGTATGTGTCAATATGGCATCAAACTCGTTGCATTTGCGGCCTACCCAAAAATGCATTCCCATTTAACTCAGGACGCGTTCTCAATAGATTATCTGTCAAAACATGTTGCTGGTATCTTCGAGTATACAGAGCTCGTCGACACACCACACAGTTGCGATGTAGTTCTTCCATAGTGATAACCAGTACGAGAGTCAATAGTCCAAAACACTAGCGTAGGTCAACGTTTGGTCAACGTTTATAGCGGGTATCAGGTCCAGTAAGAATACGGGGGTCAATAAGTAAAACTAAGTAATGCGTATGCGAAAGAGTAGCAGCAAAACGTCTTCACGAGCGCTAAACGAACGAGAGACTGACTTAACTACCCGTTAAAAACAATAGGTAATAGGGCGGTACAACCCTTTGTAACATAACGATAGTTTGCTACCTGAGGTTTCTGCTTGCATTCGTAACCTGTTAATTGAAACTTCAAAAACTTAAAAAAAATGCAATCATATAATATACGAAATGGCAGGTAGTCGATATGACCTTTTCGACAACGACTTCACAGAGTTCACGGGACAGACTGATTACAATGATTTATGGCCCGACAACTCAGTTCATTATGTGGATCATAGATGAATATAAGTACTAAAGTATAGATGACCGTCTCGCGGTTTTTGCACTTTAGCGCCACACAGTATCCACTCTAGGAACCTTTTTGACCAAAACAACCCTAGAATGCAGCCCGGCCGTATCGCCACTTTACTATTGTGCAAGCTGCGCAATACTAATAAGTTGAAATAAACTGCACAAAGCATGATGCTATGCGAATTGGGGGTAATAAAACAATATGCATCTCAGACAATTATTTATTTTTTCTTAATTATTTGTATTTGATACAATAATTATAGGCCATAGATTTTTTCGGGTCGTTTTCGTCAAACTCAATGCTTTTGCCACACAAATTGTTCACCTCCTTGCACCAGTCATTCAAAATCAATGCAATTCCTTTTCTTAACTCACTATCTCACTAGAAAGTCAGCATCCTATGTAAAAAATATCACTTCACAAAAGTAAAATCTTTGATTTGAGATCGTAAAAACGCGAGGAGTGAACACTCTAATCAACGTACTTTGTAGAAAACACTAACAAAAGAATTCAGCGACAAAAAACACACAGAAAAATAAGCAAATGCAACGAGTGCAAAAATTTGGTTGGTTGAATACTATACTATAAATACGCGGCCTGGTACTTTAGATATATTGATATCGAACGCAGAAAAAAATACAAAAAGTTCCTGTAGTGCCCGGCGCGTAGCGCTAGTAGTAATAGAATTTTGATATTTGTATGGAAGACAAACTAGCATGATGTGGATAGTATAGCGAAAACAATGGTGCTTCGGCGCAGATCCTCCCCTCTTACCGCAACCCCGAGGGCTAAGATGATTACAAGGAAAGAGGTGCAGCTTTGTGTGTACTCAAAAGTGTAATTAAAATGAAAATATTAACGGAAATACAAAAAATATTTCTCATTTTCATACAAAGATAAGAAGTGACATAGATGTATATATATCTCCTAACATAACCAGATCTGAGATTGGTGGCCATAGTAAATGTAATAAGACATTTCAAATGACACCTCAGTCATACCTATTGGAGGGGGGTACCAAATTGCCCGTTCGCAATTTTTTTTTTGTAACCATGTAGAATTGTAGATCCTTTGATAACTTCAAATGAAATGTAGCGACGGATGAATTGGATTCAAGGATGCAGAACTAACAATAAGTATGTGGACGAAGCGGCCATCAATGATTTGCTTAAAAGTATGACGCCGGATTTTGCATTTTCAGCAAAACCTACTTTTCTATCTTTAATGAACACTTATTGACTCCGGTTTCGGTACAGCAACTAGATAAATGTATAAGAAGTAGAGACACCGCTCCAGGAGACGACGGAATTACATATTCAATGTTAAAAAATCTACCATAACCTGCGAAAATATATTTTCGATATATATTACAAGATTTCTAAAAGATAGTTTCATACCAAAGCAATGGAGGGAAGGGAAAGTAGTTCCTGTACCGAAACAGAGTCAAACAAATTCGGTAAGACCTATATCTCATCCCTACATCTACCTACCTACTATATCTATCCCTACATCTCATGTCCATGTAAAGTACTTCACACTATAATTTGTCACCGAGTCGAATGTTTTTTGGAAAAAAAATGAGTTTTTGCAGCGGAAACCGCTGGATTTCGTCGATCTTATAGTTGTCTTGGTTGTCTTAGCAGATTAGTTTTGGAGATACAGATTGCAATAACAAAAAATAAATCAACTGTAGGATGTTTCATAGACATAGAAGATGCTTACGGTAATGTAGATATTGTACAGCTCTTACAAAAATTAGATTCTTTGGGAATAGGTCGACAAATTTGTAATTACTTATGGTCATATTTGTCTGAAAGATATATACTTACATGCTTTTTCCAACGAGGACCGTACTGTAAACAGAATAGCTAGAAAAGGTCTTGCTCAAGGGGATCCATTTTCCCTAATTTTGTTCAATGTAGCCACGATGGACATTTGTCATAAAATAAGTAATTTCAATAACGTGTTAATTTCTCAATATGCCGATGATTTTGTTTTGATCACCTCAAGTAAAACGGTCGCAGATGCTTCGGGGACTATTCAAAATGCTTTTAACGAATATATATTTATTACGACGAATTCGGGGTTTCAAATTTCAAGATATAAAACAAAAATAAGTGTCTTCAGTAAAGGCTTTGATAGACAGATATTAAAATTAATGGAATTAATCTTGAAGTAGTTCAAAATATTAAATACATAAGCTTATGTTAAGACAGATCTTTAAAATGGGCAAAACATATAAACGAAATTGAAATTGAAATTATTGGGAGGTGCGAAATGGGAGGTTCATGCGAAACGTTTGCGACGTCTTTATCTCTCTTTGGTTAGGAGCATAATTGATTATGGTAGCTTTTATACAATTGTAGCGTCCAAACTCATCTCTCTAAGCTCGATAAAATACAAAACCAATGCTTATGAGTGATAGGAGGCTTTATAAAAACTACTCCAATATATGCAATGGAAAGCGAATTATGCATATCACCTTTAAATATACGTAGACATTACTTAGCAGGTATTTTTTTCGGGTCCATATTGACTCACCTAAAGTTCTTTATCCGAAATTGTTCTTCCTAACGATTTGTAATCCGAATGATCACTCCTCCTAAAATTTTTCATCCTAAAGTTTTTATTCATACTATTTGTAGTGCTACCGTCGATGTTCATAACACTCATGTTTCCGAAAATTGTTATCAATAAAATCGTTAACATACAATATTAAAGCTCCTACTGTTTTTTATCCTAACGATTTTATCCTAATATTTTTCTTTTTGGTTTTTTCGATGCCATAAGAACTACGTAACATAACATAAGAAAGAACAAGATGCCATAAGGAATTTAAGATCATTATTCTTCATGGTAACAATTAAGAAATAAAACATCTCCGGCGCTGCGGGAAGTGCAGCCCCAACTCCCTTGCGTAACTAATCGCAAACAGTCGTGCTCACCTCCACAGCCTCGGCCGCTCCGGCTCGCCCGATGTCTGCGCTTATTTACAGCGGGCGGGGGTTGCTCTCCCTCCGCGCCTCCGGCTTTATAAAAAACACTCTAGGGTCGATCCAATAAGACTACGTGGTTAAGGGGTCAACAGTTTTAAGGAGAGTCCAAGAAGAAAGCCAAAGTTGTCGAAAACTCAGAAAAACAGGTATGACTTTCAATAATAGTGTAAAAGATGGTTATGTTGACAAAATATAGGAAAAGAAATAATAGTATAATAGATGTTTATTGCTACCGACATTATGAAGTTGAATGATTCGGAATTAAAACATTAGAGACAGAGTAGTTAGGAATTGTGATTGTTAGGAAGAAAAATGTTAGGAAGAACATTTTCGGAGTTGAAAATTTAGGTGAACTTTGGCGCACCCATTTTTTTCTTACGGTCAAAATCATTGGAAATAGATATTAACGTTCAATTATTCAATAATCTCGCAGAAACATGCAAATATTTACTGGTTGATATACATAATTTGATCAAAGACTCAATGTTATTCATGTTAGCCAGATATTACACATATTGTACTCTTTAAACACTTAAGGGTAAGTAATATTGATATTTCTGAAAGCATCTTACCTATGATAACCCGAATTGAAAACTAAAATACCATATCTTCATTGACTATGAGAGAAAAGTTTTTTGAATTTTGTTTACTCAGATATTTAGCATACCATCAAAATTATTGCGATGCTTCTAAAGATCTATCGGGAGTTGGCATCCACATTTAGGAGTTCGTGCTAAATTTAAAACGAATAATAATATATGTATTATGAATGGAGAACTTATTGCTATGTGTAAAGCACTGTCATACAGTCAATTACGACAAAATAGTAATATTTTCTGACAGCAAAAGTTCTCTTTTACACATTGCTCGGTGTACCTCGAGCAGTCGAGGTACATAACGATAGCATATGTCATATTAGATACACTAAACAAACTCCGATTTCGAAACAAAAAAGTTGTACTACAATGGGTCCCATCTCATATTGGAATCAGGGGTAACGAGGACGTGGATCTACTTGCTAAAGAAGCCATACAAGATGGGATATTAATACGCTGTTTGCCTTTTTATACAGACTTGGTTTATAAAGTTAAATGCCAGTGTCGATTTTCGTGGATTGAACACTTTAATCAAAGATCCACCCAGGTTGGAATATGGTACAGAACTATACAAAATAAACTTCCTCGATACCCATGGTTTGAACAGCTGAACTTGAGTAGAATGACAGTAGTAGCTGGGTTAAGGCTTCGTTCAGGACACATTTCCTCAAATAGTTTTATACATTTATTAGCTAAACGTGAAACACCGAATTGTGACGAATGTGGCTCAAAAGATGATGATTTCATTTACTTTGTGAATGTGTTTGGAACGAAGCGTTGAGATATCAGCTGTTACATGAATGTAATACAGAACTTAGATTGATTTGAATGTGTAACTCACTACTTACTATCATCACCTGAATCCAAGGGATGTAAAATATTATTACCCACGACGGAACGGACACGGTATATGCGTTTGGGGTGAGAGGGTGTTTGTGCAAATCAATGTTACCATTTATCTACAGAACCAGTGGTCCGATTTTAATGCGGTTTTCAGTAATCGCTTTCGATTTGATTGGTGCATGTTCTTAGATAGGTGTAGCAGTAACAACTCACCAGGGGGCGCTGCAGTAAACATTTGTTTGTAAAAGCCAATGTTACCGTTTATCTGCAAAACCATTGGTCCGATTTAAATGCTGTTTTCAGTGATCGCTTTGGAATTGATTAGCGCATGTTCTGAGATAGGTGTTACGGTAACAACTCACCAGGGGGCACTGCAGTAAATATTTGTTTGCAAACCATTATTGGTCCGATTTGAATGCCGTTTTCAATTATCGCTTTGGATTTGATTGGTATAATGTTCTTAAATAGGTTTAACGGTAACAACTCATGAGGGGGCGCTGCAGTAAACATTTGTTTGTAATAACAACCATTAATTCTGCAAAACCATTGGTCCGATTTAAATGTGGCTTTCAGTGCAGGGACCGGAACCGCTTACCCTTAGAGAGGTTTTTGATTGGGTTTTTCATAGACTTGTGTCGGAGCTAACGATAAGTTGGCGATATTAAGATGTTAGTATGACTTCATGGTAACGGAAGTATGTTGGTAGAACTGTCGTAGAGGGTGCTAAATACAATAAACATTCGATTGCAGCGCCAGCGGGTATATCTTGAAGTAGGATGATGGCAAGTGACACAGATACGGTTAGGACGGCTAGGTGCGCTGACCAGGGGGAGTTTACTAATTTATTAGCCAATGCTGTCGATGGCAGCCGGAGCCAAAGTGGGACAAATCTATACGTATGAATGAGAAAGCTTTAAAGTACTTTGCTTTGACGTAAGTCTATATGTCAATCTTCTCAAAAGTGACAATCAAAGACAAACAATCATCCATCGCCAACGACTGACTGACGCCATTTGTAAAAACGGTTAATTGCGTTAACTGCGTAATTTCAGCAACCCATTTTTAATTTGAAAACCTGTAAATTTTTTGATTTGAAAATCTGTAAGCTGTGTGTTTTTACGGAAGTGCTATTTGTTCAGTGCGAAATTGACACTTTATATTGTGATAGTGACACTAAATACTTTGTAATTGTTTGTTTGTTTATTTGCGAAATGACGCTTTTGTGCAGTAGTTTTAAGATAATGGTTGGAAAAGGGACTGATTAAGGGGATTAAGTAAATGATTATATGATATCTGTAATAAAAATGTGTAAAACTATACAATATGTACTTTCAATATGTACTATAAGTGCATACAAGTAAAAATTGAGACTGTTATGTGCCATACTGATCTAAGTGAATTATTCTATGTATACTATGGACCACAACGGTACAAGTGATTTTCTTTTTCCATTTTTTTAATGAAGACTTTATATTATTGTTATAATTTTGTACCCAATACATTGCATTTTGACACTAAAAACATAATGTGTTTTATTGTAACTCTTCTACCAAAGAGTTTTGAACTATTTACAAAATTCAGTTTTTCTTCATTTTGTACAGGTGCCACTTATACCCCAATGGTTTTCAACCCGTCAATTATACATTAAGTTCCTATCTTAGAGTAATAGACTCCATAGATTACTACTGTGTAAAGTGGATCTATTAATACGCTGAAAAGTTGTGGATGGCATTAACTGAAGCGCTAGTGAGCTGTATGTATGCTTTTACGAAGTATGAAGTAATCGTTCTTCTCTCGTAAGAGAGTATATTGTTCCATGGCGCTGACGTATCTCAGACTGACGGTCGATAGTAGCTCGGTATTAATTGAGTTGGCATTGTAACTGACGGAACGGACTCGCGAATAAAGATTTTGTTGTGACTAAGCCAGGGTTATACCCAAGCCCACAGACTCGGTACTAAGTAACGCTTCTTTTCGTTTTGTTTGTTCTCCGACACTTGTTTTAAAAAACCCTATCAATTTGGTAACCGTATCGAAGACTTACCCTAATTGAAGGCTTACCATATCAATAGAGTTAGCTTCATGTAAGCAGTAAGCCTATCGAAAACCCTATTGAAGGTTACCGATTCAATAGGGTTTAAAACCTGCAGGCAAATTGAATGTCTAAGTATATCAAATTATCAAAAATATCACCATCTATTCAATCTCGCACTTCGAATTATACTTCCGAATTCAACAGCATGCGCGGAAAAGAGATAGAAATGGGCTAACCCTGTCACAGGGTAAGCGCATCCGAAAGTAGTTAACTTTATTCAAAGTTTTACCACGTCGATAGGCTTACCATATCAATAGGGTTACACTTCCATATGGTAAGATTTTGATAGGGTTACCCTATCAATAGGCTTAATCAAATAAAGGGGTTTTCCGGTCCCTGTTTCAGTGATCGCTTTGGGTTTGATTGGTGCATGTTCTTAGATAGGTGTTACATTCCAAAGCCATCACTGAAAACCGCATCAAAATCGGACCAGTGGTTTTGAAGAATGGTAACATTGGTTTGCACAAACCATTCTACGTAATATGATATCGAGTTACGTTACAACAAAGCCCCAGCAAAGTTGAGTTGTAAATACTTATTATAATACTTCAATATGTATTTAAATAAACTACTTACATGGGTTTTCCAGCGGTGGTTAGAGGGCTGGTTAGAGGCATTAGAGGGCTGATGAGGAACGAGGTGTTGTGTAATGTAATGTATGGTACCTATATTATGCTCTTTAAAAAGTTTGAAATAAAAAACAAAATAAAAATTTTGAAAAACCAACGACGCGACGTTTAAAAAGTAATTAAAAAAGAATAAAATAATTTAAGATCCCCGACTGAAATGATTTATGTGATGAGAGATAATTAACGTGAAAAGCTTTTTTAAAAGTTCACTTGATCTCACACAGAGTCGGTCATATTATGAACAACATACTATTCGTTTTCATAGCACTTCCCTACGCTTACCTATTCGGTTCTCGAAGATGTAGATGTCGCAATAACATAGGTATTCAACTCCTTATGAACTTTATAAGAAGAGCAAGAAAATCCGTCTGGGGCTGCCATTGAATGAATTCGTTTTGTAGTTTTATATTGAAATTTAAATTATTGATGGCAGCCCTCGACGGATTCTCTTGCTCTTCTTATAAATTTCATAGGGAGTTGAATACCTATGTTATTGCGACATCTACATCTTCGAGAACCGAATAGGTAAGCGTAGGGAAGTGCTATGAAAACGAATAGTATGTTGTTCATAATATGACCGACTCTGTGTGAGATCAAGTGAACTTTTAAAAAAGCTTTTCACGTTAATTATCTCTCATCACATAAATCATTTCAGCCGGGGATCTTAAATTATTTTATTCTTTTTCAATTACTTTTTAAACGTCGCGTCGTGGTGTAGTGTTACCTAAAGTAATAGCCTAAGTAACCTACTATTTAAAAGAAAAAGGTTAAAGAAATAAAGGATAAAGTTAAAGTTTATATATTTACAAAAAAAGGTTACAAGTAGGTATAAAAACACTATTTACACTTACAGTCCACTAGGATTTTTTTAAATATAACACTGAGATTTTTCCAATATTTATATGTACAGAAGTTTCCAGGTTATCCACAGTTCCAAAAGGTTTATTTAGTTATTTGGGTGTCCGAGCTACGCTTGACCCACTTGTGAGATAACCCCTTGGATTTTCACGTGTGACAACATCGATTCCTACCTGATTTACCCCCCTCCCGCGCGTCGCACCCCTCACCTGAAGCGGGCGCGCCTCCACGAAGCGCCGGGCGGTCGCATTGCTTGTCAGTACGTCTTGGATTTTGAACGTGGTTGGACATTTAAACAGTAAAGTAGAAATTAATAAATTTTAATTCGTGTTACTTCTGTTTTGGAAAGCCTACCAACTACGATTTTAAAGGTAAGTAAATTGAATTTGCACAGCATTATCCTGTGCTTAAGGTTCTGATTGCTCGCTTCCACGACAATAAACAAAACCATTTTATAGTGATTGCCCGCTCTCCGGACGGCTAACTCACTTCAGAACGGTGTTATTTTTCATGTTGTAATTGTAATTAGCTAAATTAGCTAAATGCTTTTTGCACGACGACGTCGGCTGCGCGCTCAGCCGACGTCGCCTGTGTGCACAGCCGACGTCGCCTGCGCTGCGACCAACGTCGGCTGCATTAAGACGACGTCGGCTGCATTAAGACAACGTCGGCTGCATTAAGACGTCGGCTGCATCACGATGATGGTGGCAATGTTCATTATAGCGTACATACGCGAACATCAAACTTAAATTGTGACTTTAATTGTACAACACCGCGTGCAAACCGGTATATTAAACTAGGTCTCATATTACCTATGTTACTTTCAGATGGAACAAACAACAATAGGTGCACTGGCAGATTGCAGCCCCCCGCCAAAAGAAGCGAACTTTTATCGCAATATCATACGAATATTAGATGAATTATATCCATACGACTGGCGAAACTGGGTTGTTAATGAACTAAGCTACACCGACCTTTTCGGCGATGTTATCTCCCCGGACTTGGAATGCAGATTGCGATTTGCAGTACCTACAGTTGGATATGCAAGAGCATATGACCAAAATGGCTCACTTAGCGAGCGCCGGTACAAAGTAATAAAAAGAATCCTGCTGTCGTGGCCATTAGGCCGTGCACTTATCTATGCGCCGCTTTCTACTATGGCAAAAATTCAACCTGTCCGAGCTTATAACAAATTTACAGAAACCATTACAGAAATAAAAAATCACCTAATCTCTCGAAAAGAAGCTGCAAAAATTTTAAAACCAGACACAGTAGACCTAGATGAAATAGATTCTGCCTCAAATAGTACCAAAGCATCAAAGCGACCGCATAGTCCAGACCCGCTTAGTAGCTCCAAGGAACCGAAAATGAGTGATGTACTAGAACGTCAAAATGCTATGTTCGAAAAATTATGCCTTATGATAGAAGCCACCAACAATAACATGAACCTGATGCTCAATAAAGACGCAACTTCTTGGGGGCACTGGGGGCACCAAAGAATATCCTGTCAACATTAGCTGGGTACCGAATTCCCTTTACTAGTCCTCCACCATTGTATCGTTTTGATAAAATTAACTGCTCTCGTTACCAAACGTTGCCTTCTCAAGAAATGACCCAAGAAATAGATAATATGTTAAAATCAGGCGCCATTCAAAAGTGTGAAAGTAAAACTGGTTTCCTTTCTTCAATGTTTGTACGCCAAAAGTCTGACGGGTCATATCGTCCAATTTTTGATCTTAGAAACCTTAACTATTATCTGCGGCCAACTAAATTTCGACTTCTTAACCATTTCAAAATTCCCTCCTGTTTAAATGAAACCGATTTTATGACCAAAATTGACTTATCTCAAGCATATTTTCACATCCCCATTACCAAAGCCCATCGTAGATTTCTTGCTTTCTTATATAAAGGTGAAATCTACGAAATGACCTGCTTACCTTTTGGTTTAGCCACTGCTCCAAGTACGTTTGCAAATATATCTAACTGGGTTGCTAACTATTTCAGGAACAAATGCATCCGCATTATAGTATACCTGGACGATTACTTAATAATTCATACAAATCCACAAATATTGGAAAAACAAACTCAGATGGTAATAGATTGCCTTTTAAATCTAGGCTGGCACGTCAATGTAAAAAGTCTGTCTTAATACCAACTACAAGGATCGAATATCTGGGAATCGAGTGGAACACAAAATTAAACATCAAAAGCCTTCCACCAGCCAAAATTGTCAAAGCCAGAAAAATAATAGAAGACACGGTAAAAAGAAATTCGTGGTCCTAGCAAACGGGCAAAATAATATTGGGACACATCAATTTTGCATCTTTCATAGTTCCCCTCGGAAGACTACTCTGCAGATCGATCCAAATAGAAGCAAATCGCCTTCCGGAAGAAAAAAGATATCAGAAGTTTTGCTTACCAAAGATAGTTTTAAAAGACCTTCTCTGGTGGCTAAGCCACATCCACTTAACATCCCCAATTCATCAAAAAGATCCCACTGTCTTCGTAACAACCGATGCGTCAAATCAAGGATGGGGTGCCACCATCAACAACATAAAGCTAAAAGGCAGCTGGTCTGGCGAACAAATGACTTGGCACAGAAACCAAAAAGAACTATGGACTTTAAAAGAAGTTCTACGCAGATTCGCATCCCAACTCTACCACAAAACAATTTTAGCACAGACAGACAACAAATCTGTAGCAGCGTATATCACCAAAGAAGGAGGGACAAAGTCTCAAGCTCTGCTACAACTAACCATGGATATTTTCGAGTTAGCTCATCAACATCACATACACCTTCAAGCACGGTACCTACCTGGGCGGTACAATTTAACAGCCGACAGCCTTTCCAGATCCTGCAAAGCTCCAGAATGGACGCTGTCCAAGCATATAACACAAACAATATTCACAAAGTGGGGTACTCCATCAATAGACCTCTTTGCAAGCCAACAATCAGCCGTAGTGGATCGTTATGTCAGCGAGGATGTTCACGATCAAAAATGCTGTTTTGTGAATGCATTCAGCAAACCCTGGCATTACAACCTAGGCTGGATATTCCCACAACCCTCGCTCATTCCTCGTGTATTAAGACACCTAGAACGAAACTCAGGAGAGTACTTACTAGTAGTACCGAAGTGGGAAAAAACGTTCTGGATATCAGAGCTGAAACAAAGAGCACTGAGCCCGCCATTCAAAATTTGGAATCTTCGGAAGAACCTTATAGACCTTCAGACTGGAGAGCCACCCCCTGCTGCAGAAAAACTTCATTTGCAGGTCTGGAGGGTTCGGGCTGGTCCCATTTAATAGACTCTTGGAAACGGGACGATAAACTATTGTTAGAATCTGCATGGCGTAATTCCACCCTCAAAACTTATAAGTCTGCCTGGGACAGATGGTGTACTTGGTCAAAAGGAACTTGCGCTGTTGACAATCCTAGTCCTAGCGATGTAGCTCGTTTCATTTGTTTTTTGCATAGTGAAGCTAAACTAGCCCCAAGCACAATCGCTGTACACAAATCTGTGGTTCTTACATTTGCTAACCCTTTAAAGTCAGAAACTCTGGCCCAACATCCTATAATAAAACAATTAATGAAAGCCATCAGCTTAACAAAACCGCCACCTAGAAAACTCTCTACTTGGAATGTCAGTCATCTAATTTTATACCTTCAAAACTATAATGTGGACAATGAAAGCTTATTTCAAATATCCCGTCACGTCGCAGTAATCTTACTTCTTTGTTCCGGTCGAAGGATACACGACCTCACCTTGCTCGATATAAGTGCAGAACACGTTGAAAACCATGAAGACTACATAATTTTATGGCCAAGATTTGGCTCGAAAACCGATTCAGCAAAATATCGCCAAACGGGCTGGCGACTTATGAATAATGGACCTGATAAACTTAATCCTGTTATTTGGATCAGAAAATTGATGAATAAATCAGAAAATAGAAGAAAAGCAAGACAAAATTTAAATGATTTGTTCATCACAACTAGAGGAAAAGTAAGTGCAGCAACTAGGACGGTAATTGCTGGCTGGATCAGAACCTTGTTTCGAGAAGCCAATATTCAGGACTCCCCTGGAAGCTTTAGAGCAGCTGTAAGTTCAAACTTGTGGACCAGTAATAACCTAAATATTGACGAAGTGCTTTCGAGAGGAAACTGGCAAAGCAAGGATACATTCCTAAAACATTATTGTAAAGAAATTGTGGATCGGCGTGGTGTTTCGTCTAGCGTAGACATCCCAAATTTAGCGAACTCATTCGCACCTGTATAATTAAGGCTCCACTTAGTGATTAAGCTACCGTAACCAAAGGGACCTCAAATCTTTAGTTTCTAATTAATTTAATGAGTACTTTTGTTCCACAAGAAGTTTGTGATCTTTTGTTTAAGACTGATTTTTGTTTTGTTTTTGGAAAATTTATTTTTCTTACTGTTCAGCAATAAATATTTTCTAATATTTATAAATATTTTTCTTTTTTCATGGTTCAGAATAATTTTATTTATTCCTAATCACCTTATTATCGCTACACCTAGATTCACGAGATCACAGTACGTCATGCAGCGCCGGCAGAAAATAAACACGTCACACAAGTGGGTCAAGCGTAGCTCGGACACCCAAATAACACCGTTTTCCCCCTGAAGGGAAGAAAACGGATATTTGGGTTCCAGCGTAGCTTGACCCACTAATATTTAAAGCCTTGCCGGCTTAGTGAGATAGTACTGACAAGCGATGCGACCGCCCGGCGCTTCGTGGAGGCGCGCGCGCTTCAGGTGAGGGGTGCGACGCGCGGGAGGGGGGTAAATCAGGTAGGAATCGATGTTGTCACACGTGAAAATCCAAGGGGTTATCTCACAAGTGGGTCAAGCTACGCTGGAACCCAAATATCCGTTTTCTTCCCTTCAGGGGGAAAACGGTGTTATATATAGCGGCTCCAAAAGATATTGTAGTTATATTATACTATTTCATTTTACTATAGTTATTAGTATTTTTAGTGATAATCTTCAATGCCAAGTACTCTCCTCGGTGTTTTATTTTCAAAAGCCCCCCAAGTTCAGCTCGCCACTCCTTATATAGCCTCGATTTCGTTCGACAGCTCGTAAATTTATTTATGTTTGAGAGGCATCCATTCTTTCATCAGCCAGCGGCTGTCACATCTCGTATCAAAGAGGTTTTAGTCTCTGGAGCAACGGTGGTGGTATGGCAAAAGTGGAGCTGATTCTCTTGATTCTAAGTGTGCAAGTCTCAGAATAATTTATATTAAAGTAATAATATAAAAATTAATTGAAAAGGAAATGAATATAAAACCTAATAACAGTTTATAAATTATCTGTGCCGAAAAGTGACATAAGCTACATGACTTGTCAACTCTAAAAATTGTTTTTCAGATACAAAAATATAAACAACAATAACAATCATCAATATATATAAAACTGTTCCGTTACTGACTGAGTGACTGAGGTACTGAGTGACTGAGTGACTGACAGACAACGTACAGCCGTAACTACTGGGCGTAGAGAGCTGAAATTTGGAACATACATTCTTTAGGGGATGTAGGGGTGCACTAAGGAAGGAATTCCCGAAATTCCCACGGGAACGGGAAATATAGGACTTTTTAGTTTGTATGAAAAATCTTATTCCTTGAGTGCACCGATGTGAAACTTGGCGTAAAAGTTTTTCAATGTGTGTCTGGTTGTGTTGTGAAAGGAATTCCCGAAATTCCCACGGGAACGGGAAATATATGATGTTTTAGTTTGTATGAAAAAATCCCATCCCTTGAGTGCACGGATGTGATACTTGATATAAAGGTTCCTCAATAAGTGTCTGTTTGTATTATGGAAGGAATTCCCGAAATTCCCACGGGAAGTGGTTGGACTTTTTAGTTTGTATGAAAAATCTTATTCCTTGAGTGTACGGATGTGATACTTGGCATGAAGGTTCTTCAAAGAGTGACTGGTTGTGCTACGAAAAAAATTCCCAAAATTCCCACTGGCACGGGAATTATATGATATTTAGTTTTTATGAAAAAAACTTATTCCTTGAGTGCATGGGTGTGATACTTGGTATAAAGGTTCTTTTAGTTGGTGTCTGGATGTACAGGAGGCCTAGACAAAATCCAAGCGTGTCGTTTTCCGTTTAACGTCACGCTCACGTCACGCTTTAGTGTTAGCAGAAATGGCAGACAAGTGCCATACGATACGGAAAACGCGCTTTCCGCACATCTTGCGGAAAACTCTGCGGTTGAAGGGTGATTGACTGTGAGGCAATTGTCAAATTATGTGTCAAGCAAGTTTCAACAGTTGTATCGCGCGCAAGTTTGTAATCCAATTGTGCCAGGGAGTCTAAATCTTCTGTGAAATCTGCAATTATTAAGATTTATATTTTAATTGATTAAGTTAGTATCCTAAGTAATATTGCAGTCATGACTTAAACTGCAAATTATTCTTGACAATGCATAAGTAAACCTACTCAAGTCGGATTCTTGCTCGTTCCTGTCCTGTGGGGATGATGGGAACCTAATCCATTTTTTGACAATATTCGGGCGATTAAGTGCCTCTACCACTTGATGTATGCACCTACTTGTAGTCCTTTGAACTAATTGTTGACTGAGCCCAACAATGCGTTGATACGAAGTGCACAGAACCTGAAACAGGTACATAGGTATTTTTTTATTGTGTTTAGGTAGAGGTTAAAATTTTACAGTAAGACAGCCAAAGAATCAAAGCAATAGCAGTAATTACCTTTATTCCCAAACTTATTTCATTGGTGCCTTTTAATGAAGTTTGTCGGCGAAGTTCATCACAAAGACGCCTAAAACTTTGATAGTCAAGCTTAAATCGGTGAATAAATTCCAATTGCGGCATTGACGCGATTTGTTCCATATTTCGACGATTGATCCTGGCTCTACGTCTTTGCAACGCTTCTTCATTATTAGCAGCCCACATAAATCTCAACATATGCATTTTAATAACTTATTTTTAGTCTTAAAAATAACTAAGAAACCTGTTTTAGCCAATGACTAAAGAATCTCAGCTCAAGCAGCAGGGTCTGAGGTTACGCTATTATAGCGTTTAACAGAAAGGATAAAAAAGCGTTAACCGTTGTCAAAAGTGGCAATTGTCTGCCATATGTATGGAATTGTGTTTTGCCGTCACGCTAACGAAACGCTAACGATAAAGTTGTAGGTATTCCGCACAAAATGACAAGTGGCTTTTATAGCAGCTGTCACTTGGCTTAGCTTCACCATACGTCACTTTCATATATTTTTGTGTTTCCTCATTCCTTAACGCCTGCGGAAAAGGGAATTTGTCTAGGCCCCCTGTTTCTGAAATTTCCAAGAGTTAAGAGGTAGTCAAGCGCATACGAAGTTGCGGGATAAAGCTAGTACAAAATATGAGCTAAAATTACACATGCAACGTGAGTATATTACATTTTCCCCAAAAACCCCAGAAAATTTTTAGCTTACGAAAAATTTTGAGGTGTTACTTAGGCAGTTACTTTCTACATACATACATCTCGGACATACATCTTAAACAATCAAACTTAACTAACTTTCTTCAACATTCAGGGTAGGGGGTAAGGCTCACAGTCAATGGCGTATACTCCCAAAGTAAACCGCGATAGGGAAACCCTACATGACAGAGGCTTATTTAAAGAGTTGTCGACCGCTCTATCTTAAATCCCATATAGGTATAAGTTACCTAAGATATGTCCTAAGGCTTGTTTTTAGTGTAGCCAGCCGCACCATTAAAGAAGTGGGTTTTAGTATCCCAAGTAAAGTATATACGAGTATAGTATATGGCCTAAGGCTTATTTTTAGTGTAGCCAGCCGCACCATTAAAGAATTGGGTTTTAGGTCCCCAAGTTATGGCATTAGGCTCTTAGTGTAGCCCGCAATTATTAGATAAAAGAATAATACCTAGTCTTATTATTCCAGATCTCGAAAGGAAATCTCAAAAGAAGTAGCATCAGCTTTCAGAGGAGATTAAAAAGTTGGCTTAAGAGCCATAAATAAAGTTTAATAAACGCAAGACCGAAAGAAAAAAATAATGGGTGTACTCATTATAAAAATTGTATCAAAGAAAAATAAAAAATAAATAGTATTTACGGAAAGTAATAGTTTTATTTACAGTTGGAAAAGAATGACATTAATTATTTATAAAAGACAAAAGTTTAATATATTTAGAAAAGTAATAGCATTACTAAATTTTAATATTTTTAGTTCTGGTTTATTTAGCAACTCGAATTTAATAAGCCTCGCCATTTTTATTAAAATTTTAAAAAGAATAAAATTTTATAAGTAATTGATAAGTGAAAAAAAAAGGTGGAGTATAATTAGGTAAGAGGTGAGTAAAATGAGGTTACTTCAATAGCCTACCGAGGTAGAACTATCTGCATGAGGTGCGTCGTCGGATACTCTCCTTCGATACCCTCTGTAAGTCAGTAATCAGCAACCAACCGTGTGACTCAGAAGAGTTTTCAACACGCGGAATGTTCACTGATTTTGTGAGATATTCACGTGGGAATATCGTAAGTGTCTAATGTCTGTTATATGGGATGATTGGTGAATATGTAAAGAGTACTGTAAGAGTACCTAACGGAGTAGTGTTTAAAGTAAAGTGGACTAGATAAGTAAAAGTAGAAAACAAGTAGAATGACAAAAAAAAAGTTTATAGCCAAATGAAGCCGAAAAAAAAGGTACCTATCTAAAGTGGTATTTTGGAATTTAGGGGAGAGTACGACTAAGGGAATTTACGTTGGGCGCCAAACTGTAGTGTTACCTAAAGTAATAGCCTAAGTAACCTACTATTTAAAAGAAAAAGGTTAAAGAAATTAAGGATAAAGTTAAAGTTTATATATTTACAAAAAAATGTTACAAGTAGGTATAAAAACACTATTTACACTTACAGTCCACTAGGATTTTTTTAAATATAACACTGAGATTTTTCCAATATTTATATGTAAAGAAGTTTCCAGGTTATCCACAGTTCCAAAAGGTTTATTTAGTTATATATAGCGGCTCCAAAAGATATTGTAGTTATATTATACTATTTCATTTTACTATAGTTATTAGTATTTTTAGTGATAATCTTCAATGCCAAGTACTCTCCTCGGTGTTTTATTTTCGAAAGCCCCCCAAGTTCAGCTCGCCACTCCTTATATAGCCTCGATTTCGTTCGACAGCTCGTAAATTTATTTATGTTTGAGAGGCATCCATTCTTTCATCAGCCAGCGGCTGTCACATCTCGTATCAAAGAGGTTTTAGTCTCTGGAGCAATGGTGGTGGTATGGCAAAAGTGGAGCTGATTCTCTTGATTCTAAGTGTGCAAGTCTCAGAATAATTTATATTAAAGTAATAATATAAAAATTAATTGAAAAGAAAATGAATATAAAACCTAATAACGGTTTATAAATTATCCGTGCCGAAAAGTGACATAAGCTACATGACAATTTTTAGAGTTGACAAGTAAATAAATAGTTTTTCAGATACAAAAATATAAACAACAATAACAATACAAAATATGAGCTAAAATTACACATGCAACGTGAGTATATTACAGTGGGTTTTTCAAAATTTTTATTTTGTTTTTTATTTAAGATGTATTACAATAGGTTTTTTAAATAATACCTAGTTAGTTTGTAAACTTTGATTAATTTATGTAGTGTTGCAGATAACAGTTTGTAAGTTAACTTTTTTGTTAAATTAACATAGTGTCATATTCAGCTGTGAATAAGCTCATTAAATAAAGAAAGAAAAAAAAAACGATCACGTCCTGGAATTAAAAAAATGACCCACCAGTCACCCTGTACAACGAAGGCGCAGACGTGCTAAAATTTCCCTGAAAGGCTATCCTGGAATTTACTAATTGCACTTGCAATATTTCTGTTGCAATTAATCTGATAAAATTAAAAACAAATAAAATTAACTGTACAGCTTCTAATAAAAAGTAATTAATATTTATTGATTACTTTTTAACCTTAGTTTATTTATTAAAATATAAATATAGTAAAATTTGTTTTAAACTTTCAACAAATTTTATTTTACGTATTGATTTAAACTGCACCATAGTTTACCAACTTAAATATTTTATACTATGAATGAAGTAGCGCTTGTGTCATGTCTATCGAATGGCGCGAGAATTTTTTATATCTCGTTAGGACCTCTGAGTGCCATCTCTCGGGGCTTAAAATCATGGTTAGCCTCCAAACACATTGTCGTAATGAGTCTTGTGCCTTTGGGATCGAAAATCAGCTCCAATTTACCATACGCAGCAGTATGGAATGAAACTATATCAGGTCGACGCCAAGAGGACATAATTTCAGCATTCCGACAATTTTTAATTTTCAAATAATCTTCGCAAATATTGTGTTGTGGCTGGACAACTGTGCAGCGCAAAATAAAACCTGGGCATTGTTGTCATTTTTGGCGAATATTATTAACAGTAATTTGATTTCTGCAAAGACAATCACATTAAAACATTTTGAGCCAGGTCATAGTTTCATGTCGGCTGATTCCTTCCACCATCAGGTGGAATTATCGCTGAAAAGGAAGGTTAAAGTTTACAACTACGAAGATTTTGTAGAGCGCGTACGAACTAGCAATTCCAAAAGAAGCTTTGGAAAACAAATGGAAATATCAGATTTTTACAATTACCAAGAAAGGGCCTAGTCAAAAGTACCTGTAACCGGCGATCATGATCATATATGAAAAGATTGATGAACGTGGAAGAAGCGAAAGAGGTATGTCTGGATCGCAGCAATTGGTGTTCCCTTGTCTCTGCCTACCCCAAGGGGAGACAGGCGTGAGGTTATGTATGTATGTACAATTACCAAGACTGTTCTTCGCAACATAAATTTAAAAAAAAATCACCACGTGTATATTTAAAAGAAATAATATGCATAAAAGAAAACGGACTGTATGGATAACATTTTAAAACTAAGCACGGTGATGATGATACTTTTAACACGATGGATTTCCTGCAAACAAAAATAATAAAGAACCAACAGATTCCAGACCCTATCCCAAAACAAAGACCAGGGCGTAATAGAAGAAAGAAAGGCAGAAATTATTGCAAAGCTGGTACATACCTCTCATGCCAGAAAATAGAAGACAGTTTTGACATGATTTGCCCACGTCTAATTTAATTGCAGACTAGGAAGAATAATTTTTATTTTATTTTACTATTTCGTTTTATATTTAAGAAGAATATTTTGTTTAATGTTTATATATACGTTCCCACGACGAAATAATAATAAGTAATCGTAAGTATGGAACTACTACACCTGTAAGTAGTTCCATACTTACGATTACTTTAAAAGGATTTCCAAGTAATATGTTTACTTTTCGTTAAACTTTAATTTTATAATGTGATCTCAAAAAATTGCTTAAACTTATGATACTCTAGTATTTTTAAGAAAATAAAAATTTGTTTTTATTAAAACGATATTTATTCTAATTTAAACCCTTTAATAATCAGTATAAAAATTGTTTTGATGGAATTTAAAATAGCTTTCGAGTGACGACCAAAAAATCATATTAATCTTTAAATGCTTTTATCTCGACTTAGTTACGGTGGTTATAGTTAATACGGCAGAATAGCCGACACAACTTCAACGCCCATGACACGCCCGCCATGCTTGCTTGTCCGGAACAAAATAACGCACTCGCAAGCGTGTCAATGGCAAACAAGCATTCATAAAGCTTGAAGCTTGTGCATGCTTGCCAAGCCTAGGCAAGCGTGTCAATTTAACATTGAGCCACCGTCCAAGTTTAGTTTTATGTTGCTTACAAAATCCCCTACAACGTTTAACCCCGTTTACACGCATGTGCCTGTGGAAGCTTCCCGAGGCTTGGCAAGCGTGGGGTTAAACGTTGTAGGGGATTTTGTAAGCAACCAAAAAGGCTTTTTTTTCAATTGGGCTTGACTTGCGTTGGCTTGAGTGAGATTGCCGCGATCCGGGCTTGTGTTGGTTTTTGAAGACAGATCAAAGGAAGCTTGCGGCAAGCGCTTGCGACGCATTTACACGTTGGTCACGAATCAAAAAATCCAGTTAAACAAGGCGAAAAAAGAAATACTTATGATTACGTTTCGTAACCAATATACAGGGTGTTCGGCACAACGTTGAACATACGAAAATGGGGATATGTGGGGTGGTCCGGTATGTATGTATATTTAAAACCTGGAGGTTTAAAATATACATACATACCGGACGACTTAACTCCACGCCTAGGCGTATAGGCGCGCGTATACTCTGTAAGCGATACAGGCGCGCCTGAAATAGGCTTTGCAGTGTTCTAAAGTTTGCCCGGGAAGATACGCAGCTGGCACATTCTATGTTTTTCCTTTGCTCCCAGTCCAGCTTGACGAAGAAATAGGTATTGCAGTGTTTTTTTTAAAATATGATGAGCTTGATAGATAATTTCAATAATTTTAGTTTGTTAACTACTTAACTACACTATTTCTTTAAGCATTCCTTAATTAGTTTGCAGTCATATTCTTATTTATTAACCTATATCTGCTTTTAATATCTAAAATCTATAATTATAACGTTGTTAACATATGATGTAAAATACTTCAGCAGCAATTTACCATAATCATAAAATTCTATCGCAAAATACATTTATACATAACGTAAAAAACAGAGAAACTTAAAAAATTGTCGAGGTACTAAATTATTTTTTTCATAATGTACGACAAAACCTAAGCTACTCAATAATACTATTGTTTTTATAACATTATTTTGACACTCGGTGTAGGCATTTCCTATATAACATATATCGTCTGGATATATTACAGACCTAGAATGGTCATATGTTTTTTAAATAGGTATTAAAAAAGAAAAGAAAAAGAATTTACCATCTACTGAACAACTTTTGGCTGGTATGTCAAATGTTTTATTAGAACAAAGGCAACTGCTTCGTTTAGGACTACAAAATATAATAGACTGGGCATCTACCAATACAAATGTATTAAATGCAAATACACTTGTAGAAAAGATGACAGCTACATTTGACCCTCCTACTGCTCCTACCTAAAAATAAATATAAAACTAATAAACAGAAGTATAGTAAAAAAAACTAAAGGAAGAACAAGCCTTTTCGTAAAGGCTTGTTCTTCCTTTAGTTTTTCAACGTAGTTCAAGTAGTTCAACCAATGCTCCCAATAAATCCACTAAAAAATTACTGTTTGCAGAAAGTATTTCAGGGGGTGTGCCTGGGAAATCACACTACTATTTGGGAACAGCTGGGGCAACCCCAACCATTTTAAAAATCATAACTTACGGCTACATTCCATTCAAAGACAAACCTCCTATACAGTACCCGAACATACAGGTGCTAAAACAGTCTGCAACAAAATAAAAAAAGACGTGTGGCACTCGGAGACTGCCGCGGTAAAGCTATTGCATAGCATTTTTTATCAACTTATGAAATTATAATTATTTATTTACTTATTAATGCAGTAATGTTTGATCTGATATGAAGTCCACAAGTTCCTAGTAGATGGCGCTGATTTTTTATTAAAGCCCGCATGTAAAGTTATGAATCAATCAATCAATCATTTATTTGCATAAAATATGGTACAGATTTAGGACATAAAATTAAAAAAATAGGTCATACATATTTTACCTTTTTAGGGCATGCATATATAAATTACTATTGTTAAATTTAACAAAAGTCTCAAAGTAGGCATATTCGGCATATTGTGATTTTTCCGTAATTCATTTAAGGTAATTTCCAACAAGTTAGTTTTAGACAAAAGACCCGCAATATTTTGTTGAAATATTTTTAGTTGATTTGAGTTGCTATCATTATTATTATTTAAATTTACTTTATTTACGAAAAAAATTTAATTCATTATTTTCCAAGTTATTTTTTGTCTTTTTAAGAAAGTAGAACAAAATCGTCCCCTTTTTAATTATATTCTGAGTAGTATTCGGATGAGATTTATAGTTTGCATTTGAATGTCCAATTTTTATGTCTATTTTATTTTCAGTCATTTTTAAAAAGTATTACGGAATTGTTCCCTTTTTAGTTACACCCTGAGTAGTAGTTGAATTATATTTATAATCTGCACTTGAATGTATATTTTTTTAACCTTTGAATGTTTATTCTTAATATAATACTTAGTAAATGATTAATAATAATAATAATTTATTATTTTGTCCTTTTCTTTCTTTGGTTCTTAAGCATCGTCAATATTTCTTCAGTGCTTGCGTAAGGTATAGTAAAAGATATAACTTCATATTTTTCGTAAGGATTATTAAATCTTGATCTTACTATCTGTTACCTTTACATTGCTGTCCACCAATTACAAAGATTCTGTGTTCTTCATGTCTATTTTTCTTAGATGTCACCAATACCTTATCCTCTTCCACTGCCTGGAGATTTTTTTTTGTTTTTAGTAGTGAGGACTCCGGTTCCACTCGTAGACAATCCTTGTTACTCTCCTTCAATGGTGATGATAGTGAGTACGATGGTGATGGTGGCAATGATTGTAATTACTCTACGTTTTCATTGTGTGTATTAGCTATTGTCTGCCGACGACTTTTTTGTCTTTTTGTTTTGTTTCGTAGAGTTTTTAGTTTCAAGCGTTTTGGTGCACCTATTTTTGAGTAAGTGCACTTGTCGAGATAATTGACTAACTTCTCTTTTTAAGCCAATGTTTTCAATTATAATATTCTCCATTTCCATGTACGTGCTTTCAAACTGCCTCTGTAAATTAATTATTTCAAGTTTGGTCTGCACTTATATCAGTCGATAAATTAAAACTTTTTGAAGCTGTGTCAAGACTCAAGATCAATAGTGTCTATAGTCGGCGCGGCGAACCTTGATCCCTATGACACTGACAGTAATTTCCACAACATAACCTTGTAGTGCCGTCACCGTTACATTAGAATCGTATTGGAGGCTTCTAAAAATGGCATTTATTTATTTTACGTAGCTATATTCCAATAAAATGATATTCCGTTGGAATTATAACAATTCATTTGCAAGAAATTATCTCAATCTCAATCACACTTTACGTTTACGTTGTGCAAAAGTTACTAATTCTTTGATTATTCGAGATAATTTCTTGCAAATGTTATGAATTGTTGTAATTCCAACGGAATATCATTTTATTGGAATATAGCTACGTAAAATAAATAAATGCCATTTTTAGAAGCCTCCAATACGATTCTAATGTAACGGTGACGGCACTACAAGGTTATGTTGTGAAAATTACTGTTAGTGTCATAGGGATCAAGGTTCGCCGCGCCAGGTAGGTATAGAGACAAATTGTGATCCAGGGATTCACATGAATGTGTGTGCGTGATGCTAGGCGACTTTGCTGCCGGAGGTTTTAAGCCTTTTTCCTCCTAGTAGTGACGGTACTTATCTGGCTATTTGATGTACCCGGCTTATTTTTAGCTTTATCTTTTTTTTCTTGGCTTGGAGCACTTCCGTATACATTTAATGCACTGCCATTTTTTTGTGCTCAGCTGTTAAGGTATTATAAAACCTTTGAGTCGAAATATTTTCGCATTCTTTGTGATAAATTAATTTACAATTTGTACATGTCAGGTTTTCATTACCTATTCAATATATTCTTTTTACATTTGTTAAATTTTTAATGTCGTTTTTTGGTGTCATCATTTCTGTTTACTTAGTCAATCAATCAATTTGTTTGTAACTGCCTTTTATTTTATTTAATCCAAAGATTGGATTTAAATCTTTGATTTAATCCTCTTAAAACAAAGTAAGTTTCCAATATAAAAAACTTAAAAAAAAATATTTATAATTTTAAAAGGAGAAAAGAAAAACATAAAAAAGAATTCATGTCAATGCGATTATCAGGGCTCGAACTCGTAACTCTTGATCGGGAAAAAATTATCAGTTTTTTTTTGTGCTCAGCTGTTAAGGTATTATAAAACCTTTGAGTCGAAATATTTTCGCATTCTATGTGATAAATTAATTTACAATTTCAGGTTAGGTTTTCATTATTTTATTCATTATACATTTCAGGTTTTCATTATTCAATATATTCTTTTTACATTTGTCCAATTTTTTAATGTTGTTTTTTGGTGTCATCATTTTTGTTTAACTTAGTCATTCAATCAATTAGTTTGGAACTGCCTTTTCTTTTATTTAATCCTCTTAGAACAAAGTAAGCTTCCAATATAAAAAACTTAAAAAAAAAATGTATTTATAATTTTAAAAGGAGAAAAGAAAACATAAAAAAAGGATTTATGTCAATGCGATTTATCAGGGCTTGAACTCGTAACTCTTGACCGGGAACCTTTTGACGTTACCACTCGACCACTCATCGATTTACTCAGATTAGCGAAATAAAGGATTTGTTATGAAAGCCAACTATTGTTTATTTACCTGTCAACTCTAAAAATTGTCATGTTGCCTAGAATGGATGCCTCTCGATAGATGGCGCTGATTGTTTATTAAAGCCCGCATAAAAGCGCAGATTTATTCGTTACGGAATTTCTGGATTCGGTCCCCACGCTCAAGGCCCGCGATAGAATCTATGCAATAGCTTAATTATCTCCAGACAAAATCATTTTGGAGCTGAAACAAATAGGTGTTCTGGAAACCTGTTCAGAATGCTGGGGGGTTTTCAGGGTTTTTCTAAGACCCAAGCCAGATGGTGGTATACAGCCAATATTCGACTTCAGGAACTTGAACGCCCATAGCTAACCTAACCAAACCCTTTCTGCTTATTCCTCACAGAGATGTAGTAGATTTTTTGCAAGATGGGCACTGGATGGCAAAAATAGACATTCAACAGGCCTTAAAGAAGCAGAGCCACTGGAGGTTCCTACGTAAAGTCTACAATAGAGAAATACTCCAGTTGACAGCACTTCCATTTGGCTTGTCATCTGCCCCACGGACATTTGCCACCATTTCAAACTGGGGGTTAGGGGCACACGCTTGGTCGTGTACTTGGACGATTATCTCCTAGCAAGTCAATGCAGAGACAAGTTAGCCACCCAGGTTTCGGAGGCCATCCATATAATGGAGACTTGGGGTTGGCAAATCAATTTTAATACCAACTCAAGATTTGGTATTAGAGTTGGAGTACCATCTTGCAAATCTTTTTGAGAAAGTTCCGTCAGAGCAGAGCAAGGCAAAGAATGTGTCTTACTACACCCATTCAACAGGACCTTCAATGGTGGTAACTATATATTTCATATTTCAATATACATATATAGGTAACCAAATCAACTCGTTGTGAAAAAGATCCCTGATATTGTTCTCAGCTAGTAGAATTTACCGCGATTCATTTTTAAGCGTTTTACAACTTTTGGTATTTCCGTGTTCCTCAACGTAAAAAAAAAACCTATACAGGCTTCAATTAAAATACAAAATAAATCAAGAAATTATGCAAAAAATTAAAGCCAGAGAAGAACTTTTAGATTATTCTTTAAAGCAGCCATATAAGGAACCGAAGACTAGAAATAAGAAATGGGCACTGAAAAGACAACCGAAGACTAGAAATTTATTTATTGGGCCCTGAAAAGATTAGTTGAAAATGAAAAGATTGTAAGCGAAAGAAAGAAGGTTTATATTTCCAAATTGTTAGGCCTTACGAGTTCTCATTTCGTATTTTTTCCATACAAACATAGAAGAGTCTCATAGCGTCATTATTGTCTGTTAAACTTCAAAATTCAGTATAATATTTTTTGATCTTGTTGATATTTAAGTTTGTTGCTAGTCAGCATGATGCTTAAAAGATAATTACATTATGGTCATTGAAAAATCCATATTTCGACCCCAATTTTAACGCAACTTTGGGCAGAAATAATTCGTATTTATTCAGGAGTATATTGAAGTTATATGTTTTGGAAATAATTCAGATATTTTGTGATTTTTACACAAGCCCCATAAAGCATTTTCAAATATTTTGTGTTTCGATTTCTGTAAGAATATATCGTTTGTCTAACCAAACATGTCAACCTGCGTGTGAAGCCGAGTGAAATAGCAAGATGTTTTTACTGAACGAAATAACGAGTTTGAAATAACATAGCGAGCGGCGGGCTCTTAAAGGAAGAATTTGACAGAGAAAAGTGACATGAGCAAGTAACATTGTAAAACAAGACATTTCAAGTTTCTATTTACGCGATAATATAAGCAGATGCACTGCCAGAAAAAGAGAATGTCGTACAGAAAAAAAAACCTAAAAAAAGGATAGACACATTTTGCAATCTTTATAAAATATACAAATCTGAAGGTGGTAAATACGGCTAAGCTACATTTTACAAATACAAACCTTTCAATAACTCTAGGTAGACAGAATAGAGAAACTTGTTTATGCATCAAACATGCTAACTTCGAATTTATATTTCAAGCCCTACTGAAATGCAAATTATTGTTAAATTGTGAATCGGTAAAAGACGTCCTCAAATCTTCTAGTTGCGACTTGAATTCTTTTAAATGTCTTATAAAAGTCTTGTACATGCGTACGGGAATTGTAACGATTGCAATAAATCTAAATTTGATTATTCCAAAAGTCAGTTAAATTTAAATGTTTTATGGTTGCAATTTGAATAGAAAAACACAGAAAATGAAGTACGAAAAACATTAAAAGAAGGCAAGTATCGTAATTTGATTGACTTATTTAATACGAGCATTGACCAATTTTAACAACACTATTTTACATGGAAAAGTCAGTCAGAGAAATATCAACTTTGTATTAACTCATTAACCGCTCATCTACCGAAGCACTTATCAGTGTAATGTGTTCAACTGCCAATGGACACTGTTTGTGAATAGGCCATAAGTGGACGGTTCTATTACTAAATAAAATAATGGACTGTATTATAAATATATAGGTTTAATTCCAGTTCAATCGGTATATAGTATCTACAGTATATAAAGCAAGAGAAATGACCGTAGTCGCGAGCTTGTGTTGGAGTGCGCGGGCGCTCGCCAGCGCTCGTGGATGCCGAACAGGTTTGTTCGGCTGAGTTCGGGTCCCGCCGCCGTCGTCGCTGGCGCGTAGAGGCGCGAACGGTTTGTTTAAATTTTTGCTAATAATTATTTTCATATAATAATTACTCACAACAAAGTTCAAGATGTTTTATTTATTTAAAACGATACATAACCGAGATATATTGATTGATTGAAGTTTATTTAATGGTCAGACAATCAACAGGGAACCGTTTGTTTTATACGATTTTTTCTAAGTGAGTTATAAACTTCAATGAAGGATTTAGTAGTGATTTTTTTCTAGTAAAGTAATGTTTTATATTAGCCTTATTGTATGATGTTTGAAATGATTATTATTATATGTCATGGTTTTAAGTACGTTTGAATATGTTAAAGTTAAATTTAAAATTAGTTTCCTTGTACTTAGATAACAGAAAATTTCGTTTATAATTTTTAGCCGTTTATCACAACGCTACTTAAAAAAACCTCACGCAATCCACATACATAATACCACTTAAAAGTAAATTATTTTCTTCAAATAATATTTTGTAAACAATAAAGATAGAAAATACCGACCAGCCTCTGTGACACATAAAATAAAGTAATTAAAAAACATAATAATTGCTTTAAATATTTTACTTCACCTATTTTACGTAGGTACTTAAATAATTTACATTTGATCTTAACAATTGCGATATTTTCTACTTTGCACAAACTGAGCTACATTTAATTAAATTAGTCTTAACATTATTTCTTACAAAGTTAATTCCAAAGGTTCAAAATGAATGTCTCAATGCAAATAATGTAATAAATAAACTCAAGATGTTTGTGAAATTAACATATTTATTAATATAATATAATACCTATCGTAATTTAAATATGCGAGTTAAACTACTTTTTGTCTTATGTAATATTTGAATAAATTGCACTTATCGTTCACATAACAACGCAATATACAAAGACTAGAGAGTGTAGCCTCTACGCTATAGTAAAATCGTCGGTTGCACAAAAATTAATGTAAAACTACTTGAATCGGTTATTTTGAAAAGGGCACAAGTCTCACCTTTTGTTGAAATTGGGTTTATTATGAGGAAGCCTTTGTCTATGATCCCCGACGAGAAAACAAGACCGAGAAAACGGCACCAGTCCGTTGTTTCATTGCTGAATGTCAAGTCAATTTTTGTTTATTTTGAAAAAGGCATAAGTACCCTTATCATAAAAAACGTCTAGTTGACATAGAACCTCCAAAACCATTTGAAATACAGCAATGAAAAAGTATGTTCAGAATATAAAGAAGAGATTCAGAAGACGGGCAGCACAGCGTCGCCAGCGTCCTTCTGCGTAGCTATAAGACTTTACTGCGATCGCCAACCCGGCGATTTACCCGGCGATTACGGCATTTGCCCTCAAATTTACATGTCAAGGACGCCAGTAAAAGCTGCAAGGGCAGCGCGGGATCGAGCGACGTGGAGAACCATGGGTCCAGCAGTGGACGTAACCAGGGTGACGACGACCTTCCAGAAAAAAGCTTATGGCGATAATGTTCCAATAAATATTAAAAAAATTGAGGACATAAAGAAAATCATGAGGCACATTCCTGTAAATTTATAGGTTTCTATAATGAAATGACAAATAATTGGGACACCAAGACTTCTGAATAAATAGAAGAGGATGCTGAATAATTTCTTTAAGTACACGTCCTGTGTTAAGTACTAAAAAAGGCTCAGAACTAAAAAGTTGAAATATGGAACCACAAACTTAAAAAAAAAGTCGTTGTTGATGAACATACCTACTACGAAGCGGCATTTCATTGGTAATACTACGACGTTTCATTGATAATAATACGATAATACAACAAGATGTTTTGTAGTAGCGCGTAGTTGCCTTCATTTTAATGGTAGTTTAGAGTGACCATGGTTTACTTAATATGTTAGCGGATATATATATTTCTTTGTAAAAAAAATACTTTTTTTTTGCATAAATGGTTTCTATAAATGATACTTATTGAGTCAAAAAAATTTGGCCAGTTACTACAAATCAACCCTGTGTATGAATAACTCATATAACAAAAAATACTATTAAAGGTCATAAAACTCTCCATACAAAAAAAAACAACATTTTTTTTTGTAGCTGTTCAGGCTTACAAAAGTGGAATTACGGCCTTTTCAAAATAACCGATTCACTTCGTGCATGTACCATACCTTTGACTTCACTATCATTTGTGTCAAAATCTGACTCGAAATATAATATAATTTCAAGTTTACAAATAACTAACTTAAAACCCCTAATTTCATTTACAACAATAACTTACAATGCAATATTAATTTCAAAGAGATTACCTATTAATACTTTTATCTAAATACCTTTGCATACTTGGTGCCAGGGTTTCTAGAACATTAACTATTCTACCAAACACTGCCAAAAACTGATCATTTTGTCGTATCCGGGCCATTTCTCGGTCATGTGCCATCCTTTCTCTTTGTTTCTCATGTTCGAGAAATTTCTCTGTCATATCTTTCATTTGCTCTTCAATGTTCGATTGAACGTTGTTTCTCTTCAACAATGGAGCCTCGGATGATGACTCAGATAACATTGAACACCGCTTTGGTGTTTCATCATCGACTGAGCAAAATATACGCTGAGGTATTTGAGGCTTTTCCAAACTGTGATCAGATTCTTCCTGAAACATTCAAAATATAGGTTCATTAACTACACTTGCAAAGCATCGCTAACCCTATGTGTTTTCATATCATATAAGTACATAGTGGACCATTAAGATAGGTTTAAGACATGCAAATATCTGTTATTAGGAACCATTTCATCGATTTTAATTACAAGAAAAACTGCAATCATTAAAGAAAATACGTGTATTCCTCTTGTAAAATACAATTAAAACTATTTGTAATTAAATGTTGAAAACGATGGTCAATACGAACACTTAGGTACGTCATTAATTTTTTATTTATTTATTTATTGTTAGTTACACGGACATTGCCCAGTTACATGAATTATGGAGAACAGTGAATTTTATTATAGACATAGACATTATGTTTCATAATAAGTAGGTACATGAGTACATACATAGTGTGCCCCCTAAAAGTTTTGCGCTTCTAGCTAATCGAAACTATTTGAATTTAGAATTGCAACCTTCTAAGTAAAAAAAAAATGGCGAGAAATCATTTGTCAATTGTTTTTTATCACATCAAAGTTCTAAAGTACGCAACAAAAATGGAATTAAGACGAAAAGATTTTAGAGCCATGATTTCTCGTCTTCAAAATGCTTTTGGGAGAGAAGCACCTAGTTTGAGCACCGTGAGGCGATGGTTTGCTGAATTTGAGAGATGTCGAGTTTCCTTACATGCGAATTTCGGGAACAGCGGCCTTCATCTACCGTCACCGGAAACAATGTGGCTACTGTTAAGCAGCTAATTAAAGATAACCCGCGGATCACTTATGAGACAATTCGAGGACTATTGGAGATTGGTATGAGCCAGATACAGAAAATTTTACAAGAAGAATTAAAGTTCGGTAACTTTGTTGTTGTTGGTTCCTCATGAACTGTTTTTTTTTTATTGTTTATTATTAATAAGTTACAAAAAAATCTTATTTCTAATAACACAGTCCCACAAAACTGTTTAAACAGTTTGACTGTGGGATCCAGAGTCTCATTACAACTAATACTTCTTATAATTAACTACATTTATTACTTATAATTTATTACTTTAAAAGCTACATCAAAGTAGACAGTAAATACTTTTTCAATTTGATTTGAGTTTTTTCTTAACTGTTTCTTGTCGTATGTCATCTGGCAGACTATTTAAAAGTTATGGTAATCGTATACTTAAACTTCTGTCGCCATTATAGTTAATAACTTTGGGTATTTCATATATGACACAGACCTAGTACCTTGGTCATGTGATACCATTTTTAGTAGATGATCTTGTCTTTTATGGTTATTTATAGCGAATAGATATTTATGTTTTAAGCTAATAGGTAGTATGTTACAAATTTAAAATAATTTCCTATAATCTCCTTACAGCTAGCTTTAGTTTTTTTATTTACTAATAACTTTAGGAATCTGACCTGTAAGGACTCAAGATTGTCAATATATGTTTTAAATGTAAGACCATAACTGTCAAGGGCGTAACTCAGTATACTATCAACTAGGGAGAAATATAGATATTTTAAAATCGAGGAAGGAACTTTAAAGCTTTAGTGATAAAATTTACCTAGTAATATTCTTAATTTATCATAGATATAGTCTATGTGGTGGGACCAACAGAAGTTATTATCGACTTTTAAACCAAGGTAAGTAACACAATGGGGAGTTTTCTGACAGCTCATTAAAAAAACAAAACTGTACAAAATTGGTACAAAAGGCATCGATAGATGGCGCTTTACAAAAGACGAAGGCGAAGAATTTATTCCACACTGCGTTTTTAAAAGTAAATTAAATTAATTGATGTCTATATCAGAAATTGAACGTATAAATAACCATAGATGGTAGATACCACTTACCTGCATTATAGTTTACAGACTTAACGCCTTCGGCTTTTTAAAAGTGCCATCTATAGAGGTGTTTTGAACTAATTTTTATGAGCTGTCAGAAAACTCCCCATTAACTTGACAATTAACAAAGTGATTATGAAGGTAACTGAAATTATGAGTAAATAAACTAGGGCACGGTTCAGCAGGACGGAGGTAAGGTGAGTGTAGGACTAGCAGTTTAGTTTTTTCTGTATTGATAGCGGAGCAGAAGCGGGCTCGCGTGGAATGGTGCTCACAGATGCTACTGAAGTACGACTACGGACATTGTAATGCTGTTTATGACATTGTCACAGGAGACGGAACGTGCATTTTATTGTTTTTAACCCGCAAAAAAACAGCAATCTTGTAAATGAGATCAGACCCACATAAGTAAAAAAAATATTGCGTTTTTTCCTCGACACAGGTCCCATCTGCACAATTCCACTTGAAGATAAAAAGAGTGTTAATGCCGAGTGGTATTCTAACATTTGTTTACCCAGGGCGTTAGAAAAAGTTTGCGAAAGACGACCGAGTTCTCCTACATCATGACAACGCTTCTTCACACACGGGGAAAAAAACAAAGTCATTTTTAGCTTCCGAAAAAGTATAACTCATCCGTCACCCATCCTGCACATAGCCCCTTGCACCCTATGATTTCTGTATTTTCCCCAAAATGTTTAAAATGTGAAGAAGAATAGGTATTTTGAAAAGTTCTTAATAAATATTATATTAAGGCTATAATATGTTGTTTTTTTAAGTTACGCAAAATTTTTAGTTTTCCTTAATATAAAAGTGTAAAAAAAATAAAAATATTTGAGCTTATCATCACTTACCATAAGTTCAGATTTAGGTCGAATGTAAAAGCTTTACTATGAAAAGTTTACAAATAATTTAGGGCAATTTTCTGTACGTGAGGAATCATAGTACCTACTTATAGATTAAGGAAGCGCTTAATCGCAGTCTTAGCGGAATCGCTACTCAAAAGAGGTTCTACTTCAAGTAGTTCGAAGCGTTAGTCGTTGACAGTTAGTAGCCGATTAGCTATAGGAAAATAGAGTTCCGACCGTTTCCTAAATTATCCAAATTGACCGTATAAACTTATCTACTTACGCTCAGGACCGTCTGAATTGGATGTTGAATCAATGGAACACAGTCATGTTTTTTGACGACTGCAGGAAGCGACAACAGTGTGATGAGAGGGCAAATCTGCCCAAATAGTCCCATAAGCCTCAAATAACACATCCAACTAGACCTCATTTACCTTACAATATGTTGAACTGCTATCCTCGTTAATTGTGGTTGGTGAATCTTTCACAAACTTCAATACTTTTTTTTCTAGTTTAGACAGCCCATTTCTTGCTTCCCGTTTGGATATTTTGTGCAATTTTTTTCGTGTATTATTTTTGTAATCGCTCCAAACCTGAAACATGTTAATAGTTTTCTGACATGCCTATTTCATTCCTATAATAAGCAACTTAATAAGACACTGGGACGTATTCGACATTTATTTTTAAGTTTCTCTAATGTCAAATTTTACGACGTGAAACGTGACAACCTCATACAAAAACTATTTTTTTTCTCTTTCTGTCACGGCATTTAGAAACACTTAAAATAAGAGAATTCAATGTCGAATCGGGTCCAATGCCAGGTTTTAGGCTACTTTATTCCATTCTTACAATAGTTATTTAACACACAAGTATTACTAGCATGTCATAATTTTGTCACCATTGATTTACTTCATCACATCACACAGACTTGATTTATTTAAAAAGTACAACTGAAACGGTAACCCTAGGCAGTTTCAGATATAATCGGCAATTTAGTTTATGTACCAAAAGGTTCAAAGGCAAAAAGGTTTGTAGGTGGAGAACTAGAAAACAGAGTGTCGTTTGACCGAGTCCTAATAGTTCAGTCTAGGGAATGCAATCTCGTCCATATTTTGCGAGTCTGAGTCTCGTTCAATTTTTGTACGAGATCTCACGAGATTGCGAGATTGAGCGGCGCAGCGAAATCGGTGTGTTTATCGTAGCGTGGTTGCGCGCGAACCATGCTAGTTTGTCTTCCCTACAATTACCAAAATTCGATTACTCTAGTAGTAATCTACGCGCTACGCGCCGGGCATTACTGGAACTTTTGTATTTTTTGCTGCGTTCGAAATCAATATTTGTCATGTCGCCAATTGAGAAGAAAACTTACGCCTGGTAGTTCTGATATATAATCTGAGAGAAAAATTTATCAATATTTGATTATTAAATCATTACATCTATGACTTGAAGTTTAATATAATTAATCTTCTATAATTATAACTAGGTATACTGTGTAATTATGTCACAGTAATGACGTATTAGTATATTATGTAACAAGTGAGCGAAGTTGCTAATTACAGTCGAGGCTGTGATTTGAGCCCGAGCCGCAGGCGAGGGCTTAATAATGAGCCGAGACTGTAATTAGCAACGCTCACGAGTTATATACGACGTTTTTCAACACACTTGTGAGTAAAAGACAGACATACGTGGTCATAAAATAACAAACACACTTGATAACAAAGCTGTGAATTGTGATTGAAAAATGGCACCGAACTTCGCGCATGCGCGTAGGTTTTTTTTCCGCCAAATGTGTCAATGGCTGTATAGCATATACAGCCTATTTTACATGAAAATATTTAATTTGGAGTGGTAAATCCAAATATTTTAATATTTTGTAACAAATTATTGTAAATTGTGAATAATTTGTTTGATATACAATTTTGTTTAACTAATATAAGGCGTAAACATTTAAAAATGTATATGGATTTGAAGTGGTATAAAACCTCTTTGTTGTTTCTGAAAAAAATTAATGTATAACCCGGATCAATAAAATATGCTCTGTTTACTCGCATTTAATTTGCACAAAGGTACAATTCAACTTTGTAGGATTCATTATATTATGCACTAGGGTATAATATATTATGCACGCGTGACTTATAGCCCAGTTTATAGTTCTAAATTCAATAGAATAACGCTCACTTTACGAGCAAGTGTGTTGAAAAATAATTTTATTCAATATGCTTTGTTAGATTTTTCATAAATACTTGCTAAATATTTTAAAAGCTTTTTGTTCTTAATACTACAGATGCAGGAGGCTGATTTTCAGTTTATATAATGAGAATAAGACTGACAAATATTATATTTTAACGTAATTTTGTGTTTTATTTTAATATAAATGATTATAATATGCCAATAACATGTATGTTTTATTTTTATCTTATATATTGAAAATCAATAAACGGAATTAATAGTATTAGCGAATGTTTTAAGTAAAAAATACCCAGTTGGGCGAGATCTCGGCTTTAAGGTCTCGCGAGATCTCGGCTAGGTCTAAAATCTCGCGAGATTGCATTCCCTAGTTCAGTCCAATAAGAGAAGGCGAGCTGGATATTTTTTTGACTTGCAATGATTTAAAATCGGTGGCCTTTGTGGGACATTGGGCGAAAAGCAGGCTAACATGAAAGAGGTTTAGGGTTCAAAACCAGCTTCATGACCTATGTTATCACGTATTGTATTTCAAAAATGTTTTTCAGTTGGGGCTAGATGGAAATGTGTGAACATTATGACGGTCTCGGTGGTACAGTGATCAAGGTGCTACAACGCCAATCGATATGTCGTGGTTTCGATTTCCACACGGAACAGAAAAAAATTCTAGTTCTGGGTGTTTATCTATATGTGTATTTATAATCTAGGTTCTCACCTAGTCCGCTACAAGGTATACCTATCTTAACACGAACTGTGCCTACTTTGAGCCCAATGTAGTTGGTGTGATTATTTGGGGATTTTATTAATTCATCTTAATAATATTCTAATATGAAAATTTCATAAAATAAATTAAAATCCCCAGACAATCACACCAAGTACATGGGCTCAAAGTAAGCGAAGCTTGTGTTACGAGATACCATGTAGCTAACTTGGGGGGAATCTAGAATATAAAGACACTACAGATAAACACCCAGACACGGAACATCTTTTTTTTTCTTGTTCCGGGCGGGAATCGAACCCGCAAACACTGGCGTCTGAGGCAGATAGGTTTACCCCATCGCCAAAGTGGTCGTCTTTGCCTCTAACATTTGGATGTATGGATGGATGTTTATTCCTCAATCACGGCAGAACGGCTCAACGGATTTGGATGAAATTTGGCATAGTGATAGTGTAGTCTGGAATAGCACATATACTACTTTTTATCTCGGTATTCCCGCGGGATTAGAAATTGCGAAACAGCTAGTTTATTTACAACCATCGTCACAATTAATTACCAACATGAACGTCCACTGTATTGGGAGCTTACCTTACGCCATTTTATTAAAGGTTTTGGTTCTCCTTCTGATGATGCATTCAATAATTCAACCAATTCATACCATTTCTGCAGGTTTTCATGGCGGCTTTGAGGCCCCTCTGTACGAGAATGACTTAAATCACCATGTCTAGAAAAATAAAAAGATGTTACAGTACCACATACCTATATGTATACGTATTTAGTTGGGACTATTTAGTGGGACACAATTATTATTAATTAATTATAAATTCTTCATTTAAAATACTAAATAGCAGTAATTTGTAATAGTCATTTTTGATAGTGGTCATTGAGTTTTAACCCAATATTCTAAGGGCGTGAATCCGTAGAGGTACGGCGCCGTATTCCGTGCCGTTTCAGGGCGAAAAGTATGCCGTGAAACGGCACGTTGCCGTGGCACGACACGGCGCCGTAGAGATAGATCAACGCCCTAAATGTCTAGGTGCTTAAGCATTGAACTTTACTAAAGAATTGCTATCTATGTTTAAATTCATTTAGTAGTTTTCATTGAAAAGGAAACATACAAACATTTTCATTGGTAATATTGAAAGACGAGCTTTTCCCGAAATTTAGTACGCACATAAACTACCCTTCGTGTGAAAATGTCAGAAATTGCTTCCATAATACAACCAGAAACCCATTAAAGAACTGTGCACTCAAGGAGTTATATTTTTCATGCAAACTAAAAAGTGGTAAATTTCCGTTCCCATAGAAATTTCGGAAATTCCTTCCATACTTCTTCTACACACCTATTGAAGAACCTTTGTTCCAACTATCATATTCGTGTACTCAAGGATTAAGATTTTTCATACAAACTAAAAAGTCCTATATTTCCCGTTCCTGTAGGAATTTTGAGAATTCCTTTCTTAGTGCACCCTGAACCTGAAATTTTACTTTTCTACACCCAGTGGTTATGGCTGTACATTGTCTATCAGTCACTCAGTTAGTAACCAAACATTTTAATACAAATTAATAGAAAATAAATGTATTTGGTGAAAATAAGAAAAACATCTTTGTGGGCATTGTTCATTTTTTTTTTACCTACTATTTTCATTGTGTTATATTAATCTTTAACCTACTTTGAGAGACTAATTTGAACAATGTTATTTTTCAGTGTGTCTATAAATTTATATTGATTTTATTAAATTAGTATGGAATGACGTCATCAGTGATATTAACTTTATGAACATGTGTCAGTCAGTAAAAAAAAACATTAACTGTGTCTGTGTGCTAAAGTCATGTAATGTCACCAAATGGATTGTAAACAAAACCATTTCAAAAATTGATTTAAATCAACATTTTAAATGGCTTTTTTCCCTTTGTTTCTTTTCTTTGTAGTTTGTATAAATAATCTACAATCTCTCCCTGATATCTTATTCCTCGAAACAGTATTTCATATGAAGTAAATAAAAAAAATAAAACCATTGTGCAAACATTACATTTGCATTTACAGTTGAACATATATTTTGAATTGCCCCTTCTCTCTGAGTCCCTATATGATCATCATATGAGATTCATCCCCAGCTTCACAGACCAACCCGCATAAAGGTCCTCCTCTCCTCTAGTGATCCCATGATCCTCAAAACCCTATGTAAAAATATCTTACAGGGTAATATGTCTCTGTTGGTTAAGTGTTATATCTTTATACTACTAATATATGTGTTTATTATTTTGGCTGTTGGTGATGGAACCGATGAATTGATGTTTTTTTATTTTTCTGATGTCTTTTTTGTTGTATGTAACACAATGTGCGGTCTTTGTCCCATGTTCTGTCATTCACACTTGACCTTTACTTCTAATACCTTTGTCTCATCACATGATAACTACTGGCAGTAATAGTGCCTTAGTATAAACAGCTGGTGGCCAGTATAACAAAAGGACAATAATCATAGAAAGGACAAACTAAGACATTGAGCTTCTATAAACACCTGATGTAAGAGAAACAGTTCTATGCATTGTAATCCTTACTATTAAGAAAATTCTACAGCTACCAATACTATAAAAAACACTAATGTAGTTTCGAGAATTATTTTTGTTTAATATCTAGAAATTTTACATAATATAGTTAGAAATGATTACACAAGCCTGATAACTGTACAAATCAGCAGGCTCTAGAGTGAATACCTCATCTATAGAGGATATCTTAAAGACAAATATCTGGTTTAGTCAGGAAATAAATAATTAGGTGTTAATAATATTTACATTTCTAAATTGAATTATCAGAATTGAGATAAACTATAATAGCTTAAGAGTTAATTTCATTTATGTAATTACCATGACATTATTAATTCAATGGATTATAAAAATAACTTATGTATTAGAAATATACTCAAAATGCAATAGTACATAAGTAGATGATTAAATTAGTCAGTTAGCAGCTGAATTTGGGCCCAGATAATTGTATGACATAAAGAACTAGTATTTCAATTCAACATACATGAGTCACAGTATCCGTAACTTTATACTGCTTAAGTCTGCTTAGAGGAAATCATTTTTTTTATAGTAGAAACAGGATATTTACTTACTTACCACATTTTTTATTTATGCAAAGTTTTCGATATTTTGGCACTGTTGCAAGCGCCTGGCGCAAATTATGTAAACATATCCCATTTCTGCAGTTAATTTAAAAAGAAGATGACCATTATAGTTAGAAACAGTTGTTATTATGGCCTTAAAATTATAAAGATAATTCGGATTATTGTGTAAATTCAGTAGTCCGTTGAAATAATTGATCAAACAAAGTGCTGGTGGTACTTACTTCTCCATAAAATCTAACATGATTTTAAATTGGGCTTGACTAGCTTTCATATTTTCGATATTTCAGTTAACCAAGGAAAGAAGGTAAACTATCAAGAAATCCAAAAAATAACTTGCAAACTCCACTGCAATTATGTTCAGAAATCATGAGGAAATTGATTTATAATTCATAAATCATCAATTCTTAAAAGCCGGCAGCTTTTTTGTAATAATAATACAATTTAAAATAACAATACAATAAATAAACACACACATACATAACATGATAAATGATTGATTGACTGAACTCTTGCTTCAGTCAATCAAAAAATTATGATGTAGACATATTTTGTCGGTAATGAAAACATACTTTCATTCTAAAATTGCATTTCCGGAATCAACCTAGAGTAGGTACCTAAATAATTAATAACATTTCCCTAATGTGATGGCTAATTTCCAAATGGCAGCTAGTTCTATAAATAAGTGTGGTATTTGCCTTCGTGATAGAGTTGATGCTGTCCAAATAATTAATATTATATGGGAAGGGATGCCTTCAGAAAATAATTTGTCAAGAGTTGTTACTGAGTTAATTGTTGTATTTGGGGACTGAAAACTGCTCGTGTCCGCCTCGGTTTAGACCTCAATGCCTGGTACGTGGTCCCTGGGTGGCGCTAAACGAGCAGTGTCATCTGGTGATAGACTTCGGCCGCGGCTTGTCACCCCTCACCCACTAGATAAAACTATGCCGCCAAGAGACCTAGTCGCGTTCCGGCATGATGTTTAGTGAAGCCATTGAGAAGGATAGGCCCGAGTAATCGTGCTGCATCGGAGAACTGAAAACAACTCGTAGGATGACTCACCGGCAATGACTCACCGGGCAACTCCTTTTGGAGGGTAGCGGGATCCGAAGCATCCACTGGGATGCAGTCTCAAGTGTGATAGGACAAGCAATGCAGTTCTTCATTTCCTACGCATACCCCTCGAGAAGTAAAGCGTTCTGGTTCCTCGCCAAGTCCGTCGAAAAGAGCTTTTGTCGCCCGTCGCTGCCGCCTCTGCGGAAACCTAACGGTTCTCATGTCAGACCTCTTAGGAGAAAGCAGATTAATATGCCAATATCTTTGCGGAAAATTCTCGTCTAGATAGCTAAGGAAAAATTCCACCCCAATTACCTCAGTTCCGACCTAAAATAGGTAACATTCATATTCGCCAGAAAGAGGTTTTTAAATGCTGGCTGGCTGCACCTAGACGAGAATAAGGCTATCGGTCCAGATGATATTCCTACACTGATGTTAAAACGCTGCGCAGCTGAGTTGTCTCCCGTTTAAAACGTCTCTATCGACTTTCTTTGGAATGTTTTCAAGTCCTCGAAGCCATTTTGAAATTTAATATCCCGTATTTCTACGAGTTCACTGAGACTCATTTTTTTCACATTTTCATGTCGCCCCGATACACAGAAATGGTCTTATTTAAAAGATTATAATATTTGCTATACACTATTTATTTTCCTAGTTAATCTTGCATACAGTCATGAACTATAAGCAGATAGTTGTCGAGTAGGGTAAAAAGGCACTCCCAATAGAGCCCACCCCTTACAGTATCCAGTCAAACCTCTAGGCGACCGCAGTCATCAAAGATGTCACGGCGTTTCCTCAGCCAACGAATGGTTTCAAGGATGGTCAGCTGCCCCGCCAACTGGTTTGGGTGTTTTTTAAGCCGTGACTTAAATAATAAATAAATCCCTAGACAATCACACCATCTACATGGCCTCAAAGTAAGCGAAGCTTGTGTTATGAGATACCATGTAGCGAACTAGGGGGGAACCTAGAATATAAATACATACTTATATAGATAAACGCCCAGACCCGGAACCCTTTTATTTTCTTTGTTCCGTGCGGGAATCGAACCCGCAGCCACTGGCGTCTGAGTCAAGCAGGTTTACCCCATCGCCAAAGTGGTCGTGACTTGTATCTATGCTGTGGTAGTCGATTACTTGCTTTATTATAACTTCCTTAATTTGCTAGCATTTAAAGTAATTTTTGTTAAGACGTAATGCAAAATAGTCCATGAAAATCTTTAGTTAATGTGCTCCTTAACATATCATTTTGTTCCATTTAATCTTTTCGCAAAGAAATATGCTAACAAATAAATATCAAATTCTTATTGTAATAAGAGTTAATTTGGTCAAAATTACAAAAAAAATACCCGACTAAAAAAAAAACAACAAACAAAAAAGAAAAACTCACCTTCAAGAAACACATTGTGCACATACAAGACACACAAGAAACACATAATCGTGTTGGTTTCTAAAGCATTTATTATCTAAATATTGTAAATAAGAGATCAAGTAAGATAATCAATTAATCCTTACATATGAAATTGGTGTTTTGTCGTACTGGCCACTTTAATCTCAAATATCTCCTCTTTGGTTTAGAATTCCAAATACAGCTCAATTTGTGTCTCGAAAACCCTATTTCTTTTGGTTTTTTTTTTTTTATAAAATATTGATGGGACGTTTGTCTTCCATGACACCTGATGTTAAGTGAACATGAAGACTAAGGTCATTTTCTCTGCGTCATTGAGTTTACAAAATGGAAAATTTAAATTTCGCGTTATTTACGAATATGAGTTCCGCCGTGGCACCAGTGCTGCAGACACGACACAAATTAATTATGTGTATGGCAGTGGTGTCGCTAGAGAAAGCGTTTTTGGTTTCAACGTTTTCGTTCTGGAAATTTCAACCTACAGAACAATCCCCGTGGACGGCTGGAGACCAAAGTCGACAATGAAGAATTGAAGGCTATTGTGGAAGCGGATCTATCGCAAACCACGTCCGAGTTAGCTGCAGGCTGCGCTGTTAGCGATAAAACTGTTTTAATCCACTTGAAACAAATTGGGAAGATAAGAAAGCTCGAAAGGTGGGTTTAAACCTCATGAATTGATTGCGGTGTGGTGCACTACAGCTTCCTTAAATCTGGCCAGACGATTACTGCAGATATCTACTGTAGTCAGCTCCAAATAATGACGGATAAACTAGCCGCTAAACAACCGAGACTGGTCAATCGCACAAGGCCAATGCTGCTTCAGGACAACGCAAGACAACATACTGCAGAACAGACTGCTACCAAATTAAAGGAGCTTCAATTGGAATGTTTAAGACATCCACTGTACGTCCCGGACCTTGCTCCAATAGACTACCATTTTTTTTAGAAAATTGGATCACTTTTTGCAGGGGAAAAAATTCAACTCCGATGAGACAGTCCAAACCGCCTTCAAAGATTTTATTGATTCCCGTCCTGTTTTTTTAGAAAAGGCATAAATGAAGTACTTACCTATGAGATGGCAGAAGTGCATAGATAGCAATGGATCATACTTTGATTAAATAAATATATTTTAGGAATTAAAGGAAAATTAGTTTTATAATTTATTAAATTAATTAAATAAAGGTAAGTATATTTTTTTCTTTTGGCACTAATTAATTGGTATGTAGGTGCACAACTTTCATTTACAAAAACTATGAACAAATTTCGAACAAAAAACACGCTTATTCAGTATTTAGATATTTACACATATAATAAACAAAATGTTTCAACTTTTTTTTCCTTTACTTCAAACATTCGGCAATTATTCGGCAAGTCAAGCGAACATTTAGCCGAATACCAACATTGATAAAACATGCCGAATGTAACAAATACCAACAAATATTCGGCGCATCTCTCATAGTTAGGTATTAATAGTAGGTAGGTATAGTTATGTATATTATTATACGTATGTAGCTCATAATCAAACCACAGTAGATCTATCAATCAGTAATTCAACTTCATACAAACGGACGCAACGCGAGCTATACCTACGCACCTCGATCTCAACATGCGCTCGGCATGCCGACAGTCGCGATCACTTTAGTACTATTTAGTAATCTGTGGTCGCGATTGCCGCCGCTGCTGTGACGAACGTTCTGTGTGTTATTTTTGACAATAACCGCGCGATTGTTTTCTAACCATAAGTTGAAGTACATATTTACATATTTAATATGACGAGTAGGATGTATTGTGCTGTAATTGTAGGCATTTATTTCAAAGATTCGGCCGAGTTGAATAACTGATTGATAGTTCTTCTACTGTGATCAAAATTTTTATAACTATTTTATCCCAATGTGAGCTTAAGGTTGCCTGAAAGAGATAATCTTTTAATGATAAGGCCGTCATTTGTATTTGTAGGTACATAAAGCTAGTGATGTTTTGGTTACATATTTGAATTGAATATGATGACGTCACACGCATTTGGGTTCGTTTGGGCTTTTTAGTTGAAACACAGTATTTTTTATCGGTAGGTATCCTTTATTCCACAGTCTGTTTTTTAATTACTTTTGTTTATATTTTTTTATATCTAGAATACTCGGTAGATAACTAGGTAAGACAAAAGAACTTGAAGTAAAATAATTTTTTAATCTAAAGTTGAAGGCGTTTTTAATCTTACATTTTTTTTTAAAGTAAACTATGCTCATACCCCGTTCAAATAGTGTTACAACCTCAGATCATAAAAACTAAGAGATGTGCTAAGTGGGCGTGTCACGTGCGAACGAATCAGGTAAAAAACATACCTCATTGTGAGTTTTGCTAATAGTCGTGTGTCAACTCGCAACGGCGTCACTTCTAGCGATTTTCTCAAAACGCCGGCTTGTTCAGTGGTTTTTTGTAAAAATACTGGTGCCAAAGTTAATTATAGTAAAGATGGCATCTCATTTCACACGTATCTGACTGAAATAATGCGTATTTTTTTATAAAAACTTGTAAAACATTCACTGGAAATAACACTTTAGTTGCAAAATCGGATCACATAGTAAATTAACTACGTTTGTGAAGAGCAAACACTATTGCTTGCGTAACACAGGAAATTTATGCATACGTTGTTTTAACTACGCAATGGATTAGTATACCTATGAAAATACTCACTTATTCGGTAACTCGTGGTGCGGCCGCTGGTTGCGTTCGTGACTTAAGGATGTATGATTGTCTACATTTTATCGATAAAATTAAGGCGTATTATCAAATGATAATTTTGTTAAATAAAATCATTTGTTGATTACTTTTAATCAATATTATTTATGTATTTATACTATTAATTACATTGTTATAATTAGTTAGGTTCTTGATAAATATAACAATTACTTATTTTATGATCTCGCTGCAAAAAAATAATAATAAAAAAATATCCAATGGAAAACCGCCATGATAATTTGGAGTCCCTAAAACAATCTATACGATTGGCAGTGAAGAATTTTCCCATGGAAAGAGTGCGTGCTTCTATTGATAACTGGCCTCAACGTTTAAAGGACTGTATTACTGCCAATGGAGACCACTTCGAATAAGCTTTAATATTTCTAATTGTTGTATATTTATGTATTAAACTAACACACTGTAAAAGTAAAAAATGTTATTTGCAGTTAAAATATTGTTTTCTTCTTTATTACAATATTTATGGCAAGACTAGGTACAACTTAAAAGGTGAAGTACTATCTTCACTTGACGTTTATTAATTGTATGTGTGCTTTACATACAACACATACATACTCATTAAATAAATTGCCTTCCTTTGAATAAGTCGGGTAAAAAAGTTAACTGCTAAAAAAATTACGTCAGTAAAATTTCATCGACATTTTATAGATAACCAATTTCAAACCTAGCTGCATTAGTGTGTGTGCATATCATTCGTAGCTACGAGCGCGGGCGCCGCCTTTTTTTTGCATGTGGACTATTAGTTGATTTGTTAGTGTTATAACGAAATTAACAGTGTGCGTGAGAAATATTCATATGTGTGCTATACTGTTTACTTTTATTGTTGTGTTAGTATAATTAGTGGGAGAAACTTGGAGACATCGGGACCGGAACAAATTAACGCGCAAGGCATATCTCTGTGTTTGTATGATCTGAGGTTACAACGATCTATCTATAGCTACTAATCTCACAATATAAACTTTTACGTTATTTCGCCCCTCCTTTCAACTGCTCCGGTAGCCGTGATCGTCTAGTGGTTAGGACCCTACGTTGTGGCCGTAGTAACCCAGGTTCGAATCCTGGTCACGGCAGTGCATAACTGTCGCGGCGGAGTGTAAACTTTTATAATTTTTTTATTGTAAACCAAAACTTTATTATTGATATCACACAAAGATTTTCAGTAAATTCTCCCATTTTAAAAGTAAATTCGAATTTGGAATTTGTTTTACAGCGCCATCTATGATTTTCTCTATGTATGCTTTAAACTTGCGACATGATGGAACAAGTTTTGCTTAAGCAACACGACAAAATCTGATAGATGGCGCTACTTGTCATTGTTTTTGTTCAAAACATGCTTTGCTGCAGCTGTTCGCTATCATAGAAATACGTGAGAGAAAAGGAGTGGTGATAGGTTGTCTCGGTTAAATTATTACGTTTTTACAAGGTTTTTGACCATACTGTGCCCTGTGCTTATACTATGTGATAGATAAAATTGTGTTAGTTGTCCATAATTGTTCGCAAAGTTCAAAACGGTTGTTTTGTAGTGCAATTAGCTTTGTAAACGCTAAACATGACGTTTACTACAGTGTGTGTATGTGTGAGTGCGTCGTGACAGCATTGCCGATAGTCGGTGAAGCGAATCTTTGTAACGGAATTGACATGTGAATGTTGTTTTCGGTGAGTTTGTTGTATTGTTTTTATAAATTCATTATCTACCAAAAAAGCTAATATACTAAAACAGCTTTGGGTCGAAGATGGACAAATGTTTACGTTTATATCCGACACATGTCAAATTATTTTCTACTGTTTCTCGTTCGTTTTTTTTGCGGCCGCTTTTTTTTGTTTGTATGTTTGTACGGTTATTAACATTGTTAAGAATAAAGAAAAGGTTGCTAGCCTCCGCAGTTCAATAAACTTTTAATTATGTAATTGTTATCACTCTTAAGTTTTAGTGCCTTGGAATAGGCACTTCGAGCTCTGTTTCATGTCCTACCTATAAAGCGATAAATCTTGTAGTAAAATGTGTTTTGGGCTACAAACATCAATCAAAGCCTCTCATACCGTAGCGTAGGCGGCAAGTAATACAAATTACATTATAGGTAATTAATTTCACGAGTACCTATTCTATCTGTGTACAGTTATTTAACCTACCAAGTAAATTTAGTCTTTTTTAATTGGTTTAAATAGGAAAGCTGAAGTGTTTATTTGTTTGTTTGCTTGACCGCACTGCCTGTCGGATTTAAAAAATAATTTTGCCATTGATAACCCAATTACTGACATGGCTACTTAGGTATAGAATAGGAATTAGGATAAGTTCGTCAGTTCTCGACCGATTAGTGGAGTTGCCGGCCGACTTTGAAAACCAAAACAAAACTGCTATCGAATCAATTTCAAACTAAAAGCAAGTCAGACGTACCATAAATAAAACTGTAGGTAGGTACGTGCCTACTTCAAATTTCTATTTTTAAGTTTATATTCTTAAAAGTAAAAGTTATAATTTCTAACGACCGTTTAGAAATTACTATGGCAATTATTTAAACCAAAATTGCCGTTTTCCCAAGTTCTCAACCATAAAATCTAATTTCCTAAAAAATATGTATTAAAAAAAGTCAAATAATAAACAAAGTATAAACTAATTGACACTTTACTTAAAATCCCGTCAATAGTAAAAGAAAACAATTTAATCATATATTTTTTTAATATATCTACACTTAAAATTTTTAACTACTACACTAGTAGTAAGTATGTTTTCATTTCACATAAGTAAATAGGTATTTATCAACCATTCTTTCTACTATCTCATATTCTTTTTTGCCTAATTACGTAAATTCCTGCCTGATTGACTGTTTTCACGTATTCTTTACTTTTTCGTTATTACATCATCACAACTCTTTGTAATGAGCCCACTGCAGGGTATGAGTCTCTCCCCTGGGCGAGGAGGAGGTTTAGGCCATAATCCACCAAGCTGGCCCAGTGCTGGGTGGTGGATGTCAGAATTTTCAGGGTGTCGATACGGCTTCTGACAAACCCTAACAACTACTGTATATACAAGTGTACAGTACCTGGGACCGACAGCTTAACGTGCCCTCCGAAGCACGGAATTACAAGCTCGTTTAAAAATAAATACATATAATGTAACAAACAACAAAGCTTGTAATTGTTGAAACAATTCAGCAAGAAAATAAAATAAGATAAAATATTCAATAAATAAGTAAGAATAAATAAGATAACTAACTAAAAGACGAAAAGCTAGTTTCCGACCACGAACAAATGATGGACGAGATATCGACATTAAAATGTTTATGTGTTAAATGTTCAGATAAATCCACCAAATCCATCAGATATTTTAAAGTTGTAACTTAAATATATGTAATGTAATCAGTAAAATAATATGTAATCAGTGTAAGTTTCACATTATTAAACCAATTCTAGACCACCCCAGTCGAAAACAGGAATCTGTCATAAAACGAAGTGCCAGATCCCGACCATTCCATTATACCATAGCGAAATTTCGATAATTATATAATTTACATAAAAGGAAATATATTTTTAACCGACTTCCAAAATAGGTGCTCAATTCGACTATGTTCTTTTCCTTTGTTTTTTTTTGTCTTTATTACACGATATTTCGAACAATTATAAATTGATTTTGAAAATTGTTGTTTCATATGATAGAGGATACTTCATAGTTGGTCCCATTTAAATTTCATCCTAATCGGTTGGGTACTTCATTGAAAATTTCAAACTTTTGAGAAAATATGTATGATTTCGGAGAATATTTACGTTGATGACATTCTCACCTCAGCCAAAGTTTTGACGTATAGTCGGTTTTTGTAATGCCTTGCATTCGTTGATTATTTACTCATTGTACGCCACTGTAAATTTAGACTTTTATAAATAAAATATCATCAGGTAAACGGGTGCTGGCCTTATGTAAATTTGCCTAGGATCATAAAATTATTGGCAGGCTTTTTGATTGAAACGGAGTTTGATTGAAACTGGTCTATTGAAGCGCCTCGCGAATCAGTAAAGTTTTTATTTTGATCCTATACATAATAGATACGTGTAGGTATTTGTTTACTGACGAATAATGAAACCTTTTTCACGTCAATTTACTTTTTTAGAAGATCGACTAACTATTTGGTTCATATGTCAAGAAAAAACACGCAAAAGTCAAACTGCAACACGATGACAAACACTAAGTAAACAAACCATTGTAAAGTATTTTTTGTACGTCGCCTTAAATTTATTTGCGAAACTTTATAAAAAAATGTTAGAAAGTTGGTGCTGGTGATTTCGCAATGGCCATGAGGAAACCCGCGAAGCGCGCTCGGGAGCCTTCCGCAGGCCCGACGGCCAAGCCCGAGCTGCAGTGCCCGGACATTGCCTTGGCCGCTATCGCACCTTACAAAAAACAGAAAGAAGTAAGCGATTTCATCAACTATTTACTCTGCGCACTCGAAAGAAATTCCACATGGCTGAACAACATAGTGCAAAAGCAGTTGGACTTCCGCTGTGCGTTGCTCTCAGGAGCTGGTCCCAATCGATACCAACTGCAAGAAACCATCTACCCCTCAAACAATGAAGGCATGAAGTTGGAAGTGGAGCTCAAAGATTCTGAGGATCACGACAAGATAGCCGTAGCCGCGATCATCAAACTAGGCAGCTCTGACGTCGACAAACTCATGAAGTATATCAAAACTAAGATGTACGAAAACACCGTACTTCAACAAGATCTTTTAAAGGGAAAAAGTTTAGGCATCACTTTTGCATTACTCAAACCATTTGCTGACAAACAATACAGAGTAGTGGAACGGATTGCTATTGGCGGCAATTCTGTTAAGTACGCCCCGCCGACGAAGAAGAAACGTCAAGAATTTACAGAAACTGCCTTTAAAAGATTAAAACGCATTACCTAAATATTTTTATTACATATAAAGTGCAGAATGTGAGCAATGCAGTGCTGTAGTTTACCAACTTTTCGAATGTGCTATAAATCTGTAATATGCGGCTTCCGGAGTAAATGATCCTCATTTCTGCGATGATCGTTTCCGATTACCTGCGATGGATGACACGCTACATTGAATGCATTTTGATGAACCCTATGTTCGTTTTCCATTCATGTTATGTAATAAAAACAGCAACATTTACAAACAAATCCAAGTTTTATTGTTTGCCAAAAAGCGATCTTCAATGCATAAGTCATTGAGTTACTTTTACTTGAACGTATAATATTTTATCCGAGCCACTTAATAAAATAGGGCGCCCTCATTGTTTTAGGAGCAACTTCATTAAATATTAACCTTTACTGAAAGGATGCGGAAGGCAGGCTCCTTTTTCATCTCACTAGCTGAGCGGCCTAAAGATCAATATCTGTGAAATTGGGCCAACGCTGCGCCAGCTCTAGCCACAAATCCAGCTATAAGTTATTATATAGTGTTCTTCGTGTAAACACTAGTTCAGCCCACTTTTGTACGTGCCAAATTCTGGAAGTTTTCGATGCGCTTAGTAAAGGAATAAATCAATTTGAAGCATGGTAAGGTTTGGACTAAGTCGGGTCGATCCCGTGATCCCTTCTGGGGACTGGGATTAGGGAAACGCTGACCGTTGCGTAATTGGCGAACCTAATAGTTGTTTGATTTATTGGTTATAATATTTATGTTAGCTCAATTAGGAGTATGGTCTAGAAGTTGATTTATTTCGGGTGGTCTGTATAATTTGCCCCATTTTTATAGCAAGTTTTCACTTCTTTTTTAGACCCATTTAGGAACGATGTTGAAAAATAACTTAAAATTAATAAAGCAAAGTATAAAACTCTTCATAATGATCGCTTTCTTCAAATGACAGATTTATAATTCACATCAACCCTTTTCAATCACCTTAAAACTTGGTTTGGGACTCAACTTTTTTCACAATAATGGTTTACATAGATTTGCAATAAATAACACTTTACTAAGTTAAGTTATTCCATTTTTAGTCGCGATTAAGACAACCTTCTGTTGTGGAGAGTGGTAGGTTTGATCCCCGCTGTATAACATTCTGTAAAAAATAGTGGCACGGCGAGAAAATAGTGACGTATTCAGAAATATTTATTTATTATTTGTAAAAATCAAAGCCGAAATTTGAGAACGTTTAATACTGATCAACTTTCTATGTAAATCTTGCACCTAGCTACAAGTTAACAAGCGCTGTAAGCATGAAATCCTCTAAATTTCGCCGAGACATGCAAGCTTTTAATTAACCAAGAACGATTGAAGATTTAAGATCTGAGTAAGAGAGTTTAATCAAACTGTAGAATGGAGGGCGAGCTATGATATTGCATTAGATTCCTTTGTAACGTGATAGCGTTGATATGAAAGGTGGAAAGGGCATTGACTGTACCTCCATGCGAGACGAGGCGTTGGCGTGTGACCAAACGAACGGCAAACATAGGTAGGTATATTGTTATGATAAAAAATGAGAGTAGCGTTAGAGATGTGAGTTTTATAGTTTTCGAAATAGAGGTCGATTTACTAAAAGTAAAAACAATTTGATTTATTTGTTTTAGTACCTACCTAAAGACTTTTTTAAGTAAGAAATTTTGTGTGTATGATAAGATAGGTATGTTAAACTAACTATCAAATATGTATAGCTATGTATATCAGCTAAATAGTAGCGGTTCTCTTTACACCCAAACTTTTATCGCCCTAGTCCCGGTGGGGTTGATATTTCAAAAGATATTCTATATTTAATTTGGGTCTTTAACTATTGAACTATTAAAATCAGCAGCGCTGTGATTCAGCCACGCAAGCGTAACAGACAGAAATACAGACTTTCACATTTGTAATATTCGTATGGATAATTTTCCTTTTATTCAAATAATAGAGTTCCCTTGAGTTATGGTTGATAATTCAAAATTTGGTCTTCCCTGATATCAAATTTCGTTTAAAGCCGTTTAGTAGCTTTTGTTTGAAATCTATCCAATCGAAAAAGGGGTTAGCAAACATCGTCAGAAACTTTCAAGTTATTGAATAAGTTGGATTTTTAATACTTGACCAGTTTAAATAAATGCACCATTCTAGAAACAATATTCCATTCGCCAATTTAGTAACGTTCAGTATTTATAAGCAAATCTTGACTTTGCAATTTATGTCGTGAAATGTTTTGAGAATAAAATCTAGTGAATGTTTTGCTTACATATTATGTATTATTTATCATTTTAAGGCCTGATATTTCAACCGTCGGATAGAAGTTATCTGACGAATAGTGTACCTACTACTCGTCGAAATAGAGTCGAGTAGGTAGGTAATACCACGGGTAATACTTAATTCATTAGATAACTTTTATCTGAGCAATGAAAAATTAGGCCTAAGATGTATTAATTGGGACATTGTAAACCTAATATAAATAATGATATATGTTTTTTTGTGTAAATTTAACGATAAGCACCTGTGTTTTAGATCCGGCTATATTTTATGAAAAGATGTAGTGTTACCTAAAGTAATAGCCTAAGTAACCTACTATTTTAATGCAGAGATAAAGAAAATAAAAAAAATAAAGTTAAAGTTAATATTTACAAATAAAGGGGTACAAGATAGTATAAAAAAGGCACTATTTACACTTACAGTCCTTAGATAGTTTTTTATATACACACTGAGATTTTCCAAATGAGTAGGAGTCCAGAAGTTTCCAGGTTATCCACAGCTCCAAAAGATTATGCAGTTATATGATACTATATCATTTTACTTTAGTTATTAGTATTTTTAGTGATTTTTCTTCAATGCCAAGTACTCTGATCGGTGTTTTATTTGTCAAAAGCCTGTTTCATTCTAAACCCGTGTACCTCATCTCCACTCACAATCATGTAAGATTGAGGTGAAATACGGGAACTAATCCCGTTAAATATAAAAATAATAGTTTGTCCTCTACAGAGGATCAAACCAGCTATTTGTCATTTACTATCCGGCTTGCCCTCTGTGCCACAACCATGGTCGTGAAACAAGACAAAAACAAAGCTTAAACACAACAACTTTAAGGTAGAACTGTTTCCAAACTCGACAATCTCACACAAAACAACATAAAATTCCTGACCGAATTTCTGAAATTCCTGACCGATCTTCTAAAATTCTGACCACGGCCCGATTTAATTTATACCTTTTGAAATTCTTCAGCCCCTGCAAAATGTTTCGCAGCAAATACCGCTGAGAGTTCCGCAGATTTTGCTTATTGTTTCACGTGCATTTTTTCGACTTAGATTTTGACGTATTTATGAGTTATAAGGATTTCTGTTACTTTTTTGTTTTGTTTTGCTTTCCTTATTGATGGTGTAGATTTATTATACTTTTTAACTTAATCATATGGATTGCGAAAGGTATTTTTCTGAATTTAAGGGTATTAACCAATAGAATTGTATTAAAACTCCGCTCAGCTGCTGAGCGAAGTTCCTATTGGTTAATATTTCTCCGTTTCTCTGCATCACAGCCTCGCTCCGCATCAATGAACAGGCGCCATAAGACGATACTTAAACTTCCATAAACGTGTAAAGCATTGCAACAGAATTGGATTAGAGAAATTCAATGTTTTTAAAACTGGCCTGGCAGGGAATTCAACTTAAAATCTCTTCCGCAGACATTAAACTATTGCATCACAGAAGCGTTAAAGTATTGCACATTATGATAAGTAATCTCCTGAAAGGTTTTTGTGTGAACTTTCCTAGGCCCGCGTGCTTTCATCTTCGACCTCATCTTCACTTACCATCAAGTGAGATTGAGGTCAAAGGCGGGCTTAGTCTTTAGTAAAAATAACTACTTCAGTCTATTTCTTTATACTCAAGGGGCAACGTCTAAAGTTAAATATTAACAGGTAGGTTGCAGGTAGGTATGTCAGAAGTATCGCCGTTTCTAGCTGTGCCCCGCGGCTTCTTTCCGATCCCGTGGTTATATCAGGTTAGAAAGTGTTTTATGTCTTAATCCTAATAGATAGAGCTATACTTGTCTGCAAATTATAGCTCAATCTACCTAGCCGATTCATCGTAAAAGAACATAACTTCCAACAATCCATGCATTAACACTTTTATAATGTTAGGAAGTCCCCTGTTAAACAGACTTCTATTAAAAAGTGTAATTTTTAATCTATATCAAGCAATATCCCTGAAGCAGAATTGCTGTTATGGTTAAATTTTTATTTTAAACATAGATAGGGATTTGATGGCGCGCCCATGTCGTAGAAGCAGTTATCTTGAATTTAGAACCGTGGGCTTTAAATGGAATATGGAAATGGTAATTCTAAGTGCCATTTTATTTCCGGTTTGAAGGAGTGTCGTGGCAGATGTAGGTAGTGTAGAGTTTAGAGAATAATCGACTGAAAATTGATTGCCTTAAGTAACTTTTTTGTTTGAGACGTAGAAAGTATTTGTATTATGTATAATTCCTATTGGTTATTATTGCGTTTTTGTGCCAGTTGGTTTTGGCAATGTTAGAAGCATTATACATGGAATAGCATTTCTTAATTATTACTTTAAACGACAATTCTTATAAACATAGGATATGCCAGATATGCGATTTATATTTTTATCAACTTCGAAGCCATTGTTTTGACATAATACTTTTCGATGTTAGAAAGTTTGTTTTACTTTTACGTAAAAAAATGGTTTTCAAACGCCTTTTTTGGGAAGAATAATCGAGTATCTTGCTCGTGAAGAAAAAAATTGAAACCTTAGGTAGGAAACCTTACATTATTCATAAAGGACTAAGTCCTTAATTGAAAAAAATTACGTTCCTGATTGATAGTACCTAAATAAAAAAAGGCACTTAGCTTTTCTGTCAACTCTTGTTGATAATCGTCAGTCTGACGTTGGTACAGCATTGAGTACCTAAAGTAAATTCTATGTGTCCCTTGCTAAACGTTAATGTCTTATTTACATTAAAATAATGCTTATTTGCATAGAGGTTTTTTATACCCATTTAGATGCTTTGGTTTTTCACTTAATTTTTAACGGAAACTGAGACCTTTTTTACAGCCCATAGTTCTTATTACTTACTTCATACACTAAACTCAATTCTGTTTAAGTTACTTTAGTTAAGGTTAGTTCAACTACTTCCAATAATAAACTGTACCTTTGACTTTGATTTACCATATGGGCAAAACGCTGCGACATCTCTTTCTATGTAAGTTTGCGCTTTGTTATGCCCTCTTCGTTTGTACACATAATAAAGACTCCCAGTGTCTCTAAAGGCTAAGTTCCTTAAGGTAAATCGTATTTGGAGTTCCACAAGGTAAGTTCTTAGTCCCCTCGATCGCTGAGGACCGAAGATAATGACCAGGTACTTCTGTACACTCTCCATCATAAGCAAGAACCGTGTTATTCTAAACAATTCATTACATAACCCAAATTACATGAAAAATTTAAAGTTCCCTTGTCCCTAAAAGGGTAATGTTAGCCAACGCAATTTCTCGTCACCAGAACCGAAAACTCACACAAACTCAGTGTTCCATTAAGTGTAGTTAAAATGGCCCCCCTCATCTGTCCGTGAGGTAATTTGGTTACCTTTTTATAAGGTTCAGTAGAGCACTCGGCCAAAAGCCCGGGTTACCTTATGGTACCTGTTTAGAAGGGATTCTTAATGTTTTTGTGATATATTTTGTACTACACTGCATGGTTACTTTTAAGAGAACATAAAATTCCTCGTTTGAGACTGAATTAATTAAGGATTGTGAATTATTTAGCATGTTGCTTAAATTTATTCAAAAATAATTCAATTTACAATACAATATCAACATCGATATGTACAGAGTTTTCGATAAGGAGAAAGAAAACAGTAAAACTATTTGGAGGTAAAAAAAGATAACGCTGGCTGGCAAATGAAAAAAAATGGTATGTATTTGCACTCTGTGCACCGTGTTGTGTATTAATTACAGTTTATAAATGAATGCTAGTCCTTCCGTCGGTAATCGGCGATCGTGAGCTCTCTATTCTAGGAAAGTCAAGTTCTAAGGTTACGGGCATGTTTTATACAGAATAAAATAAAAAATGCTGCTGAAACTGCAACATTTATGGAACTGAAATCGTTATATTTTTTCTGCACTTATCTCTGTACGTGTTCACTGAGCGAGTTCGAATTATTTACTATATTATGTGTATTATGTTAGGTGGACATAAGATTATTCATAACTTGTTGTACTTCTTTATTATATTAGGTTACCTGTACATGTGAGTTGTTTGGTGATGTAAATAAATAAATAAAATAGCTAGCCAGGAGGACATATTTGAAGAGTTGCAAATGAGCAGGGTTTAAGTAAAGGCTGAATGCCCCAGAGTCTGCCACATTAGTGCTCCACGGACGAATATGTGTTGCTATCAGGGTTACTTACATTTTTATTTAATATTTCGATCCCATTTCTTTTTTATTTGATAAGTCCTGAATTAATAAGATTTATTTTGTATGCGTATCTCAATAATCTGCAAAGATAAATTGAGTTGAAGAGTTGATTTTTTCGAAAGCGCTCCTCATGTATAAATAGAGGAAATAGTGAGAAGCTCTCCAAAACATGGTATTCCGTAGTTAAAAATATAAAATCCAACAAGCTTAAAGACCTTAAATTCTGCTCTAAATATTGTCAGCTCGTTCTGTGTTTATCCTGAACGTTATGCTCGACGACTGATGATTACCTACTTTGATTGATTACTTTCTTAACTCTCAACCTGATGCGTATCACTTCAGTCACACGTGGCATTATACCACGTGACTACCTTGAGTTAATATGCATTTTGTGATTATTTGATGAAAAACTTAACACACTACAAAAGGGTCTATTTTTGTATAATTCCTACGAAATCTCAAAGGAGTGTTCGACATTCTACTGAGTATTTTCTATAAAATCGGATAACTGCTCGAAAGGGACAACGTTTAGGAGAACTGCAATTTCACAGTCCACCCCTTTCCCGATTTGAGAAATGACCCGTTTTATAGAACCTTTATCTATAAAGGGTTTTTAGTTTCAGGATTATATCTCGCATCGTGACAGATTTATTACGAAGCAAAATTTTGTGAAATTTCCTGTTCGGCACAAAAAATAGGTAGGTACCTACTTAAAAATATTTAGTATCTTGCTGTTATTGATAATAAATAAATAAATAAAAATATATGTTACTTAGGTGTATTGCGTCGGGGAAAAATATTCACACAACTGATATAGTTAAAGTTGACTGCAATATAAGAATCGATGAACACATGCTTATTACTATTTAATGCCGAAATGGTTTGATGCATTAACCTCAACATTTTTCATACAGGTCCTTACCCTACTACAGGATCGAAATGTACATGTTGGCGAAGCCGGAAACAGCTAGTATCTTTATGAGTAAACAATTATATGAAAAACAATGAAAAAATATTTTTTTTTTAAATAAATAAATAAAATTTATTTATTTATTGAAACATAAACATTGAGAGCATACAATTATTATATAGTTTTTACCGCATTAGTAAATAAATACTGTGTTGCGAGTAACAACGCTCTCCCCTGTTAATACTATTTTATACAAGAATGTTCCAAAATTACATAATCAAATAATCTATATAATATTTAAAAGAAAATAAAAGTAAGAAAGTGTGATTGCAGAGTGTCATTTTATTTATTTATTTTTATTTATTTACTTACACTTCAGTTTATAAAGGTACAGTAACAGAAAAAAGAACGCGATTTCTACCAGACAACCATCATTGTTGAGTGTAAGTGGATATGGTGATGTTTGTGTTGTGAGTGTTGAATGAAAATTACAAATGACCTTTAATTAAGGCTTCAGTGTCTTGATAGCTAAGAGAGTGAAGCCATTCCGTACATTTAAATTTGCAGCCGTACTTGGACAGTGGATAAATATTTAGGTATTTATATGATTTTGAAACTTGTTAATGTATAAACATATCAATACGCGACCTCTATGCACAGTAGTGACTCTCTAAATGTTTCTATCTACAAGGTATGTAAATAAAAATTTGAGCATGATAAAGCCTAAACCGAAGCGATAACAGTAAAATAATACGCGAAGAAACCCGTTTTACGTAACAGCCAACTCGTCCTACGACCCTTCGAATAAATACATTTTCCTGCAATGATTCTGACAGATTTATGTTCAAAACATTATTCAGCTCTCATACGCAATCCTCGTGGAGCATCGAAAAGTTTAAATATGGAAGGAGACATGAAAATCGCGGCACTTTTTTAGGGTACTCATAAATATTGTTAGATAAATATGTATCGTTGGCCTCTGTCACAGTGGGAATTCGATATTCTAATGTTTGAAGGGGCGAATAGTTTTAAGCTGAAATGTTTTTTTGTATCTTGCTCATAAGTAGTGATGTGCCGATCCCGGGAATATTGAAATATTGGGAATATTCCCAGAAGCTTTCCCGGAATATTCCCTATTTGGAAATTTAGGGGAATATTACTCATGTCAAGCCGAACACATTTTTTATTCTATGCTGATCGTTTCATAAGCAATAATGACGTCGTATTCATTCCCAATATTCCCTTAAGCTGTTTTTCCAAGTAACATAAGTTACTTGGAAAAACAGCCATTGCAAGTGTTGAAAAATAACAAATTTAAATTATATTAGGATAGCAACAGCAAACCTTCAATCTATGGAAACATGGCTTCTACCACATGCATATTTATTTGTTACGCAATGACCGAATTTGTAATAAGAAAGCATTTAATATCCGAAGTGACTTTACTAACACCTATTTTTCTTTTAAATTAACAAGGGTTTTGTGAACTAAATATCTTATCTTTTTTCATTATATTTCGCATATTTTATTATTTCTAAACGACTGTAAAATGTTGTGTTGTATTGTACAACGCTACCATACACACAAGATTTGGCCAAAGTAAACTGCCGTTTGACTCACGCCTCTGCACAGTCACGTTTTTAATTAACCTCATTTGCCAGGTTCATTTTTATTCCAGTTACATTTCCCTATATAAGTACCCGCACACACTCGACAGATTTAAATATGTATCCTGCACGTTTTTACGTATTGGCGAAATAGGAGTAATATTTTAATCTTAAGGGGCATTTTACCCAAAATGTCCGCCTGAATAAATAATTCAGCATGGGACATAATTCATGTTTGGCAAATACATTTGTTGGCGGCCGGATAAGCCGTTCATCCTTTCTAAACATATGTCAGTTGGGTTCACCTCATTGGGTATTTTAAGACGGGGTGAAGAATGCTTTCATCTTACCTTTGGACGGGTTGCGTAATGCCTGTAAATTTGTACCATTTATTTTGTTACGTTTTTGTATATGTAAGTTTTAACAATAAAAAATATTCTTTGGCGTTAGATGTTTGCTTTAAGTAAGTAATTAAATTTTGTACGACAGGGCGCTATAAGTTAGAAAACTATGAATTAGATTGAATCCGGTTCTCCTTAATAGTCTAAATAGTATTTAATAAAATGAGAACCTAAAAAGTAAACCTTATATTATATATTTTTATAAACACAAATCTCCACTAACAAACATCTTAGTCTTCACGTAGTGCTCATAACATTTATATTTACGCTGCACTGCACACTGCATTAAGAAAGTTTCTAGTGCAATAATTCTATTCTATTCCAGCTCGTACTGTTTAATTTAATAAAGTTCAACATAAATATTCGCTACTTTTCCTAAATGTAATGTTGTTTCCTTTTGGGGGAATGTTATTATATTTTTGAGTATGCCCGCACTCCATTGAGACAGTGGTTGATGCATGGAGCTGCATTTTGGTCACGTAGCTACTAGGTAAGTTTAATTAAATGGTGATTAAAGTTGTGGAGGACGGCGGCACGGGATGTAAGGAACTGGCACCCAGCGTGAGGCCACTGAAATAGTTTTGTAATATCACGCGGCTGGTGAATCTGAAAAGAAGATTAATAGAAGTTCAATGTGAAGCATTGCGAATATTTTTTTTCAACACACTTGCTCGTAAAGTGAGCGTTATTCTATTGAATTTAGAACTATAAACTGGGCTATAAGTCACCCGTGCATTAATATATTATACCCTAGTGCATAATATAACGAATCCTACATAGTTGAATTGTACCTTTGTGCAAATTACATGCGAGTAAACAGAGCATATTTTATTGGTCCGGGTTATACATTAAATATTTTCAGAAACAACAAAGAGGTTTTATACCACTTCAAATCCATATACGTTTTTAAATGTTTGCGCCTTATATTAGTAAAACAAATTTGTATATCAAACAAATTATTCACAATTTACAATAATTTGTTATAAAATATTAAAATATTTGCATTTACCACTCCAAATTAAACATTTTCACTTAAAATAGGCTGTATATGCAAAACAGACATTGACACATTTGGCGGAAAAAAAAAACCTACGCGCATGCGCGAGGTTCGGCGCCATTTTTCAATCACAATTCACAGCTTTGTTATCAAATGTGTTTGTTATTTTATGACCACGTATGTCTGTCTTTTACTCACAAGTGTGTTGAAAAACGTCGTATGTAACTCGTGAGCGTTGCTAATCACAGCCTCGACTGTAATTAGCAACTTCGCTCACTTGTTACATAATATACTATTAATGTATTTCGTTTCTTTGCTGTGTGATCTCATTATTTCCTGTTTTCTTGTAGACTTGTTTAAGTTGAAAGCATTAAAAATAAATAACTATAAAATACTATTTTTACTTTAACCTAAGTTGAAATTTTGATTGTTAATAAGTATTTTTTTTCATGATTTACTAAACTCCCCTTGATCCTAATCTCACCTGTTTGTAAGTAAAGACATGTGTCTAATTTTAGGATACACATTAAGGACAGATATTACTCTTTGTAAAACCTATGCGAATAATAATACAGCAAGCAGTAAATAATTTTGACCAGGGGCGGTAGGACTATTCTTTGTAATCCCGACATGAACGGAAGTGACTTAGAAAGAAATACTTCGTATTAAGTTTGATAAAGAGACTTTATAAAGCACTTGATATTCAAATAATTTGATTTCGAAGCAATCCAATATGCAGAGCTAAGTTAAACAAAAGTTAGAACAAAAAGAATTTTCGGTGGTATTTTCATAACTCATACAGACGAGTTCTTTCGTATGTTCAGTGTAGCCATGTGTTTGATTAATATAATTCGCCAAAAATTGCCAGGGTATATAATATACCGCTTTATTAAACATTCAGATACCGCAATGAAGCAGCGTGTTTGTGATATATGAAGAGTATGAATGATCTTCGAATTTATGGTCGAATTCTTTATATTTATCATGAAAAACTCGCTATTAAGACTTTTTATATCGAATTCGAATTTAGTTTATTGTAAACTATAAAAAACTGTCGGCCAAAAAAACAAAATAAGGTTGGGGCGTTGAAAAAATCTAATTTAAATTTATGATTTAAAATTGGATTTTATTCGATTATGATCGACTCATAGCTCATAGAGGTTATTCAATACCTCTAGTGCTGAAGGAAATATTGAATAAACTTTTACTGTAAAAATATTATCATCCATTTCAATATAATTTGTTGAACAATGAAGGAACTGCTTGCCAAACAGAAATTCAATTAAACAATGTTTTCGACCTAAAAACGCCTTTGATGTTCAAAAGTAATATTAAATATTTTAATTAACTCTGCGAGTGTTTTACAGCAAAAAGGCAACTCATCGTAATTAGGATGTAAAAAATTAAAGGAAGAACAAATTCGTCCTACATTAAAGAAATTCTTTTGAAAGATTTTATTTAATAAGGTCCTGTGTTGCCCTACGTAATTGTATATTAATTGCGATCTCAGGAAAAAGGGACTTCGTAATGGTTAATTAGTAAAACGATAAATATATTTTGAACAGGCCCTGAAATTAAGACGGGCCTTACCGCTCATGAATGATGCATGAAAATGACTAGAATTAATATGAGGGTAAGTACCTATTTTGTTAATAATAAATATTTACAAGGTTTTCCTTTTATTAAAAATGTTATTAGCCAATATTTCATCTCAAGTGCCTTAGCATTGTAAACAACATCTTGACGTATTTCAAATCTATTTTTGATGTTTTTTTTCAACATCCCGTTTAATTATATTTAAAAAGTTATGCTAAAGACGTACTTCAGCATAAATTTCAGGATTTTAGTAAATCAATCTAATATATAAAATTCTCGTGTCACAGTTTTCGTTGCCATACTCCTCCGAAACGGCTTGACCGATTTTGATGAAATTTTTTGTGCTATGAGAATCGGCCAACATCTATTTTTTTTTATTTATATGGCAAAACAACGTTTGCCGGGTCAGCTAGTATCAATATATATAAAACTGTTCCGTTACTGACTGAGTTGCTGAGTGACTGACAGACAACGTACAGCCGTAACTACTGGGGGTAGAGAGCTGAAATTTAGAACATACATTTTTTAGGGGATGTAGGGGTGCACTAAGGAAGGAATTACCGAAATTCCCACGGGAAAGGGTTGAACTTTTTAGTTTGTAGAAAAATCTTATTCCTATAGTGCACGGATACTTGGCATAAAAGTACTAGAATGAGTGACTGGTTGTGTTAAATTTATACAATGTTTATGCGCGTACGAAGTAGCGGGCAAAAGCTAGTCTAGTTAATAAAATCATTATTGTATAAAAAGCGAATGTTGTCAAAATGTGGCTTCAGATCATGAAACATGGTATGATATTTGACGATAGACTTCGTGTGAGGCGGACACTGTAGGATTCCTATAGTCTAGCTAATGAAAGTAGAGAATGAAGAAATCTGGTGAATTTGAAAAAATCCCATCATGGTAACCTCGACTATAGTACGACAGATATGGATTAAACAAACATGATACTTGATTAATTTTTTTATAAAATTATCTTAAAAAATAACAATATTGGTACTGTCCTACTTTTTGATGAGAATTATATAATTAAAATGATAGGCAACTGGTATAAATGAGGCTTGAAAATAAAACAATACAATACAATAATTATTTTTATTCATTGTAACAGAATTGTAATCAAAATCTGAATCCAGCAATTCTATGTGGAATGAATCGTCAGAGTCACTGGTATCGCTGTTTTCTACAGTGGTTATGAAACTTTCAAATTTTAATTTTTTTATTCATTTTCAAATATATCTACAAGCCTATCTACAAGCGATCGGAACTTGGCTGAAACCGCGAAAATAGCGGGAACTTTGCTCTTTTCGCGGTTTCAGCCTTTTTTTTTGAAATATTTAATTGCATAAATTTTCCAAAAGGAAGAACCAACTATGTCACGTCAAAGTAGGCTTTAATAAGCTTGAGCTAAGGTAGATCATTGTATGATCATTGAGATGTAACTTATAAACCCAAATGCGCGCATTTTTTTAAACTTACGTCTTTGGGATTTGAACACAGGGCCTCCTCATATACCTACCACAGACTCGACTTATTCTGCACAAATACCGTGTTTAAAATTCCTTAAAAGTACTAAAGTTTATTTTGTGTGATTGTTATTTTTCACGCAAAAACAGCGCAATGCAGCAACTTAATATTCTGCATAGATTGTGTAGTCAGAGCGCTAAGCCGGGGGTTAAAATCAGTATTTATATTACATTGAATCTAGGTAGATGATAAAAGGAAAGATGCGTGTATTATAATTTCATTTTCAAGTTAGTAATCTTCCTGCGTAAGAAAATGATGATGAAAAAATTACGAAACGGATTTTGTAAATATTTATAAATGTTGTAGATAGTTTTATTTTCTGAATCCATATAAATGATAGCATATTTAAATAGCTGTACCTAAATATGATCCCATTTTGTTACATTTTGTACAGAAGCTGTTTTGAGTACTATTTTCTCGTGTCTATGTTTTTTGATCATGCAAAGTTTAAATAAAACCGGTTTTTATAATGCTTTTAAATTTTGTTTAGAAAAATTACATATTATATTTATAATAAGTTCTTCCTATATCTCATACCTGAGAAATACAAAATATTTAGGATGCGCCAAACTCCTAATGGTAAATTTAATCTTGCACATGTAATCTTGGTGGATATCCGGTATGTAAGACTGGGGTACGTATGCAGCGCGAATTTGCGGCTTTCAAGTCGGTATTGCTCCTGCCGTGCTAAACGAGCCGCATGATTTATTACCACCTCCTTGCTGGTAGTTAATTAAAATTATTACTTTCTACAGCTAACCAGGAAGTTCACTGTGCAAGTAAATGGCTACAGTTTTACTTAATATTGCATATTTAAAGAGTTTGTTACTGCTACTGATATATTTATGCAGCTTTTATGCAGAGATTTCACGTAATAATGGCCTCTTTGAAAATGGCAACACAAGGAAACGGATCTAAGAATAAAGCGAAAGAATTTTCAAAAGATTTTTTTTTAATTACGACGGCAATTAAAAGAGTTTATATTTCTAAAAAGGTTAGTCGCGCCATTAGTGTTGAATTTCAAAGAAACTGTAGTTATGTTACTGGCATATTATAATTCCTGAACGCTTTTGTTTTTTTTTCATTCAATTTGAATCTTCTCGTGTGAGCCCCCGGGATTTTGCGTAGATTAAACCTTACCCCGGCCTTTGTTCATGCAGCGAAATATGAATTATTGTTCTCCTCTTAACTTTGAACTACCCACGTAATTTAGTTTGAAACTGTAAACAGTAGATAATTTAGTTGGCCATGTGGAAATTTTGTTTAACTTAGCAGTGCCAGACATTTAGAAGACGGGTTTCTGTTCATTATTATCAAATTGAAATTACTCTACAACTTTATACAAAAGTATCTGTTGAACAAGAATGGCATAAAACTTAATAACAGTCATCTTTTAACAGGGACCGGAAAACCCCTTTATTTGATTAAGCATATTGATAGGGTAACCCTATCAAAATCTTACCATATGGAAGTGTAACCCTATTGATATGGTAAGCCTATCGACGTGGTAACACTTTGAATAAAGTTAACTACTTTCGGATGCGCTTACCCTGTGATAGGGTTGCCTATTTCTATCTCTTTTCCGCGCATGCTGTTGAATTCGGAAGTATAATTCGAAGTGCGAGATTGAATAGATGGTGATATTTTTGATAATTTGATATTCTTAGAGATTAAATTTGCCTGCAGGTTTTAAAACCCTATTGAATCGGTAACCTTCAATAGGGTTTTCGATAGGCTTACTGCTTACATGAAGCTAACTCTATTGATATGGTAAGCCTTAAATTAGGGTAAGTCTTCGATACGGTTACCAAATTGATAGGGTTTTTTAAAACAAGTCTATGAAAAACCCAATCAGAAACCTCTTTAAGGGTAAGCGGTTCCGGTCCCTGCTTTTAATAAACATCCAAGGTCGTTAGTTGTCCATGTATTCAGATAGTAATAAACTTTTTTCACAACTTCTGTTTTATATTTTCTTCTCTGATTCTTTAAATTACCAAATACTTAGAGACTTAACCGATTCAATTCCCAGTCTTATAAGGGTCCTAGCAACATAAACATACTTCCTTAGGATGCCTGTAGGTTATGACTATCTAGAAATTTTGACTACTAATTTTCTAGATGGTTCTTCTTAGAAAAGACAATAAGCTAGTTAAGGATACAACGTCGCAAAGTCGAGTTACTTACCCCCTTGGGATCCTTTACACTATTATATGTAGAAGTAATCTTAGTTCTGGCACAGGGCCCGCAATACTGAGCTACCAAACCCGGTCAAATTCAAAAGGCTTAGAGGACATAAATATATGATCCGTTCGAGAACAAACTTGCGTAGTAATAATTCTCCCTTTCCATTTGGTCTCGCCAGATTCCAAAATGGGCTGTTTGATAGGGTATTAATATTGTCATCACTATAGATTAAGGTTTTAAAAATCTTTACGTAGTAGGTAACGTTAGTTGAAAATTTATTTAATGTCTAGCTGTTTCGTGCGGTTTTATCCGTGCAATTTCTAATTCCGGGAAAATCGGAAAACAAAGTAATCTATTTCAGACTGTACACTATAAGTATGCCAAATTTCATCCAAATCTGTTGAGCTGTTCTGCCGTTATTGAGGGACAAACATCCATACATAGATCCAAACTTTCAAATTTATAATATTAGTAAGAAGTAAGATGATATTGGTAAGATTTTTAATAACTTTTATCACGTAACACATCGGTAGGATCTTCATCATCATCATCATCACAACTCCGTGTAATGGGCCCACTGCAGGGCATGAGTCTCTCCTCTGGGTGACGATCAGGTTTAGGCCATAATCCACCGAGGTGGCCCAGTGCTGGGTGGTGGATGTCAGAATTTTCAGGGTGCCGATATGGCTTCTGACAAACCCTAACGACTACTGTATACAAGTATACAGCACCCGGGACCGACAGCTTTACGTGCCCTCCGAAGCACGGAAGTCGCCGTGAGAAACAAATGGTCGGCGGTCACCCATCCAAGTACCGACCGCGCCGAACCTTGCTTAACCTGTGATATCGTAAGATACACACAGTAACCACGGCGCCACGACGACTTCCTTAGGATCTTGAATGTCGTAAAATAATTGTAAATGTTTGTCCGCCTTGTTCGATATATGACAAGCAAGTGACGTCACCAATCTCATTGCATAGCCATAGTGTCATGCGGCATTTTAGTGCGCTATTTAAAGATGAAACAACGCTTGGTATTTTCATAATATTCAGCAAATTAAGAAAATTGACAAAAAGCTTATTGACGAAAAGCAACCGAAGACATTATGTACAGAAGGCTGCAGATCAAGCGTTCCAAAACTGTCAAAAAAAATGTATTTGAATCTGAACTCTATAAGTTAAAAAATTGGTTGTAGAAATTTGACAGTTTTGTAACGCTTGATCTGATTCTGTACCTTATGTAACAGGGAATAGAGATCATAAATAACAAGCATGAATAATGTAACATAATGTGAGATGATTCCTGCTATTGTGTTACTAAAGACCTTCATTATTAATCCATCTTATTAACAATGAGCTTATTAGTGCAAAGCGGGGGATGAGTAAGAATATAAGGTAATATACGGATTAAGGATTATTATTTGGGTAAATAACCTGTTATTAAGCGCTTAACATATTAATTACCAGCCTAGACTACATAAATAAATATACTCTCTTGATATTGTCTCACAAATATGAACAAAAAAACGACTAAATAACTATTAATCTAGTTCAAGATGAAAACGCCGCATAGCTAACACGAAAATAAACATTGAAATACACTTACTTTCTTTGATAACTCTTTGTAAAAATGTGCAAAAACTTACACCTATCTTAAATAATCAATATATATAAAACTGTTCCGTTACTGACTGAGTGACTGAGGTACTGAGTGACTGAGTGACTGACAGACAACGTACAGCCGTAACTACTGGGCGTAGAGAGCTGAAATTTGTAACATATATTCTTTAGGGGATGTAGGGGTGCACTAAGGAAGGAATTCCCGAAATTCCCACGGGAACGGGAAATATAGGACTTTTTAGTTTGTATGAAAAATCTTATTCCTTGAGTGCACCGATGTGAAACTTGGTGTGAAGGTTTTTCAATGTGTGTCTGGTTGTGTTATAAAAGGAATTCCCGAAATTCACACGGGAACGAGAAATATATGATGTTTTAGTTTGTATGAAAAAATCCCATCCCTAAAGTGCACGGATGTGATACTTGATATAAAGGATCCTCAATAAGTTTCTGTTTGTATTATGGAAGGAATTCCCGAAATTCCCACGGGAAGGGGTTGGACTTTTTAGTTTGTATGAAAAATCTTATTCCTTGAGTGTACGGATGTGATACTTGGCATGAAGGTTTTTCAAAGAGTGACTGGTTGTGCTACGAAAAAAAATCCCAAAATACCCACGGGCACGGGAAATATATAATTTTTAGTTTTTATGAAAAAAACTTATTCCTTGAGTGCATGGGTGTGATACTTGGTATAAAGGTTCTTTCAGTGGGTGTCTGGTTGTATAGTTTCTGACATTTCCACGAGAAGGGTAGTTAAGCGCATACGAAGTTGCGGGATAAAGCTAGTAAATTATAAAAATATTAACCTGCTTTAAGACCCAATATACTTTTCACTGGATCAAAAATCCGCGTGGCTCCTTAATTAGACACAGGTTTTATTTAATTTTATTAAATATCAATACATATAATAAAACAGTAAAAAAAACGTGTCTGTACATTTAATATGTTTACAAAAAAAATTATCTAGGGTTATAAAGAAATGAAAAAAGAGTAAGAATCTGAAAAAAAAAATTTGTCTGTTTGTTTGTAAGTTTGTCTGTTTGCGCACGCTAATCTCTGGAACCGCTGGACGGATTTGAATGAATTTTTTTTTGATGTATAGCTGTGAAGTCGGGGCAACATATAGGGTATATTTTATTTCGGTTACTGGAACACCTGATGCAGAACCCTTAAAGGATCATCAAAACCTTAAGAAATATAGATATGATGCCTTAACAAAAGTTGTCCAGGATGATGAGCAGATTCTGCAGACATAAAAAAAATATAGGATCTAAAAAAATTGTAATAGATTTTTAAAAGTTATGCCTAAAACTTACTACAATATGGTGGAGATGTTCGGCATACAGATCAGAAGTACTCATAGCTCAGTTGCGCGTAGACCGACCATGAGTCTAATCATTAATAAAGCTTCTTGCGCGATTTAGGTAATGTAAATAGGTACAGAAGGCAGCAGATCAAGAGTCACCTGTCAAATTTCCCCAACCAATTTTAACTTAGGTAATGTCAAGGGCATAGAGTTCAGATTCAATAAAAAAAATTACAGATTTGTAACGCTTGATGTGCTGCCATCGATACATGCAGCTATATATCGAACGCCGCAATCGGCCCGAAAATAGGAAAGTTAGTAACAAATAATCTTTTACAAAAGTCTATCGAAGCGGCTTTGTTCATACTAAAGTTACATACATCGGTATCCGAATATTGTAACAAAACGCCATCCGACCTCGCTCTTTTTGTTAAATATCGTTTTTTCAGGTTATTTGTATTGTTTCAGTCAGCATAGTTTCAGCAGTAGTTTCAGCAAAATTTTCAAGATTCATATCACTTACTATCAACATTTAGCAATTTTCTATAGTATAATTTCAAACCTTAGTTTCATAGTCGTCCTGTAAACTTTCTCAATCCGGACTTTTAGTTATTTTGCAATACCCATTGAGGCGGTCCTTATAACACCTCAAACGTCTACCTTATTTTGTAGGACCTTGGAAAATAACCTAATTCAATGCAGACAAAGAAGTAGCGGACATCATCTATGTAATATACCTACCTGTAATTTTTGACAAAACCTACGTTAAACTGCGGATCACAGCTTTGTTGTATCAGTTTTTGAAGTAACTCTGTCTGTTTATCATATTAGTACCTAACGCTTTCACAGCTGAATCGATTTGACAAAATTAAGAATAAGGTTAGTTTAAACTTCAAGCAGGATATAATAATAGTATTTATCCAACTCCAATAACCGGTATCCACGCGGACGAAGTCGCGGGTGACAGCTAGTAATTTAATATGAGCTTTCCTAAGCATGATGTTTTCTTCATAAGGTACAAAATTTTAGTACCTGACTGTTTTATTCAATGAAACGTAAAATCTTAGGAAAATATTAACTGAATTATTTGTTTTATTGCTCTGAAGACGTTTTAAGCAATTAAAGTATAAGTACTATAAACTTTGCTTGTGTGTCCATTTTTTTGTTTTTATTTTAAAAAGGATTATAATCAACGAATGTAGGAGCATTAAAAAAATCGAGCATTAAAAATCACGCCGAAAACGTTCTCTGAAGTATAAGGTCGTCAAGGTAAATAAATATTCTCCTTACTCATGAATATTTTTTCAATTTTTTACATTTTTTTGTGAAGTTCTTAATCGATTTCGATGGAATTTATATAAAACTTCTATCATATGAAACAAGAATATTTAAAATCGGTTCGTAATTGTTCGAAAAATCGTGTAACAAAGACACAAAAAAAATACATACACTCGAATTCAGAACCTCCTCCTTTTGGAAGTCGGTTTAAAAAGGAACGTATTATTTTGATATTATTCCTATTCTTATACGTATAAAAAGAATTCACAATGTCTTTAGCCAGAGTTTATCGCACTTTTCAGAGTTTATTTTTTTTAATATAATAATTCCTATAATAAAACTGTATTTTTATAAGTATCCCATTCTATGCAAATGGCAATAAAGTGTTTGAATTTGAATTTGAATTTGAATTTGAATTCCTGTAAGCAAACCCTGAAACCAATCGCCTTCACTTCTGAGAGGCAATTCAGCTAATTTATTTTTCATCAAAATGACATTGGGATGTTATTGCTATCTCCTAAACGTAAACAAAAGCCAATCGGAATGAGACAATATCGCAATCGAAATTTTAACATTGCAAAATGGTATTCACGGACCACTTATTACTGAAATTGTGACAAGAGAACGAAATGAGATAACTTTTTAGTTTAATACCCGTTCAATTCAAAATAGCATTGCGAAATTTTCCAGATTCGTTCTCGCTGTTAAAAAATTACGTGAATTGGCGTTCTGAAATTTTCTTTTCACACAACATAGTCACGAGAGCCTTTAGTTTATTTTCCGATTCATTTAAAAGAAAAGGCAATCTTCACATGTCGACGATATGTCTTATGAAGCCTGGATCAGTTTACATCCATTCTATCCATGTCACGTGATGCTTGTCCATTTCCTGCCCCGACGCGGTCCCAGGTGGGCCCTCAAATTGCTTCAGTATAAAAACATTAAGTGCTTTTCCCGAACGGTCACTTCTTTAAAGGAATTGCTGTACGAGTGTAGCAGTATTTATTTTTTCTAATAATGTCATCTTTAGAGATGATATGGGATTTTTTTGGTTTTGTGGTTGGGTGGAATAAGTTGATTTAGTAAACTGTTTTTTTGCAACATTCATTTTTGATTTATACGTATGCTTATAACTAGCCTTCACAGAATTAATTGTTTTATCATGATTTAGTGACTCTACACCAATACTAAAACTACCTTATAAAATAAGCAGGTACCTTGTTAGAAGCTAGATAGGTACGTAATATTTCTAATTATTGGTAATAATATTAAACATATACAAAAATATTAATGATAGATAAATGAACGGCCTTTATGTGTAGACTTGCCATTTTATACCGGAGTTAGTCTAGTTTCCATGACACAAATCCATAGAAAAACTTAATTCTCGTATTACTTATACAAAACAAATACATTTTGTATGGAGGTGTGTGCTTTATATTTACTTTTTCTGCTTAAGACAAGATGTTTACAAAAGCTGACTGCTGGAATTGAAAAACAAGGAACCTCTAACTTTTTCCAACAAGGTTAGATAATTCTTATTAAAAAGTACAAAGTTGCCCTCAATGGATAAAGATATTATATTTTAAAGTTCAAGAAGCTTACTTTTTAAGTTGCGGTTCTCGCAGAAAATGCTTTAAAATTAAATTGTGTCTTAAAGCTTGCCCTCTAAAGAATTACCCACATTTGTATATAAAAAAACGGACTGTTTAAAAATATGTTTGGTCTACAATACATTACAATACAGTCCAATATTTAATTGAGTAATCGAACCGTCCACTTGAGGCCTATTCAGTTAGTATAATTAAATTTTAAAGAACCCCCATGCTTGAACTACAGAGTCGCAATACAGCGAGCTTGGGATGATGTTGGCACAAGGAAGATGCTAACACGGCTTATTGATGCGGCTACGAACACAGACTTAGCCAGACTCGTTGCAGGCGTTGCTCTTACCGTACATGGGAACTCTGCTTGACAGCGACTCAATGCGTGTGGCAGTAGCACTTCGCCTGGGCTGTGATGTTTCTGAACCTCATCAATGCATCTGCGGTTCCATGGTTGAAGCGACTGGTCATCACGTATTGAGCTGCCGCCGTTGTGCAGGAAGATTCCCCCGTCACCTCGCTCTAAATGACATAATCCGGAGAGCGTTAATTTCGGCATGTATTCCGTGTGTGCTAGAGCCACCGAGACTTAGTCGCTTGGACGGAAAAAGGTCAGACGGCTTTACTTTAGTGCCATGGGAGAGCGGAAAGTGCTTGCTGTGGGACGCCACTTGCGTCAGCACGTTCGCGCGTCACACCTCCAGCGCACAATGCGGTCAGGTGCAGCCGCCGCTGAAGCGGTCGCTATTAAAAAGCGGGAAAAATATCATGCTTTAGAGCAAAATTATTACTTTGTGCCTCTCGCTTTTGAGACCTCGGGGTGTTGGCGATCGGAGGCAATATCCTTTATAAAGAAGATTGGTTTCCGATTGAGGGAGAAAGGCTTAGATGCCCGCTCTGGGTCTTTTTTGGCGCAAAGGTTGTCTATTGCCGTACAGAGAGGCAATGCGGCAAGTGTGATAGGTGCCTTTGCGCCCGGTATGACTTGGTGGGGCCTATTCAATTAGAAAAATAGATATATTTTAACTGACTTCCAAAAAAGGAGGAAGTTCTCAATTCTTCTGTATGTTTTTTTTTCTTTTCTTTGTTTTACGATATTTCGGACAGTTATGAATCGATTTCAAAAATTATTTTTAGTTAGTTAGTTAGTTATTTTAGTTGGTCCCATATAAATTTCATCAAAATTTTTTTTTTTTTAATAATTTTGCAGTTGAGTTTTTCGTTTTTGTAATTACTTTATTTTATATCTTTTTAAGTGTTATTTTATTGCCAACTTTTTTAGCTGTCAAACCAAATTACTTTAATATCTGTAGGTCCTTTACATCGATTAATATTGCTAAATAAATAAACTCATCCGAATTCAGAAAAGCAAACATTTAAATAGGCGCCGTTTGTAAACAGTAGGGGCAAAATGCCTTTTTGTTGTAGTTTTGTCGATAAAATTTATCATATTACTTCGCCTTAACGGGTCGGACACCGGTGACCAGACACACTGTATATTTAGACACTATACCCGGCGCGGCGACCCTTGATCCCTATGACACTGACAGTAATTTCCACAACACAACCTTTTAGTGCCGTCACCGTAAGGTATGAGACCCTACGAAGTAACTTTTGCAGAACGTAAACGTAAAGTGTGATTGAGATAATTTCTTGTAAATTTTATGAATTGTTATAATTCCAATGGAATATCATTGTATTGGAATATAGCTACGTAAAATAAATAAATGCCATTTTTAGACGCCTCCAATACGATTCTCATGTAACGGTGACGGCACTACAAGGTTGTGTCGTGGAAATTACTGTCATTGTCATAGGGATCAAGGTTCGCCGCGCCGCGCCGAGTATAGGAACGCTCTTTTCGTATTTTGAATTTATTTACCTACTTAGTTTAATGTTTTGATAAATAGGTGAACGCAGGGACGAGTGAAACACACGGATGCTGGTAACGCACTGGCGTTTAATACGAACACAGTTGTGCGGGACGCAGCACGCACACATATATAACATTTCCTCCCCTTTTAGATAGAGGTATAATCTTAACATCTAACTTAAACTATACAATCAAATCAACCTTTTTTACAAGTGCCTGTGGGTGTTTAGTAGTCGGTTTCTGCGGGACGTCTGACCCCTCTGCTAGTGGTCACCCAGCACGGGGACGACGGTGGGGCTTCCTCAGGCTCCGGCTCGCTGAGCGGGGCGAGCGCGGGTGGCGACGGCGGCGGTGTGGCGTCGCTGGCGGCCGAAGGTCGTCGGCGCACGCCTCGCGTGGTGCTCACCCATGACGGCCGAGACTCCACCTCCCCCTCCGCTGGCGGCGTGGGGCGAGCATCAGTGTCATCCGCAGGACCTGGTGCTACATCTTCAAGTTCCGTAGCATCCCACAGTTGTACGTTACGATCGTTGCCCTTATATAAAATCAGTTGATTTTTATGTTTTTTTATAAGTATGGAACTTGAACTGTCTTTAATAATATACAAGCGTCTTCCTAAATTTTTTACAATTTCACCTTTACACCATGTATATTTGTCTTTATTAACATATCTTTTGTATAAAATATGCTGTCCCGGTGGAAATATTGTATTTTTACCACCACGGGCTTCAACTTGTGAACACTGTTTAAATTTGACAGAGTTGGCCAACGAGGTAGACAAGGGCGGTGAAGTCGACGGGTGCATTATATCTAACCGTGATCTTAATTTCCTACCAAACACTAATTGCGCCGGTGATGCGTTTGTAAGAGAATGTACGGAATTACGATAGTCAAACATGTATTTTAATAGATTTAATTTACTATCTCGAATGTTTGTTGAACTTAAAATACTTGTTTTGATACCCTTCTTTACAACTTTCACATAGATCTCAGCTTGGCCGTTACTAGCTGGGTGATACGTCGGGGAGGTTAAATGTGAAATACCATTTAGAGTACAAAAATTATTAAATTCCTGTGAACAGAATGCCGTGCCATTATCAGTCACTAATATATGAGGCAACCCGAATCTCGACATAAACTCATACATTTTTTCAATTAGTGCCAATGAAGTACAAGTTTTCATTTCATACGTTTCGACCCATTTAGAATACGCGTCCACGATTACTAAAAACATTCGAGAGTTGAGAGGGCCGAGGAAGTCCAGATGAAGTCGGTGGAAGGGGTGCGGGGGGTGCGGCCACGGCGCCAGCGCGGCTCGCGGCGGCGACGCGCGCATTTGAATGCACGTTTCACACGAACCTATCATTTTTTCAAGCGCCTCGTCGATTCCCGGGAACCAAATCCGGGACCGCGCTTCTGCTTTGGTTTTCACTATACCCATGTGAGACGAATGAAGTTCATTTAGGACCCGTTGACGCAATGATTCCGGTATTACTGCCTTGTGGCCCCTCATTAGACATCCATTTTCATATGCTAATTGAGATTTACACAAAAAGAATGGTTTTATTGTTTCATCGTTATTTTTTTTAGGCCATCCTTTTAACACAAAACTAATTACCTTCGATAATATTAAATCTTTATTAGTTTCCTCTTTCAACTGTTGAACCGTTATCGGCAAGGTGCCACGAGTGACGAAGTTGATGTAGGCGGCGCGGTCGGGCTGCGCTTCGTCGCCGTCGTTCGCGCGCGCCGCGCCCTCTAGCGGCGGTGGCTGACTCGCTCGCGATAGGTAGTCCGCGCAGTTATCTTTACTTTTCACATACTCAATTTTATAATTATAACCGCATAAAAATAAAGCATACCTTTGTAGACGGTTTGCCGACACTTCTGGAATACCTTTGTTGGGTCCGAAAATTGATATTAACGGCTTGTGATCCGTGCGTAATATAAATGGTGTAGACCTACCATACAAATATTGATGGTAGCGGCGTACCCCAAATATGATTGCCGTAGCTTCTTTTTGAATTTGAGAATACTTTTTCTCGGCGCCAGTTAATGTTCGTGATGCGAATGCGATTGGTTTTTCTAGCTGATCGCTGTCTATTTGTGATAAGATGGCGCCGAGCCCGGTCGAAGAAGCATCTACCGTTAAAATTATTTTTGCGTTTGGGTTAAAGTGTGCTAAGACTAGGTCGGATGTCAATTTATTTTTTATTTCTAAAAACGCATCGTTTTCTTTTTTCGTCCATTTCCATTTATTGTCATTTTTTAACAAGTCATATAATGGCGAAAGAATAGTTGACGCGCTCGGAACAAAACACCTGTAGTAATTTATAAGACCTAAAAATGATTGCAATTGTTTAATATTCGTTGGTACCGGCGCTTCGACCATGGCACTCACTTTATCCGGGGATTTTTTTAACCCAACTTTGTTAATGACATACCCGAGATAGCTAATTTCGTCTTTAAAGAATTCGCATTTATCTTGTTTTAGTACGAGACCTGCGTCCTGTAATCGTTTTAAGACTTCATGTAACCTACTCAGGTGCTCTGTACGATCAGCCCCCGTAATCAGTACGTCGTCAAGCAGACACAGCACGCCGCTGATGCCCGCCAGTAGGCCCTCCATCACTCGCTGGAAGATAGCCGGCGCGGGAGACAACCCGAACACTAGCCGTGTATATGCAAATAGACCGCGGTGCGTATTAATGCATGTGTACTTTTGAGACTCCTCACTTAAGACCAATTGATTGTACGCCATTTTTAAGTCGAGTTTCGTGTACTGCTGGCCCCCGTAAAGCTTTGAAAATAATTCATTAATTGTAGGTAACGGGTACTGATCCACTACCAGCTGTTTATTGATGCTGACCGAGTAGTCGACGCACAAACGAACTGACCCGTCGCGTTTTAACACGGGAACAATAGGAGACGCATATTCAGATTGATCTACCTGCCGTAATATACCTAACTTAATTAACTGATCGATTTCTTTGTCTACGCGATCCTTAAGCGCGAATGGCATTGCGCGGGCCTTTATAAATACTGGCTTAGCGCCTTCTTTAAGCACTAACTTAACTTCATATTTATTAAAGCGCCCTAGTTCTTTAGAAAATATACCCGGATATAGTAAACGCAAGGATTCAATATCGCCGGCTTTCGTTACATTACAGTTATATACGGGTGTCAGTTGTAATTGAAACTTGGCGATAAAGTCCCGGCCTAGTAGGGGCGGGCCGCCGTGTCGTACTACGTACACCTGTAACTCGTGCGCGCGCCCCCTCCATTCCATGGGTAAACGTAAGCAGCCTGCGCACTTTAACACTTCGCCTGAATAACCTATCAACCGTTTATTAGTGTTTGATAATGGCACGTTAGTGAAATGTAATCTGTACGTTTTCTCAGATATTACCGACACAGCCGAGCCGCTATCTATTTCGAATTGCAACATGGTACCGTTAATGCACACCGTTTCCAGTAGGGGCTCACCTTTTAACGATCGAATATTATGAATTGAACGTATGCACAACTCACCGTCGTCGTCATCGCCCTCACATACCTCGGCCTTTTGCACATAATTTACAGATTTGCACATTCGACGTAAATGACCTTTCACTTTACATTTTGTGCAAGTATAATTAGCAAAACGGCACTCTCGTGATTTGTGGTTATTATTTCCACACACGGAACACTTCACTTTTTTTTCACCAATTTTATATAACTCTTGCGTAGCGGTTGGAGCGGCGGCGGCCGCGTTAGAGCTGGCGGCCACGGCCGCGCGCGCGCTCCGCAGGTTCTCGGCGAGCGCCAGCGCCTTGGCCAGCGTGACACCAGCCAGATCTTGCACGTACAGTTTCTCCTTTTCAGCGCCCGGCAGCATCCCCATTATAAAACGGTCTCTCAGCGCCTCTTCCACGTTTGAGAAGTCGCATCTCGCAGTGAGGCCGCGTCCCATCCTCGTCGCCACTGATAAATAGGTGAACGCAGGGACGAGTGAAACACACGGATGCTGGTAACGCACTGGCGTTTAATACGAACACAGTTGTGCGGGACGCAGCACGCACACATATATAACATGTTTTAATTTAGTTTATTCTTGAATTTAATTTGATATGTTACATTTAAGTAGATATAAGTATGTCGTACATTTTTTATTTGACTTTATTAAAACAATAAAAGTTTGAGTAGATTGACGAGTAAATTTCAAGAAAAAATGGTTTTTGACAGGATTTTACAGGGTTTTTACAATATAATTTGAAAAACAAAAATGTTACACAGATCTGTTAATTAGCTTGGAATCCAACTGATCCTGGACTGATGGTCCATCAACATCATTATTATAAATTCTCTTCCCTTCATCTATATTTTATTATGGTGGCTTAAGTAGCAAATACTTGCTTATACGTAGGAGCTACTAAACACATGAAACTACCGGCAAAGATTTTCAATATAATGCTTTACCTAGAAATGTTGCTTGTAGCTAATAATGCTCTAGCTAGAATTGTACTTAGTAGAACGTGGTATTGCAGCCATAAATTGAGCTGTACAGAATCCTTAATGCTGTCTCAATAGTGAATGTAGCATCGAGTTTGACGTCAAATACTAAAGATTATGGCAGAGCTTTCAAACTGAACCTTCCGCAAACCATCAAAAGCTTATATTATTTAGCTGTATGCTAAGCTTTGAGATGTAACTTTATTTGATTTTTTGTGATTATATGAAGTATGTGACCACGTTGCGTCACCACGTGTCGCCTTGAAGTGGACTAGAAACTAAAGTTGAAAGTATTTATCTTTAAAATGCGATACAATCAGGTTAAAACGACTTTTAAATAAGTTTTTAATTATATGACATTATTTGCCACATTTATAGTGTGTGTAGTGATGGTTCACATGTTAAAATTATACCTATCTACTTCCTATACGCTATCCAATACTTTTTATACAGGCTTGATTTGTGGTCACCGGCCAAATTTTTTTTACATACTAAGTATCATTTATAGAAACGATTTTTGCAAAGAAAAAGTATTTTTTTACAAGGCAATTAATATATCCGCTGACATATTAACTAAGGCATGGTCACTCTAAATTTCCATTAAAATAAAGATGACTACGCACCACTAAATAGCATCTTGTAGTACTACGTCGTAGTATTTGCAAGAAATGCCGCGTCGTAGTAGCTATGTTCATCAATACAGAACAGCTTAGGCTATAAAATCATCTAATGTCACTTTTGACAAAATTTTGAAGTATTATAATGATGGAGAGATACTAGATACTGCAGTGACAGGGGGTCAGCCTCCACATAAAGACCTCCAAGAATCGTAATCGTAATCATTAAAAGAATAAAATAAGCTTCGAGACCTACCTCTAATGTTAAAGTTCTGAACATTATCCACGACGTGCAGACAGACGTTTCCTTTTTTAATATGTAGAGATAATGAATCAAGAAAAACGAATATAGTAAGCACTACCTGCTTCGCGCGGTTATCCCGCGGATATATCAGGATAAATATTCCTATGTGCTATTCCAGACTGTACACTATCACTATGTTCTAAATTTCATCCACATCCGTTGAGCCATTCTGCCGTGATTGAGGAAAAAACATTCATACATCCAAACTTTCACATTTATAATATTAGTAATTAGTCAAGTAAGCTATATTTAATTACCATAATGCATAAACGACAACTCTTCAACTAAAGTATCCATCAAATTGCAATTCAATTTACTTAAATAGGAAAGAAATGAGGTAAAGAAGCAACACTTAAAAGATTTCAGACATCAGTTCATTTCTTTTTTGAAAAGAACTTTTTTATTTTTCTGAATGTTGAACGTCTTTCTTCGAGATTTTTCCAGGACTCACTAGAAAGGATTTAAGCTCTGAGAATAACTTTTTGTTATGTGATAAAAAAAATAGTAATAATAAGCTATTTGAACTGCCTAGTACTACCAGTTGTGATGAAAACTTTTCAAACCAACTGTCTACCTGAAGTAGAACATTTTAAAAATCAAATTATAGTTTAGCCCCACTAATTTTTATCAATTTAAAAAGGTTGACATTATTTTTCATTTAATTCCTATTTTCTTGTTTATATTAAAAATGGTTCTTTGTTAATAGATATGTACCTAATAGTCTTTATCGTCACCTTTCAAATAAAGATCAAACACACAGAACTGATAAAAAAAATACTGTATTTGCAGATACATTTTGCATTTAATATAACCCATACAAAGGTTAACTATAAATAGCCTCGTAAATGTATAAGATAAGCTGTCTCAACTACAGACTGGAGTGTCCTAAGTAATCTCATAAGCTTTGACTATATAAATCTAGCCGTCACGGTTGCAACCGCTACTCAATTTACTCTGCCAGCTGAGCCCACTGTCTACTGTATACATGCATTGCTGTATACAGTTTTTCTCACTTTACTATCATACTACAAAGAACGTTAGAAAACCTCTTTGTGTTCCTTTGTAAGCTCCGAGAAAGCTCGATTTCAAATCTAATCCACTTTTTCTACGGTCCATTTTTCATCAACTAAGAAACTCAATTGAGATTCAAATACGTTGAAACTTCTTCCTACACAATACTACTTAGCTCAATCGTAAATTTCTAAATTGTTTCTAAAGTTAATTACAATTTACGACGTCATTATTAAATTTGCTAACTTTCAGAGTTAAAGGGTATAATAAAGCATTGAAATTGCCAACTTCACAAGGACTGTGAGCCTTCAGGCTAAGTGCAATAATGGAAGTGCGACAGTAGTAAATTATCGACATAGGAGCAATGTCGATACAAAAGTGAGGTGACTCCATAAATCGACGTGACGTATTTCCGAGGGCTGGCAGTTATTCACAAAGATCTGTTACAACTGGAAGGATTAGAGTTGACCTACTATTTGTAGAGGAGGATTATGCCAGAAATATAGCGCAGTTAGTTCTGTTGTTTAGTTAGCTTCTTATTTATTGCTCAAGAAGGGCTTGTTTTGTGTACTTTGGGACATGATACAAATTATCCCGACGAGATATTATTCAAAATTCTTACTTAGTTTATTGAGTAAATAAATTCCTTCTTCATTTTGTAGATTAATTTATAAATACTCAAAATAAGTCAAATTATTTAAAAATCGCTTCTTATCGAACACCACTCAAAAATCGAGAAACCTGATACGAAAGAATGGCAAAATAACTTGACAGTAACTTAGAACGAACACTTCTAGAACAATTTATTTCACAAGCAGTGCCTTAGAGAGTTTGTCACCGGCTAAACAGCTAATTCCATTATGAGAATAGCTCTAACTCGACACAGATGGGATGTGGACAAAGCTTTATTGTTCTACTGAGGCGGATGGGTTAAATGTGGACTTCTATCTAGTTATTTTATTTACTAAACACGTATTTATCTGTTGCTACAACATCGGGCCAATTAGCCCGATGTTGTACTTAAAAGGCGTTACTTTCGGTACACATTCAATTTCTAAGACGACTCAAATCGTTTCAATATCTTAGTCTAAAAGTTGTTTTTCATTAGTTAATCTTACGGTTTTGTTTTATTTAGGTACTTTTTAAACAGAAAAATCTCAATTCTAATCTCAAGCTGCCATAAAACTTCTACTAATTTTATGCGCAGCATTTCTTGCGCTAATAAGTCTTCCTTGTTTCACAAAGACGGGGAAGTTTCCCTAAAATTATAAACCATATTAAGTATTGTTCCCTTGTGAGTCGTAAGCTGGAAAATGGCGCAATAGAAAACAGGCTGAAATTAGGGACCAGTTGAAAATGTCGTGATCTATGCAGCATTACAACATCTTGTCGGAGGCTTTTTTTGTGTGCAAAGAGGTTTCTAAAATTCCGTTTATGTTATCTGTGCTAATTATACATACATGAAAAAATATATTTCTGGTTCTATCTGGTCATTTAGTTACAATATGTCATTACGTTCATATTCTGACATATTCATATTTACTAAATTTGATTCGGTTTTGTATATTTAAAATAAATCCTTCTTTTGCATTTCGTTTCACAATTGTATTCAATATTGGTCTCATGGAAAGTACTGATAATAAATCGAGCAAGGAAGCTGATGGAGACAATGAGCTTAATCATGAGCCCTGCTCCTCTAAAGGGTATTTCAGTAAAACAAAAACTGATATTGATGCAAATAGGATGAATGTTTCAAATTTTAATTCCGCGGATAACGTAAGGTAATGCTTGCAGTAAGGTTTTCAGAGGCTCATTGAAGTATGTAATATAAAAAGATTTAAGAGTCACGGAACGTAGAATAGAAGGATTTTTATACAAACCTAAATAAGCAATGAAAGTACTTACTAATTAAAGTTTGATTTAGAACTCTGCATACCTTAATAATCTTTTCGTCCTAAAGAATAGGAATAGGTGAATAGGTTTCTCGTGGATGGACGTGTAACATCATAGTCTTCATGCGCACTTTCCATCAGGCGGCAGCGAAGACAAACGTCCTATCCTTACAATGTAAAAAAAAGAATATTTTTTTATTATTATATGTCTTTTTATAGTAGTTCTCGACAGTAAATAAATCTACGGTTATCCTACCCGATTTTTTCTAGACAAAAAACGAGTGCAATACGGTCAGGGCGCAAATTCCAGTCAGCCTCCGATATGACCGAAGGCAGCCAAAATGAAACAGTCAAAACACACAGAATCAAGTCGGTAAGCATACAATGCGTTTCAAAAAAAAATAAACGTAAAACAAATAGACCAAGTGCTCAAAAAAATTCTGTTCCTAAGCGGAATACCTCAAAGATCCAGAAAAGAAAATATCGCGGTGGCAGAGCTGGACCTTCGAAACGTTTGAAAGACGCCATCAATAAGTTCTACTGGGGCAAGCTGTCAAATGTCAAGTACTTTACCTCCGTTCCAAAATGTATCCTCACTGAACTTGATAGAGAGCATAAAAAGAAACACTAAATTAATGTATTTATTTTGTAATTATGTTTATTTTTATCATCATCAATGTAGCAACAATGCTCGTTTCTTTTTTTTATATAAAGCCGAATCTTCACTCGAATTATGTTTTTTTAACTCTTTTCTTTTATCAATAAAATATGTAGTTTACTACTACGAGTGTTTTATTTCTAAAAATGTGTTTACAAGCGAGCAAAGAGCTACCAGTCTGATTAACCCGAGGGCAACGAAATGCGACGCACCAAGCGAATCTGCTTAAAAAATGTTACTATTAAGTATATCATTCAACAAACAAAAGTATACGTTTGTGTGGATGAAATAATGTATATTTGTTTTTCTGAAATGGCTTCACAGGTTCAGTTGAAATTTGCCCACTAGTATTCCAAAGCGATCGGATTAATGCAGATATAAACGAAGGAGAAGTGTGTGTCACTTCCCACTCAATAAAAATGATGTAAAAACAAACACTTCCTAAGGCGGTATATGCAGGTTTAAAGCGATCCCATTTCGAATCACCAGAAAATAATAGCCGCTTACCTTTTAACAAAACTTTTTCCATTGTTATTTTTCCATCACAATTCAAGTGCAATAGGTTTTCAGCAATTTCTTAACGGATCATATCGGAAATTGAATTTCCTATTGGAGCTCGACTGAAGCCAACAGACGTCTGTAATAGATGGTCCCAGCGCCCCTGTATCGCGAGTTCATGGGAATGATAAATAGATGTGATGTAAGGGAAAAAAGGCTCACCTTTTGAGGATACGAATTCCTCGTATGAGTAGGGATCAATTTATAAATCTCTATTGAGGTTAGGAGTGGTTGAAAAATTACTGTTCAAGTCGTGACTAGGCTATAGAGAGGCTATTCTTTTCATTATAGCTTGCTAATGTGCTAAAATGAAATTAAAAAAGAAAACGCTCAAATGTTTGATTAATAGGTTAATTAATCGCACACAATAAAATAATGGAACAACTAGACTAGTAAACCTACGAGCTGATGTAGCGATAAAAACATTGCCAGAGATCCTGAGTTCGAATCCCGATAATAGGGGGTTTTTATCCGTCTGTAACTTGTGAATCCATTATCTAGTAAGCATCCGTAAAACAGATTCCTTAAGAAGCTTAATTTGTGGCGGACAATGGCGTGTGAACGTTAGAAATGTTTAAATTCAGTTTATAACTACTGAAATCACAATCATGTGTAATATGAAATTTTGTATTTATTTCATTAAAATGAAATGTTTAGGTAACTACTTACATTAAAACCAAAAACAACTTAACCATAGGAAACGGTACTTCTTTAATCTCGGATAGACTGAGATCACTAGGCGCAGAGTTTATTGAAAATGGAGGAGGCTGAGGTATTTCAAAGGAAGCATCTTCGATTACAGCCACAGCACAGCAGCGCCAGACTTGTGAGTCGGAATTATCTTGATGAAACTTGAATACTTTGTGAGGACCTTGCAGTTTGCGGATTTTATCTACATTTTTGTTGTACTGTATATCTTATGACATATTCATGTTGTAGGATACATGTATATATTACAAGATTCATATAAATATTCATACAAGATGCGCATTCACACAAGCACAGCCATTATCTAATGAGTCAAGAATTCAATTGAGTTGGGTACTTCAGTAGGTCTTTTTTTACAGAATCGACTATATGCGTGTCACATGATTATTTCGGAGTATTTTTAAATTATAAAGGACAAAAAAGCATGATAACTATCCCGTAATTTAAATTGCATGGTTACATATCGAAATATACCGTGATGTTTTTGCCAACGAACAAGCAAAATAAAATTGTACTCGGTACGCCTTACCACATTTGTTCTCAATACCTACTTTCAAAATAAACATATCGAATAGTTTTAAATAGTTATGAAGTGAAGAACGTCTGAGCTCTTAAACATACGCAATCAGCTCCAGGCTTTTCTTTGAAAATTGCTTTCAGAAACGTTTTTAAATTCGCAACACGTGTAACGTTCACGTCGCGCTTTGTTTGGACGTGTATGACAGCTAATATAATATCGTGGAGTGAGCCAAATTGGGTTCGAAAGAGGATCTGTCGAAATTTTGTAGAGTATAAATCGCAAGGGAAGTTATTGATGATGTTAGTAATAAGGTTATTTTTCGAGTAGAGTTTTATGAGAATGGTTTTATTGGAGTCCTATAGTAAAATAGGTCTATCAAACACCTTATCAATATGAAACAGTACCTGTATGTAATATCCGACTATGTTATGAAAAGCCCACAAAAAAATTACATTTATTATTTATTTATTTCATTACATTTTACAGATATATTACACGTTTCTTGACTTCCAAAAACCATGGACCATGGCTGGTTTGTCTTGCAATTCCTCTTATTCTATACTTATAACTAATTTTATCTATATCTATTAAGCACTAATTAAAGGTAAATACTTATGAACTAAAAAAGACCACTAATATGTAATAAAAATACAAAAAAAAACTTTATTTAACCTAATCACTACATAGTATAAAACAAAGTCGCTTTCTCTGTCCCTATGTCCCTTTGTATGCTTAAATCTTTGAAACTACGCAACGGATTTTGATGCGGTTTTTTTTAATAGATAGGGTGATTCAAGAGGAAGGTTTATATGTATAATAACATCCATTAAATAGTGGAGAAGTACTCTTATTTTTGAGGTTTCTAATGTGATGTCGTAAATAATTAAATTTGTTCCGCTTACATTGCAAACGCAGGCTGAACCCTACGAGTTTTATCAAAATAATGTACTAAGTATTGTACACATTGAAAAGGTCTACAGAAAAGTCCGTGATGGTATATGTCTATCTCTTATGGATAACCCACAATAACTTTTTTTTGTCATTTATTTTTTACGAGAAATAATGACTAATTTTCGAAGCGATTTTAACCAATACAGCATTAATCCTTAACCAATTAAATACCTTGAATACATTGCTCATTTAATATAGATCTATATGGCCCTTTACACAGTTTGATTTAAGTGAATATTTTCGAAGATATTACAGATTTAAAAATTGTGGGACGTAGCGTTTGCGGCGGTACCGGCCGGCCGCAAGGTGCGGCAAGAGCGTGTATCAGCATTGCACGCGTGCGAAGCCGGGGCGGGTCGCTAGTTAACTATAAACAAATACAAATAAAAATGCGCGGGCGTGATAATATTATACAATTACTAGCTGACCCGGCAAACGTTGTTTTGCCATATAAATAAAAAAAAAAAAAAAAAAAAAAAAAAAAAATAGATGTTGGCCGATTCTCATAGATACCGGATAAGCACAAAAAATTTCATCAAAATCGGTCAAGCCGTTTCGCAGGAGTATGGCAACGAAAACTGTGACACGAGAATTTTATATATTAGACTAGCTTTATCCCGCAACTTCGTTAAATACCCTTTTCGTGAAAATTTCAGAAACTGTACAACCAGACACCCACTGCAAAGAACCTTTATACCAAGTATCACACCCAGGCACTCAAGTAATAAGTTTTTTTCACAAAAACTAAAAATCATATATTTCCCGTGCCCGTGGGAATTTTGGGAATTTTTTTCGTAACACAACCAGTCACTCTTTGAAGAACCTTCATGCCAAGTATCACATCCGTGCACTCAAGGGATGGAATTATTTCATACAAACTAAAACATCATATATTTCCCGTTCCCGTGAGAATTTCGGGAATTCCTTTCATAACACAACCAGACACATATTGAAAAACCTTTACATCAAGTTTCACATCGGTGCACTCAAGGAATAAGATTTTTCATACAAACTAAAAAGTCCTATATTTCCCGTTCCCGTGGGAATTTCGAGAATTCCTTCCTTAGTGCACCCCTACATCCTCTAAAGAATGTATGTTCCAAATTTCAGCTCTCTACGCCCAGTAGTTACGGCTGTACGTTGTCTGTAAGTCACTCAGTCACTCAGTACCCAGTCACTCAGTCAGTAACGGAACAGTTTTATATATATTGATTGTGCGTGCATCTGAATGTAATTCACATAGTGTTATCGCCTGTCTAGCATCTCCCGTACCGTTAACTCGAATACGATTAAACAATATTAGTTATGATAGGATTAAATGTGTATCTGAGGCTCACACGGTTGGTTTGCTTTCAAAAAGTTAATGAAACTGCAGTCAAAAGAACTTGAAAAGGCAGATGCGGTAGGAGTTCGTAAAAAAAAACGAGTATCTTAAGGTCAAAGAGTGTTGTATACTTTAGAACGGAACTGATATTATCTTACGAAAACGAAATACGTCTATATGTAATACTAGCTGTTGCCCGCGACTGTCCTCTTGAATACTGGTTATCGGAGTTGGATATATAATATTATAATATCCTCCTTGAAATTCAAATTTAAACTACTCTAAATTTCGTCAGAATCGATTCATTAGTTTAGCTGTGAAAGCGTTACTGATAGATAAAGAGTTGCTTCAAAAACTGTTACAACAAAGCTATGTGTTCCGCAGTTTCACATAGATTTTGAGAAAAAGACCTACAAAAAATATATTAGAAAAAGTAGTAACCTACATATAGTAAATATCAAACAGGGATGACTACGAAAGGCATAGGGGGTTAATGTAATGGGGTAAAATAAGGTTAGGTACATAGGTATATTACATAGATGGTGCCCGCGACTACGTCTTTATTGACTTAGTATTTCGAGTAGTTTACTTTCTTCTGCAAGGTATTATCTATCTTTAATAACAAAAATAAAAATGAAAATTCACCCATATAATATGCATAACTCATAACTACAAACATGACTACATATCTATTACCTACGTAACAAAGGCACATTGCGTTATAAATAAATCGCTACTGCTCCTAAAATTCTTTTTTTTGATGTCTCACAATACCTTCCTTAAATTATAGCTTATATGTTTGTTATTCTAGGTACCTAATGTTATTTGGTATGGTAGTTCATCAAGTCCTGTATTAACGGACTTCTGACTTACTTCCAAGAGGCAAGAAACGATCACGAAATAAAGAAAACCTAAACGATGTTGAGTTCCATTAGATATTCAAAGTTTTAACTTTATTACAATATTTCTATCTGTACCTACCTACATTGAAGCTTTATTAATGGTTTAGCCTATCAACATAGCAAACTTTCTACTATACATATACCTACCAACTATCTTTCCGATTTATTATTTAAGTCCCACCTTTTATAAACCTCCAGTACTTTTACCAGGATCATTTCCTTAGAATTCCTATTCCTATCCCATTTATATGTTTACTGTAGTTCAGTTTTTTTTCTGGTTATCTGAACGCTTTGACATCTAAACTACATACTAATGCCACGTTTTAATATCAAAAAAACTGTTTGTTCGTTGCTTCCATGCTGGACTGGGAGCACAAAAATCATAGAATGTACCGGGTACTTCTCTTCCCTGACATACTGTAAGAGTAATTTAAGGCATAGAAGTTTTATTGGCTTTATTTTTGTGGGCAAGAGGCTGACCCCCTGTCACTGTAATATTCTTAAATAACCGAAAAAAAAATATTTATCAAATTTTTTCGGTTATTTAAGAATAATTGAGCATTATAAATGCAAAAACTTAAAAAAACATTATTAAACGTTGCAATGCTTCACTTTAACTGGGATTCACAATTTCTGAAAAGAAATTGGTCTCGGGTGGTCTCAGCTGCAAAGCTATACCATTACATGGAGCTACGTTAGCAATATAACGTAAAAAATAAAAATGTGGTAAGTAATTTTGAATTTTGAGGCATACCGCCAGGCCCCGGTAGCTCAGTGGAAGAGCACTCGTCCGGTAAACAAGGGGTCCCAGGTTCGAGTCCTGGTCGGGTATTCCTTTTTATTTATCACATTTTTCGGTTACTGAAACTACTTAATCTGAATGCTAACTATTAGAAACCCAGCATTAATTGATTTAGACGACAATTTAGTTATTACCCCTAATTTACCCCCAGGAATAACCGTACTACCACCGCCCCTGAATAAGCGTGTCTCATAAAGCGACTAATCCGAGTGAGCCCCGCTTGGTGGTAGCCTGACTGAAATTTGCCGCCAAATATTACCACTGCAGCGGTGATGCGTCCCGAAAATATTTAATGATAAGCCAGTTCTATTATATATAAGCCCGTTTGCTATCATCTTCGACCTCATTTACACTTACCATCAGGTGAGAATGAGGTCAAACTCGGTCTTAGTCACTGATTTGAAAAAAAGTGGTAAAAAGGTAGGAATAGAAAGTTATTGCGTAGAAATTAAACTTGTAAGTGTCTGACTCCGATCCGTTACACAAATTTGGTGGATCTTATTTTCAAGTGAAATAATAAAAGTTGAGGGAATATGGCCATAATGCACCCAGATTCGGTAGGTATCTCGGAGAATTAACAGCGCGAGTGGCGGCCATGCCAGCGAATCACTCGCTCGCCCGCCCGAACATAATTTTACGGAGAGTAATTTTAAAATTACGAGATCTCCTAAGATGTTGATTGAAATCAAGTGTTGTCAAAGACAATATTGTTCACTATTAAATTCTTATGATAAATAATGTATTAAATTTGATAAGGATTAATGGTTTATTGATAAAACTCCATCACAAATTTATACATTAATTTCGAGCGCGATTTATAACCATAAAAATGGTTATCGTGAGTCAATCTTAAAAGATAGGTATATGCTATCGCGGACTTTTTTTTAGAACTTTTAATGAGGAACAATTCCGTCATACATTATTTTTGCCAAACTTAAACCGTTTACGCAGCGTACCCAATGCAAGCTTTCAAAACCGAATAATTTTCCCGGTTTTTGCAACATTTTCCTGTGTAACATCGCTCTTATTAGACACAGCGTGATGTTATTAGCTTATAGCCTTCCTCGATAAATGGACTATCGAACACAAAAAATTTCAATTCGAACCAGTAGTTCCTGAGATTAGCGCGTTCAACCAACCAAAGAAACAAACTCTTCAGCTTTATAATATTAGTATAGATAGATTGAATAGTTTTTCAGTTGTTTGAATGCGCTAATCTTTGATACTACCAGTCGGATTTGAAAACATATTACTGCATTTCATTGCTGAATTTTAAGGGAAAACCACACGTATACATTTCAATAAAACCCAAGGTATCCAACAATAATTTTCAACAAAAAAGGTAGAAGCTTCCCATGTGACTTAAGAGCATTTTGAAATACCATGGCCTACATTAGGCTGTTTACATTCGCTAATGGGCAATAACCACTAATCTAATTCCACCAGTAGATCATTTAGTCCCATACAAGCACCCCACAACCAACTTCGCTAACGAGAAAGCATAGGTCCCGCCTGGGCCTTAATCTGCCTTAAACTTGAACATGGTTGAACAAGTTTTGGGGTACCGTAGATGCGGAATGGACAAGGCTTGTTAATAGACTGTTTTGATTAGTTTTATTTTCTGTGTGGTGGCTACTCTGCAGGATATTAGGGTGTTGTGGTACGTTTTCAGGTTGAGTGCTTGGGATGCGCCTGCTGGACTTAAGATGGCAATTTAATGGTAGTTTTAAGTTTCTAATTGTACCTATGCGATGTAATTTTACTAACGATCTATAAGGTTTACCTACCTTTATAAAATAGGAAATGACGACGCAATGTTTTATGTGTAACACTTTGTATTCTTTAGATATTTTGCAATAATTTGTATTACCTTCAAGAACCAGTTAATCTCTTTAAATCTCAATATTGTCGTCATACTCGCTTACTATCAGGATAAATTGCAATAAAACTTAGGCTTAGAATATATTATTCTAAATTCTCGCCATTTTATAAAAGTATTTAATGACTTCTTTAAATTCTAACAAATGTGAACATTGTTAAATTGGCTTAAGACAATATTTGCTCTTGTATAAGAGACTTACCTACACAGTGAACAAGAAATCCAAGACGTAAGATCTGAAAGGCGTTCCGTGAACTCTTCTATCCCTCAAGGTAGTGTGCTAGGTTGCTTATCGTTCCTAATATGTGTTAACGACCTCCCAAAAGTTATGGATGAACAATGTGTCTTATTCGCGGATGACATATCTTTCCTCGTGGGTTGTCAGAATAAAGAAAACTTATATATTAAGCTAACAAACATTCTTGATAAGTCCACGGACTGGCTTAGAGATCATAACTTAGAAGTAAACTTTACCAAAACCAAATGAATATCTTTCCACCCTTATCAAAAAACAGAACTAGACAATAATTAAAATTATCACGGTACTAAAATCGAATCAGTTAAGGAAGTTAAGTTGTTAGGCATAAATATAGACACACATTAACTGGAAGAGCCATGTAAAAGTTATAAGATTAAAGCTGGCAAGATTTTATATGCATTACCCGAGGTTAGAAAAACAACGGACTTAAAAACCGCTTTATAGACATATTACGCCTTTGCTTATTCGTGGCTTTCTTGCGGAATTATTTTATGGGGTAACAATTTAGATGCACCCGATGTCTTTATCGCACAAAAAAGACTTGCGAATACTTATGAACATACCGCCGACCGATACTTGCAGGGAACACTTGCGAAACCAAAAACTTCTAACGTAAACATGCTTATATATATTTTTGAAATAATTAAATTCCTAAGAAATTACCCAAATTATCACACTAAACGTTCACACATAGTTTCTAAAAACACTCTTAGACCATCTAGAAAAAATAAATTAGTTCAACTGTCATCCAATCTTAATATGCATTCATGTAGTCCTCATGCTGTCTATAAAAATTTACAATCACCTACCTGATAACATAAAAGACATTAAAAAAACAATTTTTTTTAATAAAAAACTAAAAGAGTTATTGCAAAAAAAAGTTATTACACATTAAGAGAATACATGAATGATAAATTAAGAGCCAATTTTACCATAATCTGTTAGTTATTTCATAAATCAAGCGTTAGCAAACGAACGATTAAAATTAACAGAAACATTAACATCGTTGTTAGTTTTATGTGTTCCAAGATGAAAATCTAACAGGCCGTTAATAAATCAACCGTCTAATGAATGACTTACATAATCATTCATTCATATTCTTAACCAACTAAAACCAAATGTCAATGCTTGCTACATTATATGTTCCGGTGGCAAGTACTATTTTCGCTAGTCGTATAATACGTAAGTTCTGTCACTGGCAATAAATGTCAAACGCTTTGTGTTGAGGTTAATCTTGAGCTCTTGAGCTAACGTCGGTGTATTGTTGCTTGTGTGGTGTTTTATCAATAGGTGAAATACATTCATTTCTGTAACAAATTTGAGGTTATTTTTAGTTAAATGTTGCTAGATGGATACATGGAAACAATTTCACTGAATTATAGTTAAGGTGCTATCTACTTACTGATCTGATGGATATTCAAGTTTATTTTCAATTAGTTCCAATACTTCCAAAGTAGATTCCTTCGATGAACGAAACCTTGTTCGAAAGTCTACATCATTATACTCTTCGAAATAGTGACGGCGTTCTTTAAAAATCCTAGGAAGACGCGATATAGGTACTGTCTAAATTAACTGAATTTTCCATCATATTATCTTCGAAAATATAATCGTATACCGCATTCACATTGAGACTACGTGTCTAAAATAGCACGAAAGTATGATACACCACAACACAAATTATCTATCTGGTATATGTATGAAGTTTCATACTGACTAATTGCCTGTTAACAACTTAACGGACCCCAAAAGAAGGAATTAAATTTAACAACAGATTAAGGAAATTTTACATTTGTTAGTGCCTGATGGGACATTCAATAACCTTAACAGTGTGTTAAAAGGTTTAACATGAGTGTTAAATAATTAACAGAGCATGGTGAAATTGCCTCTTAACCCTTAACTAAGCTTCTTTCATGTATTCTTATATTTTTAAAGTATATACTAAATGCCCATCTTTATATTTTATACTTTGCAGCGCATACTTATGGCCTATAGTGTTATATGTTTTATTTATACTTACAAACCTTTATTGTCATAATCAACGAATGCAGAGCATTAAAAAACCAACTTCACGTCAAAACTTTGGCTGAGTTGAGAATGTCATCAACATAAACCTTCTCCAAAATCATACATATTTTTCAAAAGTTTGAAATTTTCAATGAAGTACTCAACCGATTTCGATTAAATTTAAATGGGACCAACTATTAAGTACCCTCTATCATTTGAAAACACAATTTTCAAAATCAATTCATAATTGTCCGAAATATCGTGTAACAAAGACACAACAAAAACACATACAGATGAATTGAGAACCTCCTCCTTTTTTGGAAGCCGCTTGTAAATAGTTATAAGACCTTTGTAACACTATGGAAGCAATAAATGATTGAGAATTGAGTGATGAAATAACCAAATATGACTGTTTTAAATTTCTAACATCACCAGCAGTTTATAAGGACTGATCACAAAAAAGCTTCAAAAATTCGATTTTTATATCTAAAAGAAAATGTGTAATATTACTTAAACATGTTAGTAAAAGTAAAGTAAAAGTAAAACCACATTTATTGTTAACAACAATACACATTAGAAAACAGAAAAAAAAAATTATAACATACTTAAGAAATATTTAGAACCAACATGCACTGTAGTAACAAATGGACACACAACTCAGCTTGTGCTTTGAAGTTAGTTGCTACAAAGTGCTGATTTTTTGATTGCAGCCAAAAACTGGAAAGACGAGCGCTGAAACTATGCATTTAAATAAAATATTCGTACAATATAAGTAATATGACCATTACATAACTATACCTTACGGTTTTTAATTATAATTTACAATATACATAAACAAAAATAATAACGTAAATAACTAATAATATGGAGAGTCAAGACATAAATAAATAAATATATGTTAACCTCAATTAAGTGCAATGTTAAACATGGTAACATAGAAATTCCAAGATTTTCTAAACACTTTCTTGTTTACCCATTAACAAAGATTTATAAAATTTAATAAATGTGATTTAATATGCTATGTATCATTGTTTCACATTCATAATTTAAATACCGTTCTTAAAGTCGCACGTATCGCATATCTATAAATCCTATGAGTTTCTACGAGTAGGCAGGTATGTGTATAGTTTACAGAGACATCTTTATCGTCATCGCTGCTTGCACCAAGATCTAGCCCTAAGGTTAATGAGTACAGTATTAATATTAATTTAATTAATGCATCGTCAGAGCAAGTTTTGAGACAGCTCGAGACGAAACTTTTGCTTAGTAGACACTCGTCTGGTGGTTCTTGTGTTCGCTGTGTTTCATTCCGTGATAAATGTTGTGAGTTTTAGCACCGGATGGTGTTCATTCGATGTTTTGTTCACGCTGCTAATTTCTGTTTAGCATCGATTATTTTCAAAGCCGAATATTTGATTTACTTATTTAAATATTATACAACTTTTATGCTGAGTTCCTTTTCTAAATGCCTTTTTGGTGCTACGGCACATAATTATAAATAACATAACAATAATAAATAATTTATTGCAGAACATGGTCCATAATTTGTTAGTTACAATTTACCTTTAAGTAATTAGTAGGTACACAAGAATTAAATAAAATTAAATTAAAACTCAGTAACTGCGCCCAATGATATGGCAGTCTCACCTAGGGTTGCCAACCATACAGTTTTTAACTGTATTATACTGCTTTTCAATACATTATACTGTTTTTTCAATACATTTACTGTTGAACAAAAATAACGTACACAAAATACTGTTTTCAGCATAAAAAGCTAAACACTTTATATTCTAGACTTTAATTAATAATTTGTGCAAGAAGATCTAAAAATATGTGTTTTCTACATTAAATAAATTGAATACTTACTGTTTATTTTTCCAATATACTGTTTGATGTTCTTTTGAGTCGAAGTCGTCGTGGCGCCGTGGTTACTGTGTGTATCAAACGATATCACAGGTTAAGCAACGTTCGGCGCGGTCGGTACTTGGATGGGGGACCGCCGACCATTCATATCTCACGGCGACTTCCGTGCTTCGGAGGGCACGTTAAGCTGTCGGTCCCGGGTGCTGTATACTTGAATACAGTAGTCGTTAGCGTTTTTCAGAAGCCATTTCGGCGCCCTGAAAATTCTGACATCCACCACCCAGCACTGGGCCAGCTTGGTGGATTATGGCCTATACCTCCTCGTCACCCAGGGGAGAGACTCATGCCCTGCAGTGGGCTCATTACAAAGAGAATTGTAATGATGATGATGATTCTTTTGAGACGTGAATATACTTTATTTCTAGAAAAGAAGTTGGCAACCCTAGTCTCACCGGTCTCAAAATATGCTCAGGATCTGGTTAGTAGTACAAGTAACTATAGTTTGTGTATTATTTGTGTCACCGAATAGATTTCTTATCTTTCTGTCTTGAAAAGTTTCAAGCAAAACTTCACTCAGAAAATATATTTACAATGAGGTTAAATCCTTCATTTTCGTACAAATGTCTATATTTTCTCTCGTGCAAGACACAATAGACTATTCACGGTGACAAACGCCATAAAATAAGACCCAAAAGGATTGAGTGCTCCCAGATATGACACGCATTGTCCCATAAAATGTACTATAACACCATAAAGTCTCCGAACGACCTTATACACCTTATTAAAATGGTTAGCATTGGCAGCGTAGTAAAAAACCGTAATTTCCGAGACCCCTTTCATTTATTTCTAAGGCAATCTGTAGGCCGGTAGCTTATTTATAGGGGTCCCGTGTGGATGATGGGCAAAAGTCAGAATACGCGATGATAACAGCTGCCAGAGACGGGCAGACGAGCGTTTCTGCTGGAATTATTTATAAACTGTAGATTAGGTAGCTTTAAAAATAAATATCAGCCTCTATGTTTGTTGGTTTAGCCCTAAGTTTCTTCTTCGGCAAATGTATGATATGTAGGTAATATGAATTAAGGTAGAGTTTTAAATAAATAGTTGCTATGTCCAATTCTTGTAAAGTTTATGCTACTTGCCATCAAAACAACAGTTTGATAAAATAATTTCGATTACTAACTGAAAAGTATATTTTGATAGTTGTGTGAGAAAATCGGTCGCTGGGAAATTTCAATGACAGTTATTTTTCCAAACCGAATTGATCTTGTAGATTGTCTTCCGAATTATAATAAATATTAAATACTTTTTAGTCATCAATGAAATGAAATGAAATGAAAATGAAATTAAATGAAAAATTTTATTCATCATAAGACCATCGAATGGCCGCTTAATGACGTCACAATTTTGTACTTCGGCTCTAACGAGGTGTTGATAATTATTGAATAAGATATTACAGTAGACCAAGAGACAAAAAAAGCCTTCGGAAAAAAACTCTTGGCACTCTTTTTCAGTCAGGATTATACGAATTCACGGAAGGATAGTAAACAAAAACTACAAACCATGTCATATATGCAAGCGAGAAATGCAAAGACATTTCTTTCCGAACATCCGCTCGTTTGTACTACCTTGCGGAGTTCCCGTTGCGTGCCGCATATCTTAATCGTGACCATCCAAGCGGGTTACGTCGACGATCCCAGCATCAGATATGTTGCATATTTGTGTGAGATTGGAGCTTTGCCTTATCAGCTGCGATAACGAGCTCTCGGGGCACAGAAACCTGATAAAACTATAAAAAGTGTATGTATTTACCCGATTGTGTTAAAAAGAGTTGGGGGATATTGTTTCTTGAGTACATGAGAAGTTTGTCTGTTTTTGTAACGCTCTGTGTAGATGAAATAGGAAGTAAAAAAAATAAGAGTAGTCGTAGAGTGCGGCCATTGCGAGAATGCGTTCCTGACAGCTCCTTATGTCCACTGAATAAAGTTTATTTCCGATTCGAAGGGGTAAAAAAGCTATGATTTTGACAGCTGTCAGGAACGCAAACTCCCACCGGTCGCACTGTAGTACTTTTAAATTCATAAGTGAGTTTCGGATTACAATTACTAAACAATCACCATTGCTATTCTTTCTTCTTGAATCTTTTCAGTTTATCATACTATTTTTTACCAGCTGTTTCGCGCAGTTTTATCCGCGCAATTTCGAATCCCGTGGGAATATCGAACAAAAGTAGCCTGCTCTTCCAGAATTTACACTATGTCAAATTTCAAACAAATTTGTGGAGCTATTCTGCCGTGATTGAAGAACAAACATCCATACTCACAGATCCATACATTATTTATAATATTAGTAGGTACGTAAGATGTATCTCGTTTAATATTGGTAACACGAATACTACCCGGCGAACTTAGAGATGTAATACAAGTGAACTACATAATTATTTTCTAAATGAACATTTAGAGTTGACAGTTAAATGCTTAGTTTAATATGGGGAGGTGTACAGACAGATATGCACATACATTGTGTTCTCCTGTTAGAACTAGACCCTTTGTAAATGTTAAGTACAAGACCAACTGTCACGAGACAAGATTACAACAGACGTGTGAAAATATACGGGTTCTTATTTTGTTTCATACGGATTATCATCGTAATGAAAAAAAAACCCCAGACAATCACACCAACTTCATGGCTTTAAAGTAAGCGAAGCTTGTGTTGTGAGATACCATGTAGTGAACTAGGGGGGAACCAAGAATATACATACATATTCATATAGAAACACCCAGACCCGGAAGATTTTTTTTCTTTGTTTGTGGAAATCGAACCCGCAACCTGGCGTAACTGGCGTCTGAGGCCGAGAGGTTTAACCCATCGCCAAAGTGGTCTTCAAATATTAATACAACAATACACTTCGTTGCTAGAATTAAACAGATATACCTACAATTTTAAACATATACGAAAAATTTAACTAGATTTAAGACAATATAGGCTTAAGCACTCATGAATGATTTGTTCCAGGCGATCTTTAGTCTACATATAGAACATACTACGTACACGAATTTCATCAGGCCTTGTATCGTTTGTTAAAGTGAAAACCTGGGTGGTTCGCAAGGTGGAGAGACGTTCTGGTCAAGGTCCTCGGTAAATTCTGGATGAGAGCAGCGCAGGACCTAACGATATAGAGAGAGAACCTGGGGGAGTTATTTTTGTGTAATAATTTCCATTCATTATGAGGTGTAGATAAAGATAGAACAAATCAAGGAGCCTACTCAACCTACTCACTTAAACTTAACTTGTGTTATTTAAGTTTATTTACAATGTTTTCAAGCAAATCATTATACTAAATTAATAAATCAGTAAAAATTTGAAACTTAAACACACTTTCTTACCATATAATGTGAACATTACCTAAGGGCCGACGCAGACATGACAGGCGGAGATAAGGCCTCTGACAGACGGGACGAGTGATTTCTGATAACGCTGGATTCTTTCTCCGTCTCTTTTCAACTTAATGTATGGGTTCTTGTAGGTTTTATTTGACATGGAATGTTTTAGGAATTTCTATTAAAAAACTCGACGGTACTCTAATGTGGATAAGGAATAAGGGTATTTCTGATATAAGCATGTGTTTTGTGCTATTCTTTGATATTTGAATAGGATGTTCAAGTTACAGATATATGGGACCTAACAAACGTTTGTCTTCTGCGAATGTGTAAGTTATTGCAATGTTTTCGATAGTGTAATGGTGCGTACAGATTGCTGTAATGGAACTTGTAATGTAACATTTTGCGCACTACACGTCCAAATACAAAACGTTCGCAGAATGTTACATTACTAGTTGCGTTTACAAGCAATCTGTACACACCATAAGATATACGTTTATCCTCAGAATATAAAAAATATAATCAATCGTTGGTTAGTTAAATTTTATAGCAGACATTCAAAGTTTTTGTACCTCGTATACATATTTTGGCGACACTTCTGTACTTATGTTTCCTTAGTGGTGGCCAAAGTGAAGACGGCGAGCTGTACACACGATATAAATTATAATTATGTATTTTTGTTTCATCCAAATGTTCGAATACCAGGATAGGGGCGGGCTATTTTGTATGTTATACCTACAGAATATTGCCTGTATTGAATCAATATAATATAATCTTATAATTGGAAGCTTCGAAATAGAGATACCAATGACTTATAAAGTTTGTATTCTTTCATTATTTTCAAAGCAATTTTAAATTCAGTACTATTATCTAATGCTCACAAGACAGACCTTTATATATTTTTATTGACAAACTTTTTTTCTATTCTATCTAAGCATTTCTATTTTATCAGCACTCGTTGTTTACCTATCTTGTGTATCTACAAGGCTTTACTCACTCCATTGTGTTTGATTTTTGCGTCATAACATTCTTTACCGTCTGCAGATAGCGTTCCCACAATGCATTTGTTATATTTGTTCGTGGTCTTTGTACTCTGAGATTTTTACCGCTCTTACTTACTACATGCGATTCTTATCCGATCCGAATCCGAGAAAAAGATTCTAGATGCTAATGATACTATGACTATTATATTCCATTCTTGTTCAAATACTCTGGTCCCAGTTTGTCATGTTCGTATTGTGCATCCATAGCTCATTGCACCTGCTATGTAAGCAATTTGGTTGTAGCATGACATTGGCTCTCACAATTAGCTGTCTTGTTTTTGTTTTTTTTTTCATTTCACGGTCAATTTGTACTGTACCTATTTGTATTAATTTCATAATTCTGACTGAAAAAGAGTGCCAAGCGTTTTTTTCCGCCGGCTTTTGTTTGTCTCTTGGTCTACTTTAATATCTTATTTAACAACTATCAACAGCTAGTTAAAGCAGAAGTATGTGATGACTGACTTCATCAAGTGTTTTGTGAAATTCCTAAGATGAATAAAATTTTTTGAATTTTGAATTTTTGAATTTAGAATTTTTTTATGAATGACGGATGCCGGATGTAGTGCGTAAGCTACCTACCATAGTTCTACGGCTACGGCGCCAGACTGTTATTTCTCGGATTCGAATCGGATAAGAATCAGAAGTCGTGGCGCCGTGGTTACTGTGTTAATCATACGATATCACAGATTAAGCAACGTTCGGCGCGGTCGGTACTTGGATGGGTGACCGCCGACCATTCATTTCTCACGACGACTTCCGTGCTTCGGAGGGCACGTTAAGCAGTCGGTCCCGGGTGCTGTATACTTGTATACAGTAGTCGTTAGGGTTTGCAGAAGCAATTTCGGCGCCCATTCCGTCCATAATTTATACAAAAAAAAACTGGTCCAGCTTGGTGGATTATGGCCTCAACCTCCTCGCCACCCAGGGAAGAGACCCATGCCCTGCAGTGGTCTCATTACAAAGAGTTGTGATGATGATGAAGAAGAATCAGATGTCGTCCGTAACCACTCTAAGCTAGCATAGAAATAGTTCTGCGGCTCCGCCGCAACGACATTTCTCGGACTGGAATCGGATGTAATGCGTAACCGCTGTTACTGTACAATTGATAGCAACATTATGGTTCCATACAATGACACGCTACGTATACAATGGAGTTTATGTATTGTGCTGTGATTGCTGCCAAAATATTAGATATTTAAAAGAGGTATTGTTGTGATAGCTACAGTGTCTGGAGAATACGATCTTTAAAAGCAATTGGTTGCAGTCGGTAAAGATTCTAAACGCTGTTTTTATTGTTTATTGTTGTATGTATTTATTATCAGACACCAAGGCTCTCATATCAAAATGCTCTCAATTCTGAGGTGTTGTGTGGGTGAAGTAAATACAATTTTGTGATTTGAAGAAGAATATCTTAAATAGTTTTCTTACTTTGAATATTTTGAGGTTTCGCCTGCGATAAATATCATCATCGCCTTCGGGTTATCCAGCTTCAGATTGTAAGCTTCAGTAAGTTAGTTGCTGCTGACCCAAAGAGTAAAACTTTACGTTTTGAAAGTTACTTTAATCGAAAATTCGCAAAAGTAAAAACAAAAACTTTAACTTGCCGTGATTGTTTTTAAAAACCAAATGTATGATTCCTACCCCATATTATTATTAAACATTTACGGTTGCGAAACTACGCTGAAATTTTTAAATACTTCATTTACCCTGGCAATGCAAATTGAATGCTTTCTTTACAAAATCGATCATACAATTATAAATCGCACGATATGCTTCAAGTCAGCACTAAGCACTAAGCTCCTCTGCATTTTCAAAGACTGGCTATTTATTTTTCATTTCATTTACAAAAGTTAAAAAGTTGGTTATTCAAAACCACGAAATCAACCATTTAAAGACATTTGAAAGTTATTGCTCAAAGTGCAACAAACAAGTCAAACATTCGAAACTTTCAAAGAAACTTGTCATGAAACTTTGAACATATAGTATCAAAATTCAGTTAGTTTCTTATAATAAATGCGCCACCGTACCTGTGCACCAGATTCTACAGAATCTTTTTAGTTTATCGTTCCTACGCTGTGATAAAGTGTTTTACGGTTCTTGTTTGCATTCGAGGTTCAGAGCCTAGGTTTTTATTGTTAATTCCTTGTGGTTTTTTTAGATTTTGCTTGCTAAAAATAGTAATAATTTAAATCCTAATGTTTGTGTATGACACAGGAAACTACAACACATCATGTTAGAAGCTTGATGACCGTCATCTGGGTATGTGACGTCACATTGAATTATGTAGATATACCTAAATAGAGCCTTCTATAGGTTAAAAAGGGTTCGTGTTTTGAGATACGTTTCAGTTTAACTGTCTTAAGTTTTTACGACACGTAATGTAAAATAACAGACGCTTCGGTAGATTTAAGTTAACTGTAAAGTAAAATTAAACGCTATTGATAAAATCTGGTATTAAAAATTTACATAAGTACTTACTTATTACAAATATTTCGTCCTTACTTTATTTAGGGATGATTAGGAAACGCAGCGTAGGTAACCCCCCCGCCAGGTGGGCCGGAGATCTGGTCAAAGTCAGCGCAGGACCAATCTGTGTGGAGATCCTTGGGGGTGATCCTTGTCAATGCTGGCATTGACCATCTTCCAACTTAATGATGATGATGACTTTTTAGAGCGAGATGACTTCTAAGTAGTGTTGCCTTGTCCATACTATTTTATTATGTAAGCAACGTATGAGCAGTTTCAGGTCCATTATGAGTTTTAGGTCGCGGATGTTAAAATCGTATTGTATTTAGTTTCTCGATTCGTTATAGTAATTAAAAAACGATTTTAATGTTCTGGTTAAAACAGAACAAAAACCTTGTTAGTAAAATCATGCATGACACGGCTACCCTCCGAACATCATTAGAAGTTTGAACATGTCCTTAAATACAAAATGAGAAGTATATTTAATCTATGATAAATATGAAATATTTTGTCTCTTACGATTTCTGATGAGGCATTTTTTTTTCTTGTTTAACATTTTAGAGCATGTGTTATCAGTAGTTGGGTTTCATATGTTGAACTCTGTCTTTATTATCATACTTGTTGTCTATGCATTGCCTGAAATCACTGACCTCTATATTTACCACTGGACTGGCTGTTCCGTAAGTTTGACAGCTATTTTTTTGTGCCTATTTGAAGCGCCACTAGCGAGTAGCGAGTGTCCGCAGAACAAATTTTGACGTATATTGCAAGTGGCCGCCAGAGAAGTGCTTGCTTATTGTTAAGTGATTTTATATTTTTTAAATATTAATTCGAATTTTATGTTGTTATTGTTATAAGCATTATATAAAAGTTATCAAGAATGAGGACATGTGTATATTTTAAGCGACTAGTTTTAGTACCACGGACACTCGCTACGTCCGACAGCGCCAAAATGGCGATTATCAAACGGGCACAAAAGCACTTTGACAGCCGCCAGTCCAGTGGTAAATATAGAGGTCAGTGCCTGAAATAGCTTATTATAAATATAACTCAATGAGATCTGTATATAAAGCTGATGATGTCTTACAAGGCCAAATAAGGTCCCTTGTATACACCAGTAACTACAACTCTGTAATCATAACCTAACAAATCTATTCACAGTGCGAAATCAACTCTTAAATAAAAATCAAGCAACAAGAAATCCCTTTCATTTTCTCTCTATGGACACCCTTACGAAAGTGACACAGCCTAGACCTTTTGAAATATTGTACACTTATTGTAACTTCTGCGTGGTTTTTTGATGCTTCGAGACGTTGTCCCTTTGCCCAAAATGCTATAAAGTGCCGCTGGAATGCTTTCGTAATGGTCCTAAGGATTAAGAGAGTAGAGTATTCGCAGTAAGTAAAAAGAAAGCTTCAGTTTTTTTGTAATAGATTTTAAAATTGAAAATAAATATGTAGATTATTTTGATATTTGATATCTCAGATATGTAATCTAATATATAAAATTCTCGTGTCACAGTTTTCGTTGCCATACTCCTCCGAAACGGCTTGACCGATTTTGATGAAATTTTGTGCTTATCCGGTATCTATGAGAATCGGCCAACATAATTTTTTTTTTTGTACTTATATGGCAAAACAACGTTTGCCGGGTCAGCTAGTAACTTATAAAAGTAAGAAATCAATAAGTAAGAAAAAAGAATCAAAGTTTAAAAAAAATCCGTTTTTAATAAAAATGCTTTTGATATAAAAAAAATTAAGTTGGCAATGGTCTTTAATTTAACCCTTTTTATCGGCTACACATGCTGTAAATATAGTATAGGGAAATATGGAAATGAAGTAGCCATGTTTTGAAAAAAAAAACACCCTAAGTACATATATAATTAGTAATATAATATATATTAGTAATTCAAAGTACACATTTTTTAAACACTACATCGGTTAATTAAATATCATCCAAGGGGTTTCCTGAAAGAAGTCGCTTTAAGAGATGTAAAGGATTGCAATGTAAGCTTCGATGTATTTTGTTTGTTCAATACTGTTATTTGATTTAAAGTGGATTTGTTTTCTTTAATGTGCATAATTTAACATCGGTCAAATCTGAGAACTCCTTTTTATGGGGTTTTATTTTTGGTTACTTCTTTTCCCCGAATCTTTACTCACTACACTTATCCTATTATACTTTAGAGTTATCACAATATTCCACCCGAATGCTTGCTCTTTCTTATTGTGCTGTTAATGCAAAATGACCGAGGGTCTTAAGGCGACATATTGAAAAAATGCATTGACTTTCATCGCAAACTATGAGAATATGACAAGACGAGTGGATCTGACATTTAGATATGTGTAAATTCATATCTTTATATATACTTTGCCTGCTCAAAAACATGATTTGATGATTTTGATTCGATAGTTTTATTTTTCGAAAACACGTCTAAAAACATTCTTTTCTTAAAATTACTACGTAGTTATGCAATCCATATGCTAAGAATTTACTTAAATTCAATCTTCACATTATTGTTCGGACTTTGGTTGCTCAAAATTTACATAGCATTTACCGTTATTTTTTTATCGATTTTTGAAACGATTTCTGTGTCTGAGCGGTGTCGATGGTGGCGATTTCTATGCAATACGCGACCTTATGTCGGCGTGTTTAGGTGCTAAGATTTCAAGAAAAAACATTTCGATGTGTCGTCTTAAAGGGATGCGTGACTTTAAGAACCTTTCCAGACGGCCTTCAGTTGAAGTATCGGTACCTATTATTGTACAGTACCGGTATTATACTGTTGGGCCTGATGTAATCCTGTCGGGATTTATTGCTTATGTAAGTTAATATTTGTGCCATAATTATAGGTACAGGTTGAAATTTTTGAATGGCACCTGGAGGGAAAGTACCCTTAAAAATAGAGGTAGCAAATTTTATTCCAAAGTAACATTCCTTTATTTTTGAATAGAAATAAAACTGCATTTAGAGATTTTTTTAAATTCGCTTGTTTCACCCGGGTATCGATCCGACTAAAATCTGTAAAATTGGCACCCTGTAATTTTATTGATTCGATTGTTAGGGCCAATCACAAGAATGAAACCTCTCTGAAACATAGGTACTAGGTTAATTTAATGAAAGGAAAACTCATGATTTTCCTTACATTTTTAGATTTATTTGGTTTTATACTTGGGTGAAGCAAGCGAATTTTCGAAAAATATTTGCATGTAGTTTTATTTCTTTTCCAACATAAAATGTTTCTTGGGAGTTAAATTTGCTATCTCTATTATTGAGAGTACTTTCCCTCCAGGTGGCATTCAAAAATGACACCCATTAATATATGTACGTATATGAAATTGTTAATCTCAGTTAAAGTGAAGCACTGCAATGTTTAATAATATTTTAAAGGTTTTGCATTTAAAATATCATTGAAAAATGTGTGGACGAGTGCTCCGGCAAACGAGAGGTCGCAGGTTCGAGTCCTGGTCGGGTGATTTTTATTTAACACAGTTTTTAAATCATTTTGTAGTAATTAAGCATTTTAAAATGCAAAAACTTTAAAATATTATTAATCACTGACATATCACCAGATAACGAACACCAAGAACTAACGAGTTAGAAAGACACAGAGCTTATAATTTTAATTTTAAAATGTCGCAAATTCGGTTTAATTTCATCGTAAAATAAAAATATATGTACATGAATTTCTATTAAAAATACATAGGATGAAAATATACTCGATTTAATAAAAAAAATAACTTAATCAATCGCAGAAATGCCATAAGTATTCAGACAAATTTCTAACAAAATCTATGCAATTGCGTACAAACCTTTTAGCATCACAAACCGCCTATAAACACATCAAAAGAAAATTGCGAATTCGTGATTCTGACTCATAAAACGAAACCCAACTGCAGCATGCAATTTTCAAAATGGCGGTGCAATTTCCAAAATAGTTATTTTTGAATATTCTTACTTGTACGTTTTCTATCCTCATATACAATTTAAATTGGGTCCCGAGACTTCGGTCGGACCGAGTCGTTTGAAAACAGACCCTATAGCTTTTTATAGTCCTTTGTTTTAGGCGGGGTGTGCACTTGTGTGGAAAAAGGAGATTTGTTGAATTATGACGAGGTATTTTATTGTGACGTATCTCAAGAAATAGTCGAAAAAAATAACTGTAGGATCTACAAAAGAAGCAAGTCAAAGCTGAAGCATTTATAGATAAACAACTTTTGCAAAATAGAGATTCAAGATTAACTACAATTACAATTTAATTACAGTTACAAATTACATTTTAATTTTAAAAGGCATTAAAAATGTAATTATAATAATTATGATAGCGTGATATTAACAAAAAATACTGTTTATGAAAACAGAAAAACAATAGGTTTTGTTTGGTTTAAAACATAGTCTCGCCCACGTACATACGTATGCAACAAATATGTTGATTATTCAGAAATTCCTTTGGCGTACCTATTAGTTTTTGTTACCCACGACGGAACGGAGACGGTATATGCGTTTGGGGTGAGAGGGTGTTTGTTTGTGCAAACCAATGTTACCATTTATCTCCAGAACCACTGGTCCGATTTTAATGCGGTTTTCAGTAATCGCTTTGGATTTGATTGGTGCATGTTCTGAGATAGGTGTTACGGTAACAACTCACCAGGGGGCGCTGCAGTAAATATTTGTTTGCAAACCATTGGTCCGATTTGAATGCCGTTTTCAATTATCGCTTTGGATTTGATTGGTATAATGTTATATGATATCGAGTTACGTTACAACAAAGCCCCAGCAAAGTTGTGTTGTAAAAACTTATTATAATACTTCACTATGTATTTAAATAAACTACATGGGTTTTCCAGCGGTGGTTCCAGCGGTGGGACATTAGAGGGCTGATGAGGAACGAGATGTTGTGTAATGTAATGTATGGTACTATATTATGCTCTTTAAGAAGTTTGAAATAAAAAACAAAATAAAAATTTTGAAAAACCCACGACGCGACGTTTAAAAAGTAATTGAAAAAGAATAAAATAATTTAAAATCCCCCGACTGAAATGATTTATGTGACGAGAGATAATTAACGTGAAAAGCTTTTTTAAAAGTTCACTTGATCTCACACAGAGTCGGCCATATTATGAACAACATACTATTCGTTTCCATAGCACTTCCCTACGCTTACCTGTTCGGTTCTCGAAGATGTAGATGTCGCTATAACATAGGTAGTCAACTCCCTATGAACTTTATAAGAAGAGCAAGAAAATCCGCCGAGGGCTGCCATCAATATTTTAAATTTCAATATAAAACTACAAAACGAATTCATTCAATGGCAGCCCCAGACGGATTTTCTTGCTCTTCTTATAAAGTTCATAAGGAGTTGAATACCTATGTTATTGCGACATCTACATCTTTGAGAACCGAATAGGTAAGCGTTGGGAAGTGCTATGAAAACGAATAGTATGTTGTTCATAATATGGCCGACTCTGTGTGATATCAAGTGAACTTTTAAAAAAGTTTTTCAAAATTGTTATTTTGTTTTTTATTTGAAATTAAATGTTTTTTTGTTTGTTTTTTCTATAAAAATATATAGAAAAAAATTAATGTGGAAGTAAAAAAGAAACTAATATTCAGAAATAAAATAATATGCCAAAACACAGGTTAATGCTGTTACATCGATATTTAGCCATAACCTAGTTTGTATTTGTGCATAGGCATTTTTAAAATTCATTGAAACAACAATTTTGCATTTCCAAATGTGCTCAAATTATGCGCACTGAAATAGTCTCCGTAGACGCTTTATACCCAAAATAAAAGCTTATTTGAATAAAATTATTTTAAATTCAAAAATATTCATTGGCCGCTAGCCCTAACTTGCCAAATAAGTTTAGCAATATGAGTTTGATGAGCCACTTGCATTATTTTACAGTTTCGTTCGGGATTTCAGCATAGTTTGAATCAAATTTGTGACTACCTACTTATAGTTTTTGGGTCCCTGCTACCCTTTTCGTGATATCCACTATTAAAGATTATTGCCCCGTTAACATTTCGAGAGGCAATTTTGGAGATATATTTATTTTTCAGTACTGAAGTTTTTATAACATGCAAACATGAACGTGCGAGTGGTAAGTTTTCTCATACTTTATCTAAGAAAATGCCGATTTAGGGGATTTATCAAGTATAAGTGGCTCTTAGCAAGCAGTTATGATAATAAAATACGGGGAACTTATTTTCGTTGCGATCAACGCGAATAAATAGTTTTTTTTTTATGCGATGTATGTTATTTATGGTTGTTGGGTTGGTAATGCGTAGCTTATCAGGTAATTGAGCCTTTATTTCAAGTGAAAATATATATTTTCATAATAATAGGTTTAGGTTACATCACTTCATTGTTTTTATTATAGAAACTGTAGATATTCCTGTACATAAAGAGCTACGGGCATCGTAGCAATGAGCAAATTAGCTGGCTACAACATAATATGTATCAAGTAATTTCGAGGCGCGCTCGGAAACGGACGTGTCTCGTTACATTACAGTCTGAATTTAATTCAATTCGCGATACGCGCGGCATTAGCCGCTGCACGTCACTATGACTATGGGTTCCGAAAAACTCATAGCCAATGAGTTGTTGGCGTTCATCCAACACGCCATCGACACGATGGATGAAGTCAGTATCTTGCAAATCTGCAAGTCTGGCTTCACTCAGGACGAGATCAGTAGCGGGAAGGCGCTGCTGTACCAGACGCTCGGCAAGACCGCGCAGATGCCTTCCCGCAGGAGGGATGGGGGTGAACGAAGTCTCCAAGATATCATCACCCTACTGAAGGAGACAGACCCGGACGACGTGCCCGCATTCGTAGCGAAGGATCTTGCTAAGCTGCCAAGCATTGGATTCGACCACGTCGACGTAAGCAGGTTACTGAAGGACATTACGTTCCTGAAGTCAAGCCTAGCTGATGTTCAGAGAAAGCTGGAAGCATCGGATTCTACAATCGGTGAACTTCGTACAGAATTATTACAATTGAAAAGTAATAACTTCGTATGTAGGTCACCGGAGTTCGAAGAGTCTAATGTCAACACGAACCGTCGCGGAGCGCAAGTTGCATCCGTCAGCAGTCCGGCGGCGTCGTCGTCACCGATGACGCAGGTCACTGCGTGCGACACCCCGCGCCCCGCCGCCACCGGCTCCCCCGCGTGCAGCGCCCCGCGCCCCGCCGCCCGCTCCCTCGCAATGACGGAGCCCACGACTCAACGCGCACCGACTTCCCGCGCGTATGCTACCGCCGCCGCCGCTGCTATTCCATCACAGCGGGCGATAACGGAGAAGAGGAAAGGTTGTAGCGGGCTCGCTCGCAACTCTGAACCTCCGCGTCCTACGCAGGACAAGAAGTGCGATGAGGAAGGCTTCATCAAAGTTGAAAGGAGGAAGAAGAAGCCTACCGTCCGCAACCACCGCGGCACCGCACCGCCCGTGCTAGGTCAGCTGATGCGCGGTGAAGTACCGTCGACGCAGCTGTACGTGTCCAGAGTACACTGGTCTACGAAGGTCGAGGAGGTCGTAGATTACGTACGAAAGAAAACCTCCTTTACTCTGAGGGTTGAGCGTTTGGAACCTCGCCATAAAGTGAGTTTCAGCTCTTTTGTGGTGAGAGTGCCGACCCAACATCTGCCAACCTTCATGAAGGAGGATTTCTGGCCGCAGGGAGTCGTCTTCCGGAAATTTCGAGGACGACTGTCTTATGACTCGCGTCACACGTCGTCGCCGACTTTACGACAGTCTCAAGTGTAGTTTTAAGTATTTTTATGTATTCTAGTTTAAGGTATGTATCTGTTTATCATATATATATGTTAGACTGTAAGGTATTTATTCTATGGGCCTCTGTTTTCAATTGTTAAGATCTCATTGTAAATATTGCCTGAAATAAATGAATTTATTTATTATTATTTATTTATAATATCTTCTGGGATACAATATAAGTATACACAGAGCTTTAATTTGCCAAACAATATGAAAATAAGTGTTTTAAATAACTTTCTTGGTGAAAAAACTTAATGTCAGTCAAGTTCCACGTAGCCATTTCTTAATTTATCAATGGATATAAAATCTATGGTTAAGAATTTGTGGTTTATGTTGCAGTTGTGTTATTTTACGTGTAGGACGGAACAATGTCTTTTAAAAAATATCGTACCTTAATATATTAGAGAAAAGAATAAGTGAAGCTAAAAGTTAAATGTTACTCTGATTTAGGAATAGCGTTTTAAGTTATACTTATCCAAGTATCACTACGCAGTATTATTAAATCCTACAGTCTACAAAATCTGCGGCAGGCTAACTGCAGACCTTCCCTGAAGTTTGTCAACTGCCGCCCGGGGACCGATGACACGAGTTCAGTAATTCTACATAATGTCTGTTTGGGTCCATCCAGGAAACTACCTGAAAAGTTTACACTTATAATTAACTGGTTCTAACAATTGATATTATGGAGATATTTCTTGCATAATAGCTTGAAGTTACATTTTCTATTGCTTGAAGTTGGTTATATGTATGCCTGTTTTAATTTTTTTCCGTGGATTAATAAATAATAATAAAGGATTGGCTCTCTAAAAAGGATAGCTGGAAAAAATTACAGCTGTGTTTTCCTAAAATGACAACAACAAATAAAAATACCCGCATTTATTTGCATTTAATAAAAAAACAACATTTTGTTTAATATTAAAAGTTACAACTAGGGTTAAATGATGTTTTAATTCCTTACCTGTATGAATAAAACTATCACCTGACCACGTACTGCAAACGTAACAGTTGTGATAAACTATGTAAACTACATTAAACTACATAAAACATTAAAATATACTTAGATGTTAACTCAGAAATCGACCACTGCTGCGGTGTAAAACGGACAGCGGAGTTCCCATTTTACCCTTTGGATACGGAACCCTAAAAATATCTACAGTACCAAATGAAATTTGTGTAAATAATTGAAGACGCGGCGAAAACGTATTATAAAAGTTAAGTGATACAAAAATATTAAAGAGTTTTTTTTTGTTTCAGACACTTCTACAAAAGTTACTATGTTGTAAGTATTATATTATTTTATTTAATTTTTGTAAGTGTATCTATATGAACGGAGACACCATGATCTTTAACATTCTCGTTAGATTCCACGTCCAAATCGGTTCACACAAAAATAAATTTATTATGTACAGAAATGCAGCAAATCAAGCTTTAGAAATCTGCCAAAAAAATCACTTGAATCTGAACTCTATGCCCTCGACATTAAGTTGAAATTGGTTGGGGTAATTTTACAGGTAATGTAACGCTTAATCTGCTGCCTACTGTACAATCTTCCTGACGACCAGAGAAAAGTCCATACAAGTATAATCGGAGAGAAGAAATCTAAAATTACAAGTAATAAGTCGATTACTTGTAATTTACTTGAAATACAGCAGGACTAGGGTAAACGTCACAGTTCCGTACCAGTAGCTTTACCATCACATTTTCCATGACTATTGCTTCATAAAAAAAACAATTTACGCAGATAGAAGGCCACTTAAGCTTTCAAGGGTTTATCTGATGATGAGTCTGTCCCGAGGAGCCTGCATTAATCAACACGGAGGCTGTTGTGCCAACAACCGTGTTGGAATGGCCGTATTCAACGGTGCTGTGGAGATACCACACTAGGTGTTACTTTACCGTAGAGGATTAAAAAGAATACAAACAGTTGCGTGAACATAGGGAGATGGCTTTTGTCACCCTAAAAAAAATAATGTCGTTTCAGCTGAAGGGTAAGGGTTTTGAGGGCTTTATACATGTGAAATAAGTAAATTGCAGATAACAATCTAATATATAAAATTCTCGTGTCACAGTTTTCGTTGCCACACTCCTTCGAAACAGCTTGACCGATTTTGATGAAATTTTTTGTGCTAGTCCGGTATCTATGAGAATCGGCCAACATCTATTTTTTTTTATATTGCAAAACAACGTTTGCCCGGTCAGCTAGTACCTAATAAATTTGATCCCGGCTGGGACTCGGGGCTCGTTTTATATGGTATTTTTATCAATAAAATTATACTTAAGAATAATATAATGCAAAATATAGCTTTAAAAACATAAGTAAGTTGTCTCTCGATATTCTAAACTGGTCAAATAATAAGTGTTTAGTTAGTTGGAATTAGTTTTTAGTATAATAATTCAGGTCATTGACAAAAACAAAAACAAAAGGTTATTTATTGAGTAAACTTTAAGCTTATTTGAGTCAATTGAAATGGCGTAGTGGATTTAAAATAATTAAGTATTCCCTGGATTCATTATTTATTTATCGATTGCTTTAATTGTACCTTTATTATTATCATTGTAAGAATAAAGGTACAATTAAAGCAATCGAAAATGAAGGTTTTATTTTAATATTACTATGCGACTTACAGAATCACCTAATGTGACCCAGGAGTTGCGCATTACCGCAAAACTTAAGCCATAAAGCAAGAAGACTGTGCCCGCCAACATTTTTCATTAAACCGGAAATTCCGGCATTTTCCACTGTAAACAATTATGGCGACACGTCCGGTAGATTTGTTTTTTTTTGTTATGAGGAATAAGTACCTACCTTAAGACTAATTTCTTTGTTGAAGTTAATTTAAAAAAGGACGGTAAATCTTGCAGGTTGATAATTTTACTTTACAAATTATATTACTTCCCTAACCAGTATAGTCCTAGTACTTTTAAGCGTCGAGTGAATAGGTTTCTCGTGGATGTACGTGTAACACCTTAGTCTTCATGTTCACTTAACATCAGGTGTGCTGGATGACAAACGTCCCATCCATATTTTATATGTCGGAGCTAATGATAAGTTGGCGATATTAAGATGTTAGTATGACTTCATGGTAACGGAAGTATGTTGGTAGCACTGTTAAAGAGGGCGCTAAATGCAATGAATGACTGTTTGATATTCGATTGCAGCGCCAGTGGGGATATCTTGAAGTAGGATGATGGCAAGTGACACAGATACGGTTAGGACGGCTAGTTGCGCTGACGTATCTCGGACTGACGGTCGATAGTAGCTCGGTATTAATTGAGTTGGCATTGTAACTGACGGAACGGACTCGCGAATAAAGATTTTGTTATACCCAAGCCCACAGACTCGGTACTAAGTAACTGTCCAGTGATTAATTCTATCGTGTTTTGTGAGTAACGCTTTTTTTTACGTTTTGTTCGTTTTCCGACATCAGAAGTGGGATGAGCCCATGCATAATTAGTGTTTCGGTTTATTTTGCGAATAGACTTCCGGGATCTGACCAAGCTTAACTTTCGTTTGTGATTAGAGTAAATTCACGTGTCTTAGAGAGTTCACCATTTTGTGTGCCGTGTTTGTGTAAAAATATTTGCCATGTGTTGTTAATTAAATTCGTGATAACTTAGTGTGTGATTTAAAGGGATCCAATACGTTAATTTTGTTATTTTCATAACGTGTTTTTACTTGGTTCATTTCTATTGCGTGCGAGTTTTTGAAACATGGCAACTAAATTTCAATCGATTTATTTTGCGTTAATTTTGTATAGCTTGCGCTGCTGTGGCTTAATGCGTTTCTTTTTGAACCTTTAGTACCTACTTGGTAGATAGTAATGATATCACGGTTGAGCGGGTGAAATTTTGTGGTTAAGCGGCCTTCATAATGCCTTTTTAAATAGGTAGTCTGAATATTGAAGTTGTAGATTTTCTTTCTGATTATCGTGTATCCGTGACTCGGTAGAAATCGCTTTGTATCTTGCCGATCTTCGATTATTTTGCTGCGATTCTTAGGAGACACGTTTTCTTATGTTTTAGTAACAGTAAACTTGTTATTATTTTGGCAATTGAAACGTAATATTACGATAGTGTGTGTTTAATGAATCACGGAGATAGGTAATAACGCCGAGATTGAAAAGATTGAAAATTAAAAATGCGTTGAACTTGTTGCGATTGACAAAAGAGCTGGATTTTACTGTCGAACTGTTTGCAGTTGTCGAACAATTTTAATACTTTGTTGTTGTGAATTATGAAGTACAATGCAATGACTAGCCTGTGTGGCAATGACAGCCTGTGTGGCAATGACTGGCCTGTGTGGCAATGACTAGCCTGTGTGGCAATGACAGCCTGTGTGGCAATGACTACCCTGTGTGGCATTGAGTAGCCTGTGTGTAGCCTTTGCATTGTTTGCTAATTGATTGGGTTGTTCTAGCAGCTTATGCTTGCTTTGTTTATTGTTCGTTCGCTGTCAAATTGTTTGATGTTACATTCAAAGTAAATTTCATTGTTTAATGTGCGGTTTTCTTATCGAAAGTATTGTAGTTCGTACAATGCGTTGACGTTAGCCGATTCCTACTGAGTTTCTTGCTGGTTCTTTTCAGTAGATGGATCTTCCGAACCAGTGGTAGCTTTACGTAAATTGTTAAATCGTGGATTTAGAGTTTTGATGGAAATATTAAATCGAAGTGAAATTAAAAAAATCTGTAGCGGTTAAAGTTTTGAATTTGCCAAAAGTACAAGTATCCATTGTAGTTGTAAAGAAAGATGTTATTTTTGGTGTTTGGAAGAGATTTAATGTGTTGTGGATACAGGTTCTCGTTCGCTGGTTTTGTGACTACGCCAGAAGGATTCTGGGTAGTGTGTTGAAGGAGTCATTGGTTGACTCAGGTTTCCCGTGGGGAAATGATGTAATTGCTGTTAACCACGAACGATATACCTTGTTGTTAATCATGAAATTAATGGATTTCAATGTTTGATTTGGAGATAATTGTTACTCAATGGTGCTTGGAACTTGGTTGGGTGCGGTCTATTTGGTAGAAACTTGATACTCCGAAACCTATTTGGGATAACTGACTTCGCAGAAACTTCTTTAGTCGATCATTAATTAGGCATAAAAAATATTTGACATAAATATTTTTAGGCATAATGTGCTTATGACCGAATTTAGAATGGCATACATTTAAGATAGTAGAATTTTTATTGGCATATTTACCTTTGGCATAGTTAAAATTTTGTATAATATCATTTAGCATAACGTTCATTTAGAGTACAGATTATTTGGCATACTTTGACTAGGCATACTATGAAGATCATAGAATTTCAATTAGAATAATATAGATTGGGTTACTTTCTTCTTTAAAAATGCGTAGGTTAGGTTAGGTTAGGTTAGTTTTGTGACCCAGAAACGAACATGCTCTCATGGGCAAGGATATAAAAACCAAATAATTATCATTAAATCAACTTTTATTTATTACAATTACTAAAAAAAAAAACAATTAAATTAATCAGAAAATAAAATTATACTAATCTTAATTAATAATTATTATAAATTGCATTTGTATAAAATTGCATATTGTAAAGCTTCCAATAACTAAAATCTTGATTTAAATAAACTAATAACTAAAGTTAAATAACACCCTTAGAACTAGGTTTAGCCTTCATCATAGCGGCTAGAACTAGGTGCAGCCGCACACCGGTGGCTAAACCTAGGTGTAGCCTAATCACAACCCCCTTAACCACGACCCCTTAACCTGGCTTTGCCATAGTTACCATCGACTCAAGAGTGTATATAAAAAGCCGAGCGTAGCGAGGCGACGATCATCCGAGCGCAGCGAGGTGATCGGCCACCACAACCCCGAAATGGATACACCTAGGTTTAACCACATGTGGCCGGCTGCACCTAGTTTTAGCCGGCTAAAAGTATAAAAGATGATTCTTGCTGTAAGCATTATGAGAAATGATGGTTCTACTTTTAAATTGTTATGGATAAGAAATATATGCCATAAGATGAATCTGGTTTTGAACTTTCTGCGATGTGATGATTATACATTGTGATTATTATGGATACCAAAATTATGCGTACAGATAATTCTGACTTACAGAATTATGGGTTTCAATGTATGCTAAATGAGTTAATGCCCAACGATATTCTGCGAAAAGAGGTTTATGCTATTAGTTGTTATGCAATAAAAAATTATTACTTAAAAAGTTCTACTATAATAGGTGTACCCAACTTGGTTAACTGAAACGGTATTTTCAGTTATTAAAAATTCAAACTTGTGTGTTTTCTTTTGAGAATTTGCCTGACTTCATTGTCAGGAGTGGCCGAGCCGCCACTTTGGTATGATTGTTTCAGATTATCACACGAGGACGTGTGTCATTGCAGGATGGCCGTGTCGGAGCTAATGATAAGTTGGCGATATTAAGATGTTAGTATGACTTCATGGTAACGGAAATATGTTGGTAGCACTGTTAAAGAGGGCGCTAAATGCAATGAATGACTGTTTGATATTCGATTGCAGCGCCAGTGGGGATATCTTGAAGTAGGATGATGGCAAGTGACACAGATATGGTAAGGTAGGACGGCTAGTTGCGCTGACGTATCTCGGACTGACGGTCGATAGTAGCTCGGTATTAATTGAGTTGGCATTGTAACTGACGGAACGGACTCGCGAATAAAGATTTTGTTGTGACTAAGCCAGGGTTATACCCAAGCCCACAGACTCGGTACTATGTAACTGTCCAGTGATTAATTCTATCGTGTTTTGTGAGTAACGCTTTTTTTTACGTCTTGTTCGTTTTCCGACATATATATAAAAAAAAAACTAATTTAAACTTAAGGGTTAAATGATAATGTATAATGACATTAAATATAGCGAAGGACCTGTTCTATGATAATAGGATGAGCCGTTTGTCTTTTATCTCAGCTGGTGGGAAGTGAATCTTGAGCCCTAGGTTAAGGTGACATAGCCGGATTCACACCTATACCTTCTGTCCCAGGAAAGTCTTCGTAAAGTCTTGCTAGTATTATTAATATCAAACTTTGTAAGCATGTACCTATTGATTTTTGATTTTTTCTTATAGATTTCATTGTATTTGGAAGAGATTACTATGTCTGAGATAATATCTAAAATATGTATAGACTTAATTTAATTTATATCACAACAAAAGATTATAATCGTCCCTTATTGCATAGATATTTTATTCCGCAAACCGAGCTTTTCTTCGTCTCTGCAAAAAAATTGTATAAGAAACCGACATATGTACTGTGCATTTGACAGGCTCAATCAAAATCATTGTAATTGATATTTTTGCTAAGCACCGTTACTTTACCTTTTATCTATACTAATCCAATAAAGCTGAAGAGTTTGTTTTTTTGTTTGTTTGTTTGTTTGAACGCGCTAATCTCAGAAACTACAAGTGGGATTTGAAAAATTCTTTTTGCATTTGATAGCCCAACTCTTGAGGAAGGCTATATTTTATCCCGAAATTCCCACGGGATCAAAAGTTACGCGGTTAAAACCGCGCGCGGTGGCTAGTACCTATGTCAATATTTGAGCCGCAAAAGTTTCTTACTCAAACTTTTAATACCATATTGAATCGTCTAATGTCTGACATGAAAATTGATGTTAATAACAAAATACAGGAAAATTACATCCATCTGATAGTTATAGTAGATCTTATATCAGTATTACTTTGTAAATACAAGAGAATTCCATAAAGTAATAGATACATTTATTGATATTGGAAATAGCGGCCATCATTAAGAAAAATGTTTTATTTACACTATCAAAACAATTATCTATAAACAAAATCTAGTTTATTTTTCAACTAGTCTTCTTATTCTCTGATATTTTTATTTACGTTTGTTCTTACTGAAATAATGTTTATTGTTGAAACTCTCTTTTTCATAAAATAGCTCATGAAATTAGATCAACAATTCGCAATGAGATCTAACAAAGCTGCGTAATAGGATCAAGTTAGCCTAAAGCTAAGTCAGTATTTTTAGATTTCAGACAATTTTTTGAGATTCGGTATTTTTCTTCAATATCTCAATACTCATAAAGTAACCAAAAATAAATCTTATTGTCTTTATGTACTTAGGAGCTTTGAAATATCAACGTTTAAATAAAATTTCTGAGATGTGAATATAAATATCACGTTCCACAGAGTCATGTTGAAAAAAAGACTTGCTTTGAGAATATTTTATTATGTTGCTTTAGTTATTGAAATGTCGATTTGAGAAGTGATTAAGTGTTTTTGTCATTATGAACATTAAGTTCACTATTGCGACAGCTTCTAAAAATTGTTTAGCTGATATTTTTATATTTCTAGTCTAGTCTAGTGTTGTACATTTTATCTTTGATAGATACTTCGCTGATATTGTTGATGATGATTTACACCTTCCTCGATAAATAAGCTATCCAACACAAAAATATTTTTTCATTTCGAACCAATACTTCCTGAGATTAGCACGTTCAACGAAATAAAAAAAACGAAACTCTTCAGCCTCGATACATTGGCATAGGTACAAAAGGCAGCAAATCAAGCGTTACAAACCTGTAAAAAAATTGAATAAATCTTTATTGTACTTTGAAACACATGCTTATATCTAAATTAACAAAATTTTATTATCTTAAAACTAAGCAAGCAACACAAAGAGACAAAAGGTGACAACTCAGCCTAATGCTTTGGGAATACAAATCAATAGCAGAGCGCTGATTTTCAGTTGCTACCTGTAAGTCTGACCAGCTACCATTATAAAAGTAACGGAAAATCAGTTAAAATACATAAAGAAAGAAGAAGAAAAATTAGTTTCACTTTATAAACTAAGTCACAAGTTGACATTTACCCAACATATGAATTGAATTTAAAGTATAATAAACATTAAATGCAAAAAAAAAAAATCTCAAACAAGTCACCGCTACATGTTCATCTGCTCAGTCAATAATAAACTCTTATAATTATTTTTAAAAGTTGCTGTCGATATTGGACGCTTTAGAGGTGGCGGAATATTGTTCCAGCACTTAGTCGTCATGTAAAGGAAACTTCCACGGAAAGATGCAGTTTTGTGCTTTTCTGTTCTTACTCTAGTATATGACCTTGTGCTATATGTATTTTTTTCATAAGACCAACATAATTTGTCAAAAATGTATTTAGGCACACCCCGAGTCACAACAGAGTGGACGAAACTAGTAAAGTGCAAATTTAAAAGAACGTGACCACGGGGTCTGCAAAGACACCGAAACGTCGAGTCAAATTTTAAAATGTAAATATACGCGATAAATCCGGTTAAAAAGTGTTTTATTTAATAGTATGAATCGCGAAAACTTAAGACAATCTAATATATAAAATTCTCGTGTCACAGTTTTCGTTGCCATACTCCTCCGAAACGGCTTGACCGATTTTGATGATTTTTTTTGTGCTTATACGGTATCTATGAGAATCGGCCAACATCTATTTTTTTTTTATTTTTTTTTATTTATATGGCAAAACAACGTTTGCCGGGTCAGCTAGTATTATGTAAAAAAAAGTGTAAAAAAGCCAATCTGAACTCTATGCCCTCAACGTTAAGTTTAAATTTGGTTTGTGAAATTAGACGGGTTTGTAACGCTAGATCTGCTTGCTGCCTTCTGTACATATACATCGATACTTGAACAACTCTTATGAGAGTTTTCGTGTGAGTTCCGTATTAGTGTAATATTTTGAATATCGTATTTAATTGAAGTCAATAGTCGAGGTTTTTAAAACTGTTAGTTTCTGAGTTAAACGCGTTCAAACAAATATACAAACTCTACAAATTTATGTAATTAGTATAGTTTTATAATAAAACGAGTTTTTTCATTATTCTAGTAGTTGGCTGTATCTCACAGAATAAGCAACGCTTAAGATTGGACCTACTTGGTGATGTGTTAACATAATATGTTTTTCTTGCTTGGTCTTGCCGTTTTTTTGAAAATAACCTTGATTAACAAGTTGTTAAGATTCAAATTATTCTGTTACAAGCCTAAGAACCTTTTCAGATTTAAAACTTATTCTAAAAAAAAAACAACAAGCTCTGAAAAAATTACCGAACCAGTGTTCTTTTCATAGAAGTTTATTCCCCTGCAACACAGGTAGTTTTGATATATGTTCCAAGTTTTACTTTCTTTGTAGTGTTATTGCTCTTCAACTTTGGCGGCGGTTGCTTTTGATAAATGGAGGAGGATAAAATCTTTGTCGTGGAAATAAAACATTTAGGAGAAGTTGCCGCGACGAGCCAACTTGCTTCTGTAGGTTTTAAGGTAAACAGGACGAAATATAAACGGCAATGTCACGGCTTTTTGTTCTTTTACTCACGTGACGATGTAGGAGGATCTTGTTTTTCAGCGGGGCTAGCATGCTACCGTCGACAACGATAAATCGGGCCTTTTATCGATATTTTCTTAGAATATGGTATTTAGTGTATGTAATTTATTTATATTATGTATGACATATTTGGTTCTGTGGTCTTAATCATGGTATAAAATCGAGTAATTCTATCTATTATGGTGCGCATATTAGCTTACATAATAGGATAGAATAACAAAATAATATTTATCTTGTCGATTCGACTATTTATCGATGGTTGCATGCTAGCCCTGTGGGGCTAGCATGCTACCGTCGACAACGATAAATCGGGCCTTTTATCGATATTTTCTTAGAATATGGTATTTAGTGTATGTAATTTATTAAGATTATGACATATTTGGTTCTGTGGTCTTAATCATGGTATCAAATCGAGTAATTCTATATATTATGGTGCGCATATTAGCTTACATAATAGAATAAAATTACAAAATAATATTTATCTTGTCGATTCGACTATTTATCGATGGTAGCATGCTAGCCCCGCTGCTGGAGTATTTATTTTGTTTGTCTATTTGGTATGCTCCTAAAAATTGAAGTTTTCGTAGTTCATAATAGTTATATACCCATCCTTATTATATGTTATAATGGAGTTTCGAAGAAAAACTTTATTAAACGTTAACGTAGAATAACATAGAGGTTAAATGTTTAGAAATAAATGACTTCATAACTATAATTATGTATACAAAACTACAGCTTATTTCAAAACATATAACAATGTATGTTTTTAATTGCACTTGTAGTTATTTATATTATAAAAAAACTGCAATAGAAGCGGCATTTATTTGTAAACTTTCCACATTACATTGATGATTCAGTTTTATTATTTTGTCTGTATGACTATCTGTAAAACAAGCGCATTACAAGCTCTTTCAACAGTCGATCCTAGCACTTGTCATGTTGTGTAACGTAATAAATAATGAAATGAAATGAAATGAATGATTCATTTCATTTTCATTTCATTTCATTTCATTTCAACGTAATAAATAGATTGGGTATTGACTCAATGACACACTTGTACATCAACGTGTGAATCGAAAGGCAATGAAACATCATTTTTAAAGGGCGAGATTCAAACCCGGGCCTCTCGCTTCCGGGCAGGTGCTCTACCTACTAAGCTACTGGGTTCTCGCTATCGCAATCGAAATTATTTTGACCATTTGATGTTTTCGTTATAATGTTAATTTATAGGTATCCAAATTTCATCTAAATCCGTTGAGCTATTCTGCAATGATTGAGGAACAAACATCCATACATCCAAACATTCACATTAATAATATTACTATCGAAGCTCCATCTTGTGATAACGCTTTGCATCTTTTCCATTCGAGATTAAATTTATTTACAGAAATTATAAATGGCTTTTGAGATAAAATTTTGCAATTCATATATATTTTAAAGATAAAAAACTAAAATAAACTGCTTGATGTAGGTACCGCTGCTATGAATAAGCTCGTCTTAAGGCTTGTTCAAAACTACAAAAAGCAGTCAGAAGCTCACCTTTTTGTTATCATAATGCGCTAAGCCGTTTCGCAGACGGAACTTAACTAAGTAAGATAAACTAAAAATTCTGAAGCATTTGATAGTGTCTGAGAAGACAGACTTGTGTCTGCTGTCGACATTAGTAACTGTCTTTAGTTTATCCTTAGTTATCAGTAACTGTCTTTGAGAGGGTAGTTTAGTCTGTATTTCGGAACGAGGAACTTTATTCAAGGAGATTTTAATAAGTTTGATTTAATTTGACACGCGTGTTATTTTGCTAAGTTTTCAAATTATTTGTGCTATGAATTAAGCATTTTTTTTATTTCATACATTGTTTTCGAATAAAGAACACAGGGATGTTTTATGTGATTACAATTTTAATGTGACTCAGGCGATGTTTTTGTAGAGTCTATTCGTAGTAATTAGATGCATTTATTAATAAGATTCCAAACCTCTTACTGGTAAGGAAACAAATCTTAAAAAATAGATATATTTAATATTTCCTATACTTCGGAAAAAGCCCACACAGTATTTTTTTACTTTATAATTTCATCATCATCTTAAAAGTTCGTGACTATTATAAGGTAACATAATTCGAAAAAATGTTTAGGATATTTATTGTTTCCTATGGAAAAAGTCTCCATAGTAATTTTTACTTTCATTTCATCGTCATCTAAACAAAGTAAAACGCGGAAAAGTGGCAAAACAAAGTAAAATGTCGTTGTTGGTACAAATGAAAAAACATTAACTAAATAAGTTTATTTAATGCAATCTGCGAACTAATTAAGCATGTCAGGTTTTAATTGAAAAACTCAATTTAACTTAGAACAAAGGTTCTTGGAAATGGCTTTGTTTTTTATACAATTAACTTTAACATCTCTAACTTCAATCTGGTTTTTGTCTTCGAACTTCCATTCAAAATTTTCTAAGAACTTGGAATAAGAAAAACTCATAAAAACGTTCCATTCAAACTTTTTTGTTCTTCAGCAAAATACTTAATACAAACGGTCTGTGATTTCTATTTTAGTATTCAAATGTAAAATAATCTTTCTTTGTAGGTCAATGGATTATCATAGAAATTAGTCACATTATTCAAACATTGATTCTTTATCCTTTAAGAGCAGTTTGGAACCTTTTTCGACCTTGAATTAAGATATTTACCCATAAAACTAACTACTTTTCCTACTCTTTTACTGTCCATGCAGTCAGATTGTGCCTTACGATATCCGTGAGTCAAAGTCCTTATCTGTTTTCAAGAAAAAAGTACGAGAGCATTTTTTTTCTCAACTATAATTATTTTATGTATAGTATTTATTGTGTTTAAATATATATATTACGTTATGGATATAATATAATATTATTTATGTTTTTTATATTTAGTGTATATACTGAAATTGTATTTTTTTATCAAATTCTCCATTCATCAGGTCTGCTGGAAGATATTTCTATAGAAATAAGCTGTACCTTTGTACAAATCTTTTTTTGATAAGTTTATTTAATGTAATTTTTTATAAGTGTGTACATAAATTGTGAAATAAATATTTTATTATAAACCTTCATACACATTTTTATTACACAGGGTGTTTGGTCCATCGCCGGCCAAATTGATATGGCCTGTAAAATAGGTTATCTGCTAGGTCCTAGTGGTAGTTAAAAATTCAAAAAGCGTGTGGTTTTATTTTTATAACATTTTAAAACTTTTTTTGTTGTTCACCCGGAAATGATTATAAAAATTAAAAAAGTATTAAGTGTAGACAGCTAATTTTGATTTTTTTTAAATGTGAACTATTTTATGCTTCTTTTGGCACCCAAAACAATATCATTAGTAAAATAGTTTTTGTTTTATTTCCTTACGAAGTTTCAGAATCGAAAAAAAAAATTGTCTTTGGATTTACATGCGTATAAAAAAAATACCATGGTCTTCCAATTTGTCAAAAACTTCTTCAGTCTTTCCTCTTTCGAATGATATGCCACATGCTTTTTTTATTTTTTTTTAATTTAAATTTTTATATTTTTATGATCATTTCCGGGTGCAAAACAAAAAAAGTTTTAAAATATTATTTAAATAAAACCACATGGCTATTGAATTTTTCATGGCCACTAGGAGATAGCAGATAACCTACTCTACAGGCCATATCAATTTGGCCGGCGATGGACCTAACACCCTGTATTTAAAAATAAAGTAGGTTCCTACTTAATAATAATACCTTCTTAAGGTTTGGTTCAGTAAAATGTATTATATTGAAAAATTATAATAGATTTCAAACTTACCCACATATCAATGTAACTTCTCTTCGTCGGCAACGCCAAGTTTCTTGAAGTCCTAAAGTTCTTCTATTTATTTCAACTTATTATAATAATATCATATATTTATTTATTGAACTATCACAGAACAACTTACCATACAATTGACAGATGCGAACATAAACTTAACGAAAGTTCGACAGTTTTTTCACGAAGCCTTTTACCATCAGACTCACGACCGTTGTTAAAGTGCAATTGCATATTTTAAAATGTAATACTATGAAATTAAAGTTTACTTTCCAGTAAAAACAACGTTTTATTCATAACATGAGACGGATAGCGCACTCTAATTGCTTGTTTCTCCGTCTCTCATTCCTGTGTACTTGACTTTGAATTAATGTTCCTCTATATTTTACAACTTAGCTTCTAGGTGTTGTGAAATAATTTATAATGTCGTACTTAATGCATAGCTCGACTTGCTTTCTATTGAAATGTTTTGAAGGTAACAGCTCTAGATGAAGTAGAATAACAAAACCCCTTCGATATTAGTGATAATATTATTTCAATATTAGAGATATACTAGAAACAGACACTGAGACAGAATTTAAAGCGTCATAATTATGCCAGTTTTCACTAAAGTTTACAAGGCATCATCTTAGTTCTGTGTGTTGTTTCTAAGGCACACTTAAAAAATTGATTTCTTTACTTAAATAGCATTCTTACTTAAGGCGACATATTGAAAAAATGCATTGACTTTCATCGCAAACTGTGAGAATATGACAAGACGAGTGGATCTGACATTTTGATATGCGTAAATTCATATCTTTATCTATACTTTGCCTGCTCAAAAACATGATTTGATGATTTTGACTCGATAGTTTTATTTTTCGAAAACACGTCTAAAAACATACTTTTGTTAAAATTACTACGTAGTTATGCAATCCATATGCTTAGAATTTACTTAAATTCAATCTTCACATTATTGTTCGGACTTTGGTTGCTCAAAATTTACATAGCATTTACCGTTATTTTTTATCGATTTTTGAAACGATTCCAGTGTCTGAGCGGTGTCGATGGTGGCGATTTCTATGCAATACGCGACCTTATGTCGGCGTGTTAAGGTGCTAAGATTTCAAGAAAAAACATTTCGATGTGTCGTCTTAAATAGCGTCAGTCATGTCAATTGCTTGTATTTTCTTGTATTTTTTGGAACAAGGCGAATATTATGTCTTGTCCGTCTCTTATCTTATGATTTATATACTATATAAAAAAAGACTATTATTTTGAATTAATGTTTATAAATAACGATTTTAACTCAGAATATCAACTGATGACAATTATAAACGATTGTTTTATTACATAGCTTCCATGCTGGACTAGGAGCAAAAGAAAAACATGGAATGTGCCAGCTGTTTCTCTTCCCGGTCAAATTGTAAAAGTCAGTTGATAGACGGAGGTTTTATTTAAGTTTTTGTGGGCGATAAGCTGACCACCTATTTAGATACCTCCAAATTTGTTAAATGTGACATCAGATGGTTTATAGCTTTTGGTGTTCTGCCTACCCCATATGGGATACAGGCGTGACGTTATGTATGTATTTATTATATTGTTAAAAAGTAATTGTAATCAACTCTTCAAGGTCCCAAACTAAGCCGAGACAGCTCTAACTAAACTTTTTTGACATTACAACAAAATGGAAACTCTCTACAACTACGAAATAAGAAAATAAGCGTAAATGTCTTCGAGAACGTACTCGTAAAGTAACACGAAGGCCTAGTCTAGTTCGTTACGACGACGACATGGCGTCGAATTCTCGTAGGAAATTGAAATTCCTTTTTCGTATTTATCCAAAGTATAAAAATATTTAAGCTACAAACTTTTCATTTAGTTATTGTACTTGTAGCCGTTATGTGGGGCTATGCAGCTATGGTGTTTAATTTTTATATTTAATGGCAAACAAATTAATTATGATAAATACTCGTTTCAAGAATTAACATTTTGTTGCTTCATGCACTAAACAGTACATATACTTAAAGGCATACACATACACCTACAAAGCCCAAGAATAACACAGCTTAGTAAAACTACTAATTAAAGGCAAACACTGCATGCAATTTAGAACAACATAATATTAATTAGGTAGGTATAATTAACTTGATGCGTGTACCAACCAACATATTACACATATATCACATAATTAAAATTACATTTATCTTTAATATATGGTACATATAAAATATAAACAAAGATATGGCACCACATACTATTTTACAAATAGTCGCTGTTGATGAACACAGCTACTACGACGCGGCATTTCATTGATAATACTACGGCGTAGTACTCCAAGATGTTTTGTAGTAGCGCGTAGTCATCTTTATTTTAATGTTATTCAATCATAATTTAGAGGGACCATGCATATGTTTATCACGCCCAGATTTTTTTATCAGATTTGCCTAGTCATCCTGAAACCAAATTCTTTGAGAACCTCCGTGTGAATTATCAGTATCTCTCTCATCTCCTTATTTATGATATTTATCAAGAAGGCTTTCTCTGTTTCACAAAGCCATCAGGGCTGCAGATGTTGGTGCTTTAAGCAGTATGCCAGTGATTCATTGTGTGGCTGCGTTGGTAATCGTGGATGCTCTGCTGTGGTGCTCAGTGGTGGCGGTAAAATGTGGATGTGGCATTTATTTATTTATTTAAGCTTTGATGTAAAAGAATCAATGAATATCTAATTAATATTTTCTTATGCGTAGTACAAAGGTGGTTTTACAGTTATAAAATATCGCTTTACGAACCTGGGAATCTTAGTTTCACTTCACACCAAGAAGGTGAATCATCTTATTTTTTAAATGAATTAATTTTTCAAAAATTTTTGTTTGACCTTGGTCTTTTTGTTGATAGGAAAATTCTCATTTCATGGCCCTTCTTTGTTACTTCTGGTTTCCAAGAAAAGTCAAATCTACTACGAGAGCGCATTTAGACCGCACGTGCCTGCCCAGCGCACGCCACGAACCTTATCACTCGCTATGCAGTTTAGCTTTACTTATATGATTTGAGTCAAATTGCAATTATCGAAGTCCTTTTGCCCCCGCCTTGAGCCCGCTGCGCACCCGCCCCATTTGGTTGGAACGCGACCTGCATCTTTAAAAAAAAATATATTATACGGAAGGATAGTACGTTGGTCTTGCATGCCTCCTGATGAGTGGGCATGAATACTATGGTCTATGGTAGATCAGCCATACACAAACACTACGTACTAGGTTTATTTAACAATACAAACGCGCTCAATCATGTACACCACATCCTCTTCTTCCTAACTCCACAAACAACAAAGAAAGCATTCAAATCAAGGAGTGGTTGAGATGGAATTGAAATACCCAACAGACATTACGATTCAATGATTTCGAATCTTCCAAGTGTTCAGCGAAAGGGCCACGATGAAAGGGCTGAATTATTTAAATATGGCCGATGAATTAACCCTAAGCTGTATTGTTTGTTGTAAGTTTAAATGGCGAATGTTTATTTGTACGATAAGTGAAGAGTTTCGAGTGATAATGAATATTTTGGAAAGATTGTTTTGAAATGTTTGTGATTTAATTTGTTAGACACTTTAATGTTTGAATAAACGTTCCTTTTGGTTCCTTAACTTGAAGGATTTAACCGGAAGCGTTAGTTTTTTAATTTTATTTGAGGTCATCAATACTTTTTATACAGTGACTAATCTCTTAATCCCATGTGATGCTATCTGACGATAAGTCTCACATGAGCTTATATAAGATCTCTTCATTAAAAATTGCTAGGACTACTTTGGATGTCAAAAAAGACGTAAAAGTTTATATAATCACAAAGGAACATACAAATATTATTTTCCTTTACCATCGATGTTTGTAACCTATAGGTACCTACTGTGGACTAAACGACGACGTCGTCTAATTTATTAAGAGTTCAGAAAAGCTCCAACGACAACCAAGTTAATCGATACCTTTGAGTTAAATCGCAAACGACAGAACTGTTGCAAAAGTAAAATCCCAAGTATTTGATTAAAACTTACAATTGCCGAGGAACAACAGTTACCGCAGTCATTAAGCTCAGTTGCCTTTAATTAATCGGTTTTGTCGACGGATGATTCCAGAGTCGTAAAGCTTGAGCTCGTTAAACCCAGCCTTAAAACTGTAGAGGCGGACTTATACTCGAAAACTCGCATTTACGAGACGAGCCAAGATATCTTCCTCAATTAAATTCCTCTAAGTTTCTTATATGTACCTATTTTCCTTTGTTTGTTATAAGGCGCTCATGTCAGATACGTCAAGTTAGAAAGTTATTACCGAATGACGAAGTAAATAAAACACATAACATAAAATAGATAGAAACTACTATTTAAACACCGAAAGCACGTATCGCTGACGCAAATTTAAATGACGACTATTTTAATTTGTTTCTCTAATCGAAACAAAACAGAATAATAATGAGGGGCGATTGTGGAATAAAAGGCCCAAAACAAACTGTAAATTATCCGGTAGGTTTAGGGCCGCCATTTCAAATGGAAAACGACTATCAACTAAAACAGTTAAGAGAACATAAATCCTTGTTTCACGGCCCACTTAACGAATGAACTGAAAAACTTATCTAAGTGTTCGGGACGAGTACGCTCACGCACAATGAGCGCGACTTTCCGAGTCACGCGTGATAGGATTTTGTTGTGGATGACTTAGGTCGCCCGACTGTACATCGATCTTGAAGTTCAGTACCTATTTTGTAAGGTCTGCAAAAAATCCCTATTTTGATTAAATTTTAATTTAATTAAAAATAGCAAATTATCTTTATGAAAATTAAGTAAAATAATTTTATTTTCATATTTGTTTGCAGTTCTTTTCCATTGGCTAAAAGTATCACACGCCTGTAATCGGCATGCACATCATTAATTAATAGAAAAATAATGAGCACAATGAGTTTTGAAGTAACTATTAAATTTGCGAAAATATACAAGGTGTTTCTGTTGATTTCCCATAACTTTAAGGTTTTGTTCCTTACTAAAAAAACAATAATTTTTGCCAAAAATATGCGGTTCAAAAGTGCATAATTTCCAAGATATCATCTATCTTATTATAATGAGTTCATAAATTATCACCCTTGTAAAATCTCTTTAACATTAATTCAATAGAAGAGTGTCACTGAAGCAATGAAATAAACAACAAAAACATTTTAAACGTTGAGGAACGTTGCAAAGCGTTGCGAACTGTACCTGTAAAAAAAGGGATAGAAAATGCCAAGTTGTCATACTTCGCATCAAAGGTGTTTTACATAAGATGTTTTGACTTAATTGAATTATTTTGTATGAAAAATGAAAACAAAAAAAATATTAAAATAGAAAAGTTATTCACATGTTATTTGATTCTATTACATGGTCCCATTAATACCCTAGAGTTATGGGAAATCAAAAGGAACACCTTGTATAATATACATACCAACATGACCAACATAAAACTTTTCGAAAATTCAATTATCCTGCATACCAGTTATACATAATACATAACTTTAGGTTACTATTTACTATTTCGTTTAGGTTACTCTTTGTAAAAAACATATTAGACAGGCAACATATATTTCAAACAAACTTAATTCAATTGAAATTAAAGCAAAACTTTTACAACAAATCTGATTCCAGGCTGAAAAAAAAAGTCGTACCAACAAAAAGCACGCCATTACCGTCCCCGACTATACTAACCGTGGCGTATAAAGGCGTAGATATGGCATCGATGGGGCTATACTCCCCTAAACGTCAACATAAATAATCATGTTTCGATGTTATCACGTGAAAATACGACTTGGACTGGGAAATAGTTTCCTAACCCCTTGCCCCCATGGAGGGAATTTTAATTAGGCAAGGATGGGAAAAATGCAGTGAAGCTCAGTAACGGTTACATTAATAAAGTTGTATTGCGACTTGAGCGGAACGGTTTTTTTTGTTGACCTTTTTACTGTTTTAAAAATGATAAGAAACTACGTATAAAAGGTTTGACGTCAATTTCAAATGAAGTTTAATGACGATGTTGCTAAAACCTTTCCTTAAAGCTATTTTAAGATAGCTTTTATCGGATTGTCATCTAACAAGATTAGTCGTATTCTCATCAGGATCTTAATAAATAGAATATTGTGTTACTTTGTTCAACAAGACGTTATAAGTACCCGGAATAAACTTCAATAACGTGTAGTTATTCTGATGGTTAAAATAGGTAAGACAGTTGTTCTCACTAACTTGTCTTCGCACTAAAAAAACCTTAAATCATGTATCAACTTTTGTAATTTCATTTTAAATCCTGAAATAGAAATGTATTTCATTTTAACATCTAACTATAGACAATTCAATCAGATGCTTATGCTAAGCTTTTTATCTCTTTATCACTCGATGAACCTAACTCATTAATTTAAATCTTTCATTTACTTTTCCGCTACGCTACCTCTGAGACGTAACCTAATACAATATTCAATAGCTAAGGCGGCATTTAATTGAAAATGCAAAAGTCTTCCTTGAGCTTTTTTTTTCAAATGACTCCTTTTAGAATTTCCTATGAGACCTTAATGAAGAAATATACTAGAAACTGCCGCGCTGTAAGGTCTTATTTAAATTAAATTGTAACCTCACACACCCACCATTTTTTTTCAACTTTGCATTTTGGGCGATCAAAAACACTTACTCAATAGGCGAAAGCGACCTTGCTTGTCCCACTGAATTTACAGACTTAATCCAAAATTTTGATACTTTACTTTTTAAGGCTCGGAACAAAACTTTCATGAATTGATTTCTTTAAAGTTTTATACATATCCTATGATACCTTGATATAATTAGATAGTAGTTGCCATGGCCTCGTGCACTATACAAATTATAGTGTAGGTAAAGTTTGACGAACATTTAGCCGATCCGATATAACTCGAGGTGCAAAATCGGAATCCCAGATTTTCTTATCCATAAAAAAAAGTATAAATGTCAAATGGGCTTCCTTTATCTGTCTTTTCTTTTTAATGTCTTATTTATTTATACCTGTGTCTACTCAACTATTTGTGAAAGCACACGAAACGGAAAGGAAAAGCATATATGACAACAACTTAAATGTCATAGAGATGGGTCCGACCTCATCTTTTTCATTTGACGTCTAAAAGTCATTGAAACTGTCATTGCAAATGAAAAGAGTTGGTCTACAATGAAGAAGTAACCACAAAAGATGAGTTAATTCAAAAAATTAATAATGCATTTTCTGTTATGAAACAAGAAATTAGACTCAGTCTTACCACCACGGAAATTAGGAAAAGATATCGGGCATGTATCAGAAATCGCGGGCAGCAATTCGAGCAGAATTTTTAGTTTTAACTCTATTTAAATTTTTCTTTTGATGCTCGATATCTTTTCCTGATTTCTTGCTTTACATGGTAAAAGTAAAAAAAAAAATTAAGTACACTAAGCACTCAATTTCTATTATCTAATACCTACTCATAAATTTGCAAAAACTACTTTGCTAAATTAGCTTTATCCTGTCGTTGGGACCTTCACTATTTTTGATCAAAATGACTGGTTGACCTGAAAATCCTACCGATGTTTAGCGAATCAAACTTTCCGTTGCAAATTTAGTACCGTTGGTAAGGTGACAAACTAGAGAACTAATTTAGAGTAGAATAAATTATTAAAACGCCGTAGTTTTTTTATTATTTCCGGTTGAATTTGATCGCAAAGTAATTTTTCTTTATTGATTTTTTTTAAAAGCATAAGCGTCTTATTTTTTAACCCTAGTTTGAGGGAAGTTCCGACGTATTTTATTCACAAATGTTAATGACTACCAAGAAATAATAAAAAAACTCTAAACTAATGACGAAAAATAAAGTTACGAATGCTTTAAGGTCAAATTTTGGAAAAATCTCAATAATGTATAAAAATTGACATATCTCCTAAAGTATAAAACTTTAGTTAGGGAAAGTAAGGTCCAATAATTAGCAAATGACCTCCTCTATATGCTAATTTGCTATGGCGGGTTTGGTACCAGTCACCCTGTATATTTTACAACTTAGCTTCTAGGTGTTGTGAAATAATTTATAATGTCGTACTTAATGCATAGCTCGACTTGCTTTCTATTGAAATGTTTTGAAGGTAACAGCTCTAGAGGAAGTAGAATAACAAACCCCTTCGATATTAGTGATAATATTATTTCAATATTAGAGATATACTAGAAACAGACACTGAGACAGAATTTATAGCGTCATAATTATGCCAGTTTTCACTAAAGTTTACAAAGCATCATCTTAGTTCTGTGTGTTGTTTCTAAGGCACACTTAAGAATCGATTTCTTTATTTAAATAGCATTCTTACTTAAATAGCGTCAGTCATGTCAATTGCTTGTATTTTCTTGTATTTTTTGGAACAAGGCTATATACTACCTATATAAAAAAGACTATTATTTTGAATTAATGTAAAATAACGATTGTAACTCAGAATATCAACTGATGACAATTATAAACGATTGTTTTATTACATAGCTTCCATGCTGGACTGGGAGCAAAAGAAAAACATAGAATGTGCCAGCTGCTTCTCTTCCCGGTCAAATTGTAAAAGTCCGTTGATGGACGGAGGTTTTATTTAAGTTTTTGTGGGCGATAAGCTGACCACCTATTTTGATACCTCCAAATTTGTTAAATGTGACATCAGATGGTTTATAGCTTTTGGTGTTCTGCCTACCCCATATGGGATACAGGCGTGTATGTATGTATGTATTTATTATATTGTTAAAAAGCCAATTGTAATCAACTCTTCAAGGTCCCAAACTAAGCCGAGACAGCTCTAACTAAACTTTTTTGACATTACAACAAAATGAAAACTCTCTACAACTACGAAATAAGAAAATAAGCGTAAATGTCTTCGAGAACGTACTCGTAAAGTGACACGAAGGCCTAGTCTAGTTCGTTACGACGACGACATGGCGTCGAATTCTCGTAGGAAATTGAAATTCCTTTTTCGTATTTATCCAAAGTATAAAAATATTTAAGCTACAAACTTTTCATTTAGTTATTGTACTTGTAGCCGTTATATGGGGCTATGTAGCTATGGTGTTTACTTTTTATATTTAACTAGCTTTATCCCGCAACTTCGAATGCGCTTAATTACCCTTCTCGTGGAAATTTCAGAAACTATACAACCAGACACCCACTGAAAGAACCTTTATACCAAGTATCACACCCATGAACTCAAGGAATAAGTTTTTTTCATACAAACTAAAAATCTTATATTTCCCGTGGCCGTGGGAATTTCGGGAATTTTCTTCATAGCACAACCAGTCACTCTTTGAAGAACCTTCATGCCAAGTATCACATCCGTACACTCAAAGAATAAGATTTTTCATACAAACTAAAAAGTCCAACCCCTTCCCGTGGGAATTTCGGGAATTCCTTCCATAATCCAAACAGACACTTATTGAGGAACCTTTATATCGAGTATCACATCCGTGCACTCAAGGGATAGGATTTTTTCATACAAACTAAAACATCATATATTTCCCGTTCCCGTGGGAATTTCGGGAATTCCTTTCATAACACAACCAGATACACATTGCAAAACCTTACCACCAAGTTTCACATCGGTGCACTCAAGAAATAACATTTTTCATACAAACTAAAAAGTCCTATATTTCCCGTCCCCGTGGGAATTTCGGGAATTCCTTCCTTAGTGCACCCCTAAATCCCATAGAGAATGTTTGTTCCAAATTTCAGCTCTCTACGCCCAGTAGTTACGGCTGTACGTTGCCTGTCAGTCACTCAGTCACTCAGTACCTCAGTCACTCAGTCAGTAACGGAACAGTTTTATATATATTGATGGAAAATATTGATTATGGTAAATACTCGTTTCAAGAATTTACAGTTTGTTTAATTTCTTCATGCACTAAACAGTACACATACTTAAAGGCATAAACATACACCTACAAAGCCCAAGAATAACACAGCTAAGTAAAACTACTAATTAAAGGCAAACACTGCATGCAATTTAGAACAACATAATATTAATTAGGTAAGTATAATTAACTTGATGCGTGTACCAACCAACATATTACACATATATCACATAATTAAAATTACATTAATCTTTAATATATGGTATATATAAAATATAAACAAAGATATGGCACCACATGCTATTTTACAAATAGTCGCTGTTGATGAATACAGCAACTACGACGCGGCATTTCATTGATAATACTACGACGTAGTACTCCAAGATGTTTTGTAGTAGCGCGTAGTCATTTTTATTTTAATTTTATTCAATCATAATTTAGAGGGACCATGCTTTGCATGCATATGTTTATCACGCCCAGATTTTTTATCAGATTTGCCTAGTCATCCTGAAACCAAATTCTTTGAGAACCTCCGTGTGAATTATCAGTATCTCCCTCATCTCCTTATTTATGATATTTATCAAGAAGGCTTTCTCTGTTTCACAAAGCCATCAGGGCTGCAGATTTTGGTGCTTTGAGCAGCATGCCGGTGATTCATTGTGAGGCTGCGTTGGTAATCGCGGATGCTCTACTGTGGTGCTCAGTGGTGGCGGTAAAATGTGGATGTGGCATTTATTTATTTATTCAAGCTTTAATGTAAAAGAATCAATGAATATCTAATTAATATTTTCTTATGCGTAATACAAAGGTGGTCTTACAGCTATAAAAATATCGCTTTTTGAACCTGGGAACCTTAGTTTCACTTCACACCAAGAAGGTGAATCATCTTATTTTTTTAAATGAATTAATTTTTTAAAAATTTTTGTTTGACCTTGGTCATTTTGTTGATAGGAAAATTCTCATTTCATGGCCCTTCTTTGTTATTTCTGGTTTCCAAGAAAAGTCAAATCTACTACGAGAGCGCATTTAGACCGCACGTGCCTGCCCAGCGCACGCCACGAACCTTATCACTCGCTATGCAGTTTAGCTTTACTTATATGATTTGAGTAAAATTGTAATTATCGAAGTCCATTTGCCCCCGCCTTGAGCCCGCTCCGCACCCCCCCGTGTGGTTGGAACACGACCTGAATCTTTTTTTTAAAGTATATTATAAAGAAGGATAGTACGTTTGTGTTCCATGCCTCCTGATGAAAAGCGCGCATAAAGACTTTGGTCTATGGTAGATCTGCCATACACGCACTCTACGTACTAGGTTTATTTAACAATACAAAAGCGCTCAATCATACACCACATCCACTTCTTCGTAACCCCACAAACAACAAAGAAAGCATTCAAATCAAGGAGTGGTTGAGATGGAATTGAAATACCCAACAGACATTACGATTCAATGATTTCGAATCTTCCAAGTGTTCAGCGAAAGGGCCACGATGAAAGGGCTGAATTATTTAAATATGGCCGATGAATTAACCCTAAGCTGTATTGTTTGTTGTAAGTTTAAATGGCGAATGTTGGTTTGTACGATAAGTGAAGAGATTCGAGTGATAATGAATATTTTGGAAAGATTGTTTTGAAATGTTTGTGATTTAATTTGTTAGACACTTTAATGTTTGAATAAACGTTCCTTTTGGTTCCTTAACTTGAAGGATTTAACCGGAAGCGTTAGTTTTTAAATTTTATTTGAGGTCATCAATACTTTTGAAACAGTGACTTACCTCTTAATCCCATGTGATGGTATCTGACGATAAGTCTCACATGAGCTTATATAAGATCTCTTCATTAAAAATTGCTAGGACTACTCTGGATGTAAAAAAAAGACGAAATTTTTTATATAATCACTAAGGAACATACAAATATTATTTTCCTTTACCATCGATGTTTGTAACCTATAGGTACCTACTGTGGACTAAACGACGACGTCGTCTGATTTATTAAGACTTCAGGAAAGCTCCAACGACAACCAAGTTAATCGATACCTTTGAGTTAAATCGCAAACGACAGAACTGTTGCAAAAGTATAATCCCAAGTATTTGATTAAAACTTACAATTGCCGAGGAACAACAGTTACCGCAGTCATTAAGCTCAGTTGCCTTTAATTAATCGGTTTTGTCGACGGATGATTACAGAGTCGTAAAGCTTGAGCTCGTTAAACCCAGCCTTAAAACTGTAGAGGCGGACTTATACTCGAAAACTCGCATTTACGAGACGAGCCAAGATATCTTCCTCAATTAAATTCCTCTAAGTTTCTTATACCTATTTTCCTTTGTTTGTTATAAGGCGCTCATGTCAGATACGTCAAGTTAGAAAGTTACTACCGAATAACGAAGTAATTAAATCACATAACATAAAATAGATAGAAACTACTATTTAAACACCGAAAGCACGTATTGCTGACGCAAATTTAAATGATGACTATTTTAATTTGTTTCTCTAATCGAAACAAAACAGAATAATAATGAGGGGCGATTGTGGAATAAAAGGCCCAAAACAAACTGTAAATTATCCGGTAGGTTTAGGGCCGCCATTTCAAATGGAAAACGACTATCAACTAAAACAGTTAAGAGAACATAAATCCTTGTTTCACGGCCCACTTAACGAATGAACTGAAAAACTTATCTAAGTGTTCGGGACGAGTACGCTCACGCACAATGAGCGCGACTTTCCGAGTCACGCGTGATAGGATTTTGTTGTGGATGACTTAGGTCGCCCGACTGTACATCGATCTTGAAGTTCAGTACCTACTTTGTAAGGTCTGCAAAAATCCCTATTTTGATTAAATTTTAATAGGCCCTAATTTCATTAATACTAGCAAATTGTCTTTATGAAAATTAAGTAAACTAATTTTATTTTCATATTTGTTTGCAGATCTTTTCCATTGACTAAAAGTATCACACGCCTGAAATCGGCATGCACATCATTAATTAATAGAAAAATAATGAGCACAATGAGTTTTGAAGCATAACTATTAAATTTGCGAAAATATACAAGGTGTTTCTGTTGATTTCCCATAACTTTAAGGTTTTGTTCCTTACTAAAAAAACAATAATTTTTGCCAAAGAATATGCGGTTCAAAAGTGCATAATTTCCAAGATATCATCAATCTTAATATAATGAGTTCATAAATATAAAACATGAAACCCTTGTAAAATCTCTTTAACATTAATTCAATAGACGAGTGTCACTGAAGCAATGAAATAAACGACAAAAACATTTTAAAAGTTGAGGAACGTTGCAAAGCGTTGCGAACTGAACATGTAAAAAAAGGGATAGAAAATGCCAAGTTGTCATACTTCGCATTAAAGGTGTTTTACATAAGATGTTTTGAATTAATTGAATTATTTTGTATGAAAAATGAAAACAAAAAAAAAATTGAAAAATTATCCACATGTTATTTGATTCTATTACATGGTCCCATTAATACTCTAGAGTTATGGGAAATCAACAGGAACACCTTGTATAATACATATCAACATGACCCGCATAAAACTTTTCGAAAATTCAATTATCCTGCCAATTATACCAGTTAAACATAACTTTAGGTTACTATTTACTCTTTCGTTTAGGTTAGGTACTCTTTGTAAAAAACATATCAGAAAGGCAACATGTATTTCAAACAAACTTAATTCAATTGAAATTAAAGCAAAACTTTTACAACAAATCTGATTTCAGGCTGAAAATCTATAAAAAAGTCGTACCAACAAAAAGCACGCCATTACCGTCCCCGACTATACTAACCGTGGCGTATAAAGGCGTAGATATGGCATCGATGGGGTTATACTCCCCTAAACGTCAACATAAATAATCATGTTTCGATGTTATCACGTGAAAATACGACTTGGACTGGGAAATAGTTTCCTAACCCCTTGCCCCCATGGAGGGAATTTTAATTAGGCAAGGATGGGAAAAATGCAGTGAAGCTCAGTAACGGTTACATTAATAAAGTTGTATTGCGACCTTAGCGGAACGGTTTTTTTTGTTGACCTTATTACTTTTTAAAAAATGATAAGAAACTACGTATAAAAGGTTTTACATCAATTTCAAATGAACGTTAGTGACGATGTTGCTAAAACCTTTCCTTAAAACTATTTTAAGATGGCTTTTATCGGATTATCATCTAACAAGATTAGTCGTATTCTCATCAGGATCTTAATAAATAGAATATTGTTCAACAAGACGTTATAAGTACCCGGAATAAACTTCAATAACGCGTAGTTATTCTGATGGTTAAAATAGGTAAGACAGCTGTTCTCATTAACTTGTCTTCGCGCTAAAAAAACCTGAAATCATGTATCAACTTTTGGAATTTCATTTTAAATCCTGTAATAGAAATGTATTTAATTTCAACAACTAACTTTAGGCAAATCAATCAGATGCTTATGCTAAGCTATTTATCTCTTTATCACTCGATGAACCTAACTCATTAATTTAAATCTTTCATTTACTTTTCCGCTACGCTACCTCTGAGACGTAACCTAATACAATATTCAATAGCTAAGGCGGCATTTAATTGAAAATGCAAAAGTCTTCCTTGAGCTTTTTTTTCAAATGACTCCTTTTAGAATTTCCTATGAGACCTTAATGAAGAAATATACTAGAAACTGCCGCGCTGTAAGGTCTTATTTAAATTAAATTGTAACCTCACACACCCACCATTTTTTTTCAACTTTGCATTTTGGGCGATCAAAAACACTTACTCAATAGGCGAAAGCGACCTTGCTTGTCCCACTGAATTTACAGACCTAATCAAAGATTTTGATATTTTAAGCCACGGAACAAAACTATCATGAATTGATTTCTTTAAAGTTTTATACATATCCTATGATATCTTGATATAATTAGATAGTAGTTGCCATGGCCAAATTGTACTATACAAATTATAGTGTAGGTAAAGTTTGACGAACATTGGCCGACCCGATATAACTCGAGGTGCAAAATCGGAATCCCAAATTATCTTATCCATCAAGAAAAGTATAAATGTCAAATGGGCTCCCTTTATCCTGGTTGCCAGTTTGCGAAATGTAGTTTCCTATATAGAAATACCTTTTCATAAAACAACGCTGGAACACATTATAACTTTTACCACCGGACTACCAGACGCAGACAGAACTTCCATCCCTATATAGTGGATATACCAAGAAGTCGAACAAAACGCTTCGATAGTTCCTTTTTGGTACGGATTGCCAAGGTGTGGAACAATCTGCCTGCGTCTGTTTTTCCTGACCACTATAGTCCTGGAACTTTTAAGTGTCGAGTGAATAGGTTTCTCGTGGATGGACGTGTAACTCCATAGTTTTCATGCGAACTTTCCATCAGGTGGCATGGAAGACAAACGTCCTATCCTTACAATATAAAAAAAATCTACTACGGTCTCCGTGGTGCAGTGTTCTTAGAGAAGCTGCAACGCAAATCTTTTGGTCGCGGGATCGATTCCTGCGCGGAACAAGAATAAAATTCCGGGTCTGGTTGTTTCTCGATGTATTCATTTATATTCTAGGCTCCATCTCGCTACATGATATCTGAAAACAAAAGCTTTGCTTACTTTTGGGCTATGTAGTTGGTGTGATTGTCTGGGGATTTTATTTTATTTTGAGGGATAGGGGATGAGGGATGGCTTTTAGTCAAGCGAATACCGAAGAGGTCTTACAGCCTAGCGGAGATCATTCGGATTAGTCAACTCTTAGGACGCGCTTTTTGCTGGGTGTATTTTTCGCCTATCCTCCTCATCAATTATTACTTTATAATGGCGATTTTCCACATCATACCTTCATTTTGATACACAATAGCAGTGCAAACAAGTGCAGAGTAATTACACAGAGGGCCACTGTAAGCCCCACTCAGACAGGATTACGGGTGCTGCTATCTGCATTTGTTATTAACTTCCTGAACAATGTTGTTTCATAGAGAAGATAGAGGGAAGTTTTTTTTAACGATTCTTGAGAAGAAGAAAGTTTTTTTGGTTTTAGAAAGGCCGTTGACTGGCTACTTCGGGCTTCTAAATATACTTATGGATAGTATACTTATTATTTGTTATATTTAATAGGTGATATTTATTTGGGAAAAGCCGTGTTCTAGTTTAAAGTTACTCGTTTCACCTACGAAATTAAACTGAAAAATGCGAAAAAAAACCGTAATATTAATCTCTTTAGCTCGATATTTCGGTGCCCATTTAGACATGCTGCCTGGTATTTATTACAATTTATGTTTTGTAAGAGGCAACGGTTGCTAAAATTGATATACCTACTTACTTAGGTTTCAACTTTCAAAACTATATAATTAATTTTAAATTTCGAAATCTTTACAGTATTGTAACTTGTAACCTAGTTCTGTTTCCGGACTTTTTCCCTGCATTTTTGCGACACTTCCGCTTATAAAAATATTTTTGTTGTTAAGAATGTGTTTTATCTATTCCATCAAAATAGAGTTAGTTTTTTATGCTTGTTTCACAAAAACTATGAACACTTTATTTATATGAAAGCATTATTAAATCAAAGGGCCGTACCAACCAAGGTTTTTTGCTCTTCAACGATCTCTTTCTAAAAACGTGTACCTACAGGACACTTCATACCAAAAAGTGAATAATGATAATGTGTGAATTTTGTGGATTTCTTTAAATACATACATAACGTCACGCCTGTATCCCTTATGGGGTAGGCAGAACACCAAAGGTTATAAACCATCTGATATCACGTTTGACAAATTTGGAGGCATTAAAATGGTGAATAGAGGCCATTGCAGTGACAGGGGGTCAGCCTATCACCCACAAAAAACCTCTAATTGTACATTACAATTATGAAGAATATTCTTCCATAAAAATTTCAATCAAAAATTTCATTGTTTATTGTGGTAGCACTAGGAATCTAAGATCGAGGACTGACTGAAATTCAATGTAAATGTTACAGTTTTTACTCTTTGTCTTTTTCTATATTTTTTGCTTCCCGCTCTTGAAGCCCTTTGTGATAGGCATACCTAAAAACTCTCCCGAGCTGACTTATCATTACTTTACAATTCTACCATATTGTTGTTTAACGCTGAAACCGTTAGGTGGCTTTGGCTTATATTTCGCCCTCTGTAAGAATAAATCTCCAATAACATAAGTATATTACTATTTTATCTCTCTCTATATCAACCCGCAAGAACAAGCTATAATTAATCGTATTATATATTTCTTCTATCGTTATATTTCAGAACATCGTACCACAGTTTATGTACAACTGAGTCAGTAGGTCAACGTGACTATGTTTACAGTGTAGTAACCCCAGCATATCAGCGGCCATGATAGCCGTCGTATCGTTAACTTTTACGCCAGCGTTTATTGCTTCGAGGCAGGGCCAGGCAGTTGGAGGTTGATCCAGATTTTAGTACAAAATGGATTTCAATGAAAACAATTGTACTGCACAAACAATTTTCTACCGACTTAGTGTTGGTTTAAGTAATAAATTGAATAAGAGCTAAGTTTTTGTATTCAGTATCAGATTATCATGTGTCCGAACAGATTTTTGTTTATTTTGTTCTGATATGGTGATGTGTTTGAAAATTTTACATAAAAATACTTTGACGAAATATTGTCTTAAGTTTTCGCTATTCATACTATTAAATAAAACACTTTTTAACCGGATTTATCGCGTATATTTACATTTTAAATTTTTGACTCTACGTTTCGTGACCCCGTGGTCACGAGCGACGTGACCACGGGGTCTGCAATTATATTTTATACTTTGACGAAATTTATTGGTAGTTAACTTTACGCTCGTATGGGGTAGTCAGAACACCAGAGGAAAACCGCTGGAAAAAGGCCTCTCCTAAGAATAATATTTGAATCACTTCCTTGAATTTGAATAGGAAAAAAAAAACTTTTCACTTAAAAATAATTATGTGGGCACAATTACTTCAGATTAAAAATATATCCTGTGATGATGATGATCCCCCAGCCTATTTCGGCTATAGCGACGACTCCCTGTCGGTACGGTGCTCGTGAGCCCGAAACCGGCAGATATACTAAACGTCTACTTCGTAGCCCCACACTTAACTATTCCTTCATCAATGATTGATGTAACTTGTGGACATTTCGCTGTGTAGTAATTTTGGCAATTTTGATGTAATACGATACTGTAATAAACTTGCTTCTACGATTTTTTTGTGACCGGTTTTTCTTAGATCGTTAAAATACATTTAGGTACCATTTAGAAAATTTTCTCCTTAGTAATGCTTAGTAGTTATATTTCTTATTATATTTTTTTTCTTATTCACCGTCCGTTGATCAATTAGTGGTAGGCTTTTATTGGTGGTGGGTAGGTCTTCCACAAGGCTGAGAGTTGTTAACCTGGGTGCCGAAGAGTATGTCGCCAGCACTGTAAAAGGCTTTTCAGGGCATATATACAAGGTGTTCCGCTTGATTTTTTATTACTCTAGGGTACTAATGGGACCATGTAATGTGAATCATTATTAAATTTTTCTTTGTTTTTATTTTTCATACAAAATCATTCAATTAAGTCGAAACATCTTATGTAAAACACTTTTATGCGTATGACAACGTGGCATTATCTATCCCTTTTTTATCGCCATGCACAGGTACAGATCGCAACGTTTTTCTTCAACGTTTAAAATGTTTTTGTTGTTTATTGTATGGCTTCACTGATAGTCTAAGATCCGGCTGCAGGATTAGTGCGTTCATCTGTTTTTTGCATAAAACCGATTTTTTATGTATTTTTTTAACTAGGAGAATATATATTTATCAGGTTGCCTATCAAAATTTGGCCGCCAGTATTTGTAATAAAAATTTTTTTAATTGATTTTTGGGAAAAAATTCCGTTCACTTGTTTTTTAAATAAAATAACGTCTACATCACGGCAATTTATATGAAGATTCAAAAAAATCACGGTTGCCGTTGCGCACTTGGCCGCACCTCTTCGCAGCCATGTGTAAACAGGTATGATTTCGATACATTTATACGTTTATAACGTTTATTCATTAATTATACAGGGTTGATTTGTAGGTACCGGCCAAATGTTTTTTACACAATAAGTATCATTTATAGATACTATTTTTGAAAAAAAAAGTATTTATTTTTTTACAAAGAAATCAATATGTCCGCTGTCATATTAAGCAAACCATGGTCACTCTAAATTACCTTTAAAATAAAGGCAACTACGTGCTACTACAAAACATCTTGTAGTACTACGTCATAGTATTATCAATGAAATGTCGCTTCGTAGTAGGTATATTCATCAAAAGCGACTGTTTTTTTTAAAGTTTGTGGTTCCATATTTCTACTTTTTTGTACTGAGCGAAGCTAAAATAAATATGCAGGTACCTACGTTTATATCGTATCAAAGAAACTAACATTTAAATTTGGCTGGTGACTACAAATCAACCCTGTATATCAAAGCAATTTTTTTCTATTTATTATAATATATGGTTGCCTAATCAATATTAATTCAAAATTAAATATATTAAATGAATATTATAATTTTTTTGTGATTTTTAAATTTGTTTTTTTGAAAAGGAAGACATATTTTTTGGAGTATTTATTAAGTCGTCTCTATTACTCCTCGGTTGTTTAGAACACTAACATTCGACGCATGTGCAATGGCTTAAAAGCGTCGCACAGCTGGCAATCGCTATCCTCGTCTGACAAATGATGTTACGCGGTAACTCACTTTCACGCTACCTTAAATATTAGTCATTTTTAAAAGCCAGCAACCCTTATTTGCGGGTAGTTTTAATAAAACAACCATATATTATAATAAATAGACAAAAAATTAGCTTTAATTTGATATATAATTAATTAATAAACGTTATGAACGTATAAATGTATCGAAATCATACCTGTTTACGGTTACGTATCATAATAACTAAAGTTGTATCGACTAATGTTGAAATAACTACGGTTGATTGGCCTAAGTTCATATCGCATATTGGACGACTCGACTACTGTTTAACTCACCTAAATTCGATTAAACTAAAATTAAAAGCACTAATGAACGATTAATCTAACATTTTGTTGAGCTAATGGTTGTTTGAAATATGTTCGTAAGAACTACTAGATAATTCGCCTACAGTTTATGAATAGATACTGCGTTGGTTGTGGTTTTTTGATAAAACGAGGGTAGGGCCTTACAATTGTTTTACAAGGGATCATATTTTGTCTCAGACTCTGTTTTGTGCGATTATAAAAAAATAACCCTCGGAGGTTAATAAATAATAATAAAATAAAATCATTTATTTCAGGCAACTTAAGAATAGTACAGGATGTTAAATACTAAATCTAATGCCCATAGAAAATATATACCTTAACCTAATATACATACAATATACTTAAAAACTACACTTCACTAATTCCCACGTATGGGCTGCGACGGGGGACGCGACATCTTTGTGTCAAGTAACCGTCCTCGGAAACGACGGAATACGACACCCTGCGGCCAGAACTCTTCCTTCATGTAGGTCGACAGATGTTCGGTCGGCATTCTCACCACAAAGGAGTTGAAACTCTCTCTGTCACGGGACTCCAACCGCTCGACCCTCATGTTGAGTCCTGTCTTCGCGTGCAGATACTCCACTACATCCTTCGCCGTGAAGGCGTGGTGCACGCGAGACACGTACAGCTGCGTGGTTGGCACCTCGGCGCGCAGCAGAAGGTTCTCTTTATTCGGTGCGGTGCCGCACTTGTTCTGACAGGAGGGCTTCTTCTTCTTCCGAGCTTTGCTTCGCTCCTTGCATTAACCTTCTAACCTAACCGGTCCATGTCGGTTTTCTGAAGGAAAGCTTTAGGTCTAGGGGATAGTAGAATGAATTATAATAGTAAGAATAAATTATTACCTTTGTTGTATTTTCTCTTTCCAAATTTACTTTCATAAATTTGGACCACCTTCCCAGGGCCGCCAATCCGTCCAACTGCCTCTTGTTTTTCCAACTGGTACAGAACTACTGTCTCCCGACAGTCTAATATTGGATATATTGGACCGGACATTCAAAATAGTACCTAGTATATCCCAACGGTTTTCTAAAATTTTTAATAACGAAACAGTGTACATACATAAATCAACAATAAGTGAATCGTACATTACTTCAATCAACCTTAGATAAATCAACTGTAGGTACATCAACTGTAGGTGAATCGTCCATTAGTAATTTCATCCATTAGTTATTATACACTTATGTGAAACGATCTTTAGATATTGTAAACATTATTTATTTCAACCGTAGTTATTTCGACATTAGTCGATACAACTTTAGTTATTATGATACGTAACCCTGTTTACACATGGCTGCGAAGAGGTGCGGCCAAGTGCGCAACGGCAACCGTGATTTTTTTGAATCTTCATATAAATTGCCGTGATGTAGACGTTATTTTATTTAAAAAACAAGTGAACGGAATTTTTTCCCAAAAATCAATTAACCCTTTGAAGCGCAATTTTTTTTAACGTAATTTAATTAATTTTTTTTTTAATTTGTGACCTAAATCACGCATGTAAATGACTACAAAAATATTAAAAAAAATATAGCTTATATATTTATGTAAATATCATATGTTGCAAATATGCAACCTTGCGAAACATCGAGAAATGTACATGTAAAAAATAACGTTGCATATTTACAACATTGCCCTTCATAGGAAATATTTGGTGCTATAAAAAAAACACATCAAATATTTAAAAAAAACAAATTTAATCAACATTGTGATAGTTAAAAAAACAATTTCTTTTAGGAACTAAACACAACCTTTGGTTACATTTTGTACAATTAATGTTTGTATAGCCAGTTTTACAATATTTGCATCTGCCACGTTCTACAAACACTGGAAAATGACCAATTTTATCGAACCTAATCGCATCTGTAGGTCTAGGCATTGTAGGAGTTATAATTTTTTTTGTCGGTGGAAGATCCGCTTCTTGGGGATAATTGGGCACGCGATTTTTACGTAGTAACTCAACGTATATTTGAAATCTAAACTTCTTAAGAGTCATGTATTTTTTAGATTTGGGCATATCTCGTCTATGTAATAACCATGCATTGTTGACACATATGTCAATGACCTGGGAAAAGATGGCCATGTACCATCGCTTAGTTTTGAAAGTGGTTCGATATAAGGCGATTAGCATATCGGCTAGATCCACACCGCCCATGTGGGTATTGTACTGCTTAACAATTTGTGGGCAGTCAAAATCTTCTCTAGACTTAGTAGTTTTGGACCAGCGTTTAATTTTTTCCATTGGATAGGAGTCAACAAATGAGCTAGCTAGGGTAACAACCTTATTATCACACCACTTCACAACTGCAATCTTGTTGCTATTACAGACAACTTGTTTACTAGAGCCTCTACCTTTTTTCATCAAATCCTTATCCGAAGGTAACAAATCTTTACATCCTTTAAGCCGATTAGTTCTAGCAGTGCCTAAACTGAATATACCGTATTCATTACGCAATAAATGGATCAACTCCAATGAGGTAAAAAAATTGTCAAAATAGACGACAGCTGGCTTGTTGATAATGGTTTTACAAAGAGCAATAACTACTTTCGCGCCTAAACCAAGGCTGTCTTCATAGTCGGTAAAAGAGCAATATCTAAATGTATCGTCACCACCGTAGGGCACAAAATCGTACACCAAACCGGAAACACCAGCTCTGACGAACATCTTAAATCCCCACTTCTTGGGTTTTTTCGGCAAGTATTGGCGTCTATTTCCAGCTCTTGTGCCTTTGTAGGGAACCATCATTTCGTCTATACTGTATCTTCCTTCTTCTTCTAGTTGCAAACAGTTACTCCTCACTTTTTCTAATAACGGACGTACTTTGAAGTAGCGATCGTTATTTATTTCCGAGTTATCCACAAAATGTAAATATTTCCTTATGAGCTCGTATTTTTTCAGAGGCATAACGTCAGCGACAGGTGGATATCTGAATTCTCTGCTCCAATAATCTCTATAAGACGGTAGTCTTACAATGCCCATTATAATAGTAATAGCAAGAAAATCCCGCATGTCGTCCTTAGTAATGTTGATAGATCTACCCATTTGGCTTTGCACCGAATATAAATTGGTGTGATCCGTGATATAGTCAATTATATCTTCCGAAAAAAACCTGAAAAAATACTCGCGATTTGCTTTCGTCATCAGTGGAGGTAAGTGAGTGAGCCGACGATTCTATCTCTGCTTAATATTTAAATTTGCCACGTTGCCATGTAAAATTAAGAGGACGTCTCTTGTATGTTTTTACCTTCTTGGCTGTGAATGAAGGCTGGCTATTGGCCTTTCGTTTGGACCGAACATTTAGATTTATTGGTGTATTTAAAGGCGATAAAATTGAAGATACTGAGTTTAATGTTGGTAATGGGTTTGACTGTGTGCATGGAGAAAAGATATCGTTTATTATTGGAGTGAGTGGAATTGTTTCTACGTCCAACAAACTAGAAAACGGTTCATCTTGTACTGGGCTGTCGAGAATGTTTAAATTTTCTAAAGAAGAACGAATGGATGGTGGTTCAGAGCTGAAGTCAGAGGTGTCATGATCTTCTCGACGATGGGCGGTCACATCTTGAATTATAACCTCATCTTCTGACGTTGAACTATCAGACGATGAGGCTCGCTGTGGTGGAACCAAAGCCAAAATCCTCCTTGTTCTCTCCCATTTCAAGCCTCCCTAATAAGCAAACAAAAAAAAAACATGCAGCATTCACCCAAAACCATATATTAATTTATCGTTATGCACGCAAAAGCCACGCCCAAGGGATATATTTTATATAAAAACAATAATTAAATGCCAAGATCATTAACCGCCAACTGATGTCATAATAAATGTAAAAATAACACACAATAATTATGCTTAGTAAAGTATTCCATTTAGTTCTAGTAAAAGGTCACCGTAGCACCCATGCAACGTACAAAATAATAAGTACTTATTTGAAAGTTTCGCAATGTTGCAAATATGCAACGTCTCGAAATACGGTCAATTATTTCTTATTAGCCTATGAATACAATAAAACTGATATTGAACACAAATTAAAACACTGTTAGAGAGCACAATTCCATTTACAGTTAGTAATAAATTAAGCAAATACTGGTAATTTTAAATAAAACTTACCGTTCGTCCTCGTGAACAATGTTGACGCGACGCCATATTGGTCACAACTGGGTATCGACACGACCGAAGTAAATCAAATTATTTTCGGTAGATGTCAGTAGTAGTACGAATAGTATTAAGCACTTATTTAATTTCTGAATCTTGTGGATCGTTCACAATTTTTTCTTATTTAAATAGTTGCACCGGTGCATCGTTGCGAAGTAAAGGGTTAAAAAAAATTTAATTAAAAATATTGGCGGCCAAATTTTGATAGGCAACCTGATAAATATATATTCTCCTAGTTATAAAAATACACAAAAATTCGGTTTTCTGCAAAAAACAGATGAACGCACTAATCCTGCAGCCGGATCTCGTACTATGACACGCGTCTATTAAATGAATGCTAAAGAGTTTTTACAAAGGTGATAATTTATAAGCTCATTATATAAAGATTGATAATATCTTAGAAAATATGCACTTTTGAACCACATATTCTTTGGCAAAATGTATTATTTTTTAGTAAGGATCAAAAACTCAAAGTAATGGGATATCAAAAAGAACACCTTGTATAGCTTTTCTTGTTTTTTTTTGCATATTGGACCTCACGCTTACCCGATGGTAAGTGAAGTTGACAAATAAGACAAGACAGAACACGGGCTTAGGACTTAATACTATAATAAATCATTTATTTCAGGCAACACAAAGTTAACAAGATGTTAAATATACAAACAAAGGGCCCATACATACATACCTTATACTAACATATATAAAATATACTTATAGCTACACTTTGACACTTCAAAACACGTAAAGTCGGCGACGTGTGACGCGAGTCATGAGACAGTCGCCCTCGAAATTTACGGAAGACGACTCCCTGCGGCCAGAACTCCTCCTTCATGAAGGTCGGCCGATGTTGGCTCGGCACTCGCACCACAAATGAGCTAAAAATCACTTTCCTGAGCGAGGTTCCAACCGGTCAACCCTCAGAGTAAAGGTGGTTTTCTTTCTTACATAGTCTACGACCTCCTCGACTTTCGTAGCCCAGCTTACTCTGAACACGTACAGCTGTACCCTAACAACAAATGTACACAGTTATACAGCTTGCTGCTAAATGTGCTTTCCGAAGTACAGTAATCATCGTGATAAATTAATGGTCACTCTTCCTTATATCGATCGGGCTGAACGTTGCTTAATCTACTATATCCACTACACCACATAGAAAGAAGTAACTTCGCTACGCCACAACAACTTCTCATTCTACGCTGGCAGGTTATTAGCAACTTACAGCCCGTTCACACATGATCCGTTTTACTGGATATCTCTTTTGTATCGTAAATACGTATACTGAATACTGTGCCATATGTGAACTCGCTCATACAACTCATGCGCCATCGATGAAAAAAAAACGTATCCGGTAAAACGTATCCAGTAAAACGGACCATGTGTGAACGGGCTGTTACGGAGTGAAATGTAACAAAATAGACGTTAACATATAACACGTGTGTATATGAAAGTGTACTTGTGTCGTGGTATATACAATTAACTGTAAAATAAACACAATCACAGCAACTCGCTTTTACAGAGGAAATGGAATGTTATCAGTACAATTCAAATTGGTTCGGAAAGAACTGACTAGATGGGTGGAGGAAAACAAGAAAGCTGAAACCTTTAGGTATATTCTTTTCCATAATTATACAAAGTTTTTACGGCAGCTTATTATTTTTAAAACCAAATTGTGAAGCTTTTATAAATCCATAATTGGAACATTCAGTCGATTTTAATTTGTTTGATAAACTATTGTTGACCTCACCTTCGGCTATTGTTTTTATATGACACCAAAAATACTGCTTATTTTTGGTTTCATATTTTGTAAAAAAACTAGCTTGCAATGTAGATAGAGAAAGGTAAGCATAAATTTCATTATATGTCTTTTACAGAACGCTTGGCCTGTAAGCATATTCTGAACCCAGGGACTTCGTGAGCAATGCGTATTTCTTATTCGAACCAGATGGTAACAACCCACTTCAGCGATATATGCTTCAAGTGCAAATGAAAGTTAAATACGAGTCGTAATTAAAACCTGTTCCTAGCGGTGGAGGCTGTTAATATTTGCTGTATAAACGCTGTAATTGCTATCGGCGTTAAAACGTAAATAATTAATTTAAAAAGGAAAGTTTATTTAAAAATAATACCGTGAAAGCAAATAAGATACGTAAAGTAAAAGATAGTATACACAATTAATTTTAACTTTTAAACGATAATTCAAGGATCGGCTCCAGTCAGAATCGTTTCACTGATTCTTTGTCTCTGGCGACTCGTAAAAAAGTGAGTTTTACCATTAATTTGTGAAAATAATTGTTATTTTATAGAAGAGCGTTTTATCTATTACAATACAATACAACCTTTTGAAAACCTTATTCTTCTCATAAATGTCCTGAAAGTCGATTAAAAATAAATGTGTATTTTTCAACTATCCCAAGATTACTTTGAAATCTTGTAATTCGGCAGGCGTTTTATTTTGTAAGTTGGAGGCAAGGCAAGAAAAGTAGAATGTAAAGAAATCCAGGGTATCCAGCGCATGTTTGTGCATCCAAAACATTACAGAACTGTTCTATAAAAAAAAAAAAACTGTTTTAACTAGATTTTAGTGCGTATCATTTATATTTTAGCTTTTAACACGACGCGACGACGTTATTTGTCTGACGATGTAAAAGTACTAATGTAAAAAAATAAATTGTTAAACTTTTTATTTTTTATTATTATTTTAATTCAGTCACGAAACTCTCGCAAACCCGGGCTAGACATTTGAAATCCTAAGGTCAAAAATGTTTCTTGACTCCTGGGAAATTGAGGCTCGTATCCCTCGGGATGTGCCTTCATAACCATCGGAGGTCGAAAGTGGTTATTTATCATGCTTATGATGTGATATAACGCACACAGTATTACAAAAAAGTCTGTAACAGTTTTCAAAAAGTATTTATTAAACAGTGTTAACATCGATAGCGCAATACTTTTTGATTTTAGCTGCTGTTTTGCTTCATCAGTTGTTATATTTGATGAATTAGGTATCTGCAAAGATTTTTCGATTGAATTAAAAGGCTTTTCAGTAAATCAATAATATACATTACAAACTATTAAGAAAGTAGAAATATTTAGAAGAAACCCTGATAAATAAAGACATTTTACTTTTTCATTTCATTCATTAGACGGCATGGAGTCGTAGTCTCTATACTCTGGCAAATAATTCAATGCAGTAAACTGACAGATCGAAATGTCAAATAGAAAAATAATGATACCTGTTAAAACCTTTGTAGTGTAAGTACTGAATGAGAATTATTGAAAACGAACGAGTATTTGTCATTCGTTTTACATTAAATTTTTAAGAAATTTATGAACAATTGAATTTGAGGTGTATGCTATATCTTTAAAGCAACTTTAATGAAAATAATTAATTACCAAACATACCTTGTTCTTTAAAACGGTTTCCAGTAGAAGTAAAATTGACTTTGTAACTTCTTGATTTTTAAATTCGTTTTGTCGGTAAAAATTTAATTTCAAGGATAGTTGCCCTTCGATAACAGCACCACAAGAAAAAAAAATCTTGTGAGCCAAATTTTTTTTTCCCATACATTTCGATATTATTATTTAAAAAATAATTACATTAATTCACTTAAACCACATCACTATATTTTCTTCCCGAAAGTGGGCACACTGGATCTGTCGTTTTACTGCATTGAATTATTTGCCTGAGAATAGGTTTGACCACGGTGACCACGGTCAGGATAAGTCTTGATATCTTCTTGGAATATAATGACTCGCATAGGCTTTTTATATGAAAGTATGAAATGCCGATTTATGGTACATTTTAAAAACTCTTCTAGATCCGTCTAAATTCAGACCTCGCTACAATTATAAACCTGAATTAATACACCCACGTAGGAGTAATGTACAAAAGCCCAGTTAATTAATTTCTGTGATTGACGGCTCAGTTTCATGCGTACTAAAATTTCCCACGTCACCCATTTTATTAGGCCGTGTCGAAGTTAAATTGCGTAGATTGAAGTTCTGTGTATGTATGGGTTTAGTACCGAGTTATTGTATGTATGCTGGATTTAGTACTGATATTTCCCAGTATATTGTTAAGGGAGGTTTATGAGCGTTGGATAATGAAGATTTAGTGGGTTACTAGTACGGTTACTGTGTGAGAGGTTATAGATTGACGTGGTTTTTATTAACTTGGAACACTTCTGGAACTTAATTTTGTCTTAAGGAAGCATTATTCATTTTAATTGTATTATTTTACGTTTGAAATTGACGTTTCGTTTTTGACTAACAAAAATATGCTTGAGCTTGCCTAATTATATTTATGTAAGGTAAATTGGTTTGCCAGAGATCCTTTTATACGAACGTAAAACCACATTCGAAATAGCATTTTGATGACATTGCTTCTATGTTTATATCTTACGCTTTGGTATGATTCTCCAATAAGAAAGGCTTTTAAAGTGTAAATACAATAAAAAATAGACACCATTATTTTTAAGCTATTGCATAGCTTCTATCGCGGGCCTTGAGCGTGGGGACCGAATACAGATATTCCGTAACGAAAAACCTAACACCCCCCACTCCGACCGGCACAGCGGTGATAGATTTCATAACTTTACACGCGGGCTTTAATAAACAATCAGCGCCATCTACTAGGAACTTGTGGAACTTCATATTAGATCAAACATTTGCATTAATAAAATAAATAAATAATTATAATTGCATAAGTTGATAAAAAATGCTATACCGCGGCAGTCTCCGAGTGCCACACGTCTTTTTTTTTTTATTAAAATGGACATGGTAGAACAAAGCTCAAGCGGAAACCAAGTTAAACAATAGACACATTTATTTTAAAAATAATAATAAGTAGTTTATTTAGTGTTAGAGATCTATGAGTTTATTATAAACTTTTAGTAAATTAGAAGAAACCAGTAGTAAATTGTCATGTCAAAGGCAAGTCTCGAAATAACTTCGGTGTAATAATAACGGTTTTTCATACATCTAGTATTTTGATCGCCGCCGCTTGCAATGAGGCAGGAGACACATCTTCAAAATGACCACAGATGTACAAACACACAGATGTTGTAATTGGAAACAGTTTTATGAAAACATTACAACAAGCGTTATTGCGTGTAACCAATTATAAAATCTCATACTTAAGTGAGATGTAGCAATAGTTCAATAAGTATTTAACTGTTAAGCCAATATTACAATAAGTACGTGAATAGACCTCCATTTCCTTGTTTTCAACCGGCTCACTAACGTTGAAGTAAGGTGTCACCGCTCGATTACGTCTTAGTTGACCCCTAAAGATAACATCACTTAGCGAACTATTATGAATATTATGCTGCAGGGCTACAAAGAATAATCATGTTAATCAATTAAATAAATTATCATTGCAAAAATACGAACAATTTTGACGGTCTTATCGCTCCACGCTATTTTATCCAACACATTTTACAAATACAAGGCAAAAAAATATTTTTCTTAATCTATGTGTATATCTGAGCAGCTGCCAGTCAGCCGCAGGCGCGGGAGTTTTTCCTAATTAAACCCGGTCTTTTCGTTCGTTCACTTTGCGTCTGCCTCGAGAGAGATGTCCCCGCAGAAAAGATGTTTGATAAAGGCAACATTCCATGGGTAACCTTGATATTTTAATTCCCAGTCAAAAAAAGTAACTCAAGTTTCATATTGGGTCACATGTTGTCTACATGTAGGTCTGAAATATTTATGTGAGTATTTAGCTAGCTCTGAACAAAAACATTAAATAATCGGAAAATTAAAAGCGTCTTACTATCACGGTTAATGACACGGCATATGACTCAGCATGACACACATATAAGATACAGCCTGGTGACGGACGGGCAGCGTTGTCTTAGTAAAAGGGTTTCTTTTTAGCGTTTGTATATTGAACCTAAAAATAGAGTTACGTCAAAACATTTGTCGTAGTCCTGCTGCGAAAAACTACTCAGTCTGCTTTCCTTTTCAAAAGACACTTAATGTTATTTTTGTATTTTTTCTAAAAATAGTCTTAGTGTTTATGCTACTTTTCTATATCTATGTGTTTGTATATCTGAGCAGCTGCCAGTCAGCCGCAGGCGCGGGAGTTTTTCCTTATTAAACCCGGTCTTTTCGGTCGTTCGCTTTGTGTCTGCCTCGAGAGAGATGTCCCCACAGAAAAGATGCTTGATGAAGGTAACATTCGGAATATTATGAAAATGACATGCTTCACGGTGATATTTAAAGCCCTACTCAAAAAATAATCACGTGGGTTTCATAGTTTGTTACAATTTTTTGGTCTGGTAAATATAAAATATTTGAGAAGTAAGCTTACTTTTAAAAAAACAAAGGTGTTACGTGAAAATCATCGTCGTAGCCCTGTTACGACAAATAACTGATTCAGTTTACTCTTAATAATTATAACTAGGTTACGTTGCTAATTCAGCGACTCGAACTTGCACTAGTGATGCAGGATTTTCGTGCGCTGGAATTGGAACTCCTTTCGTTCGGTGGTGTTCGTTGCACCCTGAGGATGTTTCTGGTTGAAGCGAAACACGTAAAAGAAAAAACTAAATACAATTTATACTCAACTTATTTGCATTCATATTTGCAATCTAACAAACATTAAAAGAATTTTACCATAAAAAAAAACAAGTTATACTTACACTCGAATCCTGCAACATACTTTATAAAGCTATTCAAACGCTACTTATAAGCGCACAGAAAACTTAAAAACTCATATTCAAGATCGTACCTCCTTTTTTAATATCCTCTTTTCAGAACTTAATATTCTTGAAAGTTTTCTTGGAAAGGATTCTTGGGAAGTAGGGCAGTGTAGCCTGGTCCAATTTTGGGCAATGCGCCAAAGATCGCCCGCCTAGTTGATATAAGATTGCCTATTTTACTGTAACTGTTTAAATTGCTGGCTGTGAAAAGTATTTTATTTTATTGCGTTTACAAAATAGGTTTAATTCGATGTGCAGTAAATTAAAGTTTTGTTTACCTTAATTTTTAATTATTTTTAGAGGCAATGAAGTCGGAAGGGCACACGGGTTTTGAAGAGAATTCGTTTTTTATTTAAGAGACCATCAGATTCGCATGGTTATTTAATTTTGACTTGGTAAGAATTTAATGAAATGGAGCCTTATAAGAAATTTTAGGTAAGTATCTTTTTTTATTAACCTTTGTTGAAAAAAGTACTGACAACAAACAACTACTTATTATCTAACTAAATACTAACGAATGAAAGTATTTTTTTTCACTAACTGCATTTTTTTTCAACTTTGGCCTCCTGTTATTCGCATTTAATCTACATTTTTTTTCAATATCTCGACCCTAAAGCTGATTTGGATCTTAACAAAAAAGGCACCAATAATGGGCTTTGCACTCATTTAGGCGATCCCGTTTCACTTTGGCGAGGTTCGATTACCGTAATTTTAGGGCTGACTTAATACCCTGCGATAGGGTAAGCCTATTTACTGGTGTGTTACCATTCGCGGTTATACTATTGACTACAGTTTACGTTTCATACCTATACTAATATATAAAAGCTGTTAAGTGTTTGATTGAACGCGCTTGTATATGGAATTATTACTAGAATCCGGTCGGATTTCAAATTTTTTGGATTCGATAGTAAAAAATGTTAAATTAGGCTCTAGGTACATATCCAGATATTCTTACGTGTTTAGAAGTTGCGCAAGTAACCCGGTAAAGGAGTCTGTGCGAACTTGCTAGTTTTTCATATTTTATATTATATACATGCAAAGCTGGCTATATGGGATACCATTTAGCGAACTGGGGGGGGGGACACATTCAAATACTAAGTTTGAGAGTGCGTTCAGCAAATTCACTCAGCAATTCCTCACAATATTATTACGAATATTAGGCGAATCACCAGCTTGAACATGAGAGGTAGTGGTTCGGTCTCCGCTCTAAGACAAAACTTTAAATAAGTTCTGCTTTACAAACATAATAAATATATCTCAATAGCTAGCTTTGCTTCATTTGGGGCTATATGACGCTGGGTGTATTTTGTTATTTAATATTTATTAACGCTCCCATATTACAGACTGGTAACCCACCAGTCCTTCCATATCTTGGTCGCCGCCCTGGAGGCTCATTTACCTTCCTGCGTGCTGCGATAACGCGGCGAGACCTCGTCAGTGATGGCTGAGCAGAAATTGATGATGTTCCTCATTAGCAGAAGCTCCAGATCGAGAGACTGATAAATATAACCTCGTTCATAATTTAGGTGTGTGGCCGTTTGTAAGTAGAGACAGGTTGAACCTTTATATGTTGAATATACGATATATTGTTTTTATTGTTTGAGAATTATCTTTGAAAAAGGTAGGTACATGAAATAAAGAAGTTTCAATTATATTATAAGGGACTTATATTTTTGGAGTAAAAATGACCGCTTAAGTATAAAATTAGTATAATTTACAATTTATTCTAATGATTCTTTACTCCTAGATGAAAATGATATACTTTGTTAGATATAAAATTTAAATTATTCGATGTGCATGATTCAACGCTGTTGCTGTTGCAAGGTCAGCAAAAAAGTATTTATTTATTTATTTATTCTTCATTGTACACATGGAGTAACACATAACTTTATTAAAAATATAATAGGTACAGTGCACAATAGGCGGTACGTATTGTAGGTACGTCTATTAACAGAGCCCCACGTAACAAACATATACTACACAATACATAACCCAACTTCAAACGTAACCAGTATTATGAATTTCGCCTTTCGCTATAAATCCGGCCATTTTAGTTTTTCCTTTTGTATTTCAACAATAATTCGAGAGCATTTCGCCATTGTTTTGACATTTAGCTAGACTGTAATCGACGCGAACCACTCAGTCGTCGTTTCAAACAAAGAGGAAGCAGAGTGACTGACGTTTACGAGCCGTTGTAGGTACATGGAGTGACAAGGAGGAAAAAAGGAGGAAAATGAGGCGCTTAGAGCTTGCATTAATTCGTCTATGAGCACAGGAATATTTGTGATAAAAATATCTAAAGCTGCTCTCGAACTAAATTACAACAAAAAAGGATGTATATTTCAATATCGACCTTTTACAGACCTTTACCCATGTCCATTATAGGCTTAAGAACTATAAAATACATAAGTTTGTTCTGAACTGTTTTTCAACAAAAATTTGGAAAATGCTTTGATATAAATAATCCTACAAATATTATTACCGTGACAGTGTGTGAGAATGGACAGATGAATGTTCACAAATATTTCCAGTTGGCTTAAGCTGAAATTTAGCACATAGACAAGTAGGCATTGCGCTGAAGTGGCAAATAGGATCTTTTTATAGTTAACGAGATCTGGGATTACGTACTGAAAGCATTAAAATGTAAAATTCACTATTTTATAGCATCTAATGAGTATGAAGTGCCTACATTTGAAATTAAAAATCTTGCATTTTGAGAATAAACGTTACAATCGCAAAAATCTAACTCAAACATTTACTCATTACTACAGAGTAGGACAAAAATAGCGACATCATCGTATAATTAAAATCGTCAATTTCGCAATTACGGATAGTAACACAACCCTTCTCGTAAAAAAGGAACAAAGTAGTCCAAGCAGGTCAGCCAAGGGTGTAATCAGGATGCTGGGAGATATCTCAAGTGCATCTTCAATGAAGTATCGGCTTACTCGAGGAAAATCTCGTGAAATTCGCCTTCAATTCCATCTGAGTCAAAAGAAAGGGTTCTGGTTGATGAAAGAAAACAAGAGTAATTTTAGATAAAGTGTAGAGAAAATCATAAGTTTCTCCTGAATGGACATGTTCCATGTTTACCCTTTCCATCCTTATTATTACTGAAAAAATATTTAGCAAAATATTTACGAATTCTATTATCATTAGTTAAATTTCTCATATCAGACGTTTAGACGTGTTGTAGTATGGTGAAACTTATGACCGTCTTTAAAAAAAAAAGTTGAGAGCGATTCATGAATACGGACCTGAGGCTCATCCGCTATAGTCTAATGGCGGGTTTCAATATTCAACTGACTGTTATGCGTAATCGGTACAGGTACAAAACTGGTAGGAAAAAAGTAGCGTTTCACAATATCTATTAGCTACGGGCTGTAAGTTCTCAAATTTGGCATGGGCCCTCCTTGCGTGGCGTTCTTCCATGAAAATAGGTGATATGTGATTTATAGAATATCACGCGTTCGCAAATTATTTGTATGATATTTGAACTAAATAAATATATAAACTTATTCAATTTATGTTTGCTATGTTTTAGTATTCGATATATACTATGTATGTATTATAGTATGTTTTTAGAGCTTTTTATTATTAATTGCGTTTAACTGCTTACGTAAAACGAAACGCCAATCCTTCGACTAATTTTGCCATTGGTTGAATCACATTTTTATAAATAAAAAAATAAGAAAAGTTATATCATTCAATAATATTCGTCCTTTTTTTTTCAAAAACAGTCATACATAAGTTAGAAAGAGAAAACTGGATTATTGATATGTTGACAGATATTTGATAGGATATTTCGTTAAATGAATACATTTTTACGGTCGTTGGCTAGATAAAATGACCTATTCTTTAATTGGTCATACGTAATGAAAACATAACTCTTATTGGCCGCAGCAGACTGCCATGCTACCTTTACCTCATTGGTTTAAATTAATAACTTGTTACGTAATAACAGTGGTTTAGATGTCAAGATTTTGAATATAGAAAGGCATTTTGGTAGTGATTTCTATTGTTCGTAGGCAAAACGAACAGTTTTCATAATATTGAAACCCGCCATTAGTCACGATGACGAGCTTCAAAACATGACGATTTAACGGACTGTAATGAGTAAAAGTTACGGCTTACGAATTGTAGGTAAGAAAGCGCTTCACGATCCGTAGCACCGATGAGCCTCCGTCACTAAATGTATGTTTACTGACAGATATTGCAACTCCAAAGAGGACATTTCCATACAAAATAGCTACGTATCGTTATTATTAATCCTCGTATTCGTTGGTAGTCATTTAAAATACTAGAAGTTGAATATTAAAACGCTATTTAGTAACGCCTAGTATTTAAATCTCTGTTCGTAACACTTCTAAATTAACGCTTTGCTAAATACAAATAATATATAAATAACTTTGTATTGCTTTTGTTATTTTAATTTAACTTCATTCAATGTTCGCCAAATGACGAGTCATCGGAAGGACTCGCTTGAAGTCAATTGGAGTGAAAAATCGGGAATTGGTCGGAAAATTAGAAAGCCAGTGACCCGAAACACGCTGATGGACCTCAGGAATTGAAAATTGTGTCGGTACAAGCGGCTTGTTAAAGGTTCGAAGTTCATTTCGTAAATCTTATCTATTAGATATTAGACGAACACGTTGACGATGGGGTAAACCTGTCTGCCTCAGACGTCAGTGGTTGCGGGGAACAAGAAAAAATAGATGTTCCGTGTCTGGGTGTTTATCTTTTGATGTATTTATATTCTAGGTTCTCCCTAGTTCGCTACATGGTAGCCCATAACACAAGCTATGCTTACTTTTGGGCCATGTAGTTGGTGTGATTTGTCTGGGGATTTCATTTTATTATCTACTAGCTGTTGCGCGCGGTTTTGCTCGCGCAATTCCGATTCCCGCGGGATTTTCGGGATAAAAAGTAGCCTATACGGATTCGGCAGAATCCCTCTAAGTAATGGTAAAAGAAATTTTGAAATCGGTCCAGTAGTTTTTGAGCCTATTCAATACAAACATACAAAATACAAAGGTTTCCTCTTTATAATATTAGTATAGATTATCTTACTTCTTACTAATATTATAAATGCGGAAGTTTGGATGTGTGGATGTTTTTTCCTTAATCACGCGAGAACGGCTTAACAGATTTGAATGAAATTTGGCATAGTGATAGAGCACAATCTGGTCACAAAACAAACATCCCAGAGTTTTACTTTTCTTTAAAAAAAATATAATCTACCCGAACGTTAAAAACCTAAACTGAACTGATTTTGATACATACAGTTTCTAAAAAAAGACTAAGAGATTTTATGGAAAAGATTCAGGTACTTACAAAGTGATTTATTAAAGTTTTTACTATTGTTTTTATGTAGTTGGCTAATATAGGTGTGTAAAATAATAAACAATCATGCCGACTTTATTTTTATAATATTTTTTATTTATATTCTGAGTTTAGTTGCACGTTTGACAACCGTTTTTAACAATTATTATGAAATAAGTATGCCTGAACTGGTTTAATTAGTTAACTTTGCGATAAGGGTTTAATTACATAAACATTCGTTAAAAAACTGCGTTGACTGTACTTTGATTAATGTTATCAGGGTCGTTATCTTGGGAGCCTTTGAATTGGGGTCAAGTCAACCCTTTTTGTGCTGACCCTGCAAACATTTTTATCTATAAAGTTATTACTTATCTGTGCTTTTATAATTACTTTCTCTTGTTTCGTACTTTTACGTATTTTGCTTTGTTTGTAAAAGTCAACGTGGGATTTGATGTGGGTATTTTGGTAATCTTTTGTGTAAATGTTCGTCGAGTCGAAGTCCTTTTTATCTCTATACTGTACCAGACTATATTAAAATAGTACAGCTAAAGAGTTTGTTGGTTGGTACCTCTGTAACTACGAAATAGATTTGAAGAAGTCAAATGGCTGTATTTAAAAACGTTTACGTTATAAAAATAAAAGTTGCGTGGGTGGTGCTGCTACTATTATTTACTTAATCTAACAAAGGTCACAAACTAACACTCAACACAAATGACAAAACCCAAAATTTTTTGCATATCAGGTGTGTACAATTATACTTTCAAATAACCTCGTTTTCCAGAGTTGTGTGACTAGGTCTCAAACCTATGACTCTTTCACTATAGAAAAAGTCTTGATCGATACAAGCGTTTTTATTTAACTAGCCATCATACGCTGTTTTTCTCCCGTAGCTTTTGATCTCTTTCGAGAGTGCCCACGAAATAATAGCTTCGCTGACATATTTTTTCAAACTGGACCGTAGTTCCTGAGGTAGAGTTTCAGAGCAAAAATAAAACAAGCACTGTATATTTGATGTTATTGGTGAAAAGAACATTAATGATAGGACACTTTTTTATATTTATGAATATTCTTTGTTACTGATCGAAACACAAAAAGTGCGGATGACAAGATTGTAATATAGTATGTTTTCTTTTTGTGAACCAATGAACAATAATATTCTTAATAATAAATAAAAAAACAAGGCATTTTTATGTCTCATAATAATGAAGTATTATACTCTTTATCTAAACAAACATGTCCTAGGTAGCATGCGAGTAATTTTATACGTTAAGAAAACTGATATTATTTTATCTTTTGTCTTTATTTTATTTTAATGTTTATATCATTTCACTCTGTAACCGAAGTAACAGAAGGTTCATAAGATGTGCAGAGATTACCGCGTTCAGACAAACACGCAGCGCAGCATTATTACTCCTTTATACGAAGCGAAGCGTGGCCCTGCAGTGGTAGATAAATTAGAGCACAGTCCATAATATCACTTTATCCTCACCAACTTTTAACTGTAAAACTTAAAATTAGTTTCTTATAAAATGGCTGCCATAAAACTGAGATTTTTTTAACGACTTTCTGGAATTACGAGTTTCCGGTAATGGTAGATGAAAAACAAAAATTAATTGTAGAATGTTTTAAAATTAGAGCTTCCGATGCCAACAGACGTAAAAACGTCTAAAATTAGTTAATAGTGGGTGGATGTCATTAAACAGTTTGTTTTTAAATCTATTTAGAAATGAATAAGACGCTCACTTTATGTTACTCATGGATGTGTTCCAGCAATTTGTAAAGTAACGTTATTTTAGAAGTACCTGAATAGCACCCGTTACGAATTTGCCTGACTGATGCTGTTGACATTTCCCTTTTGACACAACTAAGACTAATTATGACAGCATAGCGTATAATTGCCGTTCTATTTCAGCCTGATTTCACACCAAGCTTAATGGTTTTTATGTCTTTTCAGAGTCGACTCCGGAGTGGATAAACTGTAAAACTTCAAAGATGGCGATCGGGTTCGCGCGCCAAATCCGTCGACGTCCGTCGGCGGCTAGCTTCCGTTGTTTGAAATAGTTGTGACAGAGGAGTGTTGAGTGCGTTGCGGTGTTGTTGTGATGTGTAGTTGTTGTGTGGAGTGTTTGTGTGTGCTGTGTTGTGATGTCGGAGGAGCGGGCGAGGAGGCTGTCGCAGCTTTTTGATCCGCTGGCGAGGTTCACGGATGTGGCGGGTACGGGGTTCTCCGCTAGTACTCCGAACAGTCCGAGGCTGTTGCCGCGCCGGGCGAGGGAGCCACCGCCGCCGCCGCCTAGGTAGGACAATTTATTTCTATGATTACCTCAGTGAATTATGATAATTATGATTGAAACCTTTAGTTTCTTTTTAGTTTATTGTTACAAAATGGTTTTGGGCTGAAACTGCGTTACGCAAATGGAAGCGTCCGCGCGCGAACGACAAAATAACACGCGACAGGGTAGTTTTGACTAGAACCTCGCCCGCGCCCGCTCCCGCGTTTCAGCCCTTTGACATTTTCAACCTTAAGTGTAACCGAATTTGTCAATTCAAATAATTTATTTACCGGAAAAACAATTAATATTCATCATCACAACTCCGTGTAATGACCCCACTGCAGGGCTATGAGTCTCTCCTCTGGGTAAGGAGGGGGTTTACGCCGTAATCCACCAACATCCAGATGGATGTCAGAATTTTCAGGGTGCCGAAAATGGCTTCCGACAAACCCTAATGACTACCTACTGTATACAAGTACAGCACCCGGGACCGACTGCTTAACGTGCCCTCCAAAGCACTGAAGTCGTTGCGTGAAATAAATTATCGGTGGTCACTCATCCAAGTAGCGACTCAAATATTATCGTTATTCTCACAAATTAATCAACTGGTGCATATATGGTCAACTGACCAAAAACTGAAATCATGCTTCAAATTCCGTACTGAATTATTGGACTGCAATAGTGGCTACAGCTACACCTCAACGCGCCTTAATAAAAATAATAGCAACGTTGTTGCCTCAACTACTGCGGTATATCTCACATGCCACCACGAGCTCACTGCGTGTAAATACAGTTAAAACTGTTATAGATTAAAAATATATTGTAAAAAAAAATGCTGGTGTAATAATATTGTCTTAAGTTTTCGCGATTCATACTATTAAATAAAACACTTTTTAACCGGATTTATCGCGTATATTTACATTTTAAATTTTGACTCGACGTTTCGGTGTCTTTGCAGACCCCGTGGTCACGAGCGACTGCACTTTCCAGTCCGTACTGGTCCACATAATATTGTCTTAAGTTTTCGCGATTCATACTATTAAATAAAACACGAGTCGCTCGTGACCACGGGGTCTGCAAAGACACCGAAACGTCGAGTCAAAATTTAAAATGTAAATATACGCGATAAATCCGGTTAAAAAGTGTTTTATTTGCTGGTGTAATCTTATAACAACAAAATATCTTTACCCGAAAATATAAATCATACAGCATCCAACCAATAAATCTTCATAATTAATGCTCAATTATTTTTAAGAGATGTTGCCAAATGCCCGGTAAGTGAGGAAGGGCCTGCAATTTTTCTTTATGCATTACCCTTTGGGTCCTTTGTCCTCTGCATCACTAATCACCTGATTGGTGCTGGAGAATCACGCATAGAAATAAGATATAAATGTAATTTCACATTTTGGCAACATATATCATGAGCGACGAGCGCGCTTTACATACTCGCAATAAATAATGATTTTTCACCTTCAAAGATTATAAAGAAGATTAAGTATGTAGCAAAAATGTTAATTTATTACATGTCCAAAATTAAGTAGATTTGGAAATATTGAATATCTTTTGATTTTATTTTCAATCGGATGAACTTCTCGTCTTATTAATAAGATTTTTTTTTAATACATAAATTATTTACTTACGTATAAATAAATATAAAATCTAATGTTTTCTGATCTTTTTGGGCAAATTACTATCCACAGCAATATATTTGTGGCAAAAAACATTCTAAAGGGAATGTATCGAATAGCTTATTCCCCTGTATGTGTATATGTAACTACGAAAGTACTGTACCGGTGCTGTTAATATGAACACCGCATTGCGTTTTTGTGTTTAACTCGTTTGTTGGCTTATCTAGGATTGTTAAATAAAAAACAAAGGTTAAATAGTGCTTTAGAACATGGAATATGACACTATTCCATTATTTATTTATTTTTTATAAAGAGAAGATATTTTTTTAAAGATTACCTGTACTGATTTAATACTACCTACCTATTCTTATTTCTGTTGGTCAGGTAGTCACGGTTCGCTAAACTTATGGAATTATCTGGTTTGCTAAAGTTATGGGATCATCAGGGTCGATTTAAGTTACAGGGACATCTACCCATACATATTGTACCGGCGCCCCTTGAGGTTTGGTTGTGTAAACAACTAGGGGTCTAAATTGGTATGGGTTGTCACCGCCTGTTAACCAAAGTACCGCCTATACCTACACAAAATTTACGTAAAGCAAAATCTAGAGTAGCTCAACATCTAGGTCTTTAATTTTGAAGAAAGCGAAGTTCCTGTCGCATGTGCTCAGGAACCGAACAAAGTGTTCCACTGAAACTTCACTACAGAGCATGACGGTATACCCATGCCTATACCGGTTTAGAAAAATCTTGCCCGCATTATCAAGAAATATACTAAGGTACTCGTATATGTTTTAGTTATTCCATAAAATAAAACGATCAAATGCGATTAGTTTCGGTTTCGTTCTCTTAAGGAACCCCCCGAAAATGAAATTCTCATTCAAAGCACGTTACACCAAATTCGCAATAACCCGAACATAAAACACGATAATTGAAAATTATTTCAATCAGCATTAAAGCTTCACATACAAGCTTATAATAGCTCATTGAAAATTTATACCAATCTCATTTATTTGCACTAAATAGTCTGCAATCCCATTACTGGACTGTAATAAAATATTTTCCAAAATAATAGTTCGGTCAAAGTACATTTAAATTAATGAACGCCATCGAAAATTTATGTTACAACTGATTAACGCGGCTTCCGTACATGACTGTCAAATTGTTCGAAGCGGCTTTCTGTAATAGTTTAATATGATGTTAATATTGTTAATATGTTAATATTTTTAATGGACTTTAATAGCCGATTCAATAAGTTTCAAAGTTTCTGATAATCGGTTAGCTGTTAACTTGGTAAGTTTGTGACTTGTTTAAAAAATCAACGTCCAATCAAAACTTAGTTCGTGATTATGTTTGGTATATAAAATGTTGTTCCGTCTTTTGAAACATCTAATAATAAAATAATTACTACTGTAATAACTTCATGTAGGTATTACAAAAGATGCCAAAATAAATAAATATATTATTATTATTATTATTACAACAAAACGGACTTCACATAATAACGTTGTCGCGAGCTATTAGTTATTTACTCAGTACAGTTAATGAAATGCGTAAGAAGTAATATGTACGGACTCCGTGGTACCTTAGTCGAATGTTCGCTTGCGGTGTGGACTGTTTTAGGGTTCGAGTCTCAGCCTATCCAGTTTATTAAACAACATTTTATAAACTAGTCCAGGTCTGGATACCGTCTACCTCCACTGTATAATATCCATAGTTTTTAATATTTAATAGCTTACTCAGGTAGGGTTAAATAAATATAACCCATAGAAATTATTTCATGTCTAATTCTCCCAGCCATTAATCAATCTTCAGCCTTATTCCACACACTTTAAAATGATTCTCCTTAATATTTTCTACCTTTATCCAGGCCAATCGCCCACTCATCTCGGCTGGATCCCTTGGAGTACGAGCTGGCGGTGGTTGATGATGTCAACTGGCAGGAGAGATGCTTGGAGCTGCAGCTGGAGCTGCACCGCAGCCGGCACCAGGCCACCAGGGTCAGGGATATGCTCAGAGATAAGGTAAGAAGATAATTTATTGAATAATGTTTTTAAGTTTTTGCATTTATAATGCTCAATTATAATATATAAATGCAAAACCTTAAAAACGTTATTAACAGTTGCAATGCTTCTGAAAAGAAATTGGTCTCACGTGGTCTTCGCTGCAAAACTATACCATTAGATGGAGCTACGTTAGTAATATAACGTAAAAATAAAAATGTGGTAAGCAATTTCGAGGCGTACCGCCAGTAGCTCAGTGGAAGAGCACTCGTCCGGCAAACGAGGGGTCCCAGGTTCGAGTCCTGGCCAAGTAATTTTTATTTTTATCACATTTTTTCGGGTATTTATAAATTATTGATTCGGGTTATCACTGGTCATTTTCCCTAACTCGTCAGTTTCCTTATTCATCAATAGCAACAAAATCTTTAATTCGTCATTTCGTGGAATATACAGTCGGAATGAAAATTTCATTTATTCCTAATTATTAATGGTTGATTAATAGGATTAGTGAATAAAATGAACTCTCGAATGAAACAATCTGTATTATGAAAACCTACCAAAGATAGATGTAAATTATGTTAATATGTCAATTTATAAAAAATGTGTTCATGACTTGCACAGTATAGATCATTTTTGTGCCATAAGGGATGCTCTCAGCAATGTTGCCTGTAGTGATAACGCTGTTTTTCAAAGCATCCTAACTATATTGTATGTACAATTATTGTGAAACTACAGGGACATGAATTATTATGCTAAAATTTCTATTTGCTGAAATTTGCTGACTAACTCTTCCTTTTTAAAATTATGTTTTAACACAAGCAAAGTTTAGTTATAGTATAAAAACAAAGCGTGTCCAAAAATACAAACGTCCACAGGATACAGCATCCGGGATCGACGGCTTAACGTGCCCTCCGTAGCTGAAGTCTTCGTGATAAAGTCATGGTTGGTCTTGTAACTTTTGGGCCGTAGGTTGACAACAGGCCCGTGGCCACAACAACGCCACGAGACTGCACAATACCTACTCAAAATTATCAAGCATAAATTAAGTTTTAGTAATACACAGAATAAAATAAATAGAAGTACATACATACATACATACATAGCGTCACGCCTGTATCCCTTATGGGGTAGGCAGAACACCAGAGGTTACAAGACCATCTGATGTCACGTTTGACAAATTTTGAGGTATTATAAAGATGGAGAGAGACTATTGTAGTGACAGGGGGTCAGCCTATCGCCCACAAAAACGCCTTAAAAACATCTCTCCCTTAACTGACTTTTACAGTATGCCCGGGAAGAGAAGCAGCTGGCACATTCTATGTTTTTCTTTTGCTCCCAGTCCAGCATGTCTAAATAGAAGTCTGGAAATAAAACTCAGGAAATCTAGAAAAACATTTTCTTCTAATGAAATAAATATAATTTAGAAACGAAAAACATCACTACTGCATTTAGGTTAGTTAGTGGAGAGTAGCACAGATGTAACATTATATTTTTATCTTTCCAATATAAATACTGTTACCAATCAAACACCAGATAAACCGCTTATAGTTCAAACCTGTGGTTTCCCGGTGAGTGGTTACGTTCAGAAATATCAAATTAACTGGTAACTGGGTCAGCTTCGTTTATCTGATCCAGGAAACAAGAATAAGATAGCTTGAGAGAGTAGGATAAAATAAAATCTTTGAAAAATATTTTGTTGATAGTTGTGCTAAAAATAAAAGTCGCTGGAAGTTAATAAGGTTGCTTATCATTTTCACACAGCGCCATCTTAACTTAAAGTAAGCAGAACTTTTGATTTCTTAGTTTGATATGATAAAAAACTTAATTGAAATGGACTTAGCCTGCGTTTGATCCCAATCTCACCTGAAGGTAGTGTAAATGAGGTCGAAGATGGAAGCACGCGGGCTTGAGTATGAACTGGCTCTTCATAAAATATTTCCTTGATATATTACCGCCGGAGCGGTAATATGGCGACAAGTTTTATGTAAAGGGTAGCCGGTAGCCAGTCGGCCCCTGAATAAGGCCGTATACAGAAAGAAAGCTGGAAACATATAAGCGCTTACCAGCGATTGACAGCACTGGTGACCCGCGCAGGAAAATATATGAACGTGCGCCGATAAGCACTGAACGGTGCCGACAAGTTCCGACAAGCATCAACACGCGCTGGTCAGCGCTGGGAAATCATCGTCCGATGAGTCCGACATTTTGCTGTATGCCTCAACCTGCTTCCTTTGAATAAGGCCGTATACAGAAAGAACGCTGGAAACTTATAAGCGCTTGCCAGCGCTTGACAGCACTGGTGACCCGCGCAGAAAAATATATGAACTTGCGCCGATAAGCACTGAACGGTGCCGACAAGTTCCGACAAGCAACAACACGCGCTGGTCAGCGCTGGGAAATCATCGTCCGATGCGTCCGACATTTTTTTGCTTGGTCTGCCTCAACCAGCTTCTTTTGTGTAGAACGGACCAGCGCTGTCAAGTGCCGTTAAGCGTTTATAAGTTTCCAGCTTTTTTTCTGTACACGACCTAACTCAAAATAGGCGCCTTTTACGACACGCTTAACCAGGGGCTATGGGGGCTATACCTACACAAAGATAAATAATAACTATTTGTCAGACAGTTGAACCTATATCCCGAAAAAGTCGTGTACTACAGTTACTTGAAGTTACCGGTTAATTACATTAAAATTTTCCTTTAAACAGTTCAACACTTGAATGCACAATTCAATAACAACCTCGGTTAACGTACATTCACTGTACGCCGTATTTATCCGTAGCATTGCAATAATACCATAAGCCCAGTATTTGCTGGCAACAAATTATGCACATGGTGAATACAACTGAATTACCTTAGCGCCTATGCAGGCTTTATTTGTATGGAAAATCGACTGAAATGATTATTAATGGTGCTTCGTATCGTGGGCTTTGGTTGGGAGTAGTGATGTGCCGGATCGTTAAAAATGTAGATCCGCGGATACGGATTCGACAACGGATATTCAGTGCGAGTGACCTTGAAACGATAGTTGACACTTCGTTCGCTGCAACGACACGCAGGACATGTTTCGATTTGCGTCGCGCGTGTATTACTTTTGTTTTGTATGCCAAATAATTAATTTAATAAATAAAAATATCTACTCTGAATAGATTTTAAGATCTTTTTAATTCGATCTCAGCTCCTACATACATCATTTATCCTATAAATTGGAAATTAGTAAAGAAAAGATCCGTAAAAATCCGCGTGAAAAGTAACGGATACGGATCTCGGGAGCATCTCTAGTTGGGAGGCAACTGTTTGTTTTCTGTAGCTACGATTACGATTAAATATTTGTTTTATTTAACATTTATACTGAAACGGTTTAAAGGTTGGAAATAGCAGAATCGACGATTTACGATCTCCAATATTGGTAAAGTTAATAAGGTTTAGTAACTAGATATCGAGAAGTGATATCGACATTTAGAACTCTTTTCAGTATGAACTTTCTGTAGAGTGGTCCGACCCCTAAACATAAAGCATGACGTTGTGAGGTTCTGGAAAAATAGAATACTGTTTAAAAATAGAATTTTATTGAATAACAGTAGTTACTGTATTTCAGAAGATTTTTAACAATAAAATAAATAATGCTGGTCCCACCGATTAAAAAACATGGAAGGCGCCAGCTGCTTCTCTTCCCGGGCATATTGTCAAAGTCAGTTAAGGGACAGAGGTTTTATTGGATGTTTTTTTTGTGGGCGATAGGCTGACCCGCTGTTACTGTTATAGCCTCTCTCCATTATAACCCCTCCAAATTGGTCAAACGTGATATCAGATAGTTTTATAGCCTCTGGTGTTATGCCTGCCCCATGAGAGATACAGGCGTGAAGTTATGTATGTAAATAAAAAGAATGTTCATTCATTAAAGTAACGCCCAAAGAAAGAAAATAAAACAAATATATGACTCCTCGCTTCCATATAAGACAGTTTAATACCGTTTACTCTGTCTTACCACCCGGTATTCTTCAATGTAATTTATTTTAAACCACTTTTGTGGTATTCCGTATAGGTACCCTAAAAATGGATCATGAAAATCGGATTACAATTCAATAGGATAAAAATTTACACAAAAACTATTTTTTGCTGGTTTATGTCTTACAATGATTTACAGAATATATTTTGGATAGATACTTCAATGAATCTTTTAGATCTTATTTCCGACTATCATTTTCCACCAGGTAAGGTGAAGGACAAAAATCTCATCCATTATTACATATAACAATCCTCTGCTTACAAAGTAGGCTTAAATAAAACGCAACGTGCATTGCAAATGAAAACAAACTTACTCACTACGACTTGTAACAATACGTTTAAGATCTTTAAAACTTGAAATTTTAAAAGCCATGTAAATTTCCTTTGCCAACGAACTTTCTAGACTTTGACGAGGTACAAAGTTATGCGGACGAGAGGTTTTCTATGACTCCTCTGTAAGTAGTATTTAAAGGGAGGCATTTCGTTAAATTCCCAACTTGTTCGCAAATAATGCGGATTTCATCCGCCCTGTAACGACATTTGTTCTTTATGGCTTGAGAATTTAATTTCGTTTGACATTATTCATATCAGGAACGTTATTTATGTGGTTCTTATGAATCTTTGTAAGGAATAAAACGTTTTAGGTGAATTTAGTGGAATTTACTGACCTTAGAGTACCTAAGTATTATGTAAGAAAAAAAAATATTCTGCAAGTTAGCTGAAACTGTCGAACTGTAGAAATAAAACTAAAAACAACACCATGTGGCATGGTACAATCGATAAGCATCGATAAGCTATTGGCTTAGGAAATTAGTCTCTCGGTTAATATGACCAAATGCGTATCATTAAACTCAATATAACCGGACAAAATCCTCATCCACTCTCAACATAATAAATCCTCCAACTTAAGACAATTTTAGAGAAAATACCCTCAACTACATTAAACAATCTCCACCACAAAGATACTACTTTAGCTTCAAAGTATTTCGCTTAGTTATCACATAATCTGTGTGCCCAATATGTCCCGAGGTCCGGAACCGCAGGGTACGTAAATACTCTGTGCGGTGGAGACCAAGCCTCTTAATTGCAGCTGAGCTAATGCTTTTTCGATGGCCTCCTGCCTTTAATTAGAACTTAGGTGTTACATGGCTTAACGGGATCTGTATTAATGTTAGAGCAATTTGTGTTTTCTAGTGCGGCTGTTTTAATGTGGACGTATAGTAATGACAAAGGTTTCTTTTGCAGATGAAATTATGTTGTTTGTATATTTCGGTCTTTTAAACAATTTTTGATTGTGACATATACATAGCTAATATGTTCGCATTCACAAAATGTCCCTTTTGTTTTATTATATGTTGCAAAAGGAAGCCAAGCCGTTTGGTTTATTGGCAAGAGCATTTCGTTTTAATCCAACTGTGATCTTATTACACTTGTCTGTACATATACGAGTTACTGAATATGAAATTTTGTTGCTAAGTATAATTTATTGGAGGTTTTTTGTAGGCGATAGACTGACCTCTTTTCACTGCAGTAATCTCTCTCCATCATTATACTTAATACCTCGAAATTTGTCAAATGTGACATCAGAGTTTAGTAACCTTTGGTGTTCTGCCTATCCTATATGGGATACAGGCGTGAAGTTATGTATGTATGTATATAAGTATTATTTTATTTACATGCTCTAATATGTTGAACATTACAGCGATGGATGCGATAACAGAGTTCATAACGACAAAGAGACAAAATTAAAAATATAACTAAACTTCGAACGAAGTAATTTTTATCTATTATATAATTTTTAGTTTGAAAAGTATCTTCTGAACGTATTCCTTCTCATTTTATTATCAATTTATATAAAAGTCCAAGTATTCCAACGGTGTTTCCCTTCATCGAACATAAGCCAGGCGCCATTAATGATTGAATTAGCGCCAAACTTTTGCGACCCCTGACAAATTTATTGCTCGGGAGTTCTGCAAAAACAGTTGATTTGCGTTTTTCCGTTGGGTCATCTTGTTTGAAAAAAGAATCCGAAATCTTCTGAGTCGAAGAATTTTCTCGAAATTTGAGTTGAGGCAGATCCGTAAAAATATTTTATTGTAATTTCTTATCGCCATAAAACCATTCTTGTTTTCATGTTCCCGTTTTTTGAAGCTCTACGTAAAAACTAATTATCTTAAATGCCTTCGTTTTCTTCAAGATTCTTAAGAAGTTCTTTGAAATGAAGGGCATGAAATGCGTTTTTTCGCCATAAAACGGGACTCATTTAGCATGATCGCTATCATAATTGAATTAAAAATTCCGACACGGATCCTCTTTCAGGGACGGACTACGTTTTGTTGCATCGTGGGCTTGAAACTGTAATAAAGGTTGAGACATTTCTGTTCGTTTCTAGAACAATACGTGTAGCAATGTTTGTGATATTACTATATTATTTTACGGTCCGTATTTTGAAAGTTTACTAAGATTTGAACTTTACCTTTGTTATGAATATTGAATAGTTCTCTTTAGCGTGTTGAAATCGAATCTATGCTCGTTGAAACTTTCATAATTCCGATTTTCCATATTATATATATGTATGTATGTTTATATATCTTACAAATATTATAAACTAGCTGCTGCCCGCGACGTCGTCTGCGTGAACGCTATGCAGCACCAAACGCACCTACGATTATAACACTGCTACTGTGATAATATGTAGCCTATATGTTGACCCGACTTCTTAACTATCTTCATGCCAAATTTGAAGTAAATCCATGCAGTACTTTTTGAGTTTATCCCGGAAAGACAAACAGACAAACAGACAAAAATTCTAAAAACTATATTTTTTGTTTCTGTTTCGATTGTAGATCATACCCCAAGTATTCTTTTAAAAAAATATTCAATGTACAGTTTTGACTTTCCTACCATTTTATTATATGTATAGATGAAAGTTTGTATGAATGCATAGATGTATGGATGTTTGTGCAATCACGGCAGAACGGCTCAACGGATTTGAATCAAATTGTGCATAGTGATAGTGTACAGGTTGGAATAGCACATAAGACTATCCTAGAGGGATTAGAAATTGCAAGGGTAAAATTCACGTGAAACTGCTAGCCTTTACATAAGTAGGTACATAAAACAATTTATCATTTGTTATTCAAGATTAGAGAGCACTGGGAAATGGCAGAGATCATAAATTTATTTATTACATATCGACTATAAAGCATGACAATACGAATTCAAGTTTCCTTGTCTCGCATATTGTGACTCTACAATTGACAAAGATACGCACGTTAAGAAAACAACAGCGCCTAGTGTAGTGTCTAAAAACTTATGTAACGCCGCCGCGGCCGGTAACTGTGCCGCTATTAAAAGTACTCGCAACTCTAAATGCTCCGAGTTCCATAGTGATCGTCTGCTCACCTGCACCAGGCATGCCGTCGAAGATAACAGCTTGTCAGACAAGCTACAGTTGAAGCTCGGCCTCTTGAGACTTCGAGTACAAAACGTGGTTGCCAGAATCTGAGATAAGGTCATTGAATAATGTCTTGAATATGAATAAAATAATAATGGGAGACATTGCGCTAGCATTGTCTATTTAACAGCTGCACGTTAAGAATTCGTGCTAAAACAGAGTACATGCAGGTACTTTTTTTGTTATCTAACTTTTTACAATACCTGGTAAAATAATAAATAATTTATTGACTATGGGTATTTTCTGCATTGAAAAATCCGTCGTATGATAGATTACTGCAAGACTCCAAAGAGTTAGGTATACTAACTATCCCCGTCTATCCACTATGTAGGAGAAAACTTACATATGTTTGGCAGTTTATAGTGAATAAGTCGCATATCATGTAAGCAAATAATTGTTTTAAAATGATTGAATCTTATTTTAACCAACCGTACCTAAATTACCATCGTTTATGGCCACATAGCCACAGATATTATTAATAAATTACAATCAAGAATAGAATATTTAACTCGCAATAGTTTGTTATCAAAAATTACCCTGAATAACAACAACAGCTACGCATATTGTAAACAATACCCCAACTGTCTAATAAAGACTGGTTGAAGTGGCATATAAAATAATAAATAATATAAAATAAATAAATAAGATATGGAACGGTATATCCTTTTTAGTTGACACATAAACATTATTCAATTATCACGATTCGATATTAAAGTAAATAAATTGAAACAGATACCTATAGGTTTTTTATTGTGGTGAGGTAATATGTTTTCTAATTCTAAAATCAAACTTTCAACTTGATTCAAACATTCCTTTTCTTTCTGAAAGACTTCAAAAACATTACTTGCTAAAGCTTATTTTCAAACTGAGTTATTCAAGCAGAACCTTATAAAAGCTCTCCTTCCAGTCATTTAATTTAAAAAAGTCGGCTTTTGCTTGTCTTGTTTTGCTCCATGAAGCATAGGTCGTTTAAACAATTACATTTCATCTCAAAATAATTAAAAAACATAACAAGAGTACGGACCAAACCAAACACTATTTATAGAGACCTTAAAACACAAAGAACAGACTAACAACTATTTGAAGTGAAAAAAAGAAATCAAATACAAAAATACGCCAAAATTTTAACCTCGGCAATTATTTAATTTGTTCAACTTTTCCAGCTTTTCCAAACAAGACAAGGTAACTATAATATAATTTGCTTCACTAGTTTAATAACAATAACATTTAATGTAATAATAATTTATAAAGAGAAATCGAAAAAGGACCAAACTATATCCGAGACATTAAAAAACACAAAGAGCAGACTAATTACTATTTGAAGTAAACAAATAAGAAACTTGAACAAATTGACGCATTCATTTTTCCCTCGGCAATTATTTAATTTGTTCGACTTTTTCTGTTTTCCCAAACAAGATAAGGTAACCGCACATAACTATTAACTATAATATAATTTGCTAACTAACTTGAAAAAATACCAAACCAAACCATATCCGAGACTTTAAAAACACAAAGAACAGCCTTATTACTATTTGAAGTTAACATTACAATAAGGAAACCTGTAACAAATTTGAAAAATTGCGCCCTCATTTTTCTCTCGGCAATTATTTTTTTGTTCAACTTTTCCAGCTTTCCCAAACACGGCAAGGTAACCCTCCAGAACTAGTAACTATAATATAATTTGCATCACTCAGCATACAAATGGAATCCATTTTAATCTAAACCAGTTTCATTTTGAAGCTGAGATCCGTAATTTTGTTAATTAATACCTATTCATGGAATTGCATAATTCCTTGTGACGCGAGAATGGAAACGTATTAGGTTTAATTAAATGTTCCTCATTAGTGTTTATGATCATGTAAAAGTTATTTAAAAACGCTTTTCTTTTTTGCCACCTTTTTGTCATACAGACAATAAATAATATTAAATAATAGACACTACCTCTTCACTCTTAGATAGAAAAGTAAAGAAAATTATTTAATAGAAAAAAATGTTTTTTCACTTCCAAAATTATAAGAGTTTACTGTCTTTTTAAACATTATGAATCCAAAAAACTTAAGACAAAAATGGTAACAGTCACAATTTATTTCTAGCCCGTAAGCTACGTTATCAAAAGCGATAACCTTGTTCTTCTCGAGTCACGTCTTTCCCCTACCATGATCACAAATTTTAGACAACAAACGATTACTTAAACGTTTATCGAGGAAGCATATTGAGGGTAACCCGCCTGGCAGATTCGCTTACGGCGGTTTGCATACAGAATTGAATTCTGCATGGAGGCGGCGCGTCTGTCGTAAACTCGCAAGAGAGCCGTCAAGAGATTACGGGTGTGTTTTACAATAAAGTACTGTTAGATTTTTAACTTATAGAACTTACTGTAAATAATTATTTTAACGGCTCCTGTTATTATGAAACTTTGAGAATCGCTCTGTTTATAAGGTAAAGTAAGTAAGAAGTAAAATATTCGACAAAGCAAGTTTCATTCCAGAATACAAACTATGTAATATTAATTTTGAATCTAATTATATCCTACAAAGGGATACCTATTCATGAAAGTAAGTTCATCAGTTACCTTAATACCTAGTTACTTTTTAGCAGGTACCGGTACTCTCAAAAGTAGCCGTAGAGCTTTCGTCATACTATTATAGTCTCTAAGTATCTGTTAGTAGTCAGTGTGGTTAAATATTGTGTATGGTAGTCTTTCTCTCAGTGGTCAAATATTACAAATAGTATATGTAACACCTTTGATAATCCTTATTCAAAGGGGATTGGCGGCCACGGTATCACTTAATTTTAGAGTTTTCAAGCGTATCAAAACCGGGCTATATGTAGTTAATAGGTCAATATGAGACACGTTTTTTCCAACATCTATTGTTGTGATAGTTGTTGGGAATATTTAGAAATACAATAAAATCAAATTAAACTTGCCGAAAGCACACTTTTTAATTTCCCGGCAATAAAAAATAATAGTTGTAAAGTCCTACTGTCAAACTTGAATTAAGCCGCCCGCGCCGCCGCCCCGTTTCAAACCTTTGGATTGGTTAATACCTGCTAATGTAATGTAATGGTTTCAAAATACGACGCCATGTTAGAAAAGACGGACTATAAATTCCTGTAATTTTTAGGTTAGATTATAGTTTTGACTTTTTATTCCCAACTTCTGTATAAATCTAATAATTATATTCTGATTACTCGTCATCTAAGCAATAAAACGCACATATTAAGTTTGAGGTACGTGAATGCTATGTGAAATAAAAGCGGTACTGACAATGTATGGGACCTTGCCATTCTTCTTTGACTGATTATGTTATTGAAGTTTTTACTCACATGACCAAAGGTTTAACAAAAATATTTTGCCTTTAATTTGAAGAAGTCAACAGTAAATGAAGCAGTGGATAAATTCTTAGAGATTTGGTGCCTATAATTTGAAACTTTTTACATCGAACTCAAAAACAAAACGTCCCGATATTACTTCTATGCAACTTAAAGCTTTAAGCTCTCGGCATAAAAAATAGTTTTCTTCGTAGGAAATTGATGACTGGCAGGCTGTAGCATGGCTTCCTTCAGGAAATTGGCAAACTCCTGATCACTCCATTATCCACGTCTGCAGTTGTCGTTTAATCAATTCCAAAGTGGCAAAGTTTTATCTTGACGTGTAGAAATGAGAATACTTGAAGGAGAGTTATTACTTAGACTGAAATTTTCATCGCGTATGACATAATTATTCCAGAATAATTAGTAAGTAAGTATTTGACAGTTATTACGGCGGTACGTATGGTTAAATGATTTAAATAAAAAATAAGTGACTTCGTGCCACATCCAAAAAGTTAGAAGTGCATTTTATCTCGTGGTACTTTCCTCTGAAATGATTATTAAAAACGGAATTTTAAAAGTACGTCAAATTAAAACTAAAACAAATCAAAATTTTCCCTTTTATAATATTAGCTTAACTCGAACTGCAGGTATTCATGAGAAGTACATTTATAAAACCCAATTGAAAGAAAGCATACAAGTCGGCATGCCATCTCAATGCACCTATACTTATACCGATCTAATTCTTAACCTTCATTACCCAAACAACGTTGCAAAAAGCCGCTAGGCCTTTGATCCAAATATACTAATTAAAATTTAGTCTCGCCATCGAATGCTTTCCAAACCCCTTGACAATAACACGGAACTAACACAGACAGGCATATTTACATACTAACACCTATACTCATTCATCAGTATATGCATATGTCCCAAATTAACTCTATATCACACATGGGGTCCTTTGTTCCCTATACACTTATTATGCACAGTCACACTCTTGCGATTAAAACCTCTATATTGCATCGATGGTGATGCCGACCGTACGTGATGGCATTTATTTTAATTTGCTGGCTGTACTTCGGGGTTATTTCTTGGTTCTTGAGGAGATGTGGAAGGTTCGATGATTTATGGATACGAGGATTAACATTTTTAATGGTGATTAAATGGATTTCACTCGTTTGGGTTGCTCGTAAACGTCTCGCAGAGTACCTACCTATGTACTTATTGACTTCTTTTAATTTGTTTTGTCTAATAAATTATATTAACATGTTTTTAACACGTGTAGGAAAAAATCAAAATAACAAATAAAGACTAAAATCTAATTTAATTCTTAAATTTTGACACTCCCGTGATGTATTTCTTCTGTATCTCATGTCCTGATCTTGTCAAATCCTAGTGCAAACCTCATCTTTGACCTCATTAACTTACTGTTACGTGTTAATACTATAAAAGAAGTTGTAATTGTTTATTTACCCTAGGCAAATAAACAATTACAACTAATTTTTTTGATAATTGCCATACAATCTAAATTTACGTTTTCGTATATTTATTTACTAGTTAAAATCAACGTTTCGTCGTCAGAAAACGTTCATAGTTTCTTTTTTCAGAAATTTTGAAAATTGTTAAATAATCAACATAAGTATTTATATAAGAAGTCTTTATGAATAAATAACATATATTTTATTATTATATCGCTGTAAAAGTACAGATAGAAGCCCCTTCATGATGTATAGTATAAAGTCAAACCTTAAAACGTAAAAAAAGCTGAATAACAAAACATGCACACGCATTCTGTTTCGATAGAAAGTTCCAGACGATTTACGTGTGCCCGAGTGACTGATAGCGTCTATTACTGCAATCCATCTTACCGGTGAATTATTTATTGTGAACGATGCAGTTAAGTGCAGTACAAGTGTGGGGAAATCAGTCCTGGCTGCTAGATTCGCGGCTTTTTTCAAATTTGGAACCAATGCTTGGCTCCTGGAATAGCGTCTTCTTTTAAATTTGGAACCAATGGTTTGAGTTTATAAATTACCTTTGGGAACTAAGTGAGACTTTTCGTTTATTGAGTGATGGTTTCTGTAGTGCGGATCTTCGTAAAGGGTGTCAGTTTTATTATGAGCATATAGGTTTTTCTATATATTTCAAAATTAAAAAAAAAACAAAGTGCACGTAGCTTGTTTGTGTTAGTAGATAAGTAATCATAAAAAAATATTACTAAGATTTAAATAACCAAAAAGGTATACATTGTTATACATTGTTTAAACTGCAGTTACTTTCAACAAAGTGTCTTTAATTTAAGTCATATGATCAAGAAATTAAGCATTCCAAATTTCAAACTTTACTCAATTCTAAGACCAATAATTTACTTTCATACTTTTGATTAATCATGAATGATCACCTGAAATTAATCATTAAAACCCTTCCCATCACGTCGTAAAAACACTTTCGCATCCTTAGGGGAGTGATTTTCGGAATCATTTCTCAAGCAGATAAACATGCGATTTGCTAAAACCCCTAGTTTATTTTGGGGTTCTCTGGGCAATCTAAAAACAATATTGGTAAAGTATTCATGACAAATTGTGGTATAATGAAGAGAAATAACAAGGTGAAGTTGCAGCGTCTTGTGCTGTGAGGCGGGTGAGGAGCGGCGCTACTGACGGCGTTTATGTCGCTCGTAGCACTTGCCTTCTACTCATACTAGGCTTGTATACTGAACCTAAATTTTCAATTAATAATACGATTGTTCACTAAAATATACTATTGTTGTCATTTCTATTTTAATTTGTGTAACCATGTTTGTTTATGTACAATAAACAGTTTTATTATTATTATTAGTTATTATTACTAAGTTACCTTGCTAATATCGCAACTCCAAAGCACTAGCAATGCAGGTGCGCTGTTGCACTGCCTTCCCTCCCTCAAGAAGCAAAAAGAGCAATGAACACAACACACACTTAGAACACTACAACCAGCACCACACGCCATCAACGACACGTGCTTCGCTTCAACCAGTAGCATTCCAAGGTGCAACGTTGTTCAGAGTGTGTGTTTATTGTGTTCTTCGCCTTCCTTGCTTCTTGAGGGAGGGAGGGAGGTGCACCAACACACCTAAACCTGCATCACTAGTGCTTTGGAGTCGCACATTGAGCAAGGTAACTTTATTATATTAGTTGTCATGGATTTCCTCAAAGTTACATCCAGGTTTTCATGTATTGTTTAAAATGTACCCACTTGCTTCACATCATACATAAACACGCACTTGCATATATCTACCCTTATTATTTATTCTCGAAAAATAAGATAGAAATTCTGTTAGGCAATAAACAGTGTTTTTTGTTACTATACTTAATACATTTAATAAACTGAATCATATAAAACATAAATTATTATATTTAAAAAAATTTACTTATAATTCGTACAGTACTAGCTTTCAAAGTAAAATATATATTTCTTTTCTGTAATGTCCCATAAATAAATAGGTTTTCTCACATAAAAACTGTTATTGTGATAAGAGTTATAGGCATATTCGTAACACTAAATCATTTTATTCTTAAAATGCATTCCAATTTAAAATGTCCATTTCGCTCTTTCTAACTTTTTTGATAAGTTTTAGTTTTTCTTTCGGAAGACACCGGAGGGACACATCGAGGTCACCATATTACCATTTCACAGTCACCGACGATCTTTCAGCTGACGTTGAGTACGCGAAAGAAAAGAGTAAAATTCTGATACGCCTTAAAAATTCCAAAGGTCTTAAAAATCCAAGTTCCTTTGACATAATGCAACCGAGTGAAATGCAATTCTATGTCGATCCAGTTCTCAATGGTGTGAGGAGAAAAACACGAAAAAGAGATAACGCGAGAAAAAACTCACTTAGGAATATAGCGAACAGAGTTCCTCCTCTTGGTAAATTATTAAATCTTAGTTCTGTTATTTTAGAACTAGAAAAAAGTATGGAGTCTGAATTCCAGGAACCATATTTACGTAAGTATATTTATTTTTAATAGAATAGTTACATATCAATCTCTGCATATGAAACGCAATTTCATTCTTCATCATGTTACAATGACTTAACACATTGGTCAAATTTCTTATCTTAGAAGACTTTAAAATAAAGAATTATTTTAAGGTAAATGGGGACTCGAATGCAGTAAGAATCCAAAAGGCATATGTGTTGAAATTGGAGACTGTGGAGAAGGCTACAGAATACATTCAGGAAAGGAATTTTGCGCTGAAGGAAATTATGTATGCTGTGCATCCTATAACAGAATCAGGGATATTATCAAGAGCGTCAATGAAGGAAAACCGACAGTGATGCGAAAACTCTTTAATGATGCAAAGCTCAGAAGAAGCTCAAAAGCAAAAAATAATGAACTTAAGAAATATACAAAGTCTGAGCGTAGTCAATTATTTCTACAGAATTATAATTTGTTAAAAAAGCTTACTGAAAAGTTTTTAGAGGAATATTCGGATTTAACTGGTCCCGATTATGGTGAATCTGAGATAAAGAATGTTGAAGGCGATGTGGAGTATGGAGTAATGTATTATTAAAACGTTGTAAATAATATCGTAATTGCATGTTTTTCAAGTATTAATCTAAACTCTATAATATAAAACACCGAAAAAACCAATTCACTAATTTTCTTAGATTTAATTTATTTTCGGTTGTGAATATTGGTAATTTTGTTAGAATTTTGTTAGGTCTTAGGGCTAAACATTTAGGATCAATTTTATTTCAAATAATATAATATAATATGCCCATAAGGCAGAAATATAAAGGATTTCAACGTTGGTCTCATATTAAACATTATTTAAAATCCATTTATCCACATTAAAAATTTTCACACTCGTTTCAAGATTTTTGTATGTTAGACTATTGACTCTTAGGTCAAAAGTTCCAAAACGAGGACAGCATAAAAAACAAACGTAGAACAGCTTTATTCCAAAAACAATTCCCTGATTTTTTACTTGGTACTGGAGCCAAACCTTTATCTTTACCCTCCTTAGGGTGCGTAACTACATAACACAGTTTAGATTGATGGCTGATGCAATTTGCAACTGACTTGGATTTATTGTGACCGATAAAAGGACGAGGTGTGTTTTGTCAATTCGTATTTCACGGAAATCTATTACGTCATTGTTAGAAGCTTGTGCTTTTAAAGTATATTAAAGACAATATTATGAGTTAGATAAAACACTCTAACCCGCGGATTCCGCGTAGGTTCGGCTTATATTTGTTCTTACTCACCTAGACAAGCGTGTCTAAAAAGGCAAGTAAAAGGTCACTATATTAATAAGATACCTCTTCACTATGCCCGCCAATGTTTTATGAAGCGCCTCGTTGTTCCTAAAGCAGTCTCATCTTCGACGCTACTTCACCATCACGTGCTATTGATGTCAAACGTGGTTACAGTCATGTTAAAAATGGCATCAATAAATACCGATCTACGTGAATAAAAAATCGACACTAATGGTCTGCGAAGCCACGTCACCTGGGATCGTACAACTTCTTAATCTTACGAAGGGGACAAATCATGCCGCTGCACAGCGATGCGGACATCTCCCACGGGAACATGGGACCCTAGTACTTGTGGCTGCTAGTTGAGACGTGGTGTAGGGAATAAACTGAAGATTTTTTCACGTAGTTGTAGTTTAAACTTCTGTTACAGATTTGGACATGTTCAAGCTTAAATTATTTTTAAAAGCTTTTTGCATTGACCTTATCACTGGACAATCTATGAATCATGCAATCGATTTTGCGTATACAAGTTCTTTATAAGCGCATATATTTAGGCATTTGAGCTTGTGACATTTATTTGATTTACTTATTCATTTAAAACATAGTATACTACTGTTAGAATAAAACATATGAATGTAAAATTAAGATAGATCTTTGTGATAATGCTAACTGAAAACCTCGTCGACATGTGTCATAGTTATCAGGTTACTAAGTTAAAATTTGTTTTGATGAAAAAAAATAAACATATATGGGAAAAGTATCTAAATGGTAACTAATAGAATCTATCAGAACAAAATACCTTCACATAAAAATCGCTATATCTTTTCATTTACAAGATAGCATGACAAATCTTGCTCTATTTTATGCACACATCCAACTACCATCAAACAAATTAGCGTAAAATGGCTCACAACTGCGGTCCTGTCTACATGACTGATGCTCCGTCGTGCGGCGTGGGGTGAAGAGTGAGGGCAATCAGACGCTGATCGATGTTCGTCAGGGAGGACGAGTGTGAAGATGATATCAATATAATGACTGTTAATTGACTTTTGGACTGGCTCAGTTCAAATTTCGAATTGAGTTTATCGAATGTATTATGTATACGTATTTCTTTGCTCCTTTACACAGTGCTAAGGGACTCATCGATTTGGATTTCTGAGGCGTCAGGTTCGTGGTGATAATAATATTGAAAAGCTATTGACCGGTAGCAGAGTCTTCTGTTTGAGCGCCTGCTTGGTTACTACTATAATATTTTAAAGGTCCATAAATAAACTCCAGGAATAATTGTTGTCACTTTTCAATTATTACTTTTAGACGACCACTTCGGCTATGGGGTAAATCTATCTGCTTCAGATGCCAGTGGTTGCGGGTTCGATTCCAGCCCGGAACAAGATAAAAAAATGTTCCGGTTCTGGGTGTGTATCTATATACAAGATGGAATTTATGAATGCCCCCTGGAGGGAAAGTACTGTAAATAATAGAGATAGCAAATTTTACTCCAAAGAAACATTCGTTTGTCTGGAAAAGAAATAAAGCTGCATTCAAAGATTTTTCGAAAATTTGCTTGTTTCAACCAGAATTCGAACCGGATAAAAACTAAAAATGAAGATTTCATGGTTTTTCTTTCATTAAATTAACTAAGCATGTTAGAGATATTTCATTCTTGTGATTGGCCCTAACGATCGATGCAATAAAATTGCAGGGTGTCATATTTTAGTCGGTTCGATTCCCGGTGAAGCAAGCGAATTTTCGAAAATATTTGAATGCAGTTTTATTTTCATTATTAAATGTTTCTTTGGAGTAAAATTTACTATCTATATTATTTAGAGTACTTTCCCTTCAGGGGGCATTCAAAAATTCCACCTTGTATATGTATTTATATTCTAGGTTCCCCCCTTGTTCGTTACATGGTATCCCATAATACAAGCTATGCTTACTTTGGGGCCATGTATTGTGATTGCCTGGGGATTTTATTTATTTTTTAAGTCCTTCTTTGCCAGCTTTCTACTACAAGATATTACTTTCACTATCAAAACAAGATCTTTAGTATTACTCTATTATCCAATATAAAGAGTTTGAAAGATCAAATATCCAAAAAAAGCAAAAGAAAAGTCTACAATCATAATGTTAAGCAAAAAATTGCGGCTACCTGTTAGAATTTTGGCAAAAATATTCTCTATACATTCTTCCATGCTCTGGTTCACTATAGGCACTAGTATTAGCAGGAAGAAAGTAAGATTTACTAGAACAAGTCACAAACGTACTGTAAAACATCTTAAAACTATATGTTTTACCGATGCAATATGTAAAACCTTCTTTACATTTCAAAACGTATAGAAGCTACGAGCCGATCCTTTTGGGATAGAACACAGTAATGCAGTGGAACTTAAAGGAAAATCTTCAAGGTCCAAAAATAACAATATTCCATTCAAAGACCAGATAAAAATAATAGCTACTCTACTAACTACCATTTCAAGAAACAAATGACCACGAAAACAATAAAAAATGATATCCCATCAGAATTATTGGCAAAAGTAAGTGCACCGACACGCAAAACACATTGCAGGGATTCCAAAGAATTATGGGCCAATGGGAGGTGCCCTTAAATCAACTAATGGCAACAATCATGGTGGCTATTGATGTATGGGGAAAAGGAAAAATGAGAGAAATCGAAGAAATCCTAGCGTTATGGGAAAGCACACGACGTAACTGGTAATTATAGGAAAACTCAAGAGTTGCGAGTTGGTAAAGTAGTACGTAAACATTATTGATTGATTAATCAAAAAAGTGCATTAAAACAGTTACAAAGTATTTGGCATACACGCTTAAATATTTACTAAATATTTAGTTAAAGTAAAAAGCTCTATTAAATCACTTTTCAATAGAAGACTGCTTTTGAAAATCGGTTGACTATTGTTAATATTATTTATAGAATGTTCATACGTTCATACGGCACATTCGCTAAATAAGGTTAATTATTCAGTCAATTCATTTTTAAAAGCAGTCTTCTATTAACTCTCTAATAGACCCTTTTGAAGTCAAAAGTATAAAACGTCATTTTAGTAAATATAAGGAAGTAATTTGTAAAACGCAACATTTTCTCATTACTCAAGTTATGAGAAATGGCCCCTCGGTCGGTACAGGCAATAAAGTAAAAAAATCTACTGCAGGGTTCAATGTAGAAGGAAATTTATTTTCTAGGTTTAATAGAAGGAGAGCTCTTTACACGCAAGGCCTAGGTTATAATAATTAATCATGCTTGGTATTATTTGTCACATAATTGGCTTATTAGCCTTTTTTGAACCATTACTCTAGAATAATAAATATATTTTTACAAAATGACCTGTAATACATCTAGGTTTCCCTTATTTAAGTTTCATGGAGTGAAATCTAGCAAACGAGTACTGGAGCCATTTAAGTGATAACCAGATCCATTGACATATTCATTATACGTAGTATTAATTGATGGTGCATTGCTAATTAACTGGAAATGTCTATTGACCCTGTTTTCACATTTAAAAATTATCACATTTATTTCTCTCCAATTTTATCTTTCGAGTAAAAAGCTTGCGTTGATGCTAAAGAGAGGACATTTTTTTTTCCTAAGTCTCTTTCATCGAGTTGGTGTAAAGGTGATATGACAGCCTGCAGTCCAAAAATTACAGCCATATCTACTCCTTGCAAGACCTACAGGAATCTAGGAGCGCTACGTCGCCCATTTATAACGGGATCAATAAAAGTGTCCAAAAAATCTATCAAGTTTTATGTTTAAGCTGCAGTTACCTAGTTTGTCCAAGTTCTGATGTACAACAGCAATTTGCTTTACAGACCATTACTCGACCGGCCGGCCAGGGCCACTATATTTTGTGAATTTACATGGTTCCCACGCGACATTTAGGGATTTCGCTAGACTGCATCTGGGGCATTTTAATGTTTATCACGAAAGGTTTTGAAGTGGACGCTAGGTATGTTCTTGGGAAATAGGAGTCTGCTTTTATGACTATTAAGGCTGTAATCATTTAAATGATAAGTCGTGCTGTAGTTTGTTTTTACTGCTCTTTGTTCGTGAATAATAATATAACGTAATTTTAATTGTTGTGTGGAGAAACTTCAAACTACTTATAGATATAAATACACTGAATGGGAGATGAAGAAAACAGATAAGTGCTAAAATAATAACAAACGCTTTGCAAAAGTAATGATGTTTTGCAAAACAGTTTAGCAATTCTTCATATGACGCGTGCTGCCCACATCTTCAAAACGATTACAAATGCAAGATAAAGACTCATATAACAACAAATACTGCCAACAAAGGACACAAATAATAAAAAAGCATTTCACAAACCAAAAACGACTCAAATACAGCACCTTTAAAAGGTATTTACTTTCCCACCACATCTCCGTTTGCAACAATGTTATGAAAATCAGAAATGTCACCTTTCAATGGTGCAATCCAATTTCGCGAAGGCTTTTAAGGACAGATGCACAGTGCCCGCCGTCACGTGTAGACCAGCTTTGAAACTGCAATAAAGGTGCAATCACATGTCCTTCAAAGCAGAATTTGCCTTTACATGAGCTGCAAGAACGCAGTGGGGAATAAGTATGTGTAAAAGGAAAAAAGAATTGAATAGTGCTGGCTTTGGTGCGATATTGGAATTTGAATATACTTTGAATATTGGTTCACTTGTATGTTAGTCATTTTGACTTGGAAACAAAGGATTTTTATGTTTTCCACTTTATAAAAACTTCTGCTATTCGCACAAATTCAAAGAGCTCATTACAAAAATCCCTTTTTTACGTTCAAAAACTCAATTCAAATTAAATTCAAATACTTTATTGCCATTTGCATAGAATGGAAAAATACATACAATTACAAAATAACAATAAATGTGCAATTTGGGAGGCCTTATCACTTTACAGCGATCTCTACCGGGCAACCCATTGATATTAAATAAAACACTTTTTAACCGGATTTATCGCATACATATATATATATTTAAATTTTAACTCGATGTTTCGGTGTCTGCAGACCCCGTGGTCACGAGCGACATCAGTGTCAATATAATATTAAAAAATAATATATAAATGAATGTAAATAAATATACGCGATAAATCCGGTTAAAAAGTGTTTTATTTAATAGTATGAACCGCGAAAACTTAAGACAATTTTATTAACCCATTGATATCTTATTACTTAAACTTGCAAATAATTGCCACCCACTTTACTTGTAAAAAGAAAACAAAATCTACTTGTTTTCCGTAGAACATTGTTAAGGACAAACTTTAGACTTTTCACAAGCATTTGAAATAATCAACTCTTTATCCAAGTTCCTTTTCGTCGTAACATTTCGCATAAAGAACATTGGACAAATTACATTTCTCATAACGTCACTTTGGCATGAAAATGCCGAGATGATGCAACGTGAACCGCGGGAGGGTTTAAATGTAAAATTGTGATCTACCCTCTTTGTGAACGAGTTGCGAGTTATGACATTGTTTGATACTGACGTGTCTTAATTGAATTTTTGTAGTCTGTTTGGAGTCCAATTCAAATATTCCCTCAGTGTTGACTTTTTTTGCCGCAGTGTAATTTAATTTTGGGAGTTTTATACGAAATTGCAAATATAGGTACTCAAGAGCAGGCATGAAATAAAAAAGATTACGCAAGTGCCTTAAATGTCCTATATATTGCACAAAAATCAGCTTTTGTAGATTTGATTAGACAATATAAAAACATTTTATCTATTTGATTAATGTTTTTTATATCGTGTTGACAAATTTACAATTATTAGTAGCAACCGCCCGCGTTTTTATCGAGAAAGTATATCTTGATTCCGTAAGAACTTTTTGATAAAATCTTAACTCTTCTCAAGAGCTAGGTTCATCCGAACCTATCGATCAAACTTAGTAATACGATTTTCCAAATCAGACTAGTACTATTTCGACATAGTTCAAAATTTGAAGGCTTTGCTTTCAGCTTTTTACATCGGTATTGCTGTACTTAATGATTCTGTCCAGTCCCAATTGTTTAAAAGCTATCAAATACGATTTCCCTTTTGTAACGGAAATGGAAAAAAAAACAATACAGCAGTAATACAGTGGCGACCTATGAACAAAATATGCATTTTTTTACTTTTACTCTATTTCCCGTTGCTGGAAAGTTCATTCATTCATGTCTTTTATTCGATTTGTCTAAGTAACCATTACCGAGTAATACCATAATATATGTACTGCAGTTTACACTGAATCCTCGAGGCTCGGCTCCACAGTTTGAGGGCACCTCAGGGACCTATAAACGTTCCCTTTCGTATTTCCAATGACATCTAAAATCACTCATTTGTAACTAAATTCAGTTCACTAGTTGTTATTCAGGAAGTTTTCTGCTTCAATTAAAACTTTATCACTAATATATTACATTTACGTTAAGAACAGAAGCAAAAGTACCTCCCATATGCTCGATTTTTGTCAGGCAATAATAAGATGCAAGAGGATTAAAAGTCATGTATGGATGGATGGGTGTATTTTTGTTACTGTCTCACGTAAAAACATGTTTACGGATATAGATAAAATTTGGTACAATCTAAGGTTGTAGGCTGGAATAACATAATGGATACTTTTATCCGTGTAAAAGCGTAAGAAAACAGCTAGTGGAGTAATAAAAAAGCATTATCACGGGTCTAATAAAAATTTTTTTTTTTTTCGTTTTCATGCCATCTGCATTAATTTTACATTTAATAGACAAAAATATCCAACAATTGTTAAGATGAGGTACGCTTTCAATATTCTTCAATTTTTTTACGGACTGAAGGAATGTTTTTTTAATATCCATTCTTGTTCCCAATTTACTTAGGGGAATATAAGAAAATATCAAAGTATGTGCATTTTCCCACGAGCTACAGTAGCCGCCATATTGAAAACAAACACCATTAGAGCCTTGCTGCAGGCGTCTTTGTATTCAACCTCCTTTCGCAAACTACGAACTGGCAGGAAATAAGATGAAAAGCAATGTTTGGAAAAAAAGGAAATCATGTTGTTTTGAATTTGGATCGTTATTTAGAATGCATCTTTACTTGAAATGAGCTTTGTGGCTGAACATCATAAGGCACGAGTACTTTTCATGTATTTTAAATAAAAATATATTTCTACAATGGCTACCAAAAAGTATAATTAGACGAAGAATACGACTGCACTAAGCTTTTCAAGTTTTTGTTCGGAACCCCGCAAACATTCTAATAATTATTAGAAATGTACCTTCCCCGTAGTTGAAATGAAATGAAATTATGTCTTATTTTATCTGTGTTTTGTTAAATAGTATTTGGATTTCTGTATCTGCCGATAGTTGAATTTAGAAATACAGTCACAATAGAAAACCTTAATGGTAGGTATTTAGAAGATGTACATCTAAGAATAAATTGACGAATTATTAAAATTAAACAACTAGTTGAAAAGCAATGGTGAATCTATTACTAATATTCATAAGATGCCTGTTGAATCTACTTTTGAAAGAACTAGGACTGCACGGTTAGGAAATACAAACGCAGGTAGTTTATTGTTTTTGACAATTCGTATCATAGATTATGAATATTATGATAAAAGTAGTGTAGTCTAAAGAGTCTATATTTGGCCTCGAATGACCTATTTTTAAATTAAATTACACGTATCACGATTACCACAAATAAGTTAATTTGAAAACTCCACAGTTACAGGCAGGGTTGTTTTATCATCGTTACGGGGTCGGGGTTGCCTGCTATCGGGGATGACATTACTAAATATCTTTATTTTATTTTTGGCTTTACGCTTACACGTCACGTCATGTGTGCGAGGTACAGCCTGCAACAGAATAATGTATACCACCATCTGACGTCGCACGCACACGCGCGTTCATCCATACTCACTCACACCACGAAAGTCAACCAATCCAAGCATAATAAGTGGACGTGCTTACGCACACACGCACACTGTGAAAATACTTTACTTCTGCTGATTCATTAATTTGTTAAACTCGTTCTTAGCTACTCTCAAGTCTCACATGACGAGCTATATGGATGAATAGCAGGCAGACAAGATAATATGATGCTAATTTCACAACTTTAAGTCATAGCGTCCATGGCCTAGCGGTTTAAGTGTCTAGGAATGAGATCTGGACAGGTCAGGTATCGAATCCCACAAAAAATTGTGATTTAATATTAATTTTTAGAGATTGAAAGAAGAAATATATTACAACTTTTTTGATGTTTTTTATTAAGTTTGAATTTGAAGTAGGTAGCTATTATTAGCGTAACTATTCGAAATAACAACGATGCCTCATTTCTTAAGACAAAATAAGTGGAAGACCCCGATTATCTTTTATTGTGTTGCTAGATTTATTTTTAGCTTGTCATATCTTTAGAAAAAAAAAGTTAAATCTACCCTCTATTATTTAATATTGTGTAGTCGTGTTTCTAGATGGTTTGCATTCGTCGTTACTTGTTACTACTATCAGATTTTTGTGCCAAAATGAAATTAAAAATGAATTATCATTTAACATTGCTGCAGAGAGCTGAAATCATTGTTTCATTCAATCAATACTTTTCTATCAGGGGAATTGCACGTCGATTGATGATATTTGTAAGTTTTAAGTTAATTATTATTCTGACTTAATCCTTGTATTTGACGTGATCGTTATTTCTATGTTGATAATTTTATTTTCAGAGAAAAACAGTGCAACTACCTGTTTGTCGTTAAGAGGAACCGGGGGATATATCCATTTTTACCCACTCGTTCGACGGCCACCACATATGATGTGAGTTTGCAAACTGTGTGACGACATTTGAAAGCAAGCAACATATATTGTTACAGGTAAATAAAGAAGTATATAATCCGACGTTAGATATACAATATATTATAACTTAAAATGAATTAACTTTCTTATATATGCAATATAATTAGTTTAAACTTCAAGGGAACTTAAGTTTATTTATTCATTTACAGGCTAGCAAAAGAGATATTGATGAACGAAAGCAATATTTGGTATTTGATTCGTCTAGCAATGTAGTTATTTTTACGGATAAACGACATTCAAGTCGGACAAAGATGGCCGTAAAATATTATGGAGGAGAAAATGCCAACGTTATGATGCTCGAAACACCCTACCTGTTAGTTTAAGCGGCCGCATTAAACGCCATCGAGAATTTGTGGGGTCAAATGATTTTAAATTGGGATTCATCACAAGTGAGGTCCAGAGCCAAATTAGAAGGGCGGGTTATTTCAACTTGGGAGATGATGAGAGGATCTGCTTTGTGCTGGAATTTAGTTGACAGTATGAGATCTCGGTTGCAGCAGGTCATAGACTCCGACGGCGCTCAAATTAGCTATTAATAAAATAGTGAGGTAATAGTTGTCTTTTAAAAAGTAGATAATCCAGAGTGAATGATGTTATTGTTGATTAGCTTAGAAATAAGCTTAGCTTAGCTTATTTATAGTTTCTGGCTAATAACATGTTGATTCATATTTACAATGGAATTATTACTTCAATTATATAATAAGTTCATACGCCAAGTGACAGAAAAATTAAAGTGAGAACTGTCATTCAAATCTTTCAAATAACAACTATTACCTAAACTATCATTGTTTTTAAAATTAATCGTTTAATAAATTTGTGAAATAAAAATTCCTAGTCAGACGTAACATATTGTGAAATGCAAAAAATAAATAATTATCTGGAAAAGATTGTGTTGTTTTAATTAGTAGTTTTTACCTGCACCTTATTTTTCAATTGCTTGCACTATATTTAAGTTATTGATTAATTAGAATATAAATATAATTAGAATATAGAGCATAAACATTATATTTATATCATTTTAAATTATAATAAATTATTAAAATATTTTTTAATTTAAATGAATATATATTATGGTTTATTGATGAATATATCTTCATTATTTTTGAACAAAAAAAAAAGATATTGAAGATATATCTTTAAACATTATTAATTTAACAATCAATCAATAATTTAACAATAAAAAAGACATATTAATATAGCAACGGAGAAAAAAAATGCAGACCTTTCAGAGTTCTATAATATAAAACAATAATCTGCACATTATACGGCTGACATAGGCTCGTCGAAGTACTGAAACTAAAGATCTATACATCCGTGTAGTTATATTATTTCTTGTTGTGACACGATGTAGTTGGTTAGCTTAGTTAGAATTGATCTTTAGTTGTGTGCGTACGACTGGTGGTCAACGTTATTCTGAGTCTTCCGCACACATACAACGCGAATGCATATTGTATGTGTGCGTGCGTCTGGGGTGGTATACATTATTCTGTTGCAGAGTGTACAGTCAGCGTCGAGTTAGGGTAATCGAGGTTTTTGTTTTGTAAGAGATAAATCATAATTGGGAAGTTTAGTTTTACATTTATATAAATTACATCAGGAGTAGCTATTGAAGCGACTTTTTCTTCGCATTATCATTAGGTAGCTTTATTTTTTCTAAAGATATTTTTACCATTTACTAAGTCAAATCAAAGGCGATGATTGATGGCTTTCATAACTGTCACACAGTCCTTGGTTCACAAAGCTTTGACTCTTTGAAAATATTTTGTGACGAGCTGGCTTTCTTAGTAGAATTTTATTTATTGGACTTCACGGGAACCATTTCATCAGGAGATCATATTCACAAATAGATACAAAAAACAAATCTCATACATTCTCAAATTTAAAACCTCCAATAGGTATGTTATGTCGATCGAAAAAGCGATAAATAGTTAGTTAACAAGCATTAACTGGCCGAAAAACTCTTCACATTTAATATAAGATTTTTTGTATTATAAAAAAACAAGTATTTATTTGTATTAATTTATTTATTAATTAAAGGTCTTTTTTCATACTTTCAATGATAGGTAATTTTGCTATGGAACTAAATTGACAATACTGACATTTCCTACATTGAAAATGTTTTGAAAATCTCACTTTCATGTTGAATTCAAGTTCCTTACCAAATTCAACTACAGTGCTTTTGTCATGGATTTTCAACTGTAGGTACTTCTACTAAAAAATAATATTTTTTTTCACATAAATTATTAAAACTGCGACCATCAAAGTAAAGAGGTATTTACCAAAATTACGAGACAGGCTTAATTGAACCGTCAAAATGTTTTAACATTTTCAAGCCAAAATGAAATTACAAATATTTTCAAAATATAGAGGTTCTGGAATGTACAAGTTTCGTGACCAAACCTATGTAACTGTGTTTTACGTGTATTTCCCAACGATTACTTTGAATTCCAAGTAATTATTTTACCATAACTTATATTTGTACCAAAAATGTTAACGATACTCGGTATAGCCAAATTTCAGATTAAGTTATAATTAGCATGACATTTAGCCGCGTCGTTTGATTTTCGGAATATTCTTTTATATTTACCTATATTTGTGTGGCTGATCTAACTCTGTTTTTATTGTTCCAAGTGGCTTTTATTATTCAACTAGCTGATTCACGCGGTTTTACCCGTGCAACTCCTAATCCCCGGGAATACCTATCGAGATAAAAAGTAGCCTATGGGCAATTCCAAACTGTGCACTATCACTATGCCAAATTACATCTAAATCCGTTGAGCTGTTCTGACGTGATTGAAGAACAAACATCCAGATACCCATAAATAAAAAAAAAACTTTCGCATTAAAATACCTAGAAGTAAGAATAGTAAGATAACAATCCTTAATCTTACATTAAAACAATAATAGTATGTATGGACGTTGTCATGAAAACAAATTTCTGTTTTCTGCCTTGGCTTGCAAATTATTAAAAGAATGAGCTGAAATTCTCTCTATATTCCTTTGTTGTTATACTTCAATTACAAGCATTTTTCACAGACTATCACTAAAATAAAGTGATCCAATAAAATAGCTCAATTTACAAATCAGAGTTCGTAAACAGAATTCAATTAAAACCCAACATATTTTCGAACACAGGCCAGTTGTTTCAGCTTCATAAATACACCGAGTATTTTGTACTCATTAAGCCCTTACTTAAATAACCAATATTGTCATAAGCAAGCAAATAGCACAAGTGTCGCGCATGTTTCGCGGGGTCTCGAACCATGTCCAAACACTCGATCGACTGCGCCCAAGGGGCTCGTTCTTGTTTGTGCCGTGTCTATTTATTTAACAACCTGGCTTTTATGAATTTGAAATTTTGTACTTATGTTTAAAATACTTCTGGGGAACGAGAAAATGTGTTCTTAAAATGAAATTCAACGTGTTTTTTTTAAAAGCCGGCGTTTCATCTACTTGATGATGGGAGATATGACTATATTATATACAATTATATACAATTACTAGCTTTATCCCGCAACTTCGTATGCGCTTAACTACCCTTCTCGTGTAAATTTTAGAAACTATACAACTAGACAACCACTGAAAGAACTTTTATACCGAGTATCACACCCATGCACTCAAGGAATAAGTTTTTTTCATACAAACTAAAAATCATATATTTCCCGTGCCCGTGGGAATTTTGGGAATTTTTTTCGTAGCACAACCAGTCACTCTTTGAAGAACCTTCATGCCAAGTATCACATCCGTACACTCAAGGAATAAGATTTTTCATATAAACTAAAAAGTCCAACCCCTTCCCGTGGGAATTTAGGGAATTCCTTCCATAACATAAACAGACACTTATTGAGGAACCTTTATATCAAGTATCACATCCGTGCACTCAAGGAATGGGATTTTTTCATACAAACTAAAACATCATATATTTCCCGTTCCCATGGGAATTTCGGGAATTACTTTCATAACACAACCAGACACACATTGAAAAACCTTTACACCAAGTTTCACATCGGTACACTCAAGGAATAAGATTTTTCATAGAAACTAAAAAGTCCTATATTTCCCGTTCCCGTGGGAATTTCGGGAATTCCCGCCGTAGTGCACCTCTACATCCCCTAAAGAATGAATGTTCCAAATTTCAGCTCTCTACGCCCAGTAGTTAGGGCTGTACGTTGTCTGTCAGTCACTCAGTACCTCAGTCACTCAGTCAGTAACGGAACAGTTTTATACAGGGTGACTGGTACCAAACCCGCCATAGCAAATTAGCATATAGAGGAGGTCATTTGCTAATTATTGGACCTTACTTTCCCTAACTAAAGTTTTATACTTTAGGAGATATGTCAATTTTTATACATTATTGAGATTTTTCCAAAATTTGACCTTAAAGCATTCGTAACTTTATTTTTCGTCATTAGTTTAGAGTTTTTTTATTATTTCTTGGTAGTCATTAACATTTGTGAATAAAATACGTCGGAACTTCCCTCAAACTAGGGTTAAAAAATAAGACGCTTATGCTTTTAAAAAAAATCAATAAAGAAAAATTACTTTGCGATCAAATTCAACCGGAAATAATAAAAAAACTACGGCGTTTTAATAATTTATTCTACTCTAAATTAGTTCTCTAGTTCGTCACCTTACCAACGGTACTAAATTTGCAACGGAAAGTTTGATTCGCTAAACATCGGTAGGATTTTCAAGTCAACCAGTCATTTTGATCAAAAATAGTGAAGGTCCCAACGACAGGATAAAGCTAATTTAGCAAAGTAGTTTTTGCAAATTTATGAGTAGGTATTAGATAATAGAAATTGAGTGCTTAGTGTACTTAATTTTTTTTTTTACTTTTACCATGTAAAGCAAGAAATCAGGAAAAGATATCGAGCATCAAAAGAAAAATTTAAATAGAGTTGAAACTAAAAATTCTGCTCGAATTGCTGCCCGCAATTTCTGATACATGCCCGATATCTTTTCCTAATTTCTGTGGTGGTAAGACTGAGCCTAATTTCTTCTTTCATAACAGAAAACGCATTATTAATTTTTTGAATTAACTCATCTTTTGTAGTTACTTCTTCATTGTAGACCAACTCTTTTCATTTGCAATGACAGTTTCAATGACTTTTAGACGTCAAATGAAAAAGATGAGGTCGGACCCATCTCTATGACATTTAAGTTGTTGTCATATATGCTTTTCCTTTCCGTTTCGTGTGCTTTCACAAATAGTTGAGTAGACACAGGTATAAATAAATAAGACATTTCGTTTTAAAATGCCGGGATACACAAGGGAAGAATACGCCGACATGCTGCTGGCGTATGGTGCTGCACACAGTAACGCCCGCAAAGCGCGGCGAATTTACCAGGAGCGATATCCAAATAGACGCTTACCTGACCGTGACACATTTCCTACCACATATCGTCGGTTTAGAGAAACGGGTAACTTGAACGTCAGGGTACCCCAAGCAGCTGTGCGACAATTACCTGTTGAAATTGATCAGCAGATTTTGGCAGCTTTTGAAGAAGATCCCACGACTAGCACCAGAGTGGTAGCTGCCGCTTTGGGCGTCAGCCAGTGGAAAGTCTGGTCAGTGATGCATGGGGACCATCAACACCCGTATCATTACACGCCAGTTCAAGGTAATTTTGAGTTTATTTATGTACCTACTTACACTAAAGCGACCAGTGTTATCTTTAGAATTAAAGAAATTATTAATATTACGACGAGCTTCGATGTAACATAATCCAAATCAAATTTTGTCTTTAGAATAACATTTACGTAAATAATTAACAAATGGAGTGTTGGCAGGGCTTGAAAATGGCGACTACGAAAGGAGGTTGAATTTCTGTCGCCTCGTTCTTCACACCGATGTCGACGACCCAACATTTCTGGAGCGTATCCTTTGGACCGACGAGTCACAGTTCACCCGAGAAGGCATCACCAATTTCCACAATCTGCACCACTGGTCCCATGATAACCCCCATAAAAAGAGGGTTACATCGGTCCAGCGGAAATTTTCTGTTAATGTGTGGGCCTGCGTTATTGGTCGTAATATCTTTGGACCCTATTTCCTACCAGACATTTTAAATGGGGGAAATTATTTAGAATTTTTAAGGGACGTCTTGCCTGATCTGCTGTTGGATGGAATAACCGACGACACGCCCATTGTGTTTCAACACGATGGGTGCCCGGCGCATTTCAGGCTGGACGTCCGAGAACTTTTAAATAGTTCATTCCCCGATTCATGGATCGGTAGAGGTGGGCCAATTGAATGGCCAGCTCGGTCGCCAGACTTGACACCTCTCGATTTCTACGTTTGGGGCCGGGCCAAAGAGTTGGTCTACAATGAAGAAGTAACCACAAAAGATGAGTTAATTCAAAAAATTAATAATGCATTTTCTGTTATGAAACAAGAAATTAGACTCAGTCTTACCACCACGGAAATTAGGAAAAGATATCGGGCATGTATCAGAAATCGCGGGCAGCAATTCGAGCAGAATTTTTAGTTTTAACTCTATTTAAATTTTTCTTTTGATGCTCGATATCTTTTCCTGATTTCTTGCTTTACATGGTAAAAGTAAAAAAAAAAATTAAGTACACTAAGCACTCAATTTCTATTATCTAATACCTACTCATAAATTTGCAAAAACTACTTTGCTAAATTAGCTTTATCCTGTCGTTGGGACCTTCACTATTTTTGATCAAAATGACTGGTTGACCTGAAAATCCTACCGATGTTTAGCGAATCAAACTTTCCGTTGCAAATTTAGTACCGTTGGTAAGGTGACAAACTAGAGAACTAATTTAGAGTAGAATAAATTATTAAAACGCCATAGTTTTTTTATTATTTCCGGTTGAATTTGATCGCAAAGTAATTTTTCTTTATTGATTTTTTTTAAAAGCATAAGCGTCTTATTTTTTAACCCTAGTTTGAGGGAAGTTCCGACGTATTTTATTCACAAATGTTAATGACTACCAAGAAATAATAAAAAAACTCTAAACTAATGACGAAAAATAAAGTTACGAATGCTTTAAGGTCAAATTTTGGAAAAATCTCAATAATGTATAAAAATTGACATATCTCCTAAAGTATAAAACTTTAGTTAGGGAAAGTAAGGTCCAATAATTAGCAAATGACCTCCTCTATATGCTAAATTGCTATGGCGGGTTTGGTACCAGTCACCCTGTATATATTGATAGACGGTAGCATGGCTCCATACTTTGATCTAATCTTGGATTTCAAACTTGAGGATGGGCACAGCAGCGTCATTCTTCGTAGATGACAATAAATCTGTGGTCGCCAACCCATTGACGTGGCGACGAAGGCATTCAATCCACCGGTGGTTAATGATAATAAAGCGTCTACCTAAATGTAGTCTGCGTAGTTATACAAGTTGAAAACCTTAACGATTTGGTGATTGTACGTAGAATTAACCTTAGTTACTTCATAATACTTACTTGGTGCCCTTGCGTAAAGTCACAAAGCTCTATGAATTTTGAAATCCTTATGGACATAAATATAGGTTCGTCTTGAAAAAAACTGCCTAATCTGGGTCTGACGAGGCTGCCACAACATACCACTTTCAGCGACTACATTCAGATACTGCAAGCCGACAAGAAGCTTGCTTGAGTTTGAGTCAGCAAATCACATTGAAATGTTGCGTAAATTATGAAAGGTATGATAAAGAAAAGAACTTGATAATCTTGGAATCTAACTTCTTTTTCATTTTAAAGGGGCTTTTAATCTTGTTCAACTACACCATTAATACCTTTTCGTCCACTTAATCAAATTAAGTAGTTTAATTGACTACTTTATCCAACAGGAAAAAAAACCACATGGTCAAACTATCTGTGATGACGGAAACTACAGTCAAACAAGAAACTTTATGAACAATTGTTAACATCACTACTTTCTTACCCAGAATTCAGGCCACCATTTTTAAAAACATTTACCCCCAAACTTCCTCAAACTCGAATCAGAATCAAAATATGCAGCGTTCACCTAATTTCCGAGTTACCTCTCAACGGTGCTTGGCACGTGACAGTATTATACCACTCGGAAAATTCACGGTTTTCACGTGCATCACATTTGGATGGCGTTAAGCACGCACCAGACTTTGTGCCAATTGTGAATAATGAATGGACAGCCATGCTGTTCTTATTTCGAATTCATGTTTCGGATGAATTATTCTGATCCTTCGTTAGAGATTTTTTTGAGGTTTGATTTGATGGTTTAGGTGTTATGGGTCATGGAATAGAATTCTTAATAGGTTGTTTCAAGTAAAACTGAACTTTCTTTTTTGTTTGCACACAATTATATTATGGCTGAAATCCCAGACCCGTAACTGAGGATTTACAGATCTATACAATAACGAATAGGCATGCACCAAGGACCTTTTTTGGCTTACCTCGGCAAGATTGTTATTTAATATTTACTTGTTTGTTTAAACCCAACCCTTATATTTGAGAGCACCAGTCAGACTTGAAAAATAATATCTCTAGAGGAGTTTTATTAAAGATATTTTTTTTTAATATTTCAACGAGTTCACAATATAAATTAAATATTCGTTGGTAGAAATAAAATCCAGGGTGATCAAAGTGAAATCTGTGTGAAAAGATACTAGGTATGCGTAAGAAATATGCCTACTGGCGTTAAAGCAAGCTAGTGCTATCACAGTGCCACATAGGTCATGAAAATCAATGACCAGTCATTGAAAATAGGAAACTTGGACCTCTAGTAGCGTGCTTGTATAGTTTCTTATTGTAAAAAGCAAATTTAAAAACAATAGGTATATTCTAGAATTTTTAACTGTTACGTGGATACATAACCGATGTTTATTAAACCGTGTTTTTCCCGTTTCGACATTAACGTTCGTAACACAGGAGTGTCCGAGATGCCGGAAACTAGTCGTATACTCAGACACTAACGTGTGAGTAAAAGCCGCTTAATAAACAATGACATTGACCTGAATTTAAAATTAGAATGATCATAATATATTTTTTAAACAGTTTGACACAAAAAAAATACCTTACCTCAGAATAATACCCCCTCTGGAACAAGCGCGTCCATGGAGTCGTAAAACCGAATTGACATTTAAATTTAATCTACTTTATGAAACAGTGGCGTCCTCCTTTTATGCACTATTTATTCATTTATGCGATGAAATGTATCATTGGAGCTATCAAAGTCGAGTTTATTGTGGGATTACTAAGTTGGTCGAATTAGATTTGTTTGAGTGTCGTTTAATATATGTGCAGGAATATAACTAATTAAGTTGATTTTAATAACACAAATATATGACGACTTTCATGTTTCTTGTGTGTCTGTAGGTATAGCTTGTTCACCTTCATCATCACAACTTTTTGTAATGAACCCACTGCAGAGCTATCTGTCTCTCGTTTGGGTAACGACGAGGTTAGGTCCGTAAACCACTTAGCTGGCAAGCCAGTGCTGGTTGGGGACTTCAGAATTTTCAAGGCGCCGAAATAACTTATAAAAAACTCTAACGGCTACTGCATGTAAGTATACAGCACCCGAGACCGACTGTTTAACGTGCCCTCCGAAGCGAAATAAGGGGTCGGCGGTCACCCATCCCCGCTGCTTAACCTGCAATATCGATTGATTTTGATACGATTGATATGCAGAAGCCACTACACCACGATTATTAAAAAACCGTTTCTTTTTATTTCAGGTAAAACACTGTTACAACATTCATGAAGGTTACTGCGTTAATCTCAAGTAAGTTTGATGACAAGTCTTTACCAATTCATAGTATTGCGGCAGTTGTTTTCTCTATTTTCCCTCAATCGTAGGTTCGTTTTCTGAAAACTGGCCTAAGCGGAGAATATCAGTTTTTCTCAAAGAAGTGTCAAAAAACCTTAAATTTTATTAAAGTTGGAGTAAACTTTGAGAATATGAGCCCTAATATGAACTTAGCCTTAATATCGTCGGTGGCTTCCTACCCTTACAGGGCAGGTTTTATTTCGTCGCCAAATATCGTTGAAGCTCATCTCTTAGCACGAAGAGTTATCTAACATGTTCACGTTTACCGCAAGAATATTTTAGGCATCAATTTAAAAATTACAAAAAAAAATTCAATAGCCCTACTTACGTATTTTTGACTAACAGTTTAACGCGGTTTAGTTTTAAAACAATTTTTTGAATAAAAATGTTTGGTCCTGCCCTACTTACGACTTTCAGTTTAGCGCGGTTTTTTGCCGTTTAGAGACTCTAGTTAAAGTTTTAGTTGTAAAAAACCCGTTACGTACCGTTCATTAACCATATCCATGGTTAGCTACCGATTAATTGCAGTTATTAACGGTTAAATATCTGACAGCGACAACGAAAAAGTTTTTCTTTCTTTTCTTGTTAACCGACTTCAAAAAAGGAGGTTATCAATTCCACCCGTATGTATGTAAAATTTCCAGAATTGCCCAATTTTCGTATATGTTAGTCTATATCAACGTCTGAACAAATGTGCCTTTCAAGTGTATTTATGTTTGTATTCGCATATCTCCGGAACTACACGTCCGATTTCAGTGATTATTTATTTGTTGTACTAGGTATTGTTCAACTTAGGGTATACTATAATTTAATCAAAATCGGTTCAGTAGTTTTTGAGGTAGGAATTTTAACTGACTTTTTCGCAGTCGGAGCTGGCATCATCGCGCAACTTGCGATACACATTTCAAGCCGTTAGCGAAACCTAGCTGTGGTATTAACAAGCATATAAAGCGGTTAATTACCCGTTAATAACGAAGAACGCATATTTAACCGCTTGGTTAAAATCGTTAATAACCTGCTTCGCATCTGCCCTATAATATAACCCTATCGCCTCTGGATAAGCGTTTCGTAAAAGGCGACTAATCCGAGTGGTCCCCGCATGGTGGTAGGATCCTACAGGTTCCGAATAGCTAGCTACCATCCTTCATATAAAATCTGTCGCCTCTGATAATATTTCTTCGGTTACCATAAGATAAGAACATTACTCACCAAACCAAATTCAACTCAAATACTTAACTTAAAATGAAATGAAATAAAGTTTATTATCACAAAATCAACATGGAAAATTATAATAAGTAACAAAAAAAAAACTAAATTACAATTAAAAGAGACGAAAATATTTTGTGACAAAAGGTTTAGACTCAGCATGATACTGCTGTGGAATTTCTCCTACAACAGCGCTGGTTTTCAGCCTAAGCCTTGTTCATACACCATATAAAATATAAGAGTAGCCGTGGCCAAGTTGAAATATTATAACATTTAAATTAGAACATAACCTCATAATTATTAACTTAAAACGTATATGTTTATCAAAAGTGGTCAACATTGGTGCGGAATAGATACATTAAAAGAAACCGGTATTATATTTAATTATAATTTATATAATATATAATTTACCTATATTTAAGATACCTACATATTTTTTCTCTTTTTTAGGAAACTTATAAAGAATAGTTTGTCAGTAAAATACATACTTACTCATATTTTTATTTTTTCAACATAATACACATTTAGATGATCTGATAACAATAATATAAAATAAAAATAAAAAAAGTCCACATTGCGCTATTATTTATTATGATACCATATAAAATAATAGTTTTCAGGTAATAAATTAGCCATATTTGCAAACTGTCAACAAGCCGAGACGGTAGTTATACAAAATTCAAAGCTACGAGTGCGTTGCGTCTAAGAATGTTTGACAAATGTGGCGCCACTGTCATACTGACTCATACTTGCGGACATAAGAGATTTATTTCGAATAGAGATAGCAATAAAGTGTTGCAAGCGAAGAAAATTGCAGACTAAAGTGGGAGAAATGTTCAGAATGCAGGTGTATAAAATTTTGCTTGTCTTGTAAGTTAAAATAAAGTGATGAATTGTTGAATAAGTATTTATAATAGGTCCGATTAAAACATGAATACTCTTATTCGAATCTTTATAGAAAGTCTTAGAGATATCAAAAACTCTACTAAGGGAGTTTGTAGAGGAATAAACTTCAACCTTTGCACAAAATTTTCTCTATATCTCTTTATGTGAAAAATTTACATCTATTTATTGTAGTAGTATACAGGTTGGAATATCGTTTCTTTGGAGTGAATTATTTAGTATACCTACTTATTTTAGTATAGGTACTACAGTATTATACTTTTACTTAGCTGCACCGTCGATGCCACAGCACATCCTCAGGGAACTATTCTTAACATAAATCTACACTTTTCAGATATTTTGACCCTCATCATAGTTTCATTTCGATATTTACAGTCAGCATAAAAATGGGTACACCAGCTTCTTTTTTGTTTCAGTTGTAGAATGTTGCAAAGAAATATTTTATACAATCCACTTCTTCATACGAACCTAATCAATGTTTTATTGCTAGAATACCTGAACGTAATCGGTCAGTATGGCGGAGGCCTGCGTTTTATGGCTCTGGATTTCTTTGGGATATATTCCAAAACGCTTGGATAGATTTTCTGGGTGATTCAGGATTGGGGAATTAAAAAAAAATTACGTAAAATGTTAAGTCCATTTATCTTAAGGTTTTGGTGCTTTTAAAGACAATGTGGTCACTCAATCGTACGAGAAGAAGACGTTTCGGAAACAAAATATGTTATAAAAGAAGTCATTTTTAATGTTTTTATCACTTATATTATACTTAATAAATAAAATACATGTTCTATAATGTTTTTAATTGTTGTTTATTTAAACTTTAAGCAGAATGGCACTTAAAGTATTACGTAGAAAACCAGTTGTAATACCATATTCAGATAGTGATATTAAAGCTTACATTCTACACTTTGGGAATACGATTATACTAATCGATTATAATCAATACATCTATTTTCAATTTCAAACCATTCCGCTACGTTTACAATTGCCGAAACGAGATAGTAAAAAACCGTCAATCGGCATTTTCCTATAGACCTCTAAAAACTGTACCATTAAAAATCCCATTTCATAGCCATCAAAGTCGTCGCTGGAACATCATCTGCCAATCTAACTTTTTACGAGGCACCCGATATCGCATAGATATAAAATCTGGAAGTGATCATAAATTGTGAATAAAACAAAGTGTTTAATGTTTGACGCCGCGTCGGATGGCACGTCGTTGTGAACGAGTCATTTGATTGGTCGTAGATCAATGTTTGCTGCAGACTTTTTTGATATGACAAAGCGACAATGTTCTAGTGTTATTTTAATAAACTGTACTCTACTTTAGCAGACACCGCCCATTGACACTATCGGTGCGTTGTCGACATTGAGACGTTAGATGATAAGGACTGGTGGCAGTCATTACACTTCTATTCTTGCACGAAATGAGGTTTAGAAACACGATAGAATCAATCATTGGGCAGTTACGTAGTCCTGAAAGTGTGGTTTTAGGTATAAACCCAGTTTTGTTCACAATTACAATGCTAAACCCAATAACACCGAGCCACTATTAACCATCAGTCGGAGATGTGTCGGGCGCCTAGCCTTACCGCCTGAGTCACTTGCCATCATCCTACCTCAAGATGCGGCGGCGGCGCTGGTATCGGATAACAATCAGTGATTCATTGGATGTAGCGCCCTCTACAACTCTGTTACTTCCGCTACTATAAAAATATCTACATATCGCTACCTATCGTTAACTCTGACAATCTTGTCCTTCGATTAGGATTACAGAGCAGCTGCTTGGCAGTAGAAATAAGGATAGTCGTACCTATGCATAAATGAGACGCTTCACATCGTTTACATGAAGTTCATATTGTTTACAGGAAGTTTAAAGTCTACGATTCTTATTAATCACGGCCATAGAGTTAAATCCCTTTTTCTGAGTATACTAGCTTTGACGGCCATGTGATATTGACGTTTGAATATCACATGGTCTTCTGTGATGGGAAAATTTGGTGAAGTCAAAGAATGATCACGTAGGGTTTGGAAAGAACTGGTTTACCATAAACTTTTGTCACAAAACATGGAGCAATTATATTTTGCCGCCAATAACATTTTATATGAAAATGAAATAAATAAATATTCCTGACACTCACACAACATTATCTAGCCCAAATTAAGTTTCTTAAAGAACTTGTGTTATGGATACTAGATAACTGATATACTTAAGAAATATATAAACATACATATTGAATGAATACACATTTTTATTAGAATAAACTAAATAAACATGTAAACATCCATGACTTGACGGCTAATATCTGTGTTCATCACACAAATATCCGCCGCCGCCGCGATTCGAACCTAGGACCTCTGGCATAGAAGGCAATGTATGTTACCACTACACCAGCCGGTCGTCATGTGAAAATAAAAAAAAAATATTTATTTTTATAATTTAACAATCTCACTATATAAGACTAAAAAGTAAATATACAAAAATTAACAAAATAAAACATAAAATAAAAATAAGGACAGAAATAATTTAATTTAGATTAAATTAATTTAAAATAAAGAAATAAATATAAAGAATGATTTTCATATGATCACCAAAATAATGAACTTAGACTAGGCGTCGCCGTTTAAGACACTTTTATTAAGAGGCCGTATGGTTATTTATAGCCGATCCTTTTAAGGACAAATCAAGGAAAATTCGCTGTCAATCTTTAATGATAAATTGAATAAATATTTCCGCTTGAGCATCATTTTTGAATACCTAAAAATAACTGAATAAACATCTTGTCCCTTTTACATATCTTTAATTTTACCGGGTTCATTTATACAATTTTGATAAATACACTCTCGAATTTTCTCGCAAACAAAATTATATTCACCAGATCCTTCTCTACGTTAAATTTAATTCCAGGGTGAAGACGATCGAGTTTTATACCATCGGACTTCATTATGCTCATAGGGGTTCGATTTCTCCCCCTCCCGTTCAATGATCTTCAGTGATTCTTATAGCATGCTCCAATTTTTCTTTAGCCTAGAAATTATGATAATTAGGGAGGAAACCAGGTCTCGATCTTTTGGAATTGTGTTAAGTGTTTTTGGTAGTTGGTTCATAATTGGTTCAGGTGTCTAGTTAATGTAGTTTCGTGTAGATTTTTGATTAAGTTTCGGCTGTCTTTATCAGAAGTGGTTATTCAGTTTTAAAAGTGTTATGGTTTGTGCAAAGCTTTATTGGTTAACTAGCTGCTGCCCGCGACGTCGTCTGCGTGAACGCTATGCAGCACCAAACGCACCTACGATTATAACACTGCTAGCGTGATAATATGTAGCCTATATGTTGACCCGACTTCTTAACTATCTTCATGCCAAATTTGAAGTAAATCCATGCAGTACTTTTTGAGTTTATCCCGGAAAGACAAACAGACAAACAGACAAAAATTCTAAAAACTATATTTTTTGTTTCTGTTTCGATTGTAGATCATACCCCAAGTATTCTTTTAAAAAAATATTCAATGTACAGTTTTGACTTTCCCACCATTTTATTATATGTAGGTATAGATAAAGGTTTTGCTAAAACGATAGATAAGTTATTCAAAATAAATACACCGCTAAGGTTTTATTTCATCTTGAATGCTATGATGGGGCTGTAATTGCTTTTCGGTTAAATTAAAAGCCCTTCTATTAAATAAAGATAATATTTTTTTTAATTTTGAAACGCTTTTAATAAATTTTGCGACTATAGTGGAGTCATTTTAATAGGTCACATTTGACAAGTGTCAGTCTTATACATTTTCTTACAACACAACCAAAAATGGACTTTATCTGGCTGACATAAGAAATGTCAAATATGACCTCTTAACTTGGCCCTACTTTAACCTTTGTCGTTCTAACCAACTGGTTCTTTCTCTCAGTCTTTCTGTGTTGAGCCTGCAGCTTTGTATCACAAATATTGTATTTTCATGTAAAAATGTAAGAACTTAAGATGTGTAATAGTGATCAAGTCCTTTATCTGGTAATCCTCTTATGCTCTTGGCTCTGGCTCAAGTGTCTTCGCCATAAAAGTGACGCACTCTATTTTTACGACGTAACTGCATCGTAGTGTGTAAAGCTACGGTGCTACTGGCGAGTTACATAAAGTTGCAAAGTGTTTTATTTTTTGACTTCTATATAAAAAGAATACATACTGTGTAGGTTCTATTTTTCAAAGTTAAATTGTAATTAATTCTCGACTACTTTGAAAAATATTATAATTTGCATTGAAATATGAAATTCTCGTTAATTGGACTAAGTTTAAATCTACTGACCCGTTGTTTTTGTGAACACAATTTTTTTGATTTCATAACGTAATTTAACAACTGCATCTGATCTGTAGTGACAAATAATGTTCACTTACATCACTCACTACACCACAGCACACAATATAATTATATATGAATACATCATCCTTCACCTTCCCATCTGTGACACCCCTTACATTTCATCCCACTCCATCTGCACGCAGCCTTATTGAATCCCGCGACAATAAACGCACAAGAAACTTGCGGCTGAGCGCTCGTAAGCTGGCAAATGTATTTTTTCTGTATTTATGACAAATAATACTTGTAGTCTAGACGGAGATAATCACTCCATATGTATTCATGCGTGCGGGAAAACTCGAAATTTGTCGCGTTATGGATTTGGTCTATTGACCTTTTAGAAGCGCCCTTATTGTTGTGTAGGAAAGGGCTCTTGGGAGTTATGGCAAGGAATTTTTAAGGGGAATAATTGGGACATAGTTTTGTTTGCTTTTCGAGACAATTTGCTGCTTGGGTCATGACCTAAATTGGTGTCAGACTGTCAATATTTAGGGTCGTGTTCTGTAAAATAACTACAAAAACAAAATAAAATACTATATCTTGTACGTATATCTACAGATTAAAACACGTCAGTCCAGTTTTAACACATTGATTAAACAATTTGAAGACACCAAACCGATTTCAAGAATAGTAAAGCAGTTGACATCAAATAAATTTTTGTTCTATTATTAAGATGTTTTTACTCCTCACTAAAACACAAAAGTAAACAAAGATGGCACTGTTATTTATGACTTACTTTCTTCACTGTAACATTTATGTCCAATTACCTCAGGCGTCCTTATTTTAGTGAAAGCCAGAAAAGAGGCTACTTTTCATACAAAGCCTGTGGCAATTATGTCAGTTCTTTCACATCAAAGGCGATTTCATGTAGGCTATTCTACACCTTAGGCTGTAAAGCATAAACTACGTAATAATTATCTAGTTGTTTGTTAAAGCACCATATTTTAGTTAACTATTAGGTATGGTTAATGCTTTTTTCGTAGATAAGGCCGATACAGTTGTTTACTTTCCGATTTCAAAACCCAAAATAAACTTCCGTATTTCACTGTACTTTTTAATAATTATAAATTAAAAAGACAAATTATTAGTAACGTCAGAATTTTCATTACAATATCCTTGTAGACATCGAACGCTATCGCAATCCAGGGAGCTATTTGAAGTAAACTATAAGGGCCACCGCAGAATGTCATGGGTTTTACGTAATTTATGTTGTTTTCACACGCACTACACCCCGCGAGTGTGACTGAGGACTGTTTGTCATGGCGTGGGTGGGCCGCTGGTTCGACTCCCGTTCCAAACAGCTGTCCAATTTCGTTGGAATTCAAAATAATTACCTTATCAAGTTTAGGCGATTAAGATTGTTAAGTTGCAGTTTGTAAAAATTTGATTGGTCTGATTTTGTAGTAATAACATAACAAAAAAGACTATCATTCTAATCATAGTAAAATGTTTATTTGCAATAGCTGTTTTTAAATATCGTTTTTTTCAGTAAAGTGATTGAAAATACAGGCACGTATTTATATTATGATTGTTTTAACAAAATCTAGGTAACCCTTTAAAGAGTGTAGAGAATTGGGACAAGATGCGATAATAAATAAATGATATTATAATTTTGCATGTTATGATTAAGCTACACGCTTCTTTTGGCGAAATTGACCTGTAAATGAAATATTTTGTAGCAAAGACACTGAATAGTCTACAGAAACTCCTCTCTCCTGTTTGCTTTACTGGTAAAAATCCAAGATGGCGTACTTGGTCTATTAATAAGGATTTACCGCCCCTCTAATGCAGCTTAGATTATGAGCCTCCCGAGTTCTGTGCGTTGAGTTGCAATGGCGTTTGCTCAGAAGTAACTACAATAACAAACATGCTATATAAATCCGCTGTAAGGCTAACATGGGTAGCTTTTAAATTTATTTTTAGAACAAATAATGAAAAAATCCTTGAAGCTAAACATATGAAAATATTGTGTATATCCACAGGTATTTTTGAAATTTTAAATTCTTTCGACATTGTATCATTGTTTGACGACCGGCTGGTGTAGCGGTAACATACATTGCCTTCTATGCCAGAGGTCCTGGGTTCGAATCCCGGCGGCGGGGGATATTTGTGTGATGGACACAGATATTAGTCGTCAAGTCATGGATGTTTATATGTTTATTTAAGTTTATTTTAATTAAAAAAATATGTATTTATTCAATAAGTATGTTTGTTTATATATTTCTTAAGTTCAGTTATCTAGTATCCATAACTCAAGCTCTTTTAGAAACTTACTTTGGCCTAGATAATGTTGTGTGAGTGTCGGAAATATTTATTTATTAATATTCATTTATTTACAGGACTACCTATAGGTGTAATAGCGTTTAATATTTTTTAACAAAAGCTTCTGTTCGGAGCATTTCATAATCAGGAATATAACTTTTTTTTTGATTCGTCCTTTGAAAGCAGTTTACAAAAGGTAACTAATCCAAATACCTATTGAAAAGAGACTTGATAAGGAGCCTACGAAATTTTTTTGAAATACGAAATACGAAAAAAAAAATTTCGGTATTTTCCAATTTACCTTACACATAAATCCGTAAACGCGTAAACATAACTTGCGCACCTCGTTCCGCGTCACGCATATTTTCTCACTACGTCTGACATGTATACAAGAATATACGTCTTACTATACGTCTCATAGGCGTACTTATACGTCACAGGATTGTAACGGACGGTACCGACACTTGGTAGGAGACACGACGATAAAATCCTGTCTTCAGAGGCTAGTGCTTGACTGGGAATTTACCCTCTGGATTGGGGAAGTTCTTCAATCGATGTTTTCATAGTTTTAGTTTTCGATAGTTTTCTTTTTTAATAAAAATTTGCTGATAAAACTCAGATAATAAGGTCTTGAATAAGTCCGATTAATCTCTTTGTTGTTTTTTTTTTATTCAGTTCCTTGTTCTTAAACTACCTTATTTAGATTCTTATTAGGGAATTAAATGATTTTATCAAAGGATAAAAACTTATAGACCGAACTTTTGTAACAGAAGCCTTAATTAATAACTTATTTTTGAATAATCTTGCTAGGTGTACGACTGCCCATACGCTATAGACCTTTTCAAAATGCTTTTACAATTATAGAAAAAAAATAAAAGATAAAAGAAATATCATTGTCTTTCTTTTATCTTTTCACGATCCAATCCGTGACCACGGGGTCTGAAAAATACCGAAACGTCGAGTTTAAAATGTGATTATAAAATATACGCGATTAATCCAGTTAAAAAGTGTTTTATTTTAGATAAAAGAAAGCTTACATTCAAACTTAAATTCATTAATCGCAACACAAATTTTGTACCAAAAGCTCGAAAAAAACTCGAACACAATAAAAGCTCATCTTCGCACAGTTAAAGCATTTTATAATACAAATATCTATGCAATTTTACAAAATGTCTTTTAAAATTTGTATAAAAATAAATAAAAACCATCGAGAATCTAGAAGCACGTCCCTATCCCGACAATAACACTAAACTGTCCGTCGGGAGCGGCAGTCGTTCAGATTTAAGTAACTACAGGTTCTCAGCAGAGTAACCTTTACTTACCATCTTTATGGACACTTATCTCCTGACGAACGAATGTGAAATCTTAATGAAAACTTTCAACTTGATGGCTCTGGATACATGGATATGAAGATTCTTACAGAAGGGAGAGGGGTTAAATTGGAATACCTTTTGGGAATTTTCGCTGTTATTTCATTTTGAGAATTCGTTTTGTAATATCTGCCTTAGGAGTTGATGTTTGTCGTTTAGTGTGTAAGCTCGAAGTTTATGGAATTTTTCAGTAATTAATTTTTGAAATTGATTTCCCTTCATAACTCTAGGTATCTACCTATCTATTTATATATCTATATATTTATATATCTACCTAAGTATTTGGATGGGTGTTATTGATTTGTATGATACGTACGAAACATTCAGTCCTATACTTATTTTTATCTTACTAGTAGAAGGAAAAAAAAAAATTCCTATAAGTTGTAAATAAATCAGAGTTGAAATTGTTAAAAACTGAACAAAGAAGTCCTACAAATTGTTTTGAATATTTTTTATATTAAACCTCAATAGATTTTTTTGTGTAAAGGATCTATGTCTAACAATTAAGTAGGCAGCTTTGAAAAACATTAGCTTTTAAGTAGGTGTCCTTTACAGGTCCTACAAAACAAGAAGATGCCACTTAGATAAGTCGCCTTTTACGATACATACAGGGTGTCCCTCCTACCCTGTATAATACTTTTACGGAGGTATTCTAGTACCCATAAAGATTACAGAAAAAATTAAAAAATAAAAAATTTTAATGAAAGCAACAAATTTCGACATTTTCTTTCATACGAAAATTGAAAACACTTTTTTTTTCGTTTTTCATATTTTTCTGTAATCCTTATGGGTACTAGAATACCTCCGTGAAGGTATTATAAAGAGTTTGCAGGACACCCTGTATATCCAATTGCGGTAAGTTTATTCCTAAACAAACTGACATGTGGTTAAACCAAAGTTCCGCAATTTCTCAACACTAGCTACAATATTATCAAACTATTTGCCTAGAAACTAAGTTTGCTTTTCTAATCATAGAGCAGAATTTACGCTTGACCATATTCGAATCTGGCTGCTCACAGATTTCAGAATTTAATATTAACCAAACCAATCCTATCGGAAATCTATATTAATAGGTATTTCCAGCAAACAGACCAGTGGAGCTTGACCTCCGTTTTTATCAGAAGTGAGTGTGTTAGAAGGTCTTGTAGTTTGGACAGTTCTCTGTTGAGCTGACTATGCATTCGGTAGATTATTGTCTCCACCGATATTTACTGCGAAATTTAGAGGCTTAGGATCGTTTAAATTTTGCTATTGAGGTCTTTATTATAAAGTGGGATGAAAATTATTTCGTTTTGCTAAGTGAAAACAAAAAAGATTTTTTAAATAGAATAATAGGAAGTATTTTGTTGAGATTAAGATATGAGTTTAAAATGAGATATTTGATGTACTTAGTTTCTTTTTTAGTAGCTATGACGACTTTGTTATATTGTCTTTAAATTTCACGATTAATTGTGTAAAATAAAATAATTTAAATACCTATGGATTTTATACGATGACCACGGTGTCTGTAAAAACTCGATTTAGAAGTGCATTAAACGCAATGTAATGTTTGGAATAAAAAACTTAGACAATTTCAACGAATCTTGTGGTTTTTGGTAGGTCATATTTCAAAGTCGGTCCTACATTAATTTAATGAATGAATGAAAGATGAAGTAACAAAGATCAATTTTATAGTAGGTATATCAAGTATCAAAATAAAAAAATAAATCTTTGAAACAAAATAATCTAAATTGATGCAAGGTTTTCTGAAAAATTTGTAGGAAGTTAAAAATTTACGTTTTAATAGAAGAATATACCTACCTATATTTCAAAACTTCACTCCTCTACTTCGCTACATCTATCTCAAATTTCCAAACTTTACTTATTTGTTCGTTTTCCACAACTGCGGCAGATATCCTAAGACAAACACAAAGGTCTTTCAACTTGGTCTACTACCACAAGGAACTTCAGCAAGTCTATGCTGTCCACACCCTAAGTAATGGAGCAAAGTTACAAACTTAGTAGCTTTTTGATCATTTCCTACTTCAGACGTTTCAAAGTTGGGCAACTATTCAGACGTTCATTCTTCACTACAACATGGCTTCTTGGACTTGAAGAATTAAGTACTTGGAAGTTTGTCGCGGATTTTAGAGAATTTAGTTCCTATCTATATATAAAATATTTGATTTATGCAAGTAGGTATTCTTTTTGTGCTTAACGACAAAGTTAACATTTTAAACTTTTCCAAAACTAAAATAAATAATTACCTATCAAGGTATTATACAAAGACACCGAAGCGTTTAAAATTTTAAAATACGTGATGAGTTCTCTTAAAAAGTGTTTTATTTTAAATTATGAATCGGGAAAACTAACAAAAACCAAAGAATATTTACAATTAGATATAAACATAAGGGCCTCCATTTAGGCTTGATAAAGCCTGACCTACGAAGGCAGACTACTCATTTTACATACTTATCAAAATATTCATAAACTAAGCAAACAAAAATACACATATACTTACTATACATCCCCTTTTACTACCCAACATTCGGCGAATGTTTCATCAAGGATTATAATGTTGCCAGCACATTAGCACTAATCCCGTTGTTTATTTTATTTCCCGCATTTACCTCGCTCGCCGGTTTTCCAGCGTTTTCACCTTTGTGTTTCATTTGCGTTGCTCGAGTTACATACGTCTTGTGAAGTTGGGGCACATTGAGGGCTAGAAATATGTTTGTCAATGTGTTTAACGATTTTCGTATATTTTGAAACGTTATCATCGATTAATTATAAGAAATTTTTAGTGTATTTTATCGCAAGTATGGAGCGCTTCTGTGGGCTAAGAAAAGAGATATTTGAAATATCGTGAAACACATAATTATTTGTCCTGATCTAACAAATCCAAGAATTTAAAAGAAAAGTTTACCTTCCTACCTGTTAGATGTTAATCATAAATACTTTAAAATTTCTCAAGTTTTTACGATTTCTTGTATAAAATAAACGATTTTTAACGGAAGTAACGGAACCGAAAACCCCAGCGGGGCTTGCATGCTGCCGCGTACAACGATAAATCGGGCCTTTTATCGATATTTTCTTAGAATATGGTATTTAGTGTTTGTTATTTATTAAGATTATGACATATTTGGTTCGGTGGTCTTAATCATGGTATCAAATTGAGTCATTATAATGTTGCCAACATTGACACCGGCCATTTGGTAGCATATATCCCGGATTATTAGGTACCCTTTTCTAGTCAACCACATATTATATTATATAGCATTCTTTGTTATACGATTTATATTAATTTTAATCTTTTTTTCCTTAATAATTGCTTGTATTAGGTACTTATAATTTGATGTAATGCACCAATAAATTATTTTTCTTTCTTCTTTCTTTCTTTCTAATTCTATCTATTACCTTACATAAAAGGATAAAATAACAAAATAATATTTATCTTGTCGATTCCACTATTTGTCGATGTGAGCATGCTAGCCCTGCAGAGAACTCATTTATTTTTTTACCCGATTGCGGCACGCAAAGGATGGTTTTGTTTTTAAGGCGTATGTCTGTTTCTTGTTCCCTGATTTCTACTAAACGAATGGATGGATTTGAACAAATGAGGTATCAAAAGATTCGTACCAACTGCGCCAGTAATATAGGTGATATGAAATTCCGAGATGGCGCCTCTACGGTGGGATTTAGGGGGGGATAACAACAAAGAATTTCGGCTTTTAACAATATGGGTATCAAATGAAAGCTTGTGATCAGCCTATTCTAAATATACATACATATGTATACTTTAAATTTAACATCTTCAGCGAAAAACCAAAAACGAAAATTTTACACTGATGGTAGTTTTAGGTACTATAGGTACGTCTCTGAATTTTAACTATTCATCGGCCTGAAGGGCATTTATAATAAGTATTATAAGATTTTATTTCCATTTAGGTAAAAAAACTTGTAGCGGAGGGCGGGGACAAGCTAACATAGAAAATAATAAATATAAATAAATAATAAATATTTCTGACACACACAACATTATCTAGCCCATATTAAGTTTCTTAAAGAACTTGTGCTATGGATACTAGATAACTGATATACTTAAGATATATATAAACGTACATATTGAATAAATACATATTTTTTGTTAGAATAAGCTTAAATAAACATATAAACATCCATGACTTGACGACTAATATCTGTGTTCATCACACCGATATCCGCCGCCGCCGGGCATAGAAGGCAATGTATGTTACCATTACACCAGCCGGTCTTAATAGAAAGTATTGAACTGTATATTTTGTAACTCTTTGCTTATTTAAATGCTTACAAACATGCCTGAGTTTATAACAATTTCATATTTGTACTTGAAGCTTGTCCCCGCCTGCCGCTACAAGTTTTTTTACAAATATTATTCAAAAGCTGTTATAGTAATATTAATTGTTCTGTACTTTTTAGTTGAATCTTACTGTATTCAGCAGTCGGGTTTTTTAGTTTTTGTAATTACTTTTTTTATTTAACTTAGCACACACAAATAATAAAATAGTAAAAATGAAAAGTTGTGCTTTTCAGAATGAACAGTTAATGCCTTTCAATAACAAAATTTTGTAAATTACAATGTTATCGTAACACTGACGAGGTAAATTTTTAATTAAGTTTCCTCTCATAGTGCCACAGTTAAAATTAAGCCTGTAATCGGATTCGACAAATTCAAGATGGCGGCCATTGAAAGATAATTGTTTTGTGCCTTTGTGTGTTTTGTTCTAGCTTTCTTATTCGATTGATAATCCTATAAAATGAAACCGACTGGGTAATCCTTGACTAAAGATCTATTTAATCTTCTAAAGACTAGGAATTATTGGGAGAAAGAGAGGATAATGGAATTTTTAAAACTCCATTAACGGATGTTTCTTTTAATTATTTTACGGAGTTGTTACTTAACCATATTGAATTTTATAGTGTAAGTATTTATTTCTAGCCCAAATCAAGTTTTTTAAAGCACTTGTGGTTTGGATAATAGATAGCAGATTTTAAGATATATATAAATATATTATGTTGAATACATACATATTTTTTATGACAAAATAAACCTAAATAGATAATGTCCGTGTTCATGACACTGTTATTCACCGCCGCACAGTGTAGGAATTTCGCAATCTAGGGGGATTTAATTCTAGACTGATATAAATAAATGATTTACTTAAAAAAACATATTGTATGGTATTAAAATAAATAAAAATACTTAAATAGTGACGGAAAATAAAGCATATATATATTAAAAAAATGCAATATGAATATATTTTATTTTAGTCACTAACTTCTATTTCAGCCTCATTTACGGTGGGCATAGAAAGCAAATTTAGTACCTCAGGCTCTAAAGGACTTTGTTTCCTCTTCATTATTATCCTGTAACTAGATATTAAAGGGTCTGATGATATTAGAAGCCTATTAAGTAGATCGGTATTGGTATCTATTCTGGATGTTTTTCTAGTGAAGAATTCCCTGTATCTTCGGTTATCTTTGTTTCTGGCTTCTTGTGCCTCTTCCGATAGCTGGCCAATCGGCAAAACACACGAAGCTATAACATCGCGGCCATGAAATAAAACTTTGTGAACACTAACTGGCATGTTGTACCACGAGTATTCCCTTAAATACAGGTTTCTGGTTTCTTCTGTATAATTATTGAAGGAATCTAAACAAACCGAAAAACCGCACCCGAGAGTTTCTAAAATTATATGAAACCTTTTTATCAGTTCTAAATTTACCCCGGTAATATCAGCAGTTACGGTAGCATTTCTGAAAAATCGGCGTGCCGTATTGCCGTCATTAGTATTACCCGCTTGCTGGGTCGGCAAATCCACTAATAAACCCAATTCATTCCTGAACCGTGTTTGTATGTGTGTCTTTCTTGCCTGAACCTTATCTTTATTTTCTTGACCTCTCGCTTGCCACAATTTTATGTCGAGTTTGTAAGCGATATGAAGTATACACTCCATAAATCTAATCCAGGAATGTAAAGGAGAAAGCCCGAAAGACAATGCAGTTTGATCGAGAGGTTTCATCAAAATAAGTGATGGTTTATTCATCTCTGAAGGCTTTGCTCCACATATGTAACAAGTCTGAGATGAGAGCGAAACATCAGATACAGCACTACATATTTTGCCGTCTATCATAGTCAGCATAAAAATCGGTTTTACTAAAATCTTAAAACTATCTAGACTTACTTCAACGGGCGATAGCATATCGATTTGCCGTTGTATCGTATCAACCTCTTCTTTAATTAATGAAGTAGTCTCTTTAGCAAAGTTAAGTCTAATTGGCCGACAATACCTTGTTGAAGAAGGAGCTGGATTTTGCCAAACTATATTAAGATTCCCTTCGACATTCAACCTTAACTGAATAGGTACCATGGACGTGCTAAAAAGGTTCTCATCAAATTTAGTTTCAGAACTAAATTTTTGTTTATATGCTTTTTGTTGTGCTCCATCACAACCCCACTTAATTAACAGGGACAGTTCCTTCACTCCACTTTGCAAGTACTCGATAGACACAAGAACCTCTTTTTGAGACATACAAAGTCGTTTTATACTGTGATCAACTAATGATTGCAGGTCACACGTTGCAGTTGATTCTGTTACGGTTTTATTGGAAGGATAACATTTCTTCTTAGCCTCTTTTATTCGGTCATAAGACGGCAATAGATTTTTTATCAATTTATTTATCCTTTGCCGTATAATATCATACTGATGTGTTGATAAGTTAGCATCTACCATCATGCTTAATGCTTCATCGGCCGACAGAGTCTTTTGAACTCTTTCGCTGTTAATTTCTTTTCGTACGCTTTTTATGATAGAACCTCTCTTGGGTGAACTCATAGAAAGTTCTTTTACGATAGCCGCTGAGTCCCTTTTACCTGCTTTTCGAAGGTTACATTCATGTGCTATCGTATTCACTTAATACATTATCTGGTAATTTAATATACTCATTCAACCAAATCAAATTCTTGTTCAAAAAGCGTTCACGATGCCTACCGCTTGCTGACCATTTTTCATTAAATTTGTTGAATAACCTCCTCAAAAAAAACTTAATTTCATTTATAGCACCTTCCGAAAATTGTAAATGAGGGTAAAGACCTAATATAAATGCTAAAACAGCATCAATACGCTCATTCTTAGCATTTGAGGTCCAAATATCAAAACATTGTTTTTTTGTAATTTCGGCAGTCATTCTGTAAACCGAAAAAAAATGTATGACGGTCGCACAAAATCGCAAGTTATATCAATTGTTTTCAAAAGTTAAGATTCTAAACTATATAAAAAAATAACAAGATCACCGGGATATTCAGGTCATTTTTTTCTATACACCTTTTATTTTGCAAATCATGTATAAAAAATCCTAAATTTTACTCTGCTTTTAAATGATGTTATTAGATCAATGTTAACTATGACATTAAAAAAACACTCCAACTTACCTTAATACGCTTACACGAAACAATAATAAACCAATAAACAATACTATACTTCGTTATTTTAATTAGTAATCACCAGCAAAGATAACACTTGAATATTGTTGTTCGTATTGTGAGACACAAGGAATATTATCTACCTACTTAAATATTATTTATTATTAATTTTAAACTCCCTACAAAAAAATCGAATATGTAGCTGTAACAAATAGGGTCTTAGGTATGAATAAGTGCTTCTTTATTATTAATTTTAAGAAATATATATTTTGATTTAAATCCCGCTAGATAATGAAATTCCTACACTGTGCGCCGCCAGGATTTGAACCAGGACCTCTATCATAAAAGGCAATGTCTTTTACCACTACACTAGCCGGTAATATGAGTAGGATAAGGAGGATTAAACACGATTGAATCTGGTTAAAACCTTATTTCATTAAATCATCAAAGAAATCTCAACATCAAATCTATTTAAGCTCAAACACTGCCTTTCCAACACCTAATTGTCAAAGTTTCTACACCTAAACGTAGAAAAATTCGACTCCCCAAGCATCGGCTACTACAGTATCCCAGTGAAAGCCTTAACACGTACTTAAATTAAAATACCTTGTGACCCTTTTTCATTAATAAGATATCTTGTGCTCGCATTGAATATTTATGCTTGTGGGATTGGCCCGAGAGAATCGCTTTTAGAAGCAAATATGGAACCACCCTGTATAAATAGCAGCTGAAAATAGTAAGTGATGAGAGTAGTGAATTCGAATAGTTATTTGTGGAAAAGTTTCTACTCTTGTTTTTAGTTTTATTTCGTTAATTTTCTGAGTAACCAATTTTCATTTTCAAACATTTTTGACCGAATATTATGTATCTTTCGACTGACTCGTGACCTGTCAAGTATCTGTAAAGATACCTGAATAATTCTCATAATGAAAAACATAGTTATATGAAATAATTATTTTGAAATATTTAACTTTGTGAGCTGAACCTCTGCTAGAACAGTTTGTTTTTTTGTAAAAAATCTAATTTTAATTATATTTGATTTAAAAAAGTTGTTGTTACATGGTTTTATTGTTCACATTACATCATTCCTATTGATAGCGCGTCGCGGTAGGTATAGAAAAATATAATGAAAATAACAGAACGAAAAACAACTGCAAAATTATTATTGTTTCAAAATATGCTGTATAAAGATACTGTATAAAGCACCTATTCCAATACCTACATACATACATACATAACTTCACGCCTGTATCCCGTATGGGGTAGGCAGAACACCAGAGGTAAAAAAACCATCTGATATCACGTTTGACAAATTTGGAGGCATTATAATAGTGGAGAGAGACTATTGCAGTGACAGGGGGTCAACCTATCGCCCACAAAAAAGCCTCCCATAACACCTCGGTCCCTTAACTGACTTTTACAGTAAGAGAAGCAGCTGGCACATTCTATGTTTTTCTTTCGCTCCCAGTCCAGCATAGCTACTTAATATACCAATACCAATACCTACTTAAAGAAATAAAAAAATACCTAGTAATGACGCGACGACGACGACTGATTATTACGCTGGCCATTACGCTACAAAAAAAGGAACTCTATTGTCAAAAAAAATCTAATAAAAATAAAAATGTACAACCTCTAATCTCCCTCAACCTCTTTTGTCCTGCACCACCACCTACTTATTGGGCCCATCGTGTGTAGGCTACTTGATTTTTGTAATACATTTTCATGAGGCTAGGTGTCTACGTGAGCCGAGGGTTTAAGGGTTAAGAAGGTGCCCTAAACGGATTAACTCCTTCGTCCTCGGATTTTGTTACATCTGCTACGGAATTAGATGAGTTTAGAGGACTCGTTTGCGGTTGTTTCATATATTTTTCAACAAAGTCTAATAAAATGGAGATTTTTTAGGATGTTTAAATATTGGGTTTGTAGGAAAGAAAGAAAGAAAGAAAAAAAGTTTATTCAGCAAAAGTAAAAAATAAGGAAACATAAAGTACAAAAAAAGAACAAGTAGTAAGCCGAAATGGTCGAAGCTCAGCACAATACCATGGCTTTTACACTGTGGCGCTGATTTTCAGCTTTAACCATAATTAGATTGCTAAAGGTTGGTAGCAATGGTTTGGATCAATTAATAGTTAAATATAGCTAAACACCTTAAAATAAAAGAAAATCTTTAAAATAATTTTCTGCGCACATAAACAAGGTATATAAAAAATAATAAAATCATTTGAGAGAAGAAAACTACAGAAATAGACGTTACTGTAAGATAATTACATAAACAAAGTACCTAGTATTATTAGTGATAAAATAGTGCAAAAACATTTTTATATATTAACCAAAGTTATATTTACACATGAATACCGCTTAGTTGTTGATCAAGAAAAAACTGACGGATTTTTAGTTTGAACATTGACATAGGATTCATTTGGTTATTTAAAACTGTACCTAGTAGATATAATCCCCGTAGGGCCGGCTAAGAAAAGCCTTAACCCCTCTGCATAGGCGTATAAAAGGCGACTAAGCCCTCATATGATGTATGTCACACCTCATATGATGACAGTCACGTGCAATAAGAAGTTACTTTTGGTATCTATACTAATATTATAAAGAGGAAACCTTTGTATCTTTGTATTGAATAGGCTCAAAAACTACTGGACCGATTTCAAAATTTCGTTTACCATTACTTAGAGGGATTCTTCCGAATCCGTATAGGCTACTTTTTATCCCGAAAATCCCGCTGGAATCGAAATTGCGCGGATAAAACCGCGCGCAACAGCTAGTCATTTATATTATACACATACATACATACATAACTTCACGCCTGTATCCCTTATGGAACATCAGAACATCAGAAGCTATACAAACATCTGATGTCACGTTTGACAAATTTGGAGGTATTATAATGACGGAAAGAGACCATGACGATGATAGGGGGTCAGCCTATCGCTCGCAAAAACGTCATTTAAAACCTCTATCCCTTAACTGACTTTTACAGTATGCCCGGGTGGAGAAGCAGCTGGCACATTCTATGTTTTTCTTTCGCTCCCGGTCCAGCATGGAAGTCAATTATCCGCTAAGTATTTATTGTATTACGCTAATGAATTTGTATTACGAAATGAATTCTTTAACTATCGGAGAAGTTTACTCAGTAAATAATTATTATTTTTATATTTATTTTTTAATTTATTTTTTCATGTATGATCTTTAACTATCACGTTCTGGAATTTTGAAAGTGACCCACCAGTCACCCTGTATATTAAAAAGGGTTAATTTAATTCGGTGCCCACAGGCTGTATATTTGATCTCGTCGTCACTTACCATCAGCTAATATTAAGGGTAAAACAACAAAGTCAACATAATCTTTTTCATGTGGCAACTTTTGTAACTAGTCAAAACTTTCAGAATAGCCATTGGAATTGAAGAAAGTTAAAACTGCTGGCGCGACAGTTAAATATTTGAATCTCATTTAAATCCTTCATTCGTCCAAGTTACTAGCTAAATTATTTTTGAGTTGACATACTATTGAGAAACTTTTTGTCGAGAAAACAATGGCATATTTATCTAACAGTACTTATGAGTTTTAGTAACACATCAAACAAATTAATGAAGCTTAATCAAACCTAAACTTATATTTAAGGAATAAATATTAGAACTTGTGTGTTTTCTGTGCCGATCTAAAGATCATTTTACCATTAAAAAGCATTTTCAATCAATAAAAAAAAGGCTTGGTAACTCCACTCAAAACTGCTGGTATTTTAATTAAATTGCATAAATTTGCATAACTAAATATAAAGCTCTTGATTTTTGTAACATAAAATGTTGCAGCATGCAAGCAAGACACCGTAAAACTAAAAATGCAAAACCTGACGTCCATTTACAAAATGCCTGACAGAGGTGAGGTACAGTCACGCGGGAAACTAAATTAAAATGTGAATAATTGAATAGTTTGCAACCCGATTAAAATTTTCATGTCAAAGGTACCGACACAATCTATTACTTACAGCAGCGCAAAAAGCCGAATTTTTTTTTGGTTGTAAAAAATGTTGTATCTCGCTGGATGAAAAATTGGTTTTCTAGGTATTAATATATGTTTTACATTTTGATTTTGACGCTTTTCACGAATATCGTACTCTTTTGTCGGGACGGTTGTTTTATATAGAAATGATGTTCTGAAAAACAAAACCGTGGAACAAATGCTGCTGTTTGACATCCGATCACTTTACTGAATGCAGTTTTGAGCAAAAACCTAAACATCCCACTTGCTCAAAACCCTAAAGGTTTCATACCTCATATTAAAACTGGTACCGCTACTAATATTTAAATTTTTGTCACCATATTGGTCCATACAAGTTGTTGTCTAGACCGGCATTATTTACGATTAAAGCGCAGCGATCGATCACACATAACTTCGCAACCACATCCGGCTACTTTTCAAAAGAAAATAAGAAAGAAAAATAGCACCATACAAAACCCTCGGGGCAAAACTTCCCATCGACAAAAAGATGTGAAAAATTCCGCAAATTTCGCAAACTGCAACAAAATGAATCGAGTACATGCAAAACAGGGAATTTTTCACACGGAATGCAATCTCTACGTATTAGTTACTTTCGAACTTTTCATATTACAACCGACGGGGAAATGTTACTTTTTAATAATGCTACTAAAGAGAAATTTATGTTTGGATAGAGTGTTTGTAAAAAGATAAGCGGCGAAGAAAATGCTTTGTTGAGCAGTAATGATGTAACAGAAACATACAAGAAAGGAAACAGCAAAAATTCTTACATAGTCAAAAACTTCGCACTATATACTTGCATATTATAAAGGATATTTTATATGAAATTCACATTTAAAATAATTTAATTATATTTCATAAGTGTGAAGTGCCTTGCTTTTAATATAACTCTTGGAAATCTGTTATCAAATTTCTTCGCTTTGAGGTTGCACGGATTTAAGCAAGGTATTTTTGATGAAAGATCTTTTCCCTTTATTTAGTATCTTATCTTAATATAAAATCATTTTCAGGTACCGAAAATGACATGGAAAGCGTACTTAAGATAATTAATAAAATTTTGAAAACTTTGTAAAGAATGAAACGAAGAAGAATGGTTTCAAAATGAGTTCTTCTTAATGTTTTTCAACTAAAATAAAAGAATCTCTTTAAAATATTATACTTTTATTTGTAATGAAGGCCTTGTTTTCTTTGTTTTCTTCTTTCGGATGAGAATGCATATTTTAATTCAAACTTCTCTTTAAGGCTGCTCTGCCTTCAGCGTGCGCTAGTTTAAGCAAAGTTTTTCGGAACATTTTAGCTGGCTTCCTTTTTATTTCTTTCAATTTTTTGCGTTGAATGTTTTGTTTTTCGACTACGATGCAGATTAAAATGAACTTAGTTTTTCACAGATTAAATCTAACAAATATACAGGGTAACTGATCACTTTTGAAATTCAACGTCGAGATAGTTTGTCATCATACATGAAGAGAAAAATATAATAAAAAATAAATATTAATTATTTACTGAGTAAACTTAGAATTGATTACGCAACGCATGGTCACGCTAGCGTTGGCAGCGGTCCGCGCGCCAGGTCACGTGCCGCGATTGACTCAGGCCTAAGTAAAGGACATAGTAACATAGTAGTATTTATTTATAGGGAATTCTAGTGAAAAATTTAGTACCCATTTTTATTACTTATTATGATCAGAATCGAGTACAGAGTGCTCTCCTTCAGTATCTAAAATTTGTCACCAGTCACCCTACTGAAAACCAGCACTGCGCTCGGGCACTTGTGGCCTAAACGCAGCATTAAGCTGAGCTAGAGCCTTTTGACCACATGAGTAGATAAACGGAACAGAGACAAAGCTTCATACATCCGCACGAATCGATTGTAATACTACAAGCACGCGGGGCATGTGTGCGTGACCACTGGCCGCTTGTCGCGTACGCGGCGACACTGGTAAAAACCGGTTTACGCTGTCACAGCTAGTGTACAATCTCAGGGTCAGCGCGACGCACGTTGTTTATCTTTATCGCATTTGTTGAATTGCTCGAGCAAAAGTTTCGCGAATATTTCGATCTTGAAATACATATTGTCAATATTGGCAATGAAATACTTAAACGTATTAAAGATTGTAAATTTTATATGCCATGTGAGTGTTTCCCGTTAGAGTACTTGAAAAAACTATATGTTAGATTCAGAATTTACCACACCGTCAAAAGAAACAATAAATTATTAAAAAACTAAAATTATAAAAAGAAAATTATTAGAGTAAGTAATTTGTAAAGTATTCTATATACTGAATAATAAAACTATTTAAAAATGTTTTGTTTAGTTTGTCTTTACCTATTGTGACAACCCTACCAAAATAGGTAACAATTTTGCACGTTCTTAAGAAGCTTTGTCTCTGTTCGGTTTATCTACTCATGTGCTTTTGACACTGCAGCACTACCAACGTTATAAATCCTAAACTTTGATTATAATTAATACAAAATTTTCTTATTTGTATTAATTATAATATTTTAAATATTTGTACCAACTTTTTTAATTTAATTTTTTGTATTTTATTTTTATTATTTGTGTCTTTGCTGCTATGTTAAATAAATGTTTTTTCTTTTATTTTCTTTTCTTTATACGAATTACCGTATACTAAGCTGAAGAAACATAACAAGAATTGTTTATTTACTTATATGCTAACACCTAGTTTATAAAGAAAGGTTTTGTGGCACAAACTGACAAATTAAGTTCACATAATTCACACATTTGAGGAGCGTAACAAAATCATGTTACCTGAAGATTCAGAAATTAACCATCGCGCGATTTTACCTGAATTTTCAATGTAAATTTAATAATTTATTCATATTGGCTTTATTTTTACCCATTGTAGTTTTTACCAAAAGCCTTTAACTATGTTAATTACTGTATTTTTAAGGTGTAAACGATATCGCTATCATAATGAAGATTGTTTCGCCTCAATAAAGTTTCCTTGCGGTGAAATTTCTTTGAGTTGTGCTTTTTAAATAGTAGCTTTGTCTGGTTGTACCTGTGTAACTTTGATCCCGTGGAAATCTCTAGAAAAAAACGGAGTTTTCAAGCTATAGAAGTTTTAGTATCTTTTTCAGAGGTTTTAGTAGTATTATTTTTTGAGCGATAGGTTGTCACTGCAATAGTCTTTCTCCACCATTATCAAATTTGTCAAACGTGTAATCAGATGGTTCTATAACGTCTGGTGTTTTGCCTACCTCACAAGAGATACAGGCGTGAACTTATGTATGTATGTTTAAAAGGAATAATTTTGTTTATCGCATAGGTCAAGTGAGAATACACGTACTTCATATCGTAATATTGCTTATTACGAACGCAAAATAATTCCACCTGTGAACTTATTAGTGCGTATATTCCCGAACTACTCGTTCGTTTAGTGGAATAATTTACTGTGAACGCGAGCGCTTACATGAATACACCCGGCATGAGGCACAATACGGTCGTCATGGCAACGCACACGGCTGGCTAGGCTTTTAGAAAATGTAATGATTGCCGAGATTAACTGCGACATAATATTTGTCAGTGTTGGGAAATTGAAATTGTGGTGGCGTTTTGTAGCTAGGTATTTTGTGGCTCTCATTCTGGCTAGGGCGCTGTAGTTGTTCAATTTAGAGCTTTAGAAATGTTGATTTTAAAAACTAGCAAATAGAAAATCGTATTTATTGAAGTATTCACAAACGGCCGACATAGGTAACTCTTTTTGAATGCTGTCTCTGCGCCTGAATCGGAGCAAAATAAATGAAATATGGTGGCTTGTGGTGCGGACTGTATGGTTCCGAGAGTGTGTTTGTTATTTTCGTTTCACTATTGTTTCCATGAGAGAGGGATGGTGGGGCTCAAACCTTTGAAAATCCCGCATGAGATAAGATTATGAAAATTCAGTCGTAACTAATATTCTTGTATTATGACTTCTTCGATTCCTTTTGGTGTGGCCATTTGAAAAACCAGCTAACACTTTTCATTCTGTTTGCTCGGACGAGCAAATCAAAAGAATCGGTCCTCATTGTCACTTTAATGCCAGTAGCGTTTCGCTAGTGTTTTAAACTGAAAATTACGCCTAAACAGAGGAAGATCCGTCACTTCCTTAAAAAAATTACCATGGCCTGTCAAAAGTGGCGCTGCTATTCTACACTCGTAATTCTTTTAACATAGTAGATATAGTGCCCAGAAGCTGGCTCTTCATTAGACAGTTATTATGAAATAAAGGCAAAATGATGATAATTGTTCCGGAAATGGTTCAAATACCAAGTGAAAGGTGACGCTCGTGATAAAGATACGGAAATGACAATAAAATTAAACAAGTTAAAATGTTCATAAAAAACTTTTTTTTCTTTATAATAAATCATGATAATTTAAAACAATATGAAGAGAACCACATTAAGACGCACCAGAGTCAATCTTAATCTTACACGGACAAAACTCATCACCTTACTCAGTCCGTATCAAACGAAGTCTTGAATAAAGAACATTAATTGTTTAACAAATCCCATACTTTCCATACAAAGTATCGCAACTGAGGAGATGATAAACAGGGTATAAATATTCACAAGTCCGTTTACACCCGGGAAAAACTCAACGAGCGCCTTATTCACATTCATGTGACTGAGGCTCTGACATGTGAGCCTCGTGTGCTTGAGAATTGCGGAGTTGAGTTATGAAACGCTCGCTGATTACTGGCAGGCTTCACGTCAAAAGAATAGCTTATTTGACAGTGCAGAAAATGGTATTAATTATTGTCATAAGTAGTTTAAAAATCGTTTAAAGTAATATAAGTTGAATATTTTTTCTTTTTCGTTGAATAGTCCTTAATTTACTATGCATTTTATAATTTTTGACACATGACACTTATTCGTCAGATCTGAGATGACGTAAATTCCTTGTAAATATTCGTTCGTCTTTTTTTTTAGATTACAAGTATTAAACTTAATGTTCCTTAGCATATAGGTATACCTGAATAAACAATAAGAAAACTTTAAAAATATTGTAATTAGAGACATATCGTTGTAAAGTAAGAAAATGAAATATTGCAGGAGCTGCTAATTTACCAATACTCTTAAGTAGTTCCTTAAGTAATGTTGAAGTGAAGAAATGAAATGGCTTTAATCTTTCCTTAGCATTTACAATTTTACCTGGCCTACACAGAATATCTTTAAAATAAACAAGTTTCCAATTTAAATTCAATCCTGTTCTTTGTCTGAAGTTATACCGTATTTAGTAAGTAAATGTAAGTATACTGCTCTACTTAAAAGTAGTTGGCAATTTTATACCCTCTCCAAGAAGCGCTAACATCTAAGTATTTTTCCATAAGTATCTACTTAATATGTCCTCTACTTTCTGCTTTATATTCCATCGACAGGACAAAGTATTTAACGATTCAATGGACTTTCGATACAATAACTCCTCTGGCGTGTACTAGATGGTGCTGGTATCGTAAATTTCCAACATGGCCGCTGTTTCCGCAGCGTTTTGGCGCGAACCACTTCCTGTTGATGCGAGAATCATATTTTGATATTTACTGCGAAACGTAGCCTGCTGCTATCGAATCCTTTAGTAATAAACGGAATTATGTGAGGGAAACTGTGTTTTTAAAGTTTTAAAAGGTGCTTCTAAAGTTTTGATTTCTTTTTCTTCATGGTAAAAATTTTGCAAACTTTTTAAACACTTAGAAAAAGCATTTGTTGACAGAACAGAAGAAAAAAATTGCTAGGCGTGAGATATATGCTTAAAATTATAGTTCAAGTGGCTTGGTGGGTGTTTCGGCCGATGAGTTTCGTCCGCTCCGGACATTAAAAACGTTCCATTATATTATTATGTATTTTTTCAGTTAACTGAAATGTTCCGGTACTAATATTAATATTGAAATTTTATTTTTAAATAACTGTAGAATGTTTGATAGTTTAGTTGCAAGCCATATGCTGACCTAAACATTTCGGTACAGAAATTAATTATACATTATTTGGGTACTGATATAATTAAGTTAGATTTTAATAACTTGTACAGGTATTGTGTTTGATGAAGCAGTACACTAACAAGGGCACTGAAATTTTACTAGTACTATTTAAAAGATTTATACCGATATGCAGTCCCTGGTTTATTCTGCTGTTCCAGTTTTTTCATCCCCAAAAGTAAACAAATAAACTATATTTTTTCTATTTTTCTATTAATATCTATTTTTATAAAATTCCAACAATTTCGCTTCGTGGCCGTCGGTCATCCAATAGAAAAATGAAATTATTGTTAGTGTTATTTAAATATTGATATTGATTTAGAAGCGCGATTACGGAAGACCTTATTTTTTAAATACTTATTTCTTACTTTATTTATCTTTCTAACTAGTTTCTTTAAAAATAATTATAAAACTTCAACCTACGATCCATTTAATGAATTTATTTTCTAGCAGCTAACTAGAAACTTGAAATGAAGTTAACTAACTGTTCCAGTTATCCCTGCTTGGAGTCAAGAATCCTATTCCATTGTAATAAAGTAGAGATTTCATTGTTTTGTAACTGTCACCCGCAAGGTAAGGTAGTGACAATGGTCTCTGTGCCAAGTTGTAAGTTACCTGTGTAAGTGCTCGAAGGGTGTAGCTTTAAGACAAGTACGTTCAAGTGCACATCGAGCTTGACTGTTTAATCTTAGGCAAGCTTTAATTACCAGTATATAAGGGTTAAATTTGTTTCACAATTCAATTCAATATAACATGACTCGTGCGTTCTTCTTTTTCTTAAGTCAATGTCTTAACAATTGAAATTGTAGTACCTAAGCATCTAGGATATTATGTCGTAAAGTAATTTCAATAGATTAATGGTGCTGCGTTGTTGATAAGGTAAGTTAAGACTGAGTATTGTTGCCAACGCAAGATCAGTCCTATATCCTGATTTGTTGTAGATTGTTTGTATTTAATTAAAATGCGATAATATTCTTTTATTCATCAAAATAAATCGCGAAAACTGAAGACAGTTATTTAAGAAACAGGCACTAGCCGAACCATTACACCATGGTTAATAAAATGGGCTACATCCTTAAATTTTGACGCAGATGAAACCTGCTCGTTCTCAAAGTTTAATTTAATATAAAATATTTACTTCTGCAACAACATGCAATAACAAATACTAGAAGAGAAACTATTCCAGTTGTCTCCGTCTCGTTTCTCATATATACGTCAGGTTGCCAAAATTCCCATAATTGACACCTGGTCAGGTGGCGATTCCCATGGCAAATAACATAGCTTGGTAACACGACTGCACAAATGTCCACTAAACAAAACAAACGAATGCTTTCAATTAACAGCCATGTTTCACGTGGTGCTCCCCTGCTTGGAGAAAACGAGGAGTAGAAACACATAGAAGAAAAGATTATCTACTTTAAGAAATCACCGAATATTTTGTGCTTTAATGTAATTGTTGTACAAAAAACTGCTTTGTATTTAAATACGTTGCTGATTATTTTTTTCTAAACTTACAGGATAGTACCTAATAATATAGTATTTATTTATGAAAGCACACGAAACGAAAAAACTAAACTGACATCAAGAAACAAACATATCATAGAGGTGGGTGCGATCTCACCTTTTTCAATTGACGTTTTTAAGTCATAGATGATATCATTGAAACTGTCATTGCATGCAATGAATTGCAATGTATGTATTTATAGGGCATTCGTTCATTAATTATATCATCATCGTATCATAAAAATCTTAGAAAAATAATAAAGTATAATAATTACTCTAAGATATAAATCTTGTTTATCATGTCATATCATGAAAGAACCGTACTGAACGAGGAGTCACAAATTTTACATCAGCAATGATATCATATCTTGAATATTTCCACGTTTGAACTATTGAGTTGCAGCTCTGTGGCAAAAAACCAATTACCAGGGGACTATCGGACCACAGTTTCTTACAAGTTTATCTATTAACCTTATGAATGGTGTACCGTTTAACCGACAAAGCTTTGTTTAATTAAAAATGGGGCGAGTTCTCCCACTCTCGAGTATGAAAGAGAACTTATTGTTGTAGGCTCTTTAGCAGTAATTTGCTATGTCAGGGGGGTTATTTAGTTCTATTCAGTTAGAATTAGGGGTGTGCTTATTTGTTGTTTATTTTTTCTATTCAGAATAATACAATGCAGGCCTGCGTAGCAACATTGTCTCGGTCGTTCAATTCTCGAAATAATGTTCTGAATTCTGTTAGATCTTTTAAATCGACTCTCAGTTGCGCCATTTTTTTCAAGCAATTTACTTTCATTTTGTTTTTAAATCGGTGGATCCTTGAGATTTATATCACAACGATCTAAAGAAGAGGTGACAGGAGCATTTTTATGGCACAAAGCTGCTACAGCTGTTAATGTCAAAGCATTATCTATTCTGTTAGTAGCCTAAGTGGAAATTGTGATATGGCAATCATCTGACATATGATTCTAAAAGATAGATATTTCTTATATTTTTTAAGATCATACAAATATTTATCATGCATTAGGGATTGAACCTGCATACTCTCCCTTTTCCGCCGTCTATTCGCCCGCCCTTATGTGTTGATCATGAGTTTAAAACTTTAATAAAATATGTTACGAAACCTCTTCGTGCATCAAGCATTCACCTCCTCTCCTTCTGTGGCTCCCTTAGGGGCGTCAAGTCGGTAGTTAAGCTTTCTGTGGCGGAAAAAAAAAAAAAAAAAAAAAAAAAAAAAAAAAAAAAAAAAAAAAAAAAAAAAAAAAAAAAAAAAAAAAAAAAAAAAAAAAAAAAAAAAAACTAACAAATAATTCTGTCTTGTTTCAGGTAATGCAGTTAAACGACATTGGTATCTCTTATTTCAACGCTAACTTTTGCCATTATTTAGCTACCTTATGTATTAAAAACACTATTATCATCAATTTTATCAAGAAATTTCAATAGATCAACAGCTATTACCCCTTATGGGGTAATCAGAATAACAGTGGTTATAAGACCATCTGATGTCACGTTTGACAAATTTTAATGTATTATAATGATGGATAGAGACAATTACAGTAACAGGGAGTCAGTCTATCGCCCACAGAAACGTCATTAAAACATCTGTCCCTTAATTGACTTTTACCATATGCCCAGCTATGCAAGTGAAATCGCGGGAAAACTGCTAGTAAGTCGTTTGTAACTGGATGTACTTGCGCATTTTTTAAATGAGTATTTATTAGGTTTGATAGTTATCGTGAAAAGTTAAGTCGTCATTTTAACGATAGAAACTGTTATCGGGACTGCTGTACCTGTTTACTTTGGGGCCATGTAATTGGTGTGATTGTCTGGGGATTTTGTTTATTTATTTCGTAAGAATATCGAGAAATATTATCTTATATGCTATTCCTGGCTTCGCCACCTGATGGTCCACCCACTTTTTTCCCCTGCCCGTTCAGGAAAAACAAACGTTTCGGCGTGAAAGAGAATAAATCATCCATCTCTTCATCCAATCTTCACAAACTTTCATGTTTTTAATAAACTATTGTTGTACCCGGCTCCGCTCATTTGCAGTTAACCTTAAAGTAGTTGCTGTCTTGCAGATAAAGTTTTTTCAAATAGATACTTTCTCAGCCTTGTTTGACAACAAAAAACCATGATAACTCGGTCTTAAGTAATGTAGTAAAGTTGTCTTAAACTGTTGAAAATCAGATCAAAATTTGTTCCTTTTTGTTATATGTATTGAATATTAATACTTAGTTTACATAGTAACAGTAGTACTAGGTACCTATTTCAATAAAAATAATTTAGAACCTCAGTAAAGCTAATTTATTTAGTTTGACTTTAGCCTAGCGTGATGCATGCAATAACATCCTTCCAAACGGCTAACTTTTCAATTTGATTTATTTGAATGTCCTCAATGAAAAAAATGTTTTTCAGCCATACCAACAAAATGTATTTTTTACCTCTGCAATAATATTCCGTGTTAATTAAGTTGTTATGTTTGGGGAATTAATGATGGTTAATAAATTTAATTACGTAATTCTGGCTAATTGGGCATTTTCGATGGTTTTGTTTCGTCGGCATGGGGTTCGTTCGTTTGTTTTTTTTTTTTCGAGCAAGTGACATAATAGATCTTCTTTACCAATTTTAAGTTGCTGCTTTTAATGAAATGAACAAAAATATAAGTTCAAAAACTAAAACCCGACTACTAAAAATACGCTCTAAAAAGTTGGAAACAAGTAGGTAATAGTCTCCGCTGAAATATTTATGTATTACGTCTTATTGATAGAGATATGTTGAAAGAGTAGCCATGATCGTGTGGAATTTTGATTTTATTTTATTATTAAAAGACTCTGTTTTGCTATAAAAAAATTCACACCTTTTGGAGTAATGTGTTTATATATTTGAAATGTGCTAACTAAGTTTTTCTATTTGATATACCACATGAAACCGTCAAGATTTTTTTATTTAATTCTTTACTTTAATTATTATTTCACTTATTTTAGAGTAATAATTTTTATATATTATTTGAGCTGTGC